>JAJHSJ010000014.1:15320358-15504914 GCA_021015155.1 Magnolia officinalis | reverse complement strand
CGTTCAATAATATGTTAAACCATTCCACCGGCAAGTCTCCATTTGAAATTGTATTAAGGATGAGTACCTCGGCACACATGCATTAAGAAAGAAAAAGCACGACACTACTGCTGCCAATAGCGTGAATAATGCACCCCGTCGTGACACCGTGCATGCTGCAGCTGTCCAGCAGATGAGGTCTACTGTAGGCCCCACTATGATATATGTATTTCATCTGTACCAACCATGAATTTGTCCAGACCAGGGCATGTGCCCAAAATTGAAGCTAATCCAAATTTCAGGTGGGCCACACCACACGAATCAGTGAGGTGTGCCCCGAGAGTTTATTTGCCTTGCAACCCGTTGATAAGTCATATGTGATTGATCGACCATCATTAAAAAATAAAAATAAAAATTGGGGCCCACTGTTATGTTTATTTGCCATCTGACTCGGCAGCAAATCCCACCTGGGTAAGTGTGGGACACCCTCAATTTGTACCAGATCCAAACTGAAGTGGACCTCTCCAGTGGGAAACAGTGTTGATTGAATGCCACTGCTGAAAACTTCCAGCACCCTCTATATTGCTTACTTGCAACTTGACCTAGTGGTGGCCCCCACCTAGACACGCGTGAGACACATCTAGATGTATATGTTATTTATCCACGTTGTTCATTTGAGGACCCCACCATAATGTATGTGTTTTATCTGCGCTGTCCTTCCACTTTGCTAACCCGATGTTCCAGCAAACCTGGACCGTCTAAGGGCCCATTGAGCCCTTTGTGATGTCCAGGCCCACTGGGTCTTAGGGTCGTGGGCCTTCTATGATTTTTGTGTTGTGTTCAACGCTATCTACCCTTTAAACAAGGTCATTTTACGGTATGGGTTCAAAATGAAACTTATCCAAACTTAGGTGGGTTGAACCACAGTGTTACACAATCACCATTGAAACCCTTCTTAGGTCAGCCGCTGACTGGCATGTGGGGCCCACTACGAACCCCACTGATGTATGTCCTGTATATTTATGCCATTTAATGGCCTTGCCAACTCATTATAAGGCCAGAGCCAATCGGGCTAGATTTGGGCCCATCTTAAGATATGTATTGGGCTGAATTTGGGCCGAATTACTAATAATATTGGGCCTATTTTTTTATCCCACCGATGTGTTCACAAGGGCACTAGAGTGGTGCACACACTAGTCTTGAAAGCTTACCTTGAGCGGATGCTTTGTGGGCACATTAGTCATAGACATATCGGGCTCATAAGCAGGCCTCCTCCTGGCAACATGTTAGATTTCATGTGATATGTGTTGGGCTACAATTGGGCCTTGAGGATTAGTTCTGATTCAGCCCTTGAATCGATCGATTGTGATGATCAAGTGAGCCACCCAACAAGCCAAATGAGATGTACGTGGTGATCCACTAATCGGCCCATTCAAGTGAAGCATTGGACGAGGCCTTAGCTCGTTTGAAATGGAAATGGTAGATGGACATGATGAATGTGTATGTATTGGATTGCCATCGTACTTTGTAGTGATGGCGCATGGGGGATGACTGTGCCATTAGATGTGTGGTAATGATGATGCATGTATGTGGTTGTTAGTAATGATCGGATTATATGAAAATACTACTTATGCTCACATGTTTCGGTTATGATTAAGTGGACTTAAGGACTAAGTGGACCACCATATGTGCCGCCATGAATCATATATCAAGTGCGTCTAGCACTGTGTAGGCTGGCATTTGTACACAAACTTATTACAAGACTGATGAGGTGGACCACTTAACCCTTAGCCATAAAGGAATATGTTTGTGTTACGGCCTGATTTCCGAGTAGTTAAGGCTCATTATATGCGAGATTTGATACATGTTATGGGTATGTGTGTATCCCTTCCTTGTGATTGATATATAATTTGTTTGTGGTGATACTGCATGTAATTCCAGCCATGTGAGTACTGCCGAGTGATAGATAGATACTAGTTGTTCTATTGTGTGGTTAATGCGCGCTTGTGATGTGGTAGGTGTGAACACTCACATAGCCCCATGACCATGTGAGGAGACTGCACACCAGATCACCATTTTTCTTAGTTGGTGTTGGGGTTATTTTCGGCTAGCCATGAGATATTGCACGTAGTGCATTTGCACACATGCATCATAGATGTGAAGTGTATGGTGTGCAAAGTATGATCATGTGGAAATCATATGCATGTTGAGGAGGATGTGCGGATGTGATTTATATCTTGTTCGAGAGACATGGATGTCGGTGCGTAGTGCACATCGTAGCTCGGTCAGATATCTCCGTTGTCGTGGGACTTAATTAGTCGATTTATGCATCAGCCTAGAATACAACGCTGGGAGGCAGTGGTTCATATTTTGCTGTATTTGAATGGAACCCCTAGATAAAGATTATTATATCGATCCAATGGTCGTCTTCGAGGTGAAGGATATGCTGATGCAATTTGGGTTGGATCTATAATTGATAGGCATGCCGCTTTAGATTACTACAGTTTTGCCGGATGTAATCTTTTGACATAGCAAATCAAGAAACAAAATGTTGTAGCCAGGTCCATTTCTAAGGTCAAATATAGAATCATGGGCCATGTTGTATGTGAAATGATTTGAGTGCCGTCTCTTCTCCAAGAATTTGGCCTTTTTGACATATCTCCGATTGTCCTTCACTAGGATAATTAGGCGGCTACTCACATTACCAATAACCCAATATTTCGTAACCGGACGAAACATATAGAAGTGGATTGCCACTTTATTTTAGAGAAATTTGCATCCAAAGAGATAGTCACCAAACATGTCTAGTCAAAGCTTCAACGGGCGGACATCTTTACAAAGGCATTTACTCGACATATGGGAATGCAAATTTGTAACAAGCTAGGCATACATAATATATATGCCCAACTTGAGGGAGAATGTAAAAAATAATATTAATGTTTGTTTGGGACACATATATGTGTGTTTGTTGTTTTGTGGGCTTGGGACATCTCTAGGCCCAAGTTCTTCATTGATAAAATATATAATTTTAATTTTTTTTTAAAAAAGGCCTAAGGGGGTCTCATGGCCTCTCTCTCTCTCTCTCTCTCTCTCTCTCTCTCTCTCTCTCTCTCTCTCTCTCTCTCTCTCTCTCGTTGCATATCAGACATCCCACATCGTCCATCAACGCCTCTACCATTGGCTAATTTTTGTATGCTAGTTTTCACGCAGCAACCCCATCACTTCATGCAGTATAACTCCATCAATATGCATGGCAACCCCATCACTTTGAATAGTCTCACCAAATCACTTCCATGTCCACCATTTTTCATGTCGTCCCCACCTTTGATGTGAACTGTCCATCAGGTGGGTCCCACTTGGTGTGGATAGTCCATCGTGTGGAGTCACACTTTGATGTTTGTTAGAGATTTACAACCCCTTCATTTCATCATAATGCAACCCCCTTCACTTTGTCCAATACAACCTTGTTTTTTTTTTTTCTCTCTAACATAATCTTGTCATTTTTCCCGTCACAACTTCTAATGCATATTGTTTAGATGTTTTAGAACTTAGACTGAAGGTAACTAGTTAGAGAACCGTCTAGGTCATTGTCATCTCTAGGCCACCATTCTTGGATTTGGACCACAAAGGTCAATTAGGTTTTTTGGTGCAACCATTACAACCATCCGACTGGGGCTATTTTATTTAGATTCGGCAGCCTCTTTTTTCTGACCACTTTTAAAATATTGTTTCAATTATAACATCATGGTGAAAGGGTGGAGTCTTTCCCCATTTTTAAACGTGATTTAGTTCAAAAAATCCAAATAGGGGCGTGCGAAGCCCATTTTTTGGCCATTCATTTACTTTATATACTTTTGCACATTTTTTGGCCATTCATTTACTTTATACATTGTTGCCTACCCTATTTGTCCACCTACAAGATTTTAGGCTATGAATCTACACTATTTGGCCCACTTGATGGACAATTTAGATATTACATGCATGCCTCATTAGCATTTACACTAGTGTGGGGATGACTTATAAATACCGGTCGGCTTGGCAAATTCACCGTAGTTTGCCAAAGGATTAAATACCCTTTTATGTATAAGTTTTTGGGTTCATCTATTGCCCCGTATGATCTATCACATAAAAAATGCTCTACCATGATGTAAAATTTTTGAGTGCATGTACTACCATGTATAATTTTTTAATGCATGTTGTTGCTCTTAATTCAATTAGTTAAGGTCACTTGTGTGACTGAGGTCCTGGATTGGAAGTACGTGTGCGTGTATGATTGCATGCAGGCGTGCCAGAGTCTACTCGACTCAAGGATATTGACTAAATTGGTCGGTACCCCTGCCCCGAGATGAACAAATTGGAGACTGAATCTGGACCTAGAGTCCTCTCAATCACTTACTGATTGATTTAATGTGCGCCATACTCAAGTGATTTGAGCAAGGGAAGGGGTTAGCCCTCATGAACGAATTATTTTACCTTGTACCGGTAATTATAGAATCAAACACTTTAAGGACTTTTTATTTCACTAGTACTTTAACGTGGTATTCCTTAATTGGAGTAGAAGATTTGCATATAACAGAATAAAACTTGGCATAAACATGATCGATCTTTATTAATGTGTTGGCACTGTTACAACCATCATGCTTTATACTCTTATTAAAATGAGAGGTAAGATAAATACTTGATGCGCCTATCGAAACAGACAATAAAGGTTGATGGTCAACATGATATGATCGGGGTATGAACAACTAAATTGAAACTCAAATAGACTTGGGGATCTAGCAACTTAAGGTTGCAAACATTTAATCTACTCCTAAGATAAACATACTGCAATGAGAGCCACCGGGCAGTAGTGAACTAGGTTAGGAAAAATAAAATAGTATGAATGTAACGTAGATATATAGATAAATGTGTGAGGCATTTGGCCTCGAGCTCTTCTTCGAGTGTTTCTTTTATACCTTTCTCAAGGTGGTAAAAGCCCCTCGTTGGGCTTCTGGGTCCTTCGAGATTCTTCATGCGTGCTTTATGGATACGCAACATTTTCCTCCGTAGATTAGGAAGGTCTTGATTAGGAAGATCTTTAAAATGTTAGTAGCGGTTGAATCTCAGATTTCCACTACTATACGTAGATGCTCCCCTATAGGATCATTTTGGTTCGATCAAGAGAGCATTTTTTCTTGATTACAGTCACTTACTATGGTGATCTAATGTAGATCACCTAGCTCTCAATAGAAGTGGAATTTAACACCAGATATCAATCGAAGATGAGCCATGTCGCATTGAACTCTCCTATTCTCTTGATTCTAAACGGGTCATGAATGCAGACCTAACCTATATGAAATGGTCCTCCCGATCGTGGACCAATCCAAGGCTAGGTTCATTTGGATATTGATTCAATATGGATATCTTCGAAATCTTTTGGATTGCTATTGGTTCTCCAAACGTATTTGGAAAAATTTTCCATTTTGGAAGGACTGTAAGATACGGCCTCATGAATGAGATTATATCTAGTTATGAAATAAGATATGCTTACCCAGTGGACCTTTATAGCTGTGTCAGGCACGCATCTCATTTAATGGGTATGTCAATCATTGCCACGTAGCATGCATCGATTCATTCCCTTAAAGATCCGATAAGAGGTTGTACCGTCACAATAATGATAAAATGCGTAGTACTGAAGGAAGATCAAATGCAGATCTTCTTTGGGTGCAAGTACAATTTTGATTTGGCCAAACCTTAGTTTCTCCACATGGCATCTTCCTATAAATACGTGCCATGAATTCCACCACTGGATCAAGGTGCACTCTCAGTGGTGTGGCTTAATGTTGAAGTCCCTTGATATATAATGATATACCTCCCCTAACGGCTTAATATTTTAGAGAAAGTAGTAATTTGACATGGTATTAGAGCAAAAGGTCAAGTGTTCAAATCCCCAAGGGCAGTAACTATGCTTCCAAAAAAATCAAGCCTGGCCTATTTAGTTACAACTAGTTGGTGTTTATATGACATCTTGTTCGTGCTCCATAGTTTTTCTATCGTGTATCCCATCTAATAGTTGGATCAACCTAATTTTGCAAGATGTCATGCAAACACATAGTGGGCCCCACACACCAACTAGTTAAATGTAAAATTACTTCCATGTGAGAATTACTAAAAATTAGGTTAATCAAATAATTGCAATAGAAAACCATGAAAAAATGCCTAAAAACTCCACATTCGCATTAAGCATCTCATATATATATATATATATATATATATATATATATATATATATATATATATATATATATATATATATATATATATATTCCCATGAGGTCAAGCTATGTGGGCCCCATTATGATGTGTCTCAAATATCTACCCCATCAGTTAGATGCATCATTTCATAGTGAACCACAGGTTTAAGAATTAGGTGAAATCCATGACTTATGTGGGTTACACCACATACACCAGTTGAGAGGGGTTACCCACCCATTAAACCTTCATGATCGTTTATTGGGCCCATCGAGATGTGATTAAAAAATTCAGCCCACCATTATGTGTGTCCCACTTGGATGAGGGGCTAGACCAAGTTTCGGACACATCTAAAATTCAGGTGGGCCTCACCAAGTGGTTTCATATGTTTTAAGTATGTCTTCACAGGGTTATAAATGGTATGGCTCACCTGAGTTCCGTATGGCGTACCCGCTATAGAGCTCGACCAGTTCTCATTTCCATTTTCCACACACACACACACACACACACACACACACACACACACATATATATATATATATATATAAAGGATCATTAAGCAAATATCATATTGATCTAAAACTTTTGTAACCACAAAAGGGTTTCAATCGTAGACATTCAATCCCTCACAAATTTGACTGTGATCCATTTGATCTTTAGATTTGTCTTATTTTTCGTATCAAGCCTTACGACGAGCTTGCTAAATGGATGGATGATTTGGATATAACACATACCTCATGATGCGAACCCACAGAACTTAGTGACTGTTGGGGGCCTTGCATAAAACCTTAGGATCTAGCCTCCCGAAACAAACTAGAATTATGGAATAATAATGCAACGAAAAACAATCAAAGCATAAACCACATCACACAAGAGATTTTTACATGGAAAACCCTCAAAGAGGTAAAGACCACGGGACCTAGTCCAGATCAACAATCCACTATGAAGTAGAAAGTTACAACCTTCTTCACTCACGCAGGAGTGGATAAACAATGAGAGAAACAAAGAAAACGAAGAGATCTCACCGATTACGAGGACATAGAAGCGCTGAGATATATATTGCACAGTAGATAACCTCCACGAGCATAACCTCCCTTCTATAAGCTTCCTCTCTCTTTTCCTATCTCTCTCACCTTTGATAGCCCTAAACCCTTTAGCAAATCCCTTGTAAAGCTTTAGGAAACCCTATTGTCATACATAGAAAGCCCTAGAAACTCCTATTTAAAATTTTAGGAAACTCCTTTCCGCATCCCAGTTGCGAAAGGACTTACGACACGAAATCCGCGCAAAATCGAGGAACGAATCTGTGTAACTTCGACTGGTCGAACCGAGTCCACGACCGGTCGACAGCCACCTACGACCGGTCGAGCACCTCCTTTGACTGGTCGAGCACCCCGGAGAAAAATAGTCCACAGTCGTTGGACTTTGAGTCGTGCCACGATTTGACTCCACGACTGGTCTACCACCAGCCTTCGACTGGTTGAGCAGGGCCCACGACGGGTCGACGACGGTCAAAAAATCCATCAAATCTCTCCCCTTTTGACCTAAGAGGGATCCGCCTTCTTCAAGCCAGCCAGGTTTCTACAAACCTCAAACTTGCTCTTAAGCAAAGCCTTGGTCATCATGTCTGACCCGTTATCGTCTGTGTGGACTTTCTCAAGCTGTAACACTTTCTGTTCCAAAGTCCCCCTGATCTAGTAATACCGAATCTTTATGTGCTTCGACTTGGAATGCTGACTTAGATTCTTGCTCAAGTGTATAACACTTTGACTATCGTAATAGACTACGTGCTCCTCTTGCTTCAGGCTAAGTTCCTGTAGGAACCTCTTCATCCAAAGCATCTCTTTGCATGCCTCTGTGACTACAATGTACTCGGCCTCTGTCGTCGACAATTAATGCTATGACCTTCTGTAGCTTGCTTTGTCAAGAAATCGCTCCCCCTGCAAACGTGAACATGAACCCCGATGTAGACTTCCTGGAATCTATGTCACCTGCCATATCTGTATCTTTGTAGCCCTCTAACACAGGTTTACCGTCACCATAGCATAGGCTCAACCTGGATGAGCCTCTTAAACACCATAGTATCCATTTCACCGCTACCCAATGCTCTTTGCCAGGGTTGGTAAGATACCGGCTGACAATACCAAACGTATATGCTATGTCTGGGCGTGTACACACCATAACATACATCAAACTTCTTACAGCTGACGCGTAGGGTATCTTCTGCATCTCTTTCACCTCTGCCTTCGTCTTGGGACACTGCCTGTTGCTTAATCTGAAGTGACCATCCAGTGGAGTACTGACCGGCGTCGCTGCATTCATATTGAACCGCTTTAGAATTTTCTCAATATACCGCTCTTATGATAGCCAAAGCTTCCTACTGCTTCTGTCACGGGTTATCTCCATTCCTAGTATCTGTTTAGCCGGGCCCAAGTCTTTCATCGTAAAAGACTTGCCCAACTCCTGTTTCAGCTTGTCGATATTCTTGATGTCTTTTCCCATGATGAGCATGTAATCAATGTATAACAGCAGAACTAAGAAATCACCATCTGAGAACTTGCATGTGAACACACAGTGGTCTGACTTCGTTCTGTCATACCTATGTTTCAATATAAATGAGTCGAACTTCTTATACCATTGTCGTGGAGCTTGTTTCAGCCCATACAAGCTCTTCCTCAGCCTACACACCATATGCTCCTTGCCTTTGACTTCGAACCCCTCTGGTTGGTGCATGTAGATCTCTTCTTCCAGGTCACCATGGAGAAAGACAGTTTTAACATCTAACTGCTCTATCTCCAGATCCATGCTAATCGCCAACCCAAGCAACATTCGTATGGAAGTCATCTTCACCACTGGTGAGAATATCTCCTCGAAGTCTATGCCTTTCCTCTGACCAAACCCTTTCACCACAAGTCTGGCCTTGAACCTCGTCTATGAATTCTTCTGCTCAATCTTCTTTCTGAACACCCACTTGTTGCTCAGAGCTTTCTTGCCCTTAGGCAGTTTCACCATATCATAGGTGTGGTTCTTATGCAAGGATTTCATCTCCTCTTACATAGCTTTCAACCACTCCCCCTTATGCTTGTTGGCTAGGGCCTCAGAATAATCTTCTGGTTCTCCCCCATCAGTCAGTATAATGTACTCATGTGGTGAGTATCTCTTGAACGGTTGTCTATCCCTAGATGACTTCCTCACCTGTGGCTCAACAGGTGGATCAAGTGGGGGTTGCTCCCCTGGTCCATCTTCTTAAGGAACTCTCTCGTCCTCTACACGTTGTTGTACTCTCCCGTCATCAGGCACCACGGGAGGAATAATTGGATTCATGTCCTCTAGCTCGCCTGAACTAGGCTGGTTCTTCTCTAGCTTACTAATGTCTTCTATACACTGATCTTCAAAGAAAACCACATCTCTGCTCCTAACGAGCTTCTTCTCGGTCGGATTCCATAACTTGTAACTAAACTTTTCATCATCGTACCCTAAGAACACACACTGTCTAATCTTCATATCGAGCTTGGACCTCTCGTCCTTTGGTACGTGAACGGATGCCCTGCATCCAAACACCTTGAGATAACTGTACGATGGGTCATGTCCAGTCCACACCTCAGACACTTCTCCATTCAACGGGGCTGATGGAGACCTGTTTATCAAATACACTGCCGTGTGCATTGCTTCTCCCCAGAACGTCTTGGGCAATTTCGCATGGGATAACATGCATCTGATTCTCTCTACAATGGTGTGATTCATTCACTCAGCTACATCATTATGCCGGGGTCTTGGGAACCGTCTGTTCATGTCGTATACCCAGGGACTTGCAGTACTCATGAAAGTCGCCAATGTATTCCCCACCATTGTCAGTGCGGATGCACTTCAATGATCTACCTGTCTCTCTCTCGACCATAGCATGAAACAGTTTAAACACACCAAAGACCTCATCTTTGGATTTCAAAGCATAAACCGAAACCCTCCTAGATGCATCATCTATAAAAGTAACAAAATACAATGTTCCACCCAAGGTTTTTGTCCTCACAAGACCACAAACATCAAAATAAATCAAATCTAATGCATGCACTTTATTAACATAAGAAGCAGATTTAATAAATTAAACTCTTTGTTGTTTCCCTGATAAACAATCAAGATAGGTTTTGAGAGGTGTACCTGTCACGTCTGGAAGGAGCTGCTTCTTTGCTAGTACCTGAAGCCCTTTTTCACTCATGTGGCCTAAACGCCTATGCCACATGTCAATAACTGAATCTTCCGCTGCGTTCAACCCACCCTTACACATACTGACACTTGCCTTATAAAGGGTGCAACACTTCTTTCCTCTTGCCACGATTAACAAGCCCTTGATGAGCTTCCAGCGCCCACTAGCAAAACGGCTTTCATAGCCATCATCATCCAACCTTCTCGTCGACATCAAGTTGAGGCGAAGGTCTGAGATATGCCTCACATCCCTGAGAACTAATGTGCAGCCCACATCAGTCTTCACACAAATATCAACGACTCCCACGATTTTTGATATGCCAGAATTTTTCATCTTCACAGTCCCATAGTCCCCTGACTTATAGCTTGAGAAGAAGTCCCTGCGTGGAGTCACATGAAAAGAAGCTCCTGAGTCTATCACCCAGTCAGTGTCCTGACTCGTAGCCGTGAGACATACATCATGATCTATAGAAAGAATAACTACAACGTCACCATCTGAAGCGAACGCAGTGGAATCTGATTCATCTTCCTTCCCTTTTCCTTTCTTGTTATTCTTCTTACCACGACATTCATACTTGTAGTGGCCCTTCTTGCCACAATTACAGCAATCAACATCCTTTCTGTTACTCGACTTGCCTCTTGATTTATCTCGGGCCTTCCCGCCCTTCCTGTTTTTTCCTTTCCTCCACTTTTGTATCACAAGAGCCTCTTGTTGAGTAGACCCCTGAAACTTTCTCTTTGTCTCTTCATTGAAGAGACAACTGGTTACCTGTTCCATGAATATCTTTCTGTCTGGCGCGGAGTTACTTAGAGACACCATCAATGTCTCTCAACTGTCAGGCAATGAACTAAGCAAAAGTAAAGCCTGCAATTCATCATCCAAGACCATCTTCATAGAGGAGAGTTGGTTCACTATATTGCTGACCTCAATCATGTGCTCGGCCACGGAACCACCATCTTTGAACTTGATATTCACAAGTCGTCTTATCAGAAAAATCTTATTACCGGCTGTCTTCCTCTCATACGGCCCTTGTAATTTCAGTCATAGGCTAGCGGCTAAGGTTTCCGTAGACACATGGTGGAATACTGAATCATCCAACCATTGTCTAACAAACCCCACCGCCTTTCGGTCTATCTTCTTCCAATCATCATCAGTCATATCCTTGGATTTTGCTGATATGCCTAAAATTGGAGAATATAGGTCCTTGCAGTAAAGCAAGTCCTCCATATTAGCCTTTCATATGGTCCAGTTAGAACCATTGAGGTTGATCATCCTTGATGAGCCACCTTCCATAATTCAAAACCGATCCTACCCGTTCAATGAACTTAGCTCTGATACCACTTTGTTGGAGGCCTTGCACAAAACCTTAGGATCTAGCCTCCCGAAACAAACCAGAATTATGGAATAATAATGCAATAAAAAACAATCAAAGCATAAACCACACCACACAAGAGATTTTTACGTGGAAAACCCTCAAAGAGGTAAAAACCACGGGACCTAATCCAGATCAACAATTCACTATGAAGTAGAACGTTACAACCTTCTTCACTCACGCAAGAGTGGATAAACAATGAGAGAAATAAAGAAAATGGAGAGATCTCACTGATTACGAGGACATAGAAGCGCTAAGATATAGATTGCACAGTAGATAACCTCCACGAGCATAATTGCCCTTCTATAAGCTTCCTCTCTCTTTTCCTATCTCTCTCACCTTTGATAGCCCTAAACCCTTTAGCAAATCCCTCGTAAAGATTTAGGAAACCCTCTTGTCATACCTAGAAAGCCCTAGGAACTCCTATTTAAAGTTTTACGAAACTCCTTTCCGCATTCCAGTTGCAAAAGGACTTGCGACACGAAATTCGCGCAAAATCGCGAAACGAATCTGCGTAACCTCAACTAGTCGAACCAAGTCCAAAACCGGTCGAGAGCCACCTACGACCGGTCGAGCACCTCCTTCGACTGGTCGAGCACCCCGGAGAAAAATAGTCCACAGTCACTGGACTTTGAGTCGTGCCACGACTCGACTCCACGACTAGTCGACCACCAGCCTTCGACCGGTCGAGCAGTGCTCATGATCCGTCGACGATGGGTCAAAAAACCCATCAGTGACAATAACACACCAACTAGTTTGGTGGTGTGTGGGACACCAGCCAATCGACCTCCAAATCATGTGTTGAAGGCACCTTAGGGAGGGAAAATGGATTGTATAGTGTACCACACACCACCGATCGGCTAGTGTGGGTATGTATCATGCGAAAGACGAGCACTACTGCTCCTCATGCTCAGAGTTTTTCGATTGGTTCAAAGGAGATAAAAGTTATATGGCCCCAAAACTATGTATGTATTTATTATATCCACGCTATTTATCCAATTTGTAAGATCATTTTAGAGCTTGACCCTAAAAAATATTCATATTCAATGCTCAAGTGGACCATACCACAAATAGTAGATGGGACAATAATTGTCACTTTCAAAACATTCATAGGGCTCACCATAGTGTTTATTTCCTATCTAACTTGTTTGCAAGGTCACCCACAGGAGGATGAATAGAAAAAACAAATATAATATTGACCCAAAACTTCTGAACCCAAGAAGGTTTCATTGGTAGACGTCCCCGCTACTTTTTGCAGTTTGGTTCACTTAATCTTTATATTTGTCTTTTTTTTTTTTTTTTTTTTTTTTTTTTTTTTTTGCGCTCAAGTCTTACGGCCAGCTCCCCGTAAGGAATAAAAGTTGTGATATAACACATAACTCATACCTTATGATGGGACCCGCATAACTTGGTGACGTCAACACACCAGCCAAGTCGGTGGTATCTATGTGGTACACCAGCCAATCCGCTTCCGCTTACTGTCGTATTTCATTGGTCCGCAGTCTATGACATCAGCTGATCTCAGTTCGGAAAAGAAAATGAAATACAAAGCTAGCTATTTGCTATGTGTTTTAAAAAAAAGTACATGCTATTTTGTCTTGAATCCGAATGGCCACGGATTTCTGTGAAAGCCTTTCGCAGGAAGTTCCTGCGCAAGGATTTTGGATGAGGCCCACTGTGATGTTTGTTAGAAATCCAACTCATCCATCCGTTTTTTTAGCTCATTTTAGGACATGAGACCGAAAATGATTAGGATCCAAAACTCAAGTGGGCCATACCAAATGAAACAGCGGGGAAAGGAATTCCTACCGTTGAAACATTCCCAGGATCCATCTTGATGTTTATATTCCATCCAAACTGTTTATAAGGTCATTTTCACTGAGATGAAGTGAAAAAGCCAAGAAATTAAACCGATACAAAACTTTCGTGGCTAGATAAATGTTTCAACGGTGGTCACTAAATCCCCACTGTTTCATCTCATGTGGCCCACTTGAGTTTTTTATTCTGCTCATTTTTTGTCGCATGAATGAAGTCAAAAAACGGATGAACGGAATGGCTTTCTCACAAACACCGTAGTGGGCCCACACAGAATCTTGGGCAGTTTAGCAGGAAATCTACATCCAATCCCAATGCTCTACTTGCCGAAAGGGGGGATGCGGATTGCGTCCTACCCCCGCCCGAACCGTAATCCGTCCGGGCAAGGCTCTGTGAGGCCCACAGTGATGTGAGTGTTTAATTCAACGCTATTTTCAGATAATTTTAATGTATGAATCAAAAAATGAGGCGGGTCCAAGGCTTAATTGGACCACAAAGTGGGGATTGAACGTCCACCATTAAAAACTTCTTAGGAGCCGGAGAAGTTTCGGATGAAGCTGATATTTGTGTTTTCACTTCATCCACGTCTACATGACCTTATGAATAAGTTGTATGGTAAAAAAAAAACATCACGTTAGCCCTTACAAAGGTTTCAACGGTGGGTGTCGTTATCAGTGTAGGTTCTTTTGGTGTGGTCCACTTAAACCTTGAACCTACCTCATTTTTTGATTTATACATTAAAATTATCTCACATCACTGTGAGCCCCACAGAGCCTTGCCCGTCCTGACGATTACCGTCTGGGCGGGGTAGGACGCAATCCACGTCCTGAGAGGGAATTGGTTAGTGTACCAGGCATCACGAACGCTCATTGACGTCTGAGTTTTACAAATGGTTCCAACGAGATCAATGTTATATAAGGCCTACAATGATGTATTTATTATATTTACACTGTTTATTCATTTGGTGAGATTATTTCATATGATAAGTCCAAAAATAAGTAAAATCCAATTTTCAAGTAGCCCTCGCCACAAATAATATTGGGAGACATTAATTCTCACTATTAAAACATTTTTAGGGTCTATCATAACATTTATTTTCCATCCAATCTGTTCATAAGGTCACATGGACTGTCCTGGATGAAGAGTAAAAAAAAATATCATATTGATCCAAAATTAATGCGACCCAAAAGGCTTTCAATCGTAGATGCTTAATCCCCACTGTTCTTTGCAGTGTAGTGCACTTAATCTTTAAATCAACTTTATTTTTTTGACAATCCTTAGAACAAGCTCGCCAAATGGACTGATAGTTTGGATATAACGCATACTTCATGATGAGACCCACTTAATTTAGGGTTGTCTGGATCATGGATTTGGGGTGGTTAGAGGGAATTTCAAATCCCTGTTGTTTGGCAGCATAAAGTAATGTTCTTTGGCAGCATAAAGTAATTGGAAATTTTAAATCTAGGGGTTCCAAATCTACGGTCCCAGACACGCTTAATGACATCAACGTATCACTAAGGGACGCGGATTGCCTCCTACCCCAGGTAATCTGTCCGGGCAGGGATATGTGGGACCCATCATGATGTAAGTGTTTTATCCATGCCGTTCATCGCTTTTATCATATCATTTTAAGGTATGATTTCAAAAATGAGGCAGGTCCACGACTCCAATGGACCATACCAAAGGAAGTTGCAGTGATAATGACACACACCGTTGAAACCTTTCTAAGGGCCACCGTTATGTTTTTTTACCATCTAATCTATTCATAAAGTCATGTAGACATGGATGAAGTGAAACAAAAATATCAGCTTGATCCGAAACTTCTCGAGCTCTCAAGAAGTTTTAGTAGTGAAAGTTCAATTCATATTTTGTGGTCCACTTAACCTTTGGACCTTCATTTTTTGTATCATATTTTAAAATGATATGAGAGAAATGATAAACGGCATGGATAAAACATTTACATCACGGTGGGCCCCACAGATCCCCGCCCGAACGGATTACCGGGTAGGACGCAATCCGCGTCCATCACCACGCCGGTGGTGCGTGGTACACCTGCACATTTGCTTCCGTGCTTGGTCAACGTCATTACTATCATTATCAGCACTGCATTAGATGCAGTGGAAATTGGATTGCGCACTGATTTACTCACCATGCTCTTATCGTACTGAGTAAACTCTGTTGGACCCATCGTGAATGCATGTGGTTCATCCACGCCGTCCATCCATTTTTAAAGATCATTGCAGGCGTTGAGACCAAAATTGAAGTATATCCACACCTCAACAGGACCATACCACATGAAACAGTGGAAATATTGATTTCCACCGTTGACACCTTTCTAAGGCATGCAGTGATGTTTATTTTTCATCCAACCTGTTCATAAGATCAAACAGATATGGATGAAGGGAAAAAACAAATATCAGCTTGATCTAAAACTTCTGTGGCCCTTAGAACTTTTCAACGGTAGAAGTTCAATTCACACTGTTAACGTTGGTGTGGTCCACTTGATCTTTTTATAGGATTCATTTTTTAGTTAAGGCCCTAAAATTATTTGGTAAAATAGATGAACAGGTTGGATAATATGCATGAATGAAGGTGGACCCCACAGTTTACTTACTACGCTACGCTTAGGGTACTGAGTTACTCAGTACGCAATCCGAATCCGATGCTGTGTATGATAAATTAGCTCAATTAGACAGCAACAACTACGATTTTCTTGCTTAAGGTAAGGAGAAGATCGCCGATTCTTTTATCTTTATTAAAGACCGATTTTCTCAATTCCAAATAGGACTGCCTGCTGCATAACCCATTAATTTTTAACATGTGGAATTTATTTATGCCCCACAAGTGATGTATATGTTAGATCCACACTGTCCATCCATTTTTCCATATTATTCTAGGGAATGAGCCCAAAAACCATTATGAGCCCAAAAACGAGGTAGATCTAAAGCTCGAGTGTACCACACCACAGGAAACAGTGGGGAATGGCCGCCACCGTTGAAACCTTCTAGAGCCCACCTAGGTTTATTTGCATCTAACCTGATCATAAGCTCATACAGACCTCGAAAAAAGGTAAAACACAAATATCAGCTTATCTAAGCCTTCTATGGCTCTAGGAAGTTTTCCAAGATAGGCATCTAATTCCAACTGTTACCTACAGGCTACAGTGTGGTCCACTTAAGCTTTACTTCTGCTTCCTTTTTGGGTTCATGCCTTTGAATGATCTCAGCCAAAATGGATGGATAGTAGATCTGAAACATACATCATGATGGAGCCACGAAAGTTCCAGACGGCAACACTTTCAAAATTCTCTCAAGATTGAGCTGTTTGACAAAATTTTCTAACATGTGAAACTTCAATCGGACTCACCTTATTAGATCTACACCTTCAAATCAATTTTCCAGATTATTATAAGTCATGAGCCAAAAAATGAAGCAAATCTAAAGCTTAAGTGGACCACACTATAGAAAATTATGAGGAATATTGAATGACTGCCAGGGAAACATCACTTAGGGATCATCGTGACACTTATTTTCCATCCAACCTATTCATAAGGTCAGGCAGATTTAGATGAATGGAAAACACAAAAATCAGTTTGATTTGAGTCTTCCGTGACCCCCAGAAATTTTCAATCCCCACCATGAGGTCCCCTTGAGCTTTGGATCTCCCTCGCTCGTTTGGCTCATGCCTTAAAAGTGATCTGAAAAAATGGATGGATGGTGTAGCTTTAATAAATACATCATAGGGCCACGGAGGTTTAAGAAGAAATTTGGTTTGTGGTGTGCAGCACATTCAAGAGGAAAGACATCCAAAAGTTTTGACACGTGAAACATTTGTAAGCCTCATAATGTATGTGTCCTGTTTACACAGTCCATTTATTTTTTTCAAATCATTTCATGGCATAAACTCAAAATGGAGGCAGATATAAAGCTTAAGTGGACTAGACTGTAGGAAACGGTGGGAATTGGACTTTCTAGTTTGAAACGGAGTATGGAAGGCTGCTATCAAGCTAGTATTTATATTTTTCCTTCATTTAAATCCATGTGACATTCTAAACTAACTTAGATAGCAAATAAACATCAAAATGAAAAGGCCCTGAGAAGGTTTCAACAATAATCGTTTAATCCCTACCGCTTTATGTGGTGGCGGTGCACTTAGCTTTTGATTTGCCTATTGTTAGCTCATGCACTAGAATGATCTGGCAAAATGGATGGACGTATGGATCTAACACATTCACCATAGTAGAGGCAACGATGTTCCACTCGTCAAAAGTTCGGTTGTTGTGCTGTCCAATAATCATAAGTAGAGGTGTACACGAGTTGAACCGACTCGGCTGGGCCACTTGCTGACCGTAGCTCGAATTCGGCTCGGCTCAGTCCTCGAGCCTGACTGGCCAGCTCGGCTCGATTCGGTCAATAGCTCGGGGCAGTTCGAGCTGAGTTCACCTATGCAGCATTTTCACAAACACATGGACTGCACCTTCAAAATCTTACTATATGTAAAACAACAACAATGATTTTACAAGTATTTCATCAAACACCTTCTAAGCAATATAAAAATCAAGAAAAAAAAGGGTAATTGTTTCATATATATATATACCTTCCTTGCCACCAGCCACACTTCGTTGAGTCATTTCATCAAACACTTGGTGAGCAACATCAATATCAAAGTAACCGAGTCACCGAACTGGTTCGATTCGAGTTGGGTTTGATCTGAGTCAAGTTGAGCACAGGCAAGCTCAAACTTGGTTCGAAATATTTTCAAGCTCAAAAAATCAGTTCGACTGGGCTTGAACTCAGTTTCAAATCATTCGAATCGAGCTTTTTCAAGTCGAGTTGAGCAAGCTAACCGAGCTAACTCGGTTCGTGTACAACCCTAATCATAAGAGAAAATTGATGTGTATGAAAGAAGAGATCCGTATATTTTCTTATTTGGAAGTATATTTATAATTTATTTTCCTTGATGTTACATCATCGGTGATGAGGTGGACCAATGAGAAGCAACACAGGATTTTCCTCGGCCTTCTTCAACACTGAGGCAGTTTGAGTACTGCCTCGCCTGTCCCATGCTGGGCCTCTGAGGGGCCACCGTGATGTGTCGGTTTATCCATACTGACAAAGTGGCCCTACGAAGGTTTAAATGGCTGCCATTGTTAGCATCGTTGCTTCCTGTGGTGTGGTCCACTTGAGCGTTCTATCTACCTCATTTTTAGGCTCATAACCTAAAAGGGTATATAAAAATAGATAAGTGGTGTGTATATAAAATCCATGTATTACTGTGGACCCTCGGAACCTTAGCTTATATAGGGCTCAGATAAGATGTGGATTGGGTACTACCTGGCCTATTCCGAGCTTAGAAGTGGTTGGGACTCTGAGGGCCACTGTGATTGATGGCTTTTATTCATGCCATCCATCCATTTTGCCATGTCATTTTAGGTCTTGAGCCTATATACACTTCACCCTCAAACTTGTTTGATCCTACTTGTCAACTTCAGTCGAGTTCTGATTGAGAAATCTATACGACATAAGACATACCCCAAACTCGCCCTTCTTGTCAGATTGGCTATTGACGGGGTATGCAAGGGCGAACCCAAGTTGGTGCATAGATTAAATATCACTTACAAAGCAACGAAGAATTTTCAAATACTGTTTGCTGCCAATCTAGTTTGGTTGCACCCAATTTAACAAAAACCGCACCAAGATTTGCAAAATGGTATCCAAATTTGCAATATACACGGAACCAGTCATCCAACTGCCAGTTTTGGGTATTTGGTGCGCTGGACCATTCGCGGCCCGTCAGTTCGCTTCGTTTGGTTCGAGACTAATGTTTTTCTCAAGCTGCACCAACCTGCCCTTACATGTTGCCTTCCTCTGCCTATTTATAGCTTTGTTTTGTCCAAGCTTAATGTTTTTCGAAAGGAGAGGTAGGCTTGGGTTGGTCTGATCCTCTCTCGGAATCTCTCTACCCCTCACGTGTCACTCTCCCCTTGCCTCTTTAAACCCACTCAATGCAACAATATAAAGGAGAGAAAGAAAGAGCCAGGGGTAGCATATCAAAGCATTATTTGAAGACGTACGTAGGCCAACATGTCAATCTACATCCCTGACTCGTTCAGACAACAAGCCATATAACCCACCACTGACCCTTCAATAGCTGACCTGGCCATCACTGTAAGTAGGTTAGAAAACCTAATGGCTTGCTTCCTACAGACAGGGGCCACTCAATCCATCCATACCGCACGATGATCTTAGATAGCCCAATTGTAAGATTGCAAAGTGTATATACTCGGTAAGACCGAGGTCGATTCATAGGGACCGATTTGGATAGAACGTTATTAGAACTAGATAAAATCTAAAATTAGGGTTTTAGGTGAATTAAGGTGATTAAAAATAATAACAAACGACAACTAAGGATCCAGGGATCCCCAATTAATAAATCGTTAATGCCAATCATCAATCCAATTTGATAACTCTATTGGAATTAAATAAGGATTTCTTCAAATCGAAAAATGAAATAATTAAATCAATTTAGAACATACAAACAATATATGAATCTTAATTGATCGATTTGTCATAAAGATCTAAGTAATTGATTGCAGGAAATTCCGAGCATCTATTATACCTGGAGTTAACAATAGACAAAGGAATTTTACAGATTAAAACTTTAACTAATACTAAGAATTCAACTAAAATAATCTCAATTCATCATTCAAACTATGATCCTGAATTAAAACGAATTAAATATTAAGAGTCCATCACAAGGTTCACCCCTTAGCCTTAGCTAAGAGATTAGCCAAGCATACTTAATAGAAGTAGTTCAAAAAAGAAAGAAAAATAGAAAAACAAACTAGAACTGAATGAGTGAAGAAGAAGAATGATGTTGAAACTCCACCCTAGCTTTCTTTCTCTTCAAGCCCTAACTTCTCTTTAAACACGTTTAGAAGAGTTTTTAAATAGGTTTTGCCACCACTGACTTTGAAATTTATGCACTTGCATAATAGTATTAGCATCTGATCAGTCGATCGAACTGATTCTCGGTCAACCGTGAATCATCTAACAAGTCTCAGTCGACTGGACCCATCCACGGTTGATCGGACTGGTCTATCTAGCACAACTTAGTTGTCCAGCGAGTCAGGAATGACCGAACCTGTCCGAGGTCGACCGAACCTGTCTAACTTGATTTTCTTTAATTCTTCAAAATATATTCAACCTTTGATATCTTCTAATCTTCCAACTTGATTACTTCAAAACTTCAACATGCTTCATCATCATCTCTTTTTTCCTCTAATTTTTCTTTATTTGCTCAGATTCATCTTGGACCTTCCATTCTTTCTTGTACATTGAAAATCATCTAATTAAACTAATTAACCATCAATACATATTTAAAAAGGATGTAAAATTGAGGGTAAATATGCAATATTAAGTATTTATCACACAAAAACCAACCACCCACATGGGTCTTTCTAACCCAACCATCAATCCATTTCAACTTGTTCCGCTCAATGGAAATTGGGCCCATTACCCTCCAACCACATCATGTTAAACTTTAGCACAACCTCCCCCTAATGGGAGCTAGCCAGTGCCCCAACACCCACACTCTGGACAGTCTCAATTCAATCAACTCGGAGTGCTTTTTAATTCCAATTCAAATAACCACAATATTAAATTCTCGTCCGACTCAGCCCCTACTCTCTACGCCTGTATATCTAGATAGGCAAACTCACCCCATAACGAGGATTACTCTCTAACCCCCTCATTTGACAATTCCCTTTCAATAAAATCTCCTTCCAAGCATTTGTAGACTGCTTCGTGTATAATTTAAATGAGGCACCCGAAAGGGTGAATCTTGCTACCTTAAGACAAAAGGATAATGAGTCCTTTTTAGCTTACATTGGACGATATTGGGCCATGACCGCCAAAATGAAAATACCCAGCAATGAGGAAGAACAAATCTCTATGATTATCCACTTGGAAAACCAGAGCATATTTGGATATCTCTCGTATTTGTGCACTAACTTCACCCAACTCAACTGTGTTGGGGAGCAAATTGAGGCCAGAATAAGGGCTAGAATAATCTCCCCTTGGCCACAGCAAGCTACCTTAGAAAAATATAATTAAGTGGACGAAAAGCCTATCGAATACGAGAGCAATGATAATGATATCACCATCCCTTGTCTAATAGAAGATGATAATCTTGTCGCATTTTCCCAAGGTGCATCGTTCGCCCCTCAATAGGGACAACAACAACGACAATAACAATAGCCATAGAGATAGAACCGATAATACGCCAGTCAAAGTCGGTAAATGGGTATGGCTCAGGAACTTAGATATTTCACTCCATTGACTCAACCTTATAGTGAAATACTAGCCGTGTTATTCTAGAGGCAACTCTTGTCCCGTTGTAGCCGAGGCCCCCTCCAAACCCTCTGCCGTCAAAGTATAATGAAATTGAGTATTATGCGTTTCATCTGTCTTGAGGGCACAGAACGGATCATTGTTTTATGTTAAAACATGCATTCCAAAATTTGATCGAAAAAAAATAAAATTGATCTCAACCTCGGACACGGTTGCTAATAACATACTCCAAAATCCTCTGTCACCGTACCAAGTGAGCCGTAACACGTCGAGCGCTCCTTCTGTCAAATTCATCCATGAAAGGTCTTCTCTCCATCTGGACCAGTCCATCAATGCCATTAAATTCTATATGGAGTGTGCGCCACTCATCTTGCAAGGTTCATCATTCTTCACTTCAGCCCCCTCTCTAGTTTTGGTCCTCTAAGGAAGGGCCCTTAAGCTAGCATACACACCATTATTTAAATCCATCTAGTCATGGGCCAACCAACCATTGGTCCTCTAGGGAAAGCCCCACGAGACAGCATGTTCTCCATCTTCTAGTACTAGCCATACATGGGCCAATCAACCATTAGTCATGTAGGGAAACCGCCTAGCAAGCATTCACCACCACTCCCTACTACAGTCCATAGTGGTCCAGTCAACTGCTCGTCATCCGAGAGAAGGCTCTTGAGTAGAACCTCATGCTGAATATAATCAAGCCTAAATATTATATATTTATCCTCTCAATTACTTTAGATTTCCTTGTATTTGAGTGATTAATTAATCTAATTAGCTATGTTTTGTACATACAAGGTGATTTTGGATCTAAATTTGAATACGTGCTTAAATGGATGATTTAAAGCTCAAAAAGAGATCACACTCAAAGGTAATGAAGAATTAGAGATTTAGAAGAGAATATTGAAAAATTCAAGTGCCAAAGATCTAAGAAAACCAATTGCCAAGGATGGAGAAAATTCTAAAAAATTGCAATCTAATAACAGAAATAACTGAGTATTCGGTCCCATTGAAGGTAGGTTTAGTCCGACTGAAGGTGCCAAAAATAGTCTAGTAAGAAAAAGTGAATTTCAGAATTAATTCAGCTCGAAGCTTCGGTGCAACCAAAGTGATGTTCGGTACCACCAAAGGAGGGTTCAGTGCGATCAAAGGGCGAAAGATTTCAAATGTATTTTGAGAAAATTTGACTGCAACCAAAAGACCCCTTCTCTATGACTTAAGTGATGTTCGGTGCAACTGAAGGTTACCATTGGTGCGACCAAAGTGGAATAAAAGTGCAGAAATTCAAGATGGTGCGAAACCAGTGCGGATTTTATCTATTTAAGGAGGTGTTTTAATCTATTTTATGTACGAATTAGAGCTTATAAAAGAGACCAAGGGGTTATGGAGATTTTATAGAATCATCCTTCCTCTTCAATCATTCGGTTCTAGTTTGTTTTTAAGTTTTTATTTTGTTTTTGTTTAAGATGTTAGTCATGTTTGGCTAATATCTTAGATTAGACTAAGGGATGAATCTTTGGATGAATATTTGCTATTTAATTCATTTTCAATAAAAGTTTAATTTAATTATATTGAATTGTGATTAGATGTGATTGAATTCGTATATTGGGGAAGGAATCAATCTGTAAAATTTATTGATCTATTGTCGCCCCTAGGTACATTGGATGCTTTCGATTCTATACGATTTGATTACTTAGATCTTCACGAGAGATCAAGCCTATCGTGATTCCAATATATGTTGGATGTTTACTATATTATTTTTCGGTTAGAATGGATTGAAATCCAATTCTGGTTGAGTTATCAACTTGAGAAGATGAAT
Source organism: Magnolia officinalis (assembly GCA_021015155.1). Taxonomy (NCBI): domain Eukaryota; kingdom Viridiplantae; phylum Streptophyta; class Magnoliopsida; order Magnoliales; family Magnoliaceae; genus Magnolia; species Magnolia officinalis. The sequence goes on along the minus strand of JAJHSJ010000014.1, from coordinate 15,481,152 downwards.
TAAGTTCGAAGTTTATTTATTGGGGATTCCTAGATCCTTAGTCTTTTGTATTAATTATTTTAGAACCCTTCTACTTAGATGGATTAAAAACCCAGGCAGCTTGATTAGTTGTAAGTGTGTTCTCACCAATTTCCCAATGGATCAACATTGATCTCACCGAGTTATTACTGCATCACAGCTCTGTACTTGGAGTTGTCAACCCTTAGGTTTGATTAAGTTTTTAGTGTTGTTGCTACAGAGTGGTGTTGAACATAAATAGATTTAGATTTTATAGGTTTAATTTCTATTTTAAGTTAGGTTTTTTTTTTTTTTTTTTTTTTTTTTTTTTTTTTTTTTTTTTTTTTTTTTTTTTTTTTTTTTTGAATTTCTCTAACCTAGGTTTTCATTTTTTTTTTTTTTGAATTTCTCTAACCTAGGTTTTCATTTTAAGTTAGGTTTTTTTTTTTTTTTTTTTTTTTTTTTTTTTTTTTTGTGTTAGTTTTAGAATTTTATTTTAAGATTTGTTTTATTTTAGATTTTCTGACATCACTAACATTGTTTACTTGTTTCTATTTTGTCAGATTATCTAGTTCTAGCCCATCTCTTTTAGTAATACCACTCCCTCTACTTACTTTCTTAATTACTGTAGAATTTTTATTTTAGGATTTAGGGTTACATTTTAGAATTATGGTTTTGTGTGATACATGCCCAATTGGGTAAGAGATCACACTTTGAACTTCAAAGCAAATGATGCTTGGTTGATAGGCTCACAATCCATTGACAAGTTAGAAAGTACATAAATACTCCTAAAATATCATCTAGAATCACAACAAAAACTAAGCAAACCTTTAATTAGAATTTTGTGTGAAACACACCATGGGTTAGGATGGTGTGTGACGAGAATGAGTTACACCAAGTTCCACCAGTTTGGACCTTATGTGATTATTTACAACCTACGAGAACAAGTATACCTTCCTGTATAATTTTCTCAACTAACATAGGAAATATGAATTTTAAACCAGGGTCATCCAATTACTCCCTAAATTTCATGGACTTAATTTTGGTAGTCCGTACTTGTACTTGAAAGAATTCGACAAGATTGTCGCCACTATGCAATTTAACAATGTTCCTACTGATGTAATTAGACAAAAACTATTTCCATTCTCTTTAAAGGAGAGTGTCCACTCCTTGAGGCCAAGATTTATTGACACATGGGCCAAGATGACCTAGGATTTCCTTAAAAAGTTCATCCCGGTTCATAAAACCAACACTCTCAAGCGTGACATTATGAACTTCTCCCATAAGGGAGATGAAACTTTTTTTCAGTATTGGGAACGGTTCAAAGACTTAATTCTCGCATGCCAACACCATAGCAACGAGATTTGGCAGGTGATTAGCTTCTTATATGATGGTTTAAACTTAAAAATGTGCTAATTTGTAAAGATGGTGTGTAACGGTGAATTTATGAACAAGGATCCTGAAGAGGCTTGAGATTACTTTGAGATGCTAGCTGAAAATGCCCAATCATGGGACACATCCAACTAAGCTAGTAATCCCAAGGTGGTGCCAAGAGAGAAGAGAATACATGTGCTCAAGGAGGAGGAGGATGTTAGTGCAAGGTTAGCGGGTCTCACAAGAAAGATTGAGGCCATGAAACTTAGGAAGGAAGCAATTCAACCCATCGAGGCCATTGAAACCATATTAGTATTTGCGAAAGCAACGCTAACCTAACTAAGGATTGTACTACAATCCCAATTTTTAAAAGGTGTTGCACGCTAACCTAACTAAGGATTGTATTACAATCCCAACCTAACTATGAATACTTATCAATGCCCCTTTAGTACACCAAATTCTAACACGTATACTCTCGATTGGTGGAATCATCGGAATTTCTGTTAGAGGAATGGACCAATTGCGAATGCAAACAATAATCCCTAAGGGCCATTTACTGGTATACTGCAAGTACCCCCACTAAAGGGAACCCTTGATGACATGTTGAATGCATTCATGCAAGGGAAAATGCAATGCAATCATAACACTATGCAAGCCATAAATGAACTTAAAACTTCAATTGCAAGAATTGAGACTGTAACACCCTGAACTTTTCAATACCCGAGTATTGAAAGTTCTCGAGTGTACGATACCAATCTAGCTATCCTAACCGTACATCTATTTTTCAACACGAATCTGATCGTTAGGAATAATCTCCATTCATAGATCAACCCATTTGACCGTTGATTTTGAGATAGGATCACCATATAACTAAGTATCCTCATCTCTCCATCATAACAAACTGCTCAATTAAATGTTCACTGTTAGATAGAGACATCTGACTATCCACTTTAATTTTGGACCACCTGATCATAGTAAACTAACTATTTGACCTCCGCATCCGTCCGTACACATATTAAATTGAGATTTTGATCCGTTCATCTTGTTCACCCCATATGAATATGCTTAACTCACCATTAGAACTACAATATGAGGAACTTACATGTATCAACAAGGCACTTGAATCGAACAGTATACATGTTCTATCCCTTGATAGCTCCAAAAACCCACATGGGTTCATCCGTTTACAAAACTAACTGTACATCCACCTACATACATGGTCAGAGTGCTAACCATCAAGTTCCCTTATTTTTAGCAAGTCATCTGACCATCCGTCATGTTTGGATCCGCCAAGCGAGCCACGTGAATATTATGGTAAATTGATCATTATGAAGATTTAAGGTATAGGCCCAAACTACCTAGTAACTTGTCAATTACATATGCACAAACGTTATTTTGAATTACGAAGTGAGTTAGCCATTGAAAGAGCATCTAGGCCATCTTGGAGGGATCGAGGCCCAAACTGGACCAAAAGAAAGAGCACGAAAAATATCACATCTTCATCAAAATTCGACACATTCGGACGGTGCATCCGAACATTACGGATGACAGAAGGTAGGATGAGGGAAAAGGGCAAGTTTGTAAATAATGGATGTCATGTGCATGACATCTTATGTGCTTTACTATAGAAAATTTTAACGAAGGATGATGCTCCCTTTTGTTTAATAACTTGTGGCCCACCTAAAGATCAGATCGGCTTCATATTTGGACTCAAGAGTCAACACGACTCAAAGCAACTGATGAACAGAATGGATTTTCATAATAACATGGGGGACCCACCTCTGGATTTGCAGCTAACTACGTCCCTGACATCGAAAACCAAAGCAATAATAGATTCCTACATTCAAGTTACGTGCAAACTGAACTGACCTCCGACTCCTCCCCAAAACGAGCTCGAACTCACCACTTAGTCTCAAACCTCATGAGAGACAATTCTCACCATCTAATTAACTGCAATATATAAAAGAGCTTGCTTCAGCTGTGAGCATCATCTCACAGCTTGATAGATCGTGTGGTCCACTCGAAGATCGAATCTGCCTCACATTTTGGCTCCTGGGTCAACACGATGCGAGGGAGCTAATGAAGGGAGTGGATTTCCATATATGCCATTACAAGTGGATCCCACCTTATCCAGCAAGAAAAACAGGTGTTAAGTGTCAAATATTACATATTTTCCCTAATTATATCTTGGTTTTAGGAACATGATAATGCTTAATGGTATATTTTATACATGTTTGTGTTGCAAGGTGAATCTGAGAGCTTGGATTGAAAAGAATACTAAAAACATGGATTTGATGCTCAAGAATCACCAAAGCAAGGAATGGATCTTAGGAGACCAAGATTGAAGATTTTAAGTCCTCAAGATCCAAGAAAACTAAGCGCAAAGGATGAAGAAAAGACTGGCAAAAGCACAAGTCAAATAGAAGAAAAAATAGACAGTTCGGTCCGACCTAAGCCAATTTCGGTCCAATCAAAATCATAAAAAACAGTCCAGCAAGAAATCAGGATTTTCTAGCTTAATTCGGTCCGACCTGAGCCAACTTCGGTTCGATCAAAGACAACTTCGGTTGGAGATTTCGGTTTGACTCGGTCCGACCTAAATACTCTACACATAAATTTCAGACACGATTTCGGTTCGACTGAAATGTAACGCGGGGCTTATGTGAAGTGCATAAATTTAAGGCAGTTTTCAAAAATTTCAAGGCGGTGTGTAAGATGAGACTTCATAACTATAAATAGGAGTCCTTAGACGTTCTTAGGTATCTTCTAGGGTTTAATGAGTGGTGCAAAATGGTGAAAAGCCATCGCCAAGAGTTTTTCTTCTTCTTCCTTAGTTATTTTTATGCTTTCTTAAAGAGGTTCTGGTTTAATCATGTCTATGGTTAACTAAACTTCTTAGCTAGGACTAAGAGGTGAAGCTTGTAATGTGATTAGGATGTTTATCTTGCTTTGATTATCGTTTATGTTGAACTTCATCGATTTCTAGTTGATTTTAAGGAATATTTTCAGTTTTTTATGGTTTGTTGTGACTCAAATTACAATAGACATTGCGATAACTTTGAATATCTTCTTTTCTTATTTGAAATTGTGGGATTGGTAAATCCTATTGTTCACCATAGTCTCCTAGGCATGGTAGGGTGATGGAATCCCTTCCAAATCTTCACAATTCTCGTCCATTGAGGCTAGTTCAATGAAAAGTTCAGAGATTTGATCATCTCTTCTTCCAATTGGATAAGATAGGAATGATTCCAATTGTGTCTCTTGAATCAAGTAAGGTAGCATCTTGATAGCTACAAGTGGATCCATGGCACCCTAGTTCTCACCTTTAAATTCACAAGTTTCAATTACATTATTCACAATTACTCTTTCAACTATTCCATAATTCAAATTTAGATCTTCTTCTTCTTCTAGTTCTAGTTCTTTTTAGAAATGTGCAAGATTAGTCCCTGTGGATTCGACCTCGGTCTCACTGAGTTATTACTACATCGCGACCCTACACTTGGGGCTATGAACAACAGGGTTGACACCTCTCCGCTTGCTATAACAACATCTGAGAATCTTGCCTTCGCAAGAAGTTTTTCCACCAAGAAATCTCGACTTTGACACAATCTACACCATCCACATCCCACTCTGGAGGATCCCCATCCAATTTGAAAAATTTAGAGGAGGTAAGAGATCCGCACACGACCGCACCAGCGAACCTTGTGGACTCCGGTTGCAGCAGTGTGCGAAATAAAAACCATTATTCAGTGGGATAGGAAACCCACCGAGCAAATGGCCTTGAAGCTTCAATCGAAGCACCCCATAGCTTCCAACAACCAATCTGAAACTTCCACTGAAACCAGAATGTGGAGAGGAGGTGCCTATATAAATTTGCCATTGATGCCGGCTATCTTCTTTGCCAAGAAGTAGCAGCCGTAGGAAGCCATCCGACCATCATTTTTGGATCTTAACCAACCACAAAGTGGCCCACAATCTCAGAAAATGACTTGCGTAATCGGGAGGGAAAGAAGGGTACTATATTGTGATGTGGACGATTGAACATCTAGCCGTGCGCAAGAAGCTTCGCACGACCACGTAACTGGAGTTGGAAACCCCCTCCGACATGGAAACCTTGTCTAAAATCTCTATATAAGAATCTCCTTTATGTGTTTCCTAGCACAACAAAACGTTATAAAGAGAGAAAGAAGCAAGAAAGAGAGAGAAAGAAGGATTGGGCATTGTGAATATCGCTCAAACCCCCGAAGTCCAGCAAGAATCCATTCCGACCAAACTCGAGCAAGAGTTGGGTTCAGGCTGACTGTGAAGATTTCTTGCCCAACTTTCCAAGAAGAAGGAGAAGAAGAAACGCGAGGGAGTGCACATGCCCTGCGTTGTACGATGACTCGTCAAATCACAAGATCGAGTCTAGATCCGAGTTAAGCCCTACAAACTTCTAAGGTTAGTCTGTTTGTTTGATTGTTCTTGTGATCTTCTATAAGAGATAGGTTTCAATCAACGTTACCATCCAAACCTTCAATCAACCATAAAGTTCCAAAGCATGGGTAGATTGTGACCGAGTCAACTCAGGGAAATAGTAGCACTAAACTCATTTTCGAGTTGAGACTTGCGTGCTGATCAAGGTAAGTTAGTCATTTACATGGCAATTTATATTAAGTTTTTAATTTGACTAATAATTAGTTCAACTTACACATAGATGAAAGATGAAATCCTAGATTAAACCCTAATCATATAATTTGTGTAATCTGTAGTAGAAGTTGAATTTAAAGTGCATGCACTAAGTTTTAACAACATGAGAGGGCGTTTCAACGTAAAAAAGGTGAGGGTTGCAATTTAATTGATTACATCTTTCTCACATGTTTTACATTTTGCTTATGGTTTATCTTCACTATATGAATCAATGTTCACACCACTCATTATTATATTACACGCAAATATGACATGGGTGATCCCACTTCTAGTGATCAATATAATATCGTGGACGAGCGGGATGACACAATCAAAGCCAGGGCGAGCTTCTCGATGTCTGGGTTCCTGGTGTCGGGCAGGACCAAGGCTTTAATAACATTGTATATTACACGTAAATATGACGTGGGAGATTCCGTCTCCCGAGCCATTGACAAGTATCTCCCTTTCTTCAAACAACTGAAAGGAAAATAGAAGATGGAATGGACCAAGGACTGCGAGCCGACCTTCCAAGAGCTCAAACAGTACGTAGGATCACCTCCGCTACTCTCCAAGCCCGAGCAAGAGAACCACTATTGCTGTACCTAGTAGTCTTGACAATAACGGTCAGCTCGGCCCTTATTCGGGAACAAGAAGGGAGACACCTACCAGTATACAATGTCAGTAAAACCTTGGTCCTGCCCGAGAACAGGTACCCAGACATCGAGAACCTTGTATACAAACTACTTAGTACTTTAAACTAAGAAAGGCAACTTAACTTTAAAGGCTTCCAAGCTAATAGAGGATCTAATCACATAGGCTATTCAAGATAAGAAAATTAAGTGACTAGCATATAGCATAGTGAATATGTGTGTATGAAATATTATACCTATCAATCCTTGACATTCTAATCAGGCATATATACTTAAGCATTCAAACACATAAGCATAATAAAATAGATGCGCAAATATCAATTCTAAACACAACCATGTATAGTGGTTCGGTTACGTGCCTACTCCACTCCCGACAACCACACTCTCTCCTAGAGTGTGTCGGATTTCACTATGAATGGTTTTAAATCAGGTTCACCATTAACCTTTACAGCCCTACACAAAGGACTCAACAATTTATGCTCTTCACACGAGAAAAGGTCCTACACTAAGAACCTACGTTTAGGTCCACCGGCCAAGGTCCCACACAAGGCACCTACACGAGTTTGTTGATAGCAAACTCTTAGCCTCAATCCAACCCAAGGATAAAGACTAAACTTTAGACTCTTAAAAATGACACTTGTTGGAATGAGTCCTCTCTTGTAGCTTGTCTTGAGTTGCTTAATCTTTGCTCTTCCATGCTTGAATCAGCTCCCCGATGCTCCCCCGATCGCTATGTTGTAGTTTACCTGTTGTTTCAGCTTTACGATTAAGAACCTTGATATGATGTTCCTATAAAGATAACCAAGGTAATGAGAGTTGGTTGAATCTCTAACGAAGGTTATGAATGGATTTCTTAAGAGATTTAATTGATGGATGCACTAGAGTAAGGTTGAGACTAAGGATATACCTATAGGTTTGGTCTCAATACTCTAGTGAAGGCTTAAGATCATGTTCTTCATAAATAAGAGCTTTGAATGCTCATGAGTGATGAATGACAATGAATAGAGCATGAATCTCATGTGGATAGAGTCTAGGATGAGTGATTTGAGCTTGGGACAACCTAGGGACTCTGAAATGCCTAAATCCACACTTTTTACAAAGTTTTGGGTCCTATATTTATAGAGAAAAGGGCCCAACAGATCTATAACGGCTAGTTATTAGTGTTACGGAGTGAACCTTCGGTAGTACCGAAACATAGTCGGTGGTACCGAATTAAATCATGAATTTGCTGGATGATTTTTATTACTTTTGATGGTACCAAAATTTCTTCATCGGTAGGAGTCGGTGGTATCGAATATTCTTTTTTGGGCACCTTCGGTGGCACTTTCTCCTACCGAATGTGGACAAATTTTCCTATTTAAACTCTTTGTCCATTAAATCATTCAACAACTTGGAACTTCCTAAGGCCAAGACTAAAAGGATAGAAAGTATGAATTTGGAATTGGCTTTGAATGAATGACCTAAGTGGGTTTTCCTATTTAGGTTTGAGTCATCTATAGGCAAGATCCTGGTCGTAGAAGCCTCTTTGGAATCTGACTTTGTAGCTAAGGCTTCTGTTCCAGTTGCGTTGTCGGTCTTCATTTGCGAAGGACTCATCCGACTACTTGACACAACTAGTCACGTGATTGACAAACATGTGTTCAAATAAGTGCACTAACAATCTCCCCCTTTGTCAATTACATGACAAAAACAACCTATCCTAGGATACTGTCATGATCCATACCATGACCTAACAAAACAATAAAAGATTACATATCATGTACTAAATTACAACTCAAATATAAGACTAGATATGTAACATAGAGATGTTGTTCCCCCATAGTTTCTTCCATGATCATCCTGTATTCTGCAGAAAACAACGAAGTATTTTGGTGGGTGGATAGGTTTCTTCTCCCCCTTTTTATTAGTTATTGGCAAAGGATTTACCAAGAAGCAAGCCAATATGAAATTCAGTGTAGATAGATAGAGAGAGAGAGAGAGAGAGAGAGAGAGAGAGAGAGAGAGAGAGAGAGAGAGAGAGAGAGAGAGAGAGAGAGAGAGAACATGTAAATCACATAAAGTTAAAATAGAATAGTTGAGAAAAATATAAGCATTATGTGATCAAAAGAAAGATATAACCCATGTCAGAAGAAATATAACTATGAAAGAGAATAGCCAACATGAGCATAACTACAACATCATATATGCATCAAAATTACTACCCCAAGTTTGGGTAGAATATTCCATCATCCAAAAATAAACAACCAAACCCCTGGGGGTATAATTATCTAAAAATTAGAGCCTAAGTAAAGAACCAAAAAAAAAAAAAAAAAAAACTTAGGCTACATGAGTTAGTTATAAAAAAAAAAGTTTTCACAGCACATTCACAGGATTAGTAAATTTAGGAATGGCTTTGTTCCTTAGTGAAATGGGCGAGCTTAACAGTCCTAGGAGGGGGGGGGGGTGAATAGGAATATGCCAAATAAAAATTTAAAGTACTGAAATAATAAATAAATCAGAATAAATCAGAAATCTCAATAGCATTAGTATTGAAAAATTGATTCAAACTTAGTTCGTAGGACAACCTTACACCAAAAACAAAGTTTTAGGTAGGTCAACCTGATTTCATGAACGTTTGTAAGGATCAAGATCTCAAACCAAGCAAGAGACAAGAGAGCTATCTATTACAATCATTCATCACATTTGCATAAATAAATTATAGTCATTTACTACATATGCAAAAACTAAACATCCACCACAAACACCAGGAGTTATAGTGGTTCGGTGTGTACACCAACTGTTCTCAAACAGCCACACCTACTCCACTCCTAATAATCATAACCTATGTGATATTGGCGTTCACTAAAAACAAGGTTTTCACAGGTTCACCTTAAAACCATATACAGTTGTGATTTTAGAAGGGCTATCACAAACAAAAACCCCACACTAAGTTTGTCTGGCTATCTCAGTCAAAACCAACACATGGAATTTTTTTGCCTATCTCAAAGAAACCAAAAATATAGAATATAGAAATATACTTATCTTCTTCTTGAAGATGAATCTCTTGAAGTAGCCTATAGAACTGCTTTGCTTGAAGTAGAACGTTCAATGTCTAGTAACACAAACAAGGGTTCTGGGTTCTATATTGATTTTAAATTAATTCAAACCAAAGGCTACTTGTTTGAATTCCTCAAGAACTCAAAGAAGAGTGATTACTCTCTTTTAAAAAGTAAGATTCACGAAAAGATTAAGGAATCAAAATGAAAAGCTATATAAACAAAATATTAAAATACCGTGCAATAGCTTGAAGATAGTTGAGACTTCTCTCTTTCTTGGTGAAGGCTTTTCTTAGCTTAGATAATTAATTTCAGATTAAGAGAATGTCTCTATTTATAGGCTGAAAAGTTATTGCTTCGACTCGTCTAAGGTCACCTTCGACTCATCTAAGATCTAACCAAATTTCAAATTTTGGGCGCAATAAGATAAAATTGTTCTTCGACTGGTTCTTCGACTGGTCGAGGGTGCCAAATTTTAGTTGCTAGACTTCGAGTCGAGTAACCCTCAACTAGTCGAAGGTCCCTCTTCGACTGGTCAAGCAGTCTTTGGTCGAGAAACCACCAGAAATATCCATTTTTGGATTTCAAACTTGGAATGGTCGAAGATTATCTAAGACTGGTCGAGCCACAACTTAGATTAGTCGAACCCAGGCTTAGACTAGTCGAACTAAAGCCTAACCGAAGTATAAAAACCTATGTAAGTTTATCTTTTGAAAGCACCTAAGTCTGAGGTCTTTCTAGAGTTAATTATACCTGAGAAGACTGGACATTGAAGTTTAATGCTTGTTCTTCTTCTTAAATCTTCAATAGAGCATAATAGATCTTCAATTTGAAGTGTATTAAAGGTGGAGTTTGATTTTCTACTTGAAGTGTAGTAGAACTTGAACTCATTCTACCTTGAACTTTAGCTTGAACTTTCCAACTTTATAACTTGTACTTTTCAACTTCATAACTTGTACTTAAGCTTGGTCTCCATAGTAGATGTTGAACTTGAATGAATTGAGGCTTGAACTTTCCATCTGGATCCACATTAGACAGACTATAACTCAAGCTATTTTTTCTAAACGAAATTTAACAAATAACGGTGTGTTTTATACAATATAGCACTTACACTTAGCCTCCACGAAATCATCCTGACGACAGGACAGATGCGCTGCAATCCGTTGCACAGTCTTCTGAATAGAGTGAACTATCTTTTCTAAACGGTACTGGAGTTCAATGATCTCCTTTTGTTGCTCTCCGAGAGTGCTGAGAGTTTCCTCCAAGGAGGCAGAAGTAGTAGGATGTGTCGCTACATCATCTTCGGTGGATGAAGGAGCCACTACTGAAGGTGCATCAGTCTCAGTGTGAGGTCTCGTCCCTTGTCAAGATGAAAGTTGCATTCGGGTAATGATGAGAGCTGCGATGCTGGGGGCGGTGAGAACTTCTCTTGTGTTTCCCTTTATCCCAAACTGGTTAGCCAACCGATGGAGCAACCATCCAAATGGGATTCCACTGTTATTTGATTCAAAGGCTGATACAATTTGATGGAATATCATGGTGAGAAGACACATGGGTTCCCCTGTTCCAAGTTTATATAGAGTTTCGACCATGAACGGGTCAGTTATGTATAATTACCTGACCGAGGGTAGACATTGGACACGAAAATGAGATGTAGAATGCGATAGTCATTTGAGATTTCAGTAGCACGGAGAGCATTCCCTTTGCTCCACTCAATATTATGACCATTGCAGAGAAATTTAGTCCAAACAATGAGTTTTTCACCATCGGTCATATCAAGCTCAGATGGACGTTCCAAGCAGATAGGAATTTTAATCAAGGAAGCTATCCGGGCAGGGGTAATAGAAGTTCTCCCACGATAGTTTACTGTGATGGTAAGGGAGTCATGATCTTCCGGCTGTGTACAATGAGACAAAAGGGTTTTGACTAGATTAACATCGACTTCCCCTCCAAGGGACAAAATAGGAGCCTAACCACGGTTGTGAAGAATGTCATAGATATTATATGGTTTGAGACATGAGACATCAACATTCCTTTCACATATGATTTTTCGAGAAGCAAAACGGGCCGCAATGGGACTCGGAGGGGGAGAGGGATCGTTTTAAGGACCGGAAGGTCGAGTATTTTGACAAATATTTCACCTCTTTTTGGGGTCATAGTTTGGTCTTGGTGCCAAATGATTCTCCCTGATTGTGTTTCTTTTTGGTTCGTCCCTCCCTTGAAGGAGAATAACCTTGACCTTCCATACGAGAATGGAGTAGAGATGACACGGGTGAAACAAAAAGAAGAAAGTCCTATGAAGAAATGAATAAATGGAGGGAAAATACCTGAGGAATGCCTTGGAAACAGTTGGTTTCGGTAGGAAAACTTCCAGCCGAAGGGTAAGGCAAACCAACAAAAATTAGGGTAAAAGGGGCCTTTTTGGCGAACCGACTTATATAGGCAGGCCCGCCCGATTTCGGTACCACCGATAGTCAATTCGGTGCTACTGAAGGTACTTAAAACAGTGTATTTGCAGGTATTTCCAGAATGATGTACAAGAAAATCTCTTTCATATGTATTTTGTACATCCAAAAATGAATAACATATATGTCCAAAAAGATGAGTAAAGCTCATGGATCACAATTGAATTTACATATACGTTCAAAAAGGAAAAAAAAAAAAAGGACTGAGGCTAAGATTCCTCAAATATGGTAGTTAAACATAGTGGGCCTTTAAGAAATGTTAAATCACACAGACTTCAACAGATTTAGGAATCTGTTGGCATCTAATGGTTTTGTCAAAATATCGACAAATTTTTGTTCGGTAGGCACATGTTCTAATGTGATAATATTTTCTTTGATAAGTTCACATATAAAGTGATGTCGAATATCTATGTGTTTTGTTCGCGAATGTTGAACTGGATTTTTAGAGATATTGATGGCACTTGTATTGTCACAAAATAGTGTCATTATAGATTGGGTAATGCCATAATCCATCAACATTTGCTTCATCCATAGAAGCTGTACACAACAACGACTGACTCCAATGTAATCGGCTTCAACAGTAGATAATGAGATCGAATTTTGCTTTTTTGCTATGCCATGATATAAGACAATTTCCGATATAGAAACAACCGCCACTGGTGGACTTGTGATCATCAATGTTCCCGGCCCAATCGGCATTTGCGTACCCAGCAATGATGGTAGATGTGTCAAATGGGTACCATAAGCCAAAATTAGCAGTCCCAGACACAAATCGTATAATTCTTTTTACCACGGATATGTGTGATTCATTAAGATTGGCCTGAAATGTAGCCCACGCACCAACGCTAAAAGCAATGTTAGGCCAACTTGCAGTTAGGTAGAGTAAGTTGCCTATCATACTATGATACAAGTGCTGATCCACACTCTTCCCATTGACATCTTTAGAATGTTTGAGAGTGGTGCTCATGGGACTGTTCTGAGTGCTGCTAGATTCAAGTCTAAATCCTTTTATCAAATCTTTTACATATTTGGACTGACATACAAATATACCATTTGCCAATTGTTTCACTTGTAATCCTAAAAAGAAATTCAGATCACCAACCATACTCGTTTTGAATTCGAATTTCATCAATTCGGTGAATTCATAAGTAGCATCTTCACAAGTGGATCTAAAGACTGTGTCATCCACATAAATTTGGGCAATGAGCAAGATGTTCTCAGAATTTTGAGTGAATAATGTTTTATCAACACTCCCCCTACAAAAATGGTGATCTATCAAAAATTGCATCAAACTCTCATACCAAGCTCGGGGTGCTTGTTTTAGTCTGTAAAGCGCTTTGGTCAATTTTGTATACATGTTGAGGATACTTAGGATCTAGGAATCCTTTTGGTTGTTCGACATATACTTCTTCCTTAAGTACACTATTGAGGAAGACACTTTTGACATCCATCTAATAATTTAAATTTCAACGCATAAGCAATACACATGAGAATTCTTATAGACTCGATGCAAGCTATAGAGGAAAATGTCTCATCAAAATCAATGCCCTCAATTTGAGAGTAGCCTTGTGCAACAAGTCTTACTTTATTTCTTACCACATTCCAAGATTCATCAGACTTGTTTTTGAATATCCACTTTGTTTTGATGATGTTAGTATCAAGTGGCCAGGGAACTAGCTGCCACACTTCATTCCTTTCAAATTGTTGGAGCTCATCTTGCATAGTTGCAATCCAAAACTCATCTTGGAGAGCTTCCATAATAGTTTTGGGCTCAATTTTAGAAGTGAAGCATAGATGACTAAAAATACCTTCAAGCTGGCGTCGAGTTTTCACACCATCAATAGGATCTCCAATGATTTGATTGATAGGATGATCCTTAATGAATGGCAAGTTATTCGACGGTTGAGGTTCATGAGGTGAAGTGGCTTTGTTATCTGATTTGCCTATTGTGAACGTGTCTACTTCATCCTTTATATCAAATTCAGGACTATTTTCATCATGTGGTTGGTCATCAACAACCACATTGACTGATTCTTGAATAGTTAGTGTCCTTAAATTGTATACTCTGCAAGCACAACTATTAGTAGAATATCCCAGAAAAACACCTTCATCGCTTTTAGAGTCAAACTTTCCTAGATGTTCTTTGTCTTTAAGAATATAGCATTTACTACCAAAGACATGAAAATATTTTACACTAGGCTGTTTTCCACTCCATAATTCATACGAAGTCTTATTCAATCCTGCTCTAAGATATACCCTATTAATTATATAGCAGACAGTATTGATAGCTTTGGCCTAGAAACTTTTAGCCATGTTTTTACTATTGAGCATAACTAAGCCCATTTCCTGGAATACCCTAATTTTTCTTTCCACCACTCTATTCTGTTAAGGTGTTTTTGGAGCTGAGAATTCATGTCTAATTCCATATTTGTCACAATATATTTCAAATCGATCATTCTCAAACTCCCCACCATGATCACTCCTAATACGACTTATACAATATCTTTTTTCATTTTGAAGTCGTTTTGCCTTCTTCTGGAATTCATCAAAAGCATCGAATTTTTCTCGAAGAAAAACTATCCAAGTAAATTTGGTATAATCATCCACTACTACAAAAAAAATATCTCTTTTTCCCATGGCTCTCAACTTTGGTAGGTCCCACTAGATCCATGTGCAATAGGTCAAGTGGTTTGGAAGTTGCTACGGTGGTTTTCTTTTTTATGTCCAACCTTAATCAGTTTGCTTTTAAGACAATCACCACACAATCTTCTCCTTCTTTTTTATTTTAGGAAGACCTCTTACCAAATTTTTTAGCTTAGTTTGACCAAATTCCGGTAATGGACATGTCCAAGTCTTTGGTGCCACAGCTTGAATTCATTGTTTAAGGTCATGTGGCATTTTGTGGATGGGATACTCTCTTTATTGCTTTCAATTATATAGCAGTTGTCACTTGTGCGAAGACCTTTCATGATAAGTTTTCCTACAAGGTTTGAGATCTTGCACAAATTCTTGGAGAATGTGATTGAGTGTTCTTTGTCACAAATTTGGGAAATGCTTAGGAGGTTAAGTTTTAACCATCCTCAATTCTGGGCAGGCTGGGCCCAAGTATTGTCCCTCTTCCAATAATCTTAGTGGAGCTCCCATCACCAAATGTGACTGACCCACCATCAAATTCTGAATAATCACAAAATTGGGTCCGATCACCTGTCATATGTCTGGAGCACCCGCTATCAAGATACCACTTAGAACTGTTGCCTCCTTAAGTGCAGTGTGGATCACAAGGTAGTTGTTCATGTTCTTTACAACCCATTTGGTGACGGCCTTCTTGGGAAATGTGGTTTCACCTTAGGGTTTCTTGTATTTCTCAGCTACCTGAACCTTATTTCCTTGATTCCTCAAGTCTTGGGTTTTTCGATTTAATTGAGCAACTTGATTTATCAATTCCACCATCCTATCAGTCATTTTAAGTGGTGTAGGATATTTTCTTCCTTCATATGGTATATGCTTTGGAGAATTCTTTGTTTTAATGATGTTTCCAGTTGATTTGAATTTTCCAGTATGGTTCAACCTGGAAATGGAGTGAGACCTACTAGATGCAAGACATTCAAATTTGTAGGTCCCAAATCTCCACAGGAGTGATGGATTGGAGTGATTTTTATGTTGCTTCTAGATGCAACCGTCTTCGTAATTATAGGTGGTGCAGAAACGGGGCTTGATTTTCTAGATTCATAGCCTAATCCTCTTTTGTCTTTATGGCTTCTTCACATCCCTAGTACTTTATCCAATTTTTCACTACTTTGTGAAAATTCGTAACTAAGTTCAACATACCGTTTTGACTTCTCTAAATTGAATCTTAGTTTGTGGTTTTCATTTTTGAGTCCTTCATTTTCTGATTCTAGGAGTTTAATTTGTTTTTTTAGTTTCTGATTTTTAGACTCAAGGGATATTGAGGTTCTTTCAAGCTTGTCATTTTCAATATAATATTGCTGAAGATCATTTATCATTTGTGTATCTATTTATGATGTTTCATCTAGATCTTTTTGCAATTGTTTATTTTTATTTTCTAAAATGCCATGTTTTCTGAGAATACTAACGCTATGTATGTAGAGTTGATCATAGGCATCATATATACTCTCCTTTTCTTCTTCTTCTTTTTCCTCATTAATTTGATGTTCAATTATCTCTTCAGTATCCATAATTACTACTTTTGTCAAGATCTCCCTCTAGGTTGTTAGACCCTTCAAGAGGAACCTTGCTCTGATACCAAATTGAAATTGCGATTTCGACTACTGTAGTAGAAGTATGGAATACTCCAAGAGTCCTAGAGGGGGTGAATAGGACTTTTCAAATATTTTGACTATTTAAAAAATCTTAATTGCCTAATACAAACTACTTAGTACTTTAAACTAAGCAAGGCAACTTAACTCTAAAGGCTTCCAAGCCAATAGAGGATCCAATCACATAGGCTATTCAATATAAACAAATTAAGTGACTAGCCTATAGCACAGTGAGCATGTGTGTATGAAATATTGTACTTATTAATCCTTGGCATTCATCTAAGCATGCATATATACTTAAGCATTCAAACACGTAAGCATAATAAAATAAATGCGCAAATATTAATTCCAAACACAGCCATGTATAGTGGTTCGGCTACTTGCCTACTCCACTCTCGACAACCGCATTCTCTCCTAAGTGTAACGCCCCGACTTTTCAGGACCCGAGTATATGACCCGTTTCCCAAAAACCCGAGTGTTAACCTAAAAAGAGCCAAATCCTATACATAATCTTTTCTTCTATCAGAGTTAGCAGATAAGCGTAGAATGGACAACTCAACATAAAGGAAAATTTACATTTACATTTAGAATATACAAGAGGTTGCCCATAATGACTTATACAAACCAATGTCTCTACACTATCAATTATAAGACTACATACATGAGAAATTTAAAACATATAAAACATATAAACGAAAGCCGCGAGATCGCGCAACTTCCTTGACAGGTGCAACCTCGTATCTTTGACCACCACAACGGCTCCTCGCCTGTCTAAACCTGCATATCACTTAAGCCACCTGTGCTACCTGTACGGTTATATGTTTGATGGATGAATGACCAACTCAATGTGAATTTTCCTCAAGATTACACATTGCGCCTTAGCTAAGCATAGTTAAAACGATAAGGCAATCAAAACAATACATGATGCAGTATTTTTATATGCATGGATGCGTGAATGCACATCGACCTAGGGATGCACATCCAGTCGGACTTGGGCTCGTCGCCCATGCAATCATCGACCTAGGAATGATCATCCAGTCAGAATAATAAGTCGATAGTCGGTGGTCTGGGAGCTAGCGAAATGATACCCCAACAACTCTAGTGCACGTGCTATAGCATCCAAATTAGCTACCTATTATCGCTAATATGCCATGAAGCATAATTAGCCAACCGTTATTAATTCAATTACAACCAGCCAATTTAAGTAACTCAATGGTCACTACGGGGGGCTCGTCACCCAGCATAGGCCGACTGTTCGGGCATAGTGTCCCATGACCACCATCCCCAGCTTATGAGATTCCCCCACCTTAGGATGCTTAATGAAACCCATCGATCAGTGGCCAATCAAATTCAATAAGTAGGGATTACCATTGCGTGATATAGGCCATCAAAGGAACCTAAGGAAATCATCAAAACATGGGATAAATGTTAAATCGCAGCTGTAAAAGAATGCTCGGAATACTAATCAAGACGGCAAAGGGTCAAGTAAGATTAAATCAAAGCGATTAAAGAGGTCATTTCAAGCCATTCAAGTCGTATCCTTATGGATGGTAAATCCCACATTAATGTTCCATGTCCCATATAACCTCTAAATCGAGGACTCATTCCTCACCAACCCATCTTGTTACATCCTAAGTATAGGTTCACGTACACAAGGGGGATCACCCACCATTAAGTGTAGTAAATAGAGATCCATAAGCGACTCACAACCATCCATGATAAAGCATATAATTATGGCAGTCAGACATAAGTTAATTCATGATAATCGCAATAAGCCATGATAAGAACTATCAATTTAAATTTAAATGGAAATCATCATGTAAGCAGTTATTGTATGGAATCATGTTCACAACTGTCAAATATAATTCAAGTATAGGCCATACGTTAAGAATTGATAAAAGATCGCATTCTATGAGATAACATCAGTGATTCTAATAAAGTTTATTACTCAAACTAGTTTGAAAATGGAAAGCTTAAAGGGAAGAATCATCACCTTATGGATCACCACTAATGTTGCTAGGAAGCATGTGTGCCCTTAGAATCAAACCTACCATGAATTGTAAAATTGTATGGTCATATACAAGTTTTATACGTTTCCTATGGTTAAGATCATAACCTAGGGTTTGGATATCCTAGGTTTAGGGTTTCGCCCTAGGGTTTAGTTATAGGTCTAGATTCTAAGTTTTGATTATGGAATTGAACTCCATTTTTGTGTGGCCGTTAATGATATTAATAAATGAATAAAATTAATCAAATAAATTGGTTATTAATTTTAGGAATATTAACAATGGCTATTATTACATTAAATTATCTAATAACAATCCATGATGAATAATAACACTAATAATTCCAAAATAACTCATAATATTAACAATATACCTAATATTAGCTAACGTGACATTAATAGTTATTTTGATGAAAGTAGATAGTATGCTCCAACGTTAATAATAATATTTTAAGAACGACAAAATAAAATACTAATGTTTTAATAATGATAACTTTTATATGTATTAACCAATATCGGTATGGACAATTTACTAAAGACTATTCATATCTAAATTTAAAAATCCTAAGAATGATAATAATGGTAACAGTGACAATTGAAACAATCTCAATTTAGGAAGAAAATGTGGACTCACCTTGTCAACACGGCTTGACTCAGTTTCAACCGAGTCAACTCAGCAGCCACAAAAGGGCCAACTCTCTTTCTTCTTCTCTTTTCTTCCCCTCCTTTCCTTCTCTTTTCTCTCCATTTTCTTTTCTCCTTGTTAGACGAAGCCCATCCTTGACTCAACTGAGTCAAACTCGGTTTCAGCCGAGTCAGCCTAACGACCCTTTTCTTCTCTCCAGTTTCCCTTCTTCTCTCCTCTTCCTTTCTCTCTTTTCTCTCACTCTTTTCCTACTTCCCTTCCATTTCTTCCTTCTCTGCTGGAAATGCCCAGCCCAGATAGACAACAACCCTGACTCACTCAACTCGGCCCAATGACTCGCCTCGGTTTGAGCTCAACCCGGCAGCCACTCTCCCTCATTTTCTCTCTATTTTCTCCTCCTCTCCTCTTCCTTTCTTTGTTTCTCCTTCCTCAAACCAGAAAGTGTCTGGTCTTGACCAGACCTGTCCGACCCGAGTGGGGGTCAGGTCGGACCGAGCGAGAGCATGGTAGCGACCCGCTCTCTCTGTTTTTCTCCCCATCTCTCTTCCCTTTCCTTTCTCACTTTTTTTTCCTTCTTCCTTTCTCCTGCTCCTCAATCTTCTATCTTCCCCTCTATCTCTCCCTTCTGCCATGTCTAACAAGCTCAAGACTCAGATTAACTTAGTCCGAGTGAGTCGGCAGTTTGGAGAAAATGACATGGTCGTCAATGGTGGATTTCCTCCTGTTGCTCCTTTCTCTAATCCGGCTTCGTGGGAGGGTCCTTAGAGGTGCAATAGAGCTTGTCGAAACAAGATTTCGAAGCTCGGCCACATATTTTTCAGTGGGTTCGAGCTTGAAGTGGCCGACTATTCTCCCTCATTCTCTCTCTTTCTTTCCTAAAAACCTAGCCTTGGACAGTCAGGATTACCCTCCAAGGGACGACTAAGATGGGAGGATTCAAGGGCACGCGGATTGCCCTACTAGCGTGTGAGCAGTATCCATTTTTGGAAACTTGTGCTTTCAGGCTCACTTGTGGCGAGGATTGTGCCCACACATGCACATCTCAACGTGTGAGACGAGGTGGGTTTTGGTGAGACCGAAGCCCCGAACACGATGGACGGTCTAGATCATCCAGGTGGGTGGTCACGGTGGGCCACGGATGTCCCAAACGGACGCCCATCCATCTGGTGTGGAACTGAAGAGAGAGGGAGATGTTTCTCCCTTTTTAACCAAAACACGGGTCAAACCGTCTGACCGGCCTGACACTTTCGGTGCATGGCGGGTGTGCCCCAGTCGTGCACATGCATGCCGTTAAGTGGGGTCCACCATGATGTTTGTGATAAATCCACACCATCCATTCTATTTTGTGGGCCCTTCCATAGCCTTTTACCAAAGGTGGGGCAGATCTAAGGTCCAGGTGGGACCCACCACTTGATTTGGGTTTCATATGTGAATTTTCGCCGATCCGACGGTTAAATTAATCCCAATCTGAACACCAACGATCAGAAGGTCCTAATGGGTCGTTTACATCTTCAAGACTTCTTACTATCCATGTATTAATATTAAATTTATTTTATTTCATTTTATTTTATTATGTGTATACATATATTTATTATATTTTGTATTATTATTATTATTATTATTATTAAATGCATACACATACATATACATATATATATATATATATATATATATATATATATATATATATATATATATATATATATATATATATATATATATATAATGTTGAGGGTCTCGCTCTATAGGTTATTAGGACTACCTTTCATCATGATTTTATATTGTTATTATTATTATAATTATAATAATTATTATTATCATTATGATTATTTTCTAAGTTGTTTATTATTGTTTGCATCTCAATCCGTGCCATTTACTTACTCAATCAGTTGCCTGTGGGGCTTAATTAGATTATCTTAAATGTGTAAGTGAGCCATACTTTCTAAATATATAGGTCATTTTACAATCCATGAAGATCTAACGGTCAGATCATCGCAAAATATGATCAATGATGATTCCTAGGGTTTTTGGTCTAATTTAGGTGAAAATCGTTGGAAAGTTTGGTAATCATGATGTGTGTTACCACTTATGTATAAGCTAATTTAGATCTTTTATGGTAACACCCGAGCACTGAAAAGTACGGAGTGTTACATAAAGTGTGTCGGATTTCACTATGAATGGTTTTAAATCAGGTTCACCATTAACCTTTACAACCCTAAATAAAGGACTCAACAATTTATGTTCTTCACACGAGCAAAGGTCATATACTAAGAACCTACGTTTAGGCCCACCGGCCAAGGTCCCACACAAGGCACCTACATGAGTTTGTTGATAGTAAACTCTTAGCCTCAATCCTACACGAGGATAAAGACTATACTTTGGACTCTTAAAAATAACACTTATCGGAATGAGTCCTCTCTTGTAGCTTGTCTTGGGTTGCTTGATCTTCGCTCTTTCATGCTTGAATCAGCTCCCTGATGCTCCCCCGATTGCTATGCTGTAGTTTACCTATTATTTTAATTTCATGATCAAGAATCTTGTATATGATGTTCCTATAAAGGTAACCAAGGTAATGGGAGTTGGTTGAATCTTTAACGAAGGTTATGAATGGATTTCCTAAGAGATTCAACTGATGGATGCACTAAAGTAAGGTTGAGACTACGGATATACCTATAGGTTTGGTCTCAATACTCTAGTGAAGGCTTGAGATCACATTCTTCATAAATGAGAGCTTTGAATGCTCATGAGTGATGAATGACAATGACTAGAACATGAATCTCATGTGGATAGAGTCAAGGATGAGTGATTTGAACTTGAGACAACCTAAGGACTCTGAAATGCCTAAATCCACACTTGTTACAAAGTTTTGGGTCCTATATTTATAGAGAAAAGGGCCCAACGGATCTATAACGGCTAGTTATCGGTGCTACCGACTGAACCTTTGGTAGTATTGAAACATAGTCGATGGTATCAAATTATAGTTCGGTGATACCGAATTAGATCTTGAATTTGTTGGATGATTTTTATTACTTACGGTGGTACCGAAATTTGTTCATCAGTAGGAGTCTGTGGTATCGAATTAATAGTCGGTGGTACCGAATATTCTCTGAAAAGCTGTTGGACTGTTTTGGGTACCTTCGGTAATACCGAAGGTATCTTCGGTGCTACTGAAGGTGCCGTTTGGTGGCACTTTCTCCTACCAAATGTTGATAGATTTTACTGTTTAAACTCATTGTCCATTAAATCATTCAACTACTTGGAACTTCCTAAGGCCAAGACTAAAAGGATAGAAAGTACGAACTTGGAATTGGTTTTGAATGGATGACCTAAGTGGGTTTTCCTATTTAGGTTTGAGTGATTTATGGGCAAGATCCTGATCGTAGAAGCCTCTTTGGAATCTGACTTTGTAGCTCGAGCTTCTGCTCCAGTTGTGTCATCGGTCTTCATTTTCAAAGGACTCATCCGACTACTTGACACAACTAGTCACATGATTGACAAACATGTGTGCAAATAAGTGCACTAACAGGAACGCCTGAGACGATTTGAACTCATGGACAGCTTCCTTCCAAGCCAGGGCTATCATGGCCTTGGTCTCCTTCTTCAGCTTCTCCTGCTTCGCCTCAGTCTCGATGAGCCGAGCATGGCACTCATTATGTTAGCTCTTGGCTTCCTCCAGCCGCGCAACTACCTCGGCCTTCTCAGCGAAAGACGCTTCAAGTGCCATCTTCGCAGTTCTTAGCTCGGCTTCACTAGTCGAAACTCGAGCCTCCAACTGAGCTGCCTTTTGCTCGGCCTGCTCCGCCCGATCACACATCTGAGCAAACTCAATGCGCAACTTCAATACGCACGGGGCAAACTACAGAGAAAATAAAAAATGGTGAAGACGAGCAACAAGAAATAGAAGTCAAATCAGCTTCAAATGATGTAATTACTCCAAGAAGGCTCCTTGACACATGTGCATGAGCCGTTTCCATGGGAGAGTCAAACAAGCTGACGTACTCCTCCTCGACTGTATGTCGATCTTCCCAGGGGAGGATCACCTCCACGGTCCGGTGGAGGCTCCCTCGTCTCACTTCGGCCTACCCCCTCCTCGAAGGCCGAGTCTTGGCAAGAGGCTTAGAAGCCCCTTGAACCTCGACGGGGGCAACGTTTTCTGGAATGACTGTTAATGCCACTCCAAAGGAGGTCTCCACCTCCATGCCCTCTCCCTCGACCTCTAGGATGACCGGGCAAGAGGGGCCGACCTTCCCCTTGGCCTTAGAGTTCTTTTATTTCTTCTTCTTCGACACCCCCGATTCATCTCGAGGGGGCGCATGAACCTTGGAGGGAGGACGAAGGAAGGGTCGAGCTTCAGGCATCTCTGTGTCAACGCACAAGAACAATATATCAGAAAAGTTCTTGAGAAAATTCTAAGTTGTGGAGCTCGCTGAAGATCTTACCCAAGTTCTTACTAGTGAGTTGTGAGTCCAAGCCCGATTTAAGGAGTAGCTCGTGCTGGAGAAGTACTCTCCAAGACCACTTATCCTTGTCAATCGCCCACAAATCCCTAATCCGAGCAAGTGACCCGTTGCTAAGTAACGAAGGATGCTTGGGAATAGCTATAACAAAAAAATACATGTTACAAGGTTAGAGGGCAGTGAAAACTAATAAACTAAAGTACAACTACTACAACAAAAATACTAACCTGAGTCGGAGAAAGCTCGGGGGATAAGGGGCTGAGTCGATTCTAGCTCGGCCGTCTCCTAGTACCCAGAGGCCCAGAACCATTTGTCCCTCCAATTTTTATTGGAGGTCGGAGGGTCGGTAATAAGGGCCCCGCCAGTGCTTTGCCAAATAGAGAAGTAGTACCAGCTGGGCTGAAGCTTGTTCGGTTTTAACTGGTACAAGTGGAGGAACTCGTCCACAGAGAGCTTGGGCTGGTCTAGCACGGCCCATAGGGCCACATAGTCGATCAAGGCCCTTCACCCATTTGGAATCATCTGTCTCGGGGCTAAGCCTAGGCGAGCTAACAGATGCCTGACTACTCCCTGTAGAGGAATCCACAGGCCACACTAAAGCGTGACCCGGAAGATCACGACGGCCCCCTCTAGAGGTCAGTTCAGAAGCTCGTTCGACGAAGGAAGCCAGGGAACTACAGATTCGAGGAGGTGATATCCGAGCATGATCCGGGCTAACTCCTTCTCAGTCAGGGTCAAGGGCACTGGCCCCCTTGGACCCTCCTCATCATCTGGCTCTTCCGGATCCACCTCGCCAAAAGGACCGCGCCTTACAGCCACTGGCTCCTTTGCCGGAGATATACTTAGTGCAATAGGCATGGGCACTGGCCTCTGCGCTGGGGACAGATTCAATGCCCTAGCCACGGGCATCGATCTCTGTGTTGGAGACATCTCCAATACCCTCGACGATGATGATCAGAAGTTGGCGTCCGCCATCATCACCAATGGCGATGGTGGGTTCAACATTACCCTGAGGCGACTACTTGCCCAACTGTCGCTGCTAGAGGCTCCCTCCCGCGAGTTCAATGAGCTTGACATGATGGGTTTTTTTTAGTAAAACTACCCAAAAATGGAAAAGCAAAAGGAAGAGGGGGAGAAGGAGCTCACTAAGAAGAGAGCGGGCAAGTCTCTGGCTTGATTGGGGAAGGAAACGGACACCGGAAATCGTCTAGAAAAAAAGAGGAAGATGAAGAGGGGAAGAAGCGAAAATGCAAAAGAAGGTCCCAAGGGTTAGGGCTTCCCTTATATAGTTGTGACACGTAGCAGTCATTAAAGATGCCCATCAATGCGCACCCGTACGACGACCCCCAACTTGACACGTGGCACGACCCCTTGCGCTGCTCGACCTCGATATCGAGAATGATGCCACGCATCACGATCTCATTGGTCCGTCATTGAAAAGATGGCTTGGCGCCCCACATGACCTCGAGTCACGAAACGACAGGTCATGATTATGGAGTGACATACTTCGACTACCGTGCTGGCCGCCATACCTGGCATTTATGACAATACGACTTGACCTAGTCCACGCATAACTTGACCTAACTACGACCAGCTTACTTTTCGAACCTTCGTAGATTGGCTCGAAAAGTAAGGGGGAGCTCACTGTTGGGGGAAAAGCTGACAAGTCAATAAGTCGGCTTATGGAATGGACCAACTCTACTTAACCAACATAGGCCTAGTAAAACCCGAGCCTGATAAGTCATCTATGTCCAAAAACAAGTCGACCTTTCAGGACGTCGAGCCAACTGTAAGGACACTCAAAGAACACGACTATGAGCCCATTCGAAGAAGCCGTATTCTGACCTAATAGGTTGATTACAGATCGATTATAGGTCGGTCATAGGTCGGATATAGGTCAACCATAGATCGACCCCAGATCGGTTACTATCCGGCCATTGCTTAGTCATAGCTCGGCCATTGGACGACCATAGATCGTCCAACGTTCGGTTACAGGTCGGTGACGTCCTATGACAAGGTCAAGGACCATTAACGCCCAGCTGAGGGGAACATGGATCCTCCGATTCAACCATTAGTCAAAGATGGTGAATGTTGTCATGAAGATTAGTGTCGCTTCTTCCCAAGTCGTCACCCGCCTATGGGAGCCGACCTAAATCTGAGCTACAGATTCGAGGAATCTCCTTACATCCGAAGATCTCTCCCCAGATCTTCGGGGGATAAGATCAGATCCCGATAACTTCGCAAGCCGATAATCTTGTAAAGATCCCGGATCCGAACGAATCTCCAAGATATCAGGAGTCCTCTTGCAATTGAACTCCCTTCCCTATATAGAGGTGTCCCCAACCATCAAAGGTACGATCATTCTTACCCTAGCACTCGACTAGTGTCTCTTTTCTGGAGACCTTACCCTATAAAAAAGACCTCGTTCCTGACTTAGGCATTAGAGAGTCCCCTACACTAGCCAGGAAATCTTTTGTTTCTCTTTTGCACCTGTGTAGGTTAAGGAGGGTCAACCGCAGAGAGTCTGCTGAAAAATGCATCAACAAAGAACGTGGATATAAAATACATATATCAAGGTGACATGAAGGTCGGCCCTATGGTCATGGCTGCACCCTGTTGGGATGAGGTTGTGGTCGTACTTAATCACTCCCTTTCCCAGTACGGTGTATTTCCTATGATATAATTCCCTACCGATTTGAAAATGGTGGTGGCTCATCCACCTCACATCAGGCACTCATGGTGGTCTATCAGGACCATCCAAATCATGAAAAAACTTAGTGATGAAGCAACCGTAACTATCCAATTAATGTTTATCAAATAAATTGTCAAAAGTAAAACAATGAGCATGGGTAGTAGATTTTTAGATGTTCAGCGTTCCACGAATGTGGCAGAGGTAGTCCTCCCATATCTTCAAGTCAATAGGTTCCAAGTCAGGTTGTGCCCGTTACCTTATAGGGTCCTTCCCAGTTCGGCCCTAAGTTTCTCGAGGCGAGCTCCTTGGTGCTTTAAAAGATTCTACTGAGGACCAGATCTCTTGCTCAAAACCTTCTCACCCTTACTCGGGAATTGTAGAATTGGGCGACCTATTGTTGTTGAGTTGTGACCTTGAATTGGGCATGCTCCTATTTTTCTTCGAGCAGGTCGATTTCTAGTGTCATTTGCACAGCATTTTGATTTTCATCGTACGAACGAGTCCATGCAGTCGGGAGTCCAATCTCAACTGGGATAATGGCCTTCACCTGGAAGGCCATGGAGAAATGGGTTTCCCCTGTGGCTGTCCAGGTAGTGGTCCGATATGTCTAGAGGATATGGGGGAGCTCTTCGGCCTAAGCCCCTTTAGCTTTCTCGAGCTTGGTTTGAAGCTGATTTTTGATGATCTTGTTGACTGCCTCAACCTGACCATTAGCTTGGGGTGCCGAAGTGATGAGTAGGTATTTCGTATTCCGAGGTTCTCACACATGCCTCGGAACTGATCATTGTCGAACTGCTTCTCGCTATCCAAGACGATTGTATGCGGGATTTCGTACCGACATATAATGTTTTTCTAGAAGAAGTCGATGATTTTCTTCTCAGTAATCTTGGCCAACGGTTCGGCCTCGGCCCATTTGGTAAAGTAATCAACCGTAACGACTACGAATTTTGTCTGACCTTTGCCAGTTAGTAGAGGACCAATGATGCCTATACCCATTGGGCAAATGGCCTTGGCCCGATAATGGGGGTTAGCTGATCAGGTAGCTGATGAGGTATTGTTGCGAATCTTTGGAATTTATCGCACTTTGGGTGTATCGCGTGACATTTTTTTGGATGGTTGGCCAGAAGTATCTTTGCTAGATGACTTTTTTTTGCAAGGGCACAATTGCGGGAGTGGTTGCTGCAAATACCTTCATGTATCTCTCTTAGAACGTTCTCGGCCTCTTCAGGTCGGAGACATTTGAGATAAGGTACAAAAAAAATCCCTTTTTATATAAAATGTCCCCAACTATGGTGTACCGGGCTGTCTTGGATCGGAGTCTGCATGCCTCGAGTCTATCTTCAGGCAGCTTGCCATCCTGAAGATAGTCGACTATTAGGTCCATCAAGCTCAGAACTGAATTTACTGGAAGAACTGCACCTTGATCGGGCTTGTTGATGCTCAGCTCAGCCAGTAATTCGACTGGGATTGACCTTGGGATGTCATCCTCGGCTGTTGTGGCTAGCTTCACTAGCGTATCTGCTTATGAGTTTTCCGACCCGGGGATTAGGTCGATGTCACATTTGGGAAATTTGTCGATAAGTTCATGGGCCTTCTGTAAGTAAGCGATTATTCTTTCCCCCTTTACCTAGTACTCACTGGCAACCTTGTTGACGACGAATTGTGAATCGATGTAGACTTTTAGGTTTTGGGCTCCCATTGCTTCTACCAGCCTAAGTCGAGTGAGTAATGCTTCGTATTCTGCCACGTTATTTGATGTTTGAATTCCAAATCTTAAGGCATATTGTGCGCAAGTCTAATCGGTAGCCTCAAAGATTACCTCGACCCTATTGCCTTTAGAATTGGATGAGTCGTCAACGTATAATGTCTAGGTCGGTGGGTCAAGCCTGACTACCTGATCATCATTAGTTGGTTGATCGGCTTCGCTACTTGGATCTGCTTTCAGAATTTGGCCGCATCTGAGCTTAACAATGAAATCGGACACCGCTTGACCTTTGATGGCACTCCGAGGATGGTATTTGATGTCGAATTCACTAAGCTAGATTGCCCACTTCGTGAGTCTCTTTGACACCTTAGGCTTCTGTAGCACTTGATAGAGATGTTGGTTGGTCGAGATTATGATTGTATGAGCCTGAAATATGGTCGGAGACGGCGGGATGACACAACCAAAGCCAGGGCAAGCTTCTCGATGTCTGGGTACCTAGTCTCGGGCAGGACCAAGCCTTTACTGACATTGTATACTGGTAGTTGTCTCCCTTCTTGTTCCCGAATAAGGACCGAGCTAACCGCTATTGTCGAGACCACTAGGTACAACAACAGTGGTTCTCCTTACTCGGGCTTGGAGAGTAATGGTGGTGATCCTGGGTATTATTTGAGCTCTTGGAAGGCCAACTCACAGTCCTTGGTTCATTCCATCTTCTGTTTTCCTTTCAGTTGTTTGAAGAAAGGAAGACACTTGTTAGTGGCTCGGGAGACGAAGTGATTGAGAGCAACTATTCTTCCAATGAGGCATCGAATTTCCTCCATTGTCCAGGATGAGTTCATGTCCAGTAGAGCTCGAATCTTGTCGGGGTTCACTTTCATTCCCCTTTGGCTAACCAGAAAGCCAATGAATTTTCCTGAGCTGATGTCGAAGGCGCACTTGCTCAGATTCGACTTTATCTAATATTTTCGTAGGATTGCGAGCATCTCCTTGAGGTCAGCTGTGTAGCCTGTAGCTTTGATGCACTTAACGAGCACTTCGTGGCCCTAGCGTTTTTTATCCCAAAGGGACCTTGTAGCAGTAGAGTCCCTCGTTGGTGACAAAAGTTGTCCTTTGCTTGTCATGTGGATGCATGACGATTTAGTTATAGCCCGAATAAGCATCCATGAAATTAGGGAGCTCGTGCTCGGCCATGCTGTCAATGAGCTGGTCGATCCGCGGGAGAGTAAAATTGTCAGGCCTGTATCCTAGACTGTATCGTTCCGTAGGCTCCCGCAGTCCTCCCGGTAGAATTCCGGTGACCCGCGACCTATAACCGGTAATTGCGTGCGAACCTAAGTCACGCCCTATATATCAGAGTCGGCTCGACTCGAAACTTGTACCCTAGTGACCGCGCCGATGTGATACCTGGGCAAGGAGATGTGGGCCTGTGTCTATCTCTAAGAAACGCCGCGTATTTGCAATTTCGAGAGAATATCTATCAAACATCACATCAATCCATCAATCAATCAAGTCAAGTACAACCCATACCCTACCCATCCCTTTTCATCCCATCACCCATTACTCTCCCTCTCTCTCATTTCTCTCTTCACTCACAAGCAACCAAAGGGGTGGAAACGTCCAAGTTTCTCATGAGAGAGCTAAGAGTGAGGCCCACCTTCCTACCCAAGATCCCCACCAACCGTCCAATCTCCATCATCCTCCATCAAACTTGTAGCTTTGGAGATAGAGAGTTCAAGGAGCTAAAGAAGAAGGTCGATAGGTGGGTGATCCACCGTTGATTTTCATTTAAGGGCCCACTTATGATGGGACCCATTTTGATGTATGAGTTGTGATTAAGAGGGGCCCATAGTGGCGGGGTCCCTTCACTTCACCGATCTCCCTCCATCTCATCTCTCTCTCTCTCTCTCTCTCTCTCTCTCTCTCTATGATGATGATGATGATGATGATATGTGAAGTGGGGCCTACCATGCTGTACATGTGAAATCCACACCGTCCATACCATGAGGCTGCATGATGTATGTGTTTTACCCATGCTGGTCATCAGCCGTGGGGCCCGCCTTGATGGCATGTGGTGTCCACGCATGTGGACCCACCTAATCTACACCATCCATCTACTAGGTGCCCACCTGCTGACCTGCTGAATGAAAGGAGAACACAAACATGAGTTTGGTTTAATAGGGGATCACGTGTGCGTGACCCACTTGATGCTCACGACCGAAAGCATCCGGGCCATTCAGGGCCTGGACGTTGCAAAAAAAAGAGATAAGTAAATTATATAATATAATATAATAATATAACATTATATTATGGTGGGGCCCCACGTAGGACCCACCTGCTGTGGATAGCCAATTGGCTGGAGTACCTCTCACCAACCTATAGCTGATGTATTGACCGTCAGCAAGTTCGGTGGGACTTCACCGTGTATGTGTGTTTTATCAACACCGTCCATTTTCCGTGGACCCCACTCATGATGTATACGTTTCATCCCAACCGTCCATTTAAGGACGTGGCCTCGCTGATGTACTGACGTCAGTAAGATCTGTGGGTCCCACATAATGTATGTGTTATATCCAAACCGTCCAAACGGTGGGACCCACCTGCTGGACTCATGTCAGTAAATTATGCGGGTCTCCACCGTGATGTATGCTTTCATCCACACCATCCAGATGGCTGGATGGTGGGACACAGTCGTGATGTATGTGGTACACCGTGACGCATGTGCCACACTGTGATGTACGTGTTACATCCAAACCATCCATTCATTTGGTGAGATCGTCTTAAGGCTTGAGATTAAAAATAAGACAGATCTATTAGGTGGACCACACTGCAAAAAATAATGGAGAGTTGAATGCCTACCATTGGAACCCTTTAGGGATTCCGGAAGTTCTGGATCAATATGATATTTGTTATTCCCCTTGATCCAGGTCTTTGTGACCGTATAATCAGATTGGATGGATAATAAACGTTGTGGTGGGCCTGTGAATTGTTTAAACAGCAAATTCATTATCTCCACTACTATTTATGGTGCAGTCCAAATGATATTTCGATGGGCCCATTTGATGTATATGAGGCCCGTTGTTCCGACCCATCTTGATATATATTGGCCCGTTGGTACGGCCCATATGATGCGGCCCACGTAATGTATATTGGCTGGTTGGTACGGTCCATATAGTGTGGCCCATTTGATGTATATGAGGCCCGTTATTCCGTCCCATCTTATGTATATTAGCCCGTTGGTATGGCCCATATGATGCGGCCCACGTAATGTATATTGGCTCGTTGGTACGACCCATATAGTGCGGCCCATTTGATGTATATGAGGCCCATATAGTGCGGCCCACTTATTGTATTTGAGGCCCATGGGTTGCGGCCCATTATGATCTACTGAGGCCCATGGGTCATGGCCCATTGAGATGTATTTTCAGCCCATATGTCGTGGCCCATTGTGATGTATTTCTGGCCCATTTGGTAAGGCCCATTGTGATGTATTTTTGGTCCATTTAATGAGGCCCATTATGATGTGCATTAGGCCCATGAGTTATGGCTCGTGTGATGTATCTGAGGCCCATGTGCAGGGCCCACCTGTTGTGTATATGAGGCTCATGGGTGAGGCCCATTATGATATATTCGAAGCCCATGTGATGCAGCCCATCATGATACGTATTAGGCCCATGTGACACGGCCCACCATGACGTGTATTAGGACCATGTGATGTGGCCCATAGTTATGTGTATGTAACCCTTGTATGAGGCCCATTGCAATGTATATTAGGCCTTTGTGTGAGGCCATGGGCCCATTATACGTTTGGCTCTATGTGGACCACTCCTTGGGAGCAATGATGGTTAAATGTCCACATTGTGACCTTCCTTTAGGCCCTTTGTTAGGCCGATTACCGATTCTGATCGTCGAGGCTTATTATCAAGAACGGATATCGAGGCCGATTATCGAGGATAGATATCGAGGCCGATTATCGAGGCTGATTGTTGAGGCCGATTATCGAGGTTGATTGTTGAGGCCGGTTATTGATACCGATTATGAGTATGTGACAGCTTAACATCATGATACATACCCATACGCATCATCTGCATGTTTGTTATGAGATGTGATTGACCATTGCATATGCCATAGTGCAAGTGGTTTGTGGGACTCCCTGATAAGTGGAGTTATCCCATATGAGCACACGGTATGCGTAGGATTGATGCATGATTAGACTGCGTGATTCCTGCATCTTGCATTATGTGATTGTGATTATTATATGCCCTAGCGACATCAGGGCTATGGCCTTCACAGGCATGTCGTGGATGGCCAGATGGGACACCGAAAATGTTTGGTTCGAACATCTGGGCACTTTGGATGTCCGTGGATGAAAGTCCTTAAACCTCCGTGGCCAAGAGACGCCCCAACGTCTAGACCGAGTGGAACATGAGCGCCCGAGTGCCGAATACAAGTAGGCTGCGTCTCCCACTATGTCGTGGTCGGTTGGGAGGGGGTGTGGCCTTATCCACCCGATTGAGGGAGCGGTAAGCTAGGCTGAGTTTGACTAGCTCCCAAATGGATCTGCTATCGATGAGCCGGGTAGGCATTGGTATACTGTTAGCAGGTGGGTAGTGAGGTCTTTTCCACTCACTGGGCTACGCGGCCAGCCGGGGCAGTAGCCAACTTGGAGTGTATTAGACCCCGGTGATGATCCCAGAGATGTACAGTACTAACTTGTTGAGCAGGAGTTGCATACTCAGAATTTTACTTATTCATTCATTCGTTCACTGTCCACTCGGGCTGGTGGTGCGCAATCAAGTCATCTTGTGTACCTTCACAGTGGACAGGATTTTGGTTGGGGCGCGCGACCAACCTGAGATCTAGAGTTTACCACATCGAGTCTGACTATCCAAATTAGGTATGGGACTGGTTGGATAGAAGTCCCTTGTGATGGACCCCATAGCCTGCGATACTACGTACTATCATCCCGACTTCACACTCCAGCTTGGTCATTCCATTCGCACCACATATTGCATTACATCCGTGACATATAACATTTTGGGTTACTATATTTCTGTATTTATATAGCCTAGATACGGCTGACGATATTCATGAACTCATCAGGAATTGTATATTGCATTGCATCCTCGGCATATGATAATTGGTTCTTTATGACTCCTCATTTGCATAACTGATCTATATTGTGTACTCTGATATTGTATGACTCATGGACTTGTCAGTATTTCCGCTTACTCTGATATTGTATGATTCATGATCTTGCCAGTATTTCTAATATTGTATGATTATGACATCATATTGAATACTTGACACTTACCTTATGCACACACTTACACCACCCTCTAAGCTTTCTATAAGCTTATGCATGTTAGATGTGTGTTGGTGACGTTAGGTTGCAACAACATTGAGCTTGGAGCATGTAGCAGTCTTCTGGAGCTTTGATTATCGATATATGTATGTCCCTTTCAGCACTGTATTCAAATGTTTATATTAGTGGATATATGATGATGATGTTGCTTTTATGATTTGGGTAAACTTGTAGTTATGCTCCTTACGAGATAAATGTATGTTGAAAAATCCTCCTTGTAGGATCCCGGGATCGAAATTTGGCGTATGCGCGCTAGGAGCCGAGAATGGGGTACTACGAAGGCTGTCGGCACTGAAGTCGGCGTCAGAAATTTTGTGAGCCCGGTTTCTAAGTATGGGGCATGACAGTGTCCTTGGGGTAGGTTTTGTTCAGGTCAGTATAATCAACACAGATCCGCCACTTCCCATTGGACTTTTTCACTAGGACGATATTAGCAATCCAGTCAGGATAATAGATCTCTTTGATAAAACCTGCTTCGAGGAGCTTGCCGACCTCTTCACTAATGATGGCATAATGTTCTAGTTCGAACGCTCGTCGCTTCTGCCTAATTGGTTGGTGATCGAGGTCAACATTCAGTTTGTGGACCATCACCTTTGGGCTGATGCCTGACATATCCTAATGGGACCAGGTGAATACATCGGCATGTCATCGGAGGAGATCAATGATCTCATCCCTTAGAACTGGAGCCAGTGATAAGCTGACCTATATAGTGAGGGTCGGGTTGGAATGGCTGAGGGGGACAACTATGAGATCTTTTATTGGAGATCCTCTCTCGACCGACTCTTCCCAAGGATTGAGGGAAGTGATGGCCATCGTTCGGTGTTGTGTCCTCAAAGCCATGGAGTAGCACTGACGAGCTTCCTGTTGGTCTCCCTTGACCTATTTGACCCCGTGTTCGGTTAGAAATTTCATTGTAAGGTGGCATGTTGATAACATTGCTCGCAGAGTGTTGAGAGGGTTGTCCTAGGAAAACGTTGTAGATAGAAGGGCGGTCGACCACAAAGAAGTCGATCATTGTCCCCTGTGACTAAGAGGAGTATGGACCCTTCGGACGTAACCTTGTCCCCTGTGAACTCGAGCAGAGGAGTTTTGATGGGTCGAATTCAAGACATTCCAACCCCCATCTAAAGGCATCGATGAAGAGGATATCGACCGAGCTGCCGGTGTACACCAAGATCTAAAACACTTTATGGTTGGCTATGGTCATGACTACCATTAGGGCATCGTCATAGGGGTGGTGCACACCTCAGGTATCCTCCGAGGTGAAGGTCAGTTCGTAGGGAGTTACTCTGTTCCTTTAGAGATCAGGATGTGAGGTGGATCTGATGATCCGAGCTGCCATGAATGATTCTCTGAGCATGAGCTTTGCGTGCTCAGTTCAAATCTCCTCCTCCTGCAAGTCCACTAAAGGTGGTGCATATCTCTTGAAATTGCGGTATAACTGTAACGCCCTGAAAATCGGGGGTCGAGTATAAACTCAACTCCCGAGTTCCAGAACATCACTTATGCAACAAAATGAATGATGATTGAATGTTGACTGTATTCATGCATTGAACATGAGTGAGATTAAGCCAAAGCAGCATATCATACTCCAGAGACAGTTAAATTTGCAAGCGGAAGACTGTGATAGATAGATAAAATATATAACTACGATGAGTCTCCAGAGTGTGATAAGATTACCAGGTTAAATAAATACAAGTGCAGTTTTAAAATATACCAAATATGAGGAAGTGTAATGCCTCCTATCCCATGTACCATAGCCCCGTCAATACAATATCAGGTCTTCATTGACCTGCCAGAGAGATACAGATAGGAGAATTCCTCCTATCATCATAGAAGTAGTCCGGCTCTGCTTCACAAGCATCGCCACCACCTGAAACTCAACAAATCTGGTTGGTGTGTACAACACCGTCCCGTAACGTGGGAGTGAGTGATCAACTCAGTGGAACAGTAAAGCATAGGTTAACATGTTATCAATTCAATCAAGCAGTAATGATAAAGCAGTACAAATCAAACAATTCTAACTACTCTTATTAAATGCAAGAGTGAAATGACATGATGCTGTATGCCCTTGCCAAACCACCCTCAAGCGACATCATCTTACGTTCGCGAATGCTTACTCCCTCAGTGCGCCACATCTACAAAGCACATGCGGTGCGATGATGCTCATGATTACCAAGTTTTTTATTAGTCCATTTCAAACAGCAGTATTGGGAAACTAAGGTACCTCCCTTGTATCATTCCCAAACATGATCCATTCTAGGGTCGTCAATCCTAGTTATTCTCATACGATGTTATGGTTTGAGAAGCGTAGTGAAGGCATCGCAAAGGGCTCATCACCCGTCAGCGCGGATACAGATCTCACCGTATGCGGCTCAATTGCTGGCCGTCAGCTCGAGTACAGGTCTCACCGTACTCGGCTCAATCACTAGCCGTCAGATCAAGTACAGGTCTCACCGTACTCGGCTCAACTCACACTCTAGTTGCTGTGAAAGACTCGTGGCCAATCACAGACCCTTGGAGTGTACTCGATGATACCACGGAGGACTCGTCGCCCGTCAGCACGAGCACAGATCTCACCGTACTCGGCTCTCGCCGAAGTATCGACAGCTCGAATACAGTGTCCCATACCACCATATTCGGCTCACGAGTTTGGTTGCGCAATGGTCACTACGGGGAGGCACATGGCCCCAGCGTAGGCCGACAGCTCGACCACGGTGTCCCATACCACCATGCCCGGCTCATGCGTCTTAGCGGATCGAGGTACCATGGTTAAAAAGGGGTTTCACTGGTAAGTTTGGTACCCTAGGTTCAAGCAGTAGCGTCCAAACAGGGTGAACATGCATAAGGCAGATCGGATTACTTGACGAGCTCGACTAGCACGATCGCCCGTTGAGCTGCACGACATGAAGTGCATAAACAACTTCGTGTGGCCTAGCCACTGCCGACAGGCAACGCACGACTCGAGTTCGTCGAACACATCCCACGTGGCAAATGAATCTCAGCCACGAGTTCAATCTCGTTACCGATTGCCTGGACTATAATCATAGCCCCAAACACAATCAATTACAGAGATATAAAGCAGTAATGGATCAGGATTCAAATCATACAATCAGTCTGGTATTATCCGTTTAGGGCTGCCAGGGCTGTTGCACGCACTCGTTGCTCCGCTCCCCCATCACCCATGACGGATCATACAACGTAGATATAAATTTAAGCATATACATTACATAGTTAAAATCATAAAGCAGTTGAGCATGTTATGAATCACAACACAAGCATGAGTTTGTACATGTTCAATTCCTAATCACACAACTATCAAAGGAGATCATACACATAGTTAAAAGAGGTTGAGAATCATATCTCAACACCCTTATACTTTACAATTTGCTAACTACTACTCATTCAGACATTTCAAGAAACACTTAAACAACATACATCAACATACACGACATATGTCGATCACATAGGCATTAGGCCAAATCCTTTCACTAGGGAGTTGCCCCAATCATAACACGCGTACACCCACGACGGATAGTCATGGCAAGCAGGAATCCAAGTTCCATATTCATTCAGTCATTTCCACAAACACTTGGGCCACACATTTTAGCATATATAGTGTATTTTGGCCGTGGCGTGACTTAGGGCAAATCCTTTCGTCAAAGGGGTATCGCCAATACATCAATCATGAATCCATGACAATTAGTCATGGCGAGCACGAATGAGAATTCTATACTCATTCAGCCATTTCCACAAACACTTAGAATACACTATTACAACATACATGGTGTATGTTAGTAAAACATGTATTAGGGTTATCCTTTAGCCAAGCTAGTATTTTATCCATGTATATATATTACTACAGCAAATAATCATGATACATACATCTCCAAAATTTATACGTATACAGTATTTCTAGAATACACAATTTCAACATACGTAGCATTTACAAGTGAACATGTATTACGGCGATTCCTTTCGCCAAACTAGTATTTTATCCATATATAGTATAATCATACATTAAATAAACATGTCAAACACTTCTCCAAAAAAATACGTATACGGTATTTCTACGTATATCTAGAGTATGTGAAATTCCATATTCTACAATGTTAATCGAAACAGGAAACGGAAAGCACTTTGTACATGTGCAATTGCATGCAGATCATGAATCTATCATTATCTGACATTGAAAGCGTTGAAAACCGTAACTTATACACTTAAAGTCCTCACCTTTTGTCGTAGAATCGTAACGGAGTTGATAGGTTTGCTACGCTTCCGTATACGGCAACTAGGCGACCTATAGAACGAAATAGGTTAGCTACTTCACAACCTACACCAGTCTAAACCCCAAAACAGATTAGGGTTAGGGTTTCTTACCTAGAAACGACGCCGGAAACGCCGGAAAAGCGTCAAGAAGGATGCGGTGGAGCATGGATAGCAGCAGGGAAGGACGGCAGGGAGATTCTCCCACTTCTCCCTCACTTTCTCTCTCTTTTCCCTCTCTCAAATCCAAATTCGTATGGCTGCCATGAGAGAGGGTTTAAGGTCCTTATATAGCCTCAAAACTCACCGAAATAGACCCCTGTTCAAAGGTTACTACTAATATAGGTATTAAGTCACTTTTCCAGCTCAAAAGAGAGGTTCTGGTGGCCCTCCTTGAGCCAAACGTCAGACTTAAGCTCACCATCTATGGATCTACGTTCTATTAAGTTTTCATTTCAGTGGGATTTCCAGATCACGCGTGGCGGACCAGTTTCAGTTCAACGGTCAGTGGGCCATGATCCGAAATTCCAAGTACATGTAAATGTTCCTGAAATTTTTCCTTAATCCGAGGGTGTAATTTGGTCTGATTCTGACGGTCTGGTTGCTTAATACTGATGCACAAGCGAATGGTGCCAGATCACTATTCCAGATATTTATTTTGGAAAGGGAATAGTGTTTTTCACACTCCCTCGCTCCGGATCGAAATAAATGACCGTGGGACATCGGTCGGAGCTGATTTTTGAGATGATTGTCAAGCCCAGTGGGGCGGTCCTAGTTCCTTAGCTTCGAGTTAATCGGACTCCCGATGTGCGATCTAAACCTAATACGAAGTTTCGTTTCATTCCCGAGAGCAGACGGGAAATGAGTTCGGTTCTAAACTTTAGGGTAACCTAGAGTCACATGTTTTACAAGTTTTGGGTCTTGCAGATCGTATTTAAAGCGATCCCAACGGATTTCATGGCTAATCGAGTTTGCACTTAGTTAACTTTGTTAAATTTCTAAAGGATTTAATCCTAATTGTTTTCTGGTTGAGTTGGTACTTAGGCCTTTGCAGTTTGTATATAAAGTGATCCAAGTTTTACTACTTAACTAGTTTAAGTTAGTGTCTAGGGCGAAAGTGCTTTGAAAAATTGAAAGCACAAGGTAGGAAAGGGGTGGGATTTGTGAAGGAAATGGGTTCAGAAGCGATTTTAGACTGTGGGGTTCAGTTCTGACGAAATAATAAGGTGTTAGGAGCAACCCATTACCTAAGGACATCTAATCCCAGGTTGGCAAAAATCCGGGATGTTACAATCTACCCCCCTTAAAACAAAATTTCGTCCCCGAAATTGGCTAAGGGTAATAAGGGAAAATTTCTATTATTTCATTTGCCTAATGACTTATTGATTTTAAGTTTCTACGCGTGGTAGGGTATATACCAGCTGGTTCATTTTAGTCTACCCCCCTTAAAACTTAATTCTTTATCCATTTCTCATACCCTGATGGTTTGCTACCATTTATTTCCTTACCTATTTGGGTCTCGACGACAATTCCCAACAATTTAGAGCAAGATAGCTGTTTTCATTGTTTGACCAACACGGAGAGACGGTAATAGTGGGCTCGATCCCGATACATCGATCATCTACCGGGCCAGGGTAGGAAGCTCATCGTATCCCTTCCGAATCCTGGTGGATCCTGGTCGTCCGCTCGTCAGCAGAGAGTCCATCAGTAGTCGCCCAGGATTGAGAATTGGGTCAAGCCGCGAATGTTTCGCAGTTGTATATTTCAGTAACTCCGTAGTCCGATCAATCTCTAAGAGTAGGGAATGCCCATCATTGAAAGGCTCAAATTGTTTATTCTAAGGTTGCCCTTTAGGTCTTAGTCTAAGAGAGTCCTCGTTATCATCTATGTCCAAGGAAATGGTAAATCAAATCTTACTAGATCATCCTAAAACGGTTTCTCATAGTAGGGCAGGCTAGGGCTTCTATAATGTTCGTATTCAACGAGCACCGTTTCGATCCTGGGCCAGTGGGGTAGGGTCCACCGCGTTTCCGCTGCGCCACCCAGATCAAAGAGGCGTATTAGGTGACCTAACTAGATTGGGTTCATAATGTTCTACCCCCCTAAAATTTATTTTCACCCTCAAGGCTCAAGAGCTATGCCCTGATCCGTATGTCGGAACAAGGTGTAATTTAAGACTTATCCTATTTAATTATGTCTAGCTTAATAGGCATGCTATCTTTTTACATTCATAAACACAATATGTATGCCAATATGGCATGCGAGTTGGGACCTAATCCCTAACTGTCTGTTACCCATTTGGGTAATTCCTTAGGCCTAAAAGACAAAGTCTCTATCAGCAATATACTCCTAACACTTTTCAAGGGCAAAATCACAAACTCTTAGTTGTAAATGGTCGGGCCAACACGGAAAGAAAATTGTGTAGTGGGTCTGAGTCGGTTAAGCCGAATAACTGAGTCTATTATTCACTTGGCTTAGAATAATTAGTTAGTCTTGTACTTTCCTTAGCCTACCCAGTAGCCTAGTCTTAATTGAGGAGTAGCGGGAATCCATAGGTGAGTCCAAAGTCGATGCTTATACGTTAGATGATTTCACTTCATTTTTAATACAGGGAAGGGTTTTATCACTTAGGGTCAAAGTTGTCTAATTGAAATTGAGTTGCCTAAAGTTGAATTTAACTATGCCCGAGCATGTCACACATGCTCAAACCAACCACAAGGGGGGTTCTAGAGTTCACGTTCTTAATTAGTTGGATTTCCTATACTGTCAGGTCTGTTGAAGCACTGCTCTAGGTCCAAAACTCCGAGGGTCTATTTGTCAAACAACCATTTACTCAGAAAGCTTAAGCTATCAGAGTGCGGTAGGTTAATGTATATCAAGGGACTTTATCACTTCATCACTATTTGGCAAGTGGTCTTAAGTTGTATTAAATGTGACCACATTACTAATCCTACCTCGGGATTGGGAGTGACATGGTTGGTAGGAGGGTGGGTGGGGATTAAAATTATTAGTATAGGCTTTGGA
The DNA here is from genome assembly GCA_021015155.1 of Magnolia officinalis. Lineage (NCBI taxonomy): Eukaryota > Viridiplantae > Streptophyta > Magnoliopsida > Magnoliales > Magnoliaceae > Magnolia > Magnolia officinalis. The sequence goes on along the minus strand of JAJHSJ010000014.1, from coordinate 15,440,529 downwards.
AAATGAGCGATGTGTTGGAAAGTGTGAGATGGGATTTCCAAATCCCAGGATAATGATTTTCTAAGCGAAATTTGGAAGGACAACTTAGAGTTTACGTTTAAATGCATACATTCCAAACACGGTATTAGAAAACATGGGATACAACCAATCTAGGGCCATACCTACACATACATTTATTGTTACCTTTTCAATTCTATCCACCCTAACTCACCTAATGCAATTGGCCGAACGGGCCCTAAACGTCCTCAAATATCTAAAATATTCTACCAACAACTACAACCATCAACATGAAGTCATAAGCACCCTAAGACAGTAACCCATGTGAACTACGAGGCAACAGTATGGATGATTAGACATCCAAGGAAATAGCCGTACATGCTCGGATAGAGCCATGGAAAAGCGAATGAAAAGTGATGGAGAGAGAGAGGTAGGGCTGGAGGTTTTGTTCTCCATAGATTTGGTTCTCATCAGGGGTTGTAGAGGCCCAACTGACAAGAAAGAAAGAAAGGAAAATGAAGAAAATGGATGAGTTAGAGGGCTTGCCCGATTTTGAGCTCCAAGTGGGCGTGTGGGAGTCCAAATGAGGGAAACGGAGAGGGTAGAGGGTGGGTGTTACTGTGAACGATTGATGGGAGTGGGTGATGACCGAAATGGGAAATGAGACGATTGGAGTGGCGATTTGAAGAGAAAACAGCAAGAATAGGAAGAAAAGAGAGATTGGAGGGGCGTTTTGAGAGAGAGGGGAGCTCCAGACCTAAAAATCCCAAACCCCAGCCAAAACCGCACGTGCCAGGGGGTAGGGGAGGTCGGGCCGACCAAGACCAGACCCGACCCGACCCGTACGGCCAAGTTTGGCGGAGGTCCACCTCCAGAGTGGAGGTTCCACCCCCGACCAAAGTGGCCGGTGGGCTGCCGCCGCGGGTGGGATGTGTTCTCCTTGGTCCCAAGGTGCCAAATGCACCCGGGTTCGACCCTGGATCTTAGTAAATTTAAGTGGGGAGGCCCTCGACTCCATTTGAGACATTTTCGGGGCCACTTTACAAAATAGAATGATTTTATATATCGTGTGACATATGATTTTGGGGTAGGAGGAGCTAATCTATCCAACTAACCCATTTACTTGGTTAGATTCCAAAGTTTGAATCGCCAAAAGTCCAATTTATACATATATTTACTATTTATAGTAAATTTTTGTTTAGGTGTTATTCTTCGTCATTTATACGTTAGAATTTATATCTGGTATGATAGGATTTAGAAAAAATTAAAGAATGAAGTGGTGCAAGGAGAGATTTTGAAGAAATTGGGTAAAAAGGGGTTTTAAGCTTTGGTGTTGTGGTTGACCCACAACCTAAGAACATTCATTTCTAGGGAACGACTCAAACCCGTCAACTGACGGCCTAGAGGTGATTCGAGATCGTTTCGTGCGATCATTGAGGCCTACGGGTCCAATCTCAACGGTCGATTTCGGTTGGTTTCGCCGTTCGGTGAATTTGGAAAATCTTAAGTCAGTTTCTATGTTTCGTCGCTCCTTCCTAAGTCAGAGTGCGTCAGAGTGCGTCGTGTGACCATAACCCAGGTCCAGTTTAATCCAAATCATGCTCTGATACCATCTTGTAACGCCCTGAAAATCGGGGGTCGAGTATAAACTCAACTCCCGAGTTCCAGAACATCACTTATGCAACAAAATGAATGATGATTGAATGTTGACTGTATTCATGCATTGAACATGAGTGAGATTAAGCCAAAGCAGCATATCATACTCCAGAGACAGTTAAATTTGCAAGCGGAAGACTGTGATAGATAGATAAAATATATAAACTACGATGAGTCTCCAGAGTGTGATAAGATTACCAGGTTAAATAAATACAAGTGCAGTTTTAAAATATACCAAATATGAGGAAGTGTAATGCCTCCTATCCCATGTACCATAGCCCCGTCAATACAATATCAGGTCTTCATTGACCTGCCAGAGAGATACAGATAGGAGAATTCCTCCTATCATCATAGAAGTAGTCCGGCTCTGCTTCACAAGCATCGCCACCACCTGAAACTCAACAAATCTGGTTGGTGTGTACAACACCGTCCCGTAACGTGGGAGTGAGTGATCAACTCAGTGGAACAGTAAAGCATAGGTTAACATGTTATCAATTCAATCAAGCAGTAATGATAAAGCAGTACAAATCAAACAATTCTAACTACTCTTATTAAATGCAAGAGTGAAATGACATGATGCTGTATGCCCTTGCCAAACCACCCTCAAGCGACATCATCTTACGTTCGCGAATGCTTACTCCCTCAGTGCGCCACATCTACAAAGCACATGCGGTGCGATGATGCTCATGATTACCAAGTTTTTTTATTAGTCCATTTCAAACAGCAGTATTGGGAAACTAAGGTACCTCCCTTGTATCATTCCCAAACATGATCCATTCTAGGGTCGTCAATCCTAGTTATTCTCATACGATGTTATGGTTTGAGAAGCGTAGTGAAGGCATCGCAAAGGGCTCATCACCCGTCAGCGCGGATACAGATCTCACCGTATGCGGCTCAATTGCTGGCCGTCAGCTCGAGTACAGGTCTCACCGTACTCGGCTCAATCACTAGCCGTCAGATCAAGTACAGGTCTCACCGTACTCGGCTCAACTCACACTCTAGTTGCTGTGAAAGACTCGTGGCCAATCACAGACCCTTGGAGTGTACTCGATGATACCACGGAGGACTCGTCGCCCGTCAGCACGAGCACAGATCTCACCGTACTCGGCTCTCGCCGAAGTATCGACAGCTCGAATACAGTGTCCCATACCACCATATTCGGCTCACGAGTTTGGTTGCGCAATGGTCACTACGGGGAGGCACATGGCCCCAGCGTAGGCCGACAGCTCGACCACGGTGTCCCATACCACCATGCCCGGCTCATGCGTCTTAGCGGATCGAGGTACCATGGTTAAAAAGGGGTTTCACTGGTAAGTTTGGTACCCTAGGTTCAAGCAGTAGCGTCCAAACAGGGTGAACATGCATAAGGCAGATCGGATTACTTGACGAGCTCGACTAGCACGATCGCCCGTTGAGCTGCACGACATGAAGTGCATAAACAACTTCGTGTGGCCTAGCCACTGCCGACAGGCAACGCACGACTCGAGTTCGTCGAACACATCCCACGTGGCAAATGAATCTCAGCCACGAGTTCAATCTCGTTACCGATTGCCTGGACTATAATCATAGCCCCAAACACAATCAATTACAGAGATATAAAGCAGTAATGGATCAGGATTCAAATCATACAATCAGTCTGGTATTATCCGTTTAGGGCTGCCAGGGCTGTTGCACGCACTCGTTGCTCCGCTCCCCCATCACCCATGACGGATCATACAACGTAGATATAAATTTAAGCATATACATTACATAGTTAAAATCATAAAGCAGTTGAGCATGTTATGAATCACAACACAAGCATGAGTTTGTACATGTTCAATTCCTAATCACACAACTATCAAAGGAGATCATACACATAGTTAAAAGAGGTTGAGAATCATATCTCAACACCCTTATACTTTACAATTTGCTAACTACTACTCATTCAGACATTTCAAGAAACACTTAAACAAACATACATCAACATACACGACATATGTCGATCACATAGGCATTAGGCCAAATCCTTTCACTAGGGAGTTGCCCCAATCATAACACGCGTACACCCACGACGGATAGTCATGGCAAGCAGGAATCCAAGTTCCATATTCATTCAGTCATTTCCACAAACACTTGGGCCACACATTTTAGCATATATAGTGTATTTTGGCCGTGGCGTGACTTAGGGCAAATCCTTTCGTCAAAGGGGGTATCGCCAATACATCAATCATGAATCCATGACAATTAGTCATGGCGAGCACGAATGAGAATTCTATACTCATTCAGCCATTTCCACAAACACTTAGAATACACTATTACAACATACATGGTGTATGTTAGTAAAACATGTATTAGGGTTATCCTTTAGCCAAGCTAGTATTTTATCCATGTATAATATATTACTACAGCAAATAATCATGATACATACATCTCCAAAATTTATACGTATACAGTATTTCTAGAATACACAATTTCAACATACGTAGCATTTACAAGTGAACATGTATTACGGCGATTCCTTTCGCCAAACTAGTATTTTATCCATATATAGTATAATCATACATTAAATAAACATGTCAAACACTTCTCCAAAAAAAATACGTATACGGTATTTCTACGTATATCTAGAGTATGTGAAATTCCATATTCTACAATGTTAATCGAAACAGGAAACGGAAAGCACTTTGTACATGTGCAATTGCATGCAGATCATGAATCTATCATTATCTGACATTGAAAGCGTTGAAAACCGTAACTTATACACTTAAAGTCCTCACCTTTTGTCGTAGAATCGTAACGGAGTTGATAGGTTTGCTACGCTTCCGTATACGGCAACTAGGCGACCTATAGAACGAAATAGGTTAGCTACTTCACAACCTACACAGTCTAAACCCCAAAACAGATTAGGGTTAGGGTTTCTTACCTAGAAACGACGCCGGAAACGCCGGAAAAGCGTCAAGAAGGATGCGGTGGAGCATGGATAGCAGCAGGGAAGGACGGCAGGGAGATTCTCCCACTTCTCCCTCACTTTCTCTCTCTTTTCCCTCTCTCAAATCCAAATTCGTATGGCTGCCATGAGAGAGGGTTTAAGGTCCTTATATAGCCTCAAAACTCACCGAAATAGACCCCTGTTCAAAGGTTACTACTAATATAGGTATTTCGTCACTTTTCCAGCTCAAAAGAGAGGTTCTGGTGGCCCTCCTTGAGCCAAACGTCAGACTTAAGCTCACCATCTATGGATCTACGTTCTATTAAGTTTTCATTTCAGTGGGATTTCCAGATCACGCGTGGCGGACCAGTTTCAGTTCAACGGTCAGTGGGCCATGATCCGAAATTCCAAGTACATGTAAATGTTCCTGAAATTTTTCCTTAATCCGAGGGTGTAATTTGGTCTGATTCTGACGGTCTGGTTGCTTAATACTGATGCACAAGCGAATGGTGCCAGATCACTATTCCAGATATTTATTTTGGAAAGGGAATAGTGTTTTTCACACTCCCTCGCTCCGGATCGAAATAAATGACCGTGGGACATCGGTCGGAGCTGATTTTTGAGATGATTGTCAAGCCCAGTGGGGCGGTCCTAGTTCCTTAGCTTCGAGTTAATCGGACTCCCGATGTGCGATCTAAACCTAATACGAAGTTTCGTTTCATTCCCGAGAGCAGACGGGAAATGAGTTCGGTTCTAAACTTTAGGGTAACCTAGAGTCACATGTTTTACAAGTTTTGGGTCTTGCAGATCGTATTTAAAGCGATCCCAACGGATTTCATGGCTAATCGAGTTTGCACTTAGTTAACTTTGTTAAATTTCTAAAGGATTTAATCCTAATTGTTTTCTGGTTGAGTTGGTACTTAGGCCTTTGCAGTTTGTATATAAAGTGATCCAAGTTTTACTACTTAACTAGTTTAAGTTAGTGTCTAGGGCGAAAGTGCTTTGAAAAATTGAAAGCACAAGGTAGGAAAGGGGTGGGATTTGTGAAGGAAATGGGTTCAGAAGCGATTTTAGACTGTGGGGTTCAGTTCTGACGAAATAATAAGGTGTTAGGAGCAACCCATTACCTAAGGACATCTAATCCCAGGTTGGCAAAAATCCGGGATGTTACAATAACCGCTAGTATTGAAGTATGAAGTATGAATAATTGTCCTAGAAGGGCGTGAATAAGACTTTTTCAAAATTTATTGTCTATTAGTAGCAACCTATGCCTAACTTTTACAGACAAGAAAGTAAGGCAAAGGAACTCTATGGCTTCCAAGCTAGTAGAGGGTCCAATTCACATAGGCTTATAGAAGATACATATGTAATATCAAAGCCTATAAGGATAGTGTGTATTGTGTGTGGGGTGTGACTTCTATCAATACTTATACATAAACTGAATCATGCATCAATGTGAACATATAACAAACATAAGCATAATTAGGTAAATGTACTCAAAACAATCCCAAACATAATCATGTATAATGGTTCAGCTACTTGCATACTCTACTCCCGGCGGATGCACTCTCTCCTAAAGTGTACTGGATTTCACTATCCAATGGTTTTAAATCAGGTTAACACGATCCTTCACAACTTACACAAGGTTAAGATAAGACACCTACACAAGGTTTCTAAATGCCTACACAAGGCGACACGCCCTACCTAAGGACTCAACACTGGGAGCCTACACATGGCAACCCAAGCCTACACAAGGCACAACCTACGTAAGTCTAATCTTCCTACACAAGGACACAACATATTCTCCCGTCGGAGGCCTACAACTAGGACTTGGCGAGTTTGACACTCAAACTCTGAATCTTAATCCTACACAATGAGAGAGCTTCAGACACTTTAGACTCTAAGTACCTACATAGTAAGTTGGTGAGTTCCGTTCTCGTATAGTGTGAAGGTCATCGATGATGACGATTTAACTTCACTGAAACTTGTTGATGATGCTTTCGCAAAGCCTCTGAGGTTATGAGGGTTAGGGTTTTGGAACTTCTCTATTTAAGTGATGAAATTTAAATCAATAGAGAAGGTTCCCAAGAGCTAGGCATTCAGAAGTTCCAAAGATAGTGCGATTAGTTAGAAACTTCAAGAATGCTAGAGTTCATAATTCAATCCAAGCATGTATGATATGAGTTTATGCTCAAGCAAGGGATTGAATGATGAACTTTAATGGGAAGGAGAGAGTGAGTAAAAGGGTAGATAGATCTTGGAATAACAACCTTAAACTCTCTTGGATTCTAGCTTGTTATAACCAGAACAATACTTGTGTATTTATAGAGACAAGATCCCAACAGTAAAAAAATGGGAAGAATTTTGAACTTGTTGATGCTATCGAAGGGTATTCGATGTTATCGAAATTTGAATTTCGATATCATCAAACCATCTTCGATTGCATCGAATTCCTACACAAGATTTATATGTCGGTGCAGGAAAAATTCTGACTATCATTCATCGAGCATCCTTCGAAGATATCGACGTGCACTTCGATTCATCAAGGGACTCTCGATCCATCGAGATCTTCTTTTATAAAATACACAAGGTTGCTGGATAGTTTTGTCTCATGTTTGATATAATCGAAGATCCCTTCGATTCATTGAAGTTTGAATTTCGATGATATCGAATGATCTTCTATGTACTCGAAGAAAATAGTTTTTCTTTAAAACACTTCTTGGACAAAATTGAGTAAATTTCGATTCTATCGAATGGACTTCAATGTTATCGACAACTTACTGTCGATAACATCGAGGAGGCTTCGATGTCATCGAGGAGCACTTAGAGTATTTTCTATTTCTTTGGAAGAATTTCAAGGTCCAAGTAAACGAAGGCCATTTGATGTTATCGAAGAAAGGACTTTGATGAGGTCGAATAACAGTCCATGCCATCGAGATGTATAACATATCTTTCATTTTATTGCTGGACAGAATGGGTGATCGTTCGATGTCATCGAGTGATGTTCGATGGATCGAAGACTCCCTTGATTGCATTTCGATGCACTGACCAGACTTATGTTTTTTTAGGTTTCGTTTATTTCTTCCCTTTATACTCTTGGTGCTATACATATCAACTCTCCCAAAGGACGTTTTAATTCATTTTAGGCGTAAGTTGGGATTATGTGGGGTCATATACCTGCTAGGGTTTGTTGTTTGGATGATGAGGCTATAGTTGACAAGTTTGATCTTGAACATGGCCTTCATCATTTGTTGAGGCTTGGTCTTGATGTCTTCTTCTAAGAGTTCATTTGAACTAACTGACTCAACATTCACGTTTATTGACAAACAAGGGCACTTTCAATCTCCCCTTTTGTCAATTACATGAAAAAAACAAACTAACAAACCCTAGACAATTACAATCAACATAATACATAGGGATCTTCAACTAGTTCTACTCTCGAGTTTGATTGTAGCTCCCCCATTGTTCATGCTCTCCTTTATGCTCCCCCTAAGTTCCTACATGAAGTTTTAAGAAACAAAAAATAGTAGAAAAACTTGGAACATAATATGTTTCTCCCCCTTTTTGTTAGTGATTGGCAAAGTGTTAGCAATAAACCAATATAACTGAAGTATGTTGATATTCAAAGCTAGAGGGAGAGACTAAGAAATCACATAAGTTCATAAGACATAAGAATGAAGCTTAAGAACTGATTGTGAGTTAATCATGCTAATATATATATATATATATATATATATATATATATATATATATATATATATATATATATATATATATATAGGATAGAAATAACATAGGCATGATAAAAAAGAAAGGTGATCAGATATTATCATTCATTCACCGAATAACCAAAAATAACTACCCCATGCTTGGGTAGTATAATCATCATCCAAAAAGGTAAGCCCTTAAGGGCATAAAATATTCAAAAAGAAACAGAATGTATCATCCAGCAAAAATGAAGATCATTGGGACACCATCTTGAAGGACCACTCTCATAGGGAGGAATGTGGCCAGGTCAAGTAAGAAGCAATTTCCTGATATGTTCTCCGGTATGTTGAAGAGCGTCAAGACGCAGTTCTATCCCGAAGAGGCAATTTTCACATTGTTGGATGCAAGCTTTGACATTGAATTGACCATCAAGAAGATGTCGGATAAGATCATGTTGGCAAAGGAACTGATGAGTGCTCACAGAGACTGGACTTAGGGCCGACATTGGCATGCGACATGAGTCTCGAGCAGTTGCTAGAGGAGTATTCTGAGCATCATCTCCACTCCTGTCAGTGTGGCTAGCTTGGTAAATATTTGCAAACACTTTTAACTTGATTAGAGTGTCTTGAGTGAAACAAACAGTAGGATATACGACATCATGGGTAGGCAGTAATCCTAAAAGTTTGGAGAGTTTGCAAATAAGACTTAGAAATGGGAGACTCAAACGATGTTTTCCTTGGACGACAAACATCAATTGTCGTAGGATGAGAGTGGGTAGGAAAATCTCAATTCCTTGATGGATGTCATATAAGACATTAAGAACAAACGGAGAGAGCATATCTCCAGAAACTTCACATGGATACACATTGGTACTCAAAATATTGGGTAGAACTTTGAAGGTGGAGTCCAAATGTGTGGAGGATACGACGTTTCATTTGTTTCTTGGAATTGTCGAGCCCTCACATATGGCTCTAGTTACTTCGCCCTAGACACCAAGATGATTCAGTGAGCATTCAGATGGGGGTGTATGGGTAACTCTAAGTGTCAGTAACTGACTCAGTAGGTCAAGAGTTATGTCCTTGGTTGTATTCATGAAATTAATGTTGATCGAAGGGGGGGGGGGGGGGGTCATCATGAGTAGCATGACAGGATTTTAGGAATTGATGAACAAGGTCATATTGGATCTCTCCCCCGAAATGGAGTAAATTGTGCCACCCAATAGAACCCAGAAATAGGTCAATCTCAAAAGGTTCTATGTAAGAAGATTTGAACAAACGTTCAAACACGGTATCATTTTCTAAACCCATGTTTGGAGAATGAGAATTCAATGATAGTTGGTTGGCAACTCTTCGTGTGGAAGTTTCTCCTCTAGCAGGTGCCTTGCCTTATCTTTAACCATTTGTACTGGAATCATTTGTTAGAAAAATAGTTAAATAAAAATAAGTGTAATAAAAAGAATAACAGTGAAAGCAACAAAATTAAGATGTACGTATACAGAGATGAGGCAGTAGATCCTCAGATATAACAATAATCATAAGTGGGCATGTAAAGATTAGACCGCGTATATTCTAACAGATTTTTGAAGATTTCCAAATCTGTTGGAATCCAGTGGTTTTGTTACTATATCTGCAAGTTGTTGCTCAATAGGCACATGTTCTAATATGATAACATTTTCTTCGACAAGTTCACGTATGAAGTGATGTTGAATGTCAATGTGCTTTGTGCGGGAATGTTGAACTGGATTTTTAGAAATGTTAATGGCACTAGTATTATCACAGAATAGTGTCATTGTAGATTGAGTAATAGCATAATCCAGTAACATTTGCTCCATCCATAGGAGTTGTGCTCAACAACTACCGGCTGTAATCTATTTAGCCTCGGAAGTAGATAAAGATATAGAGTTTTATTTCTTGCTATGCCAGGATACAAGACAGTTTCCGATATAAAAGCAACCACCACTGGTTGATTTGCGGTCATCAATATTTTCAACCTAATCAGTGTCGAGTACCCGACAATAGTAGTAAATGTGTCAAAGGGATACCATAGGCCAAATTCAGTAATTCCCGCCACAAACCTGATAATTCATTTAATCACAAATAGATGAGATTCTTTAGGATTAGCTTGAAATCTAGCACATGCTCCTAAGATAAATACAATATCAGGATGACTTGTAGTTAAATATATCAAGCTTTCGATCATACTTCGGTACAAATGTTGGTCCACACTCTTACTATGAATATCTTTGGAAAGTTTGAGTGTGGTGCTCATGGGTGTATGATGAGTATGACCAGATTTAAGTCCAAATCATTTTATTAATTCTTTTGCATAATTGGACTGGCATATAAAGATCCTATTATCCATTTGTTTAACTTGTAAGCTGAGGAAGAAATTGAGCTCACCTACCATGCCCATTTCGAATTTTGATTTCATAAGTTTAGCAAATTCGTGAGCAGTAGCCTCACATGTGGAACCAAATACAATATCATCTACATAAATTTGGGCAATAAGTAGGATATTCCCGGTCTTCTTTGTGAATAACGTTTTATCGACAGTATCTCTGCAAAATTGGTGATTGAGCAGGAATTGAGTTAAGCGCTCATACCATGCTCAGGGTGCTTGTTTAAGACTGTAAATAGCTTTGCTTAACCGGTATACATGTTGAGGAGATTTAGGATCCAGAAATCCTTTTAGTTGTTCTACATATACTTCTTCCTCAAGAATACCATTAAGAAAAATACTCTTCACATCCATTTGAAATAGTTTAAATTTAAGGGCACATGCAATGGACATGAGAATTCGAATAGACTCGAGACGAGCTACGGGGGTAAATGTTTCATCAAAATCAATGCCCTCGATTTGAGAATATCCTTGTGCTACGAGTCGTGCCTTATTCCTTACTATATTCCCAGACTTATCAGATTTATTTTTGAAAATCCATTTAGTTCCAATAATGTTTGTGTTTTTTGGTCCGGGAACTAGTTGTCATGCCTCATTTCTCGTAAATTGTTGTAGTTCTTCTTACATGACTGCAATTTGGAATTCATCTTGTAGTACTTCTACAACATTCTTCGGTTTGATCATTAAGGTGAAGTAGAGATGACTGTAAATACCCTCAAGTTGTCGTCGAGTTTTTACACCTTCATTAGGATCTCCAATGATTTAATTTGGAGGATGATCCTTAATGAATGGTATACTGTTGGACGACCGATGATCAGGAGAGGAGATGGATTTTTCATTAGATATATTTGTTATAAAAGGTTCCACATCATCCTCTATATTAATTGAAAAACTATTATCGTCATGAGGTTGGTCATCAACAACCACATTGATAGTTTCTTGAATAGTAAGTGTCCTTAAATTGTATACTCTATAAAAATGACTATTTAGAGAATAACCAAGAAAGATTCTGGCATCGCTTTTAGAGTCAAATTTCCCTAGGTGTTCTCTGTCTCTAAGTATATAACACTTGCTACTAAAGACATGAAAATACTTGACACTAGGTGGTTTTTCACACCATAACTCCTATGGAGTTTTGTTTATTCCTGCTCTAAGATATACTCGATTTATTATGTAGCAAGAAGTGTTGACAGCCTCGGCCCAGAAACTATCCATGTTCTTGCTATTAAGCATTACTGAGCCAATTTCTTACAACACTCGGTTCTTTTTTCCACTACTCCATTTTGTTGTGGTGTTTTGGGGGCTGAGAATTCAAGTTGGATTCCATTTTTATCACAAAATTTTTGGAATCGCTCATTCTCAAATTCCTCACCATGATCACTCCTTATTCTTTTGATACAGTATCCCTTTTGATTCTGGAGACATTTAGTCATTTTCAAGAATTCATTAAAGACATCAGATTTCTCGCAAAGAAAAGCGACCTAAGTAAATCTGGAGTAATCATCTACCACTACTAGGAAATATCTCTTTTTGCCATGACTCTCAACCTTGGTGGGACCCACTAGATCCATATGTAGCAAGTCAAGTTCTTTTGAAGTTGCTATGGTGGTTGTTTTTTTATGTCCAACTTTAATTTGTTTGCCTTTAAGACAATCACTACATACAATCTTCTCTTTCTTTTTAATCATAGGTAGTCCTCTCACCAAGTTTATAGAGTATAGTTTGGCCAAATTCTTGTAGTGTACATGTCTAAGTCTTTGATGCCACAGCTTGGACTCGACATCTAAGGCCATATGGCATCTCATGGATGGGGCATTGTTTCCTTTGCTATCAATAACATAGCAGTTATCATTAGTACGAAGGCCTTACATGATCAGGTTTCCTTTGAGATTTGAGATCTCGCACATCTCTTTAGAGAATGAGACAAAGTGTTCTTTGTCACAGATTTGAGAGATACTTAGAAGGTTGTGTTTTAATCCTTTTACACAAAGAACATTCTCAATTTTGGGCAACTCTAGCCCATCTTTGTACCCTGTCCAATTATTTTAGCAGAGCTCCTGTAATGCCCCAAATTTCTAGGGTCGAGCAAAGGCTCAACTCCTAAGATTCGTTACATCACTTATGCAACATAGAAAATGATGATTATATGTTGTCCATATTAGTACATTAAACATGAATGGGATTATACTAAATCAGCATATCATACTCCAGAGATAATTAAATTTAGTAAGCAGAAGACTGTGATGAATATATAAGGTGTATAAGTGGATATGAACCCCAGAGTTTAATCATGTCACCAGGTTGAATAATTACATATATAATTCCAAAATTTACAAAATGATAAGGTGTAATGTTCAACTAGTCCATATCCCTGCGATCCCTGCGATGCAACTCTAGGTCTACATAGACATGCTAGAGAGTTGAATGTAGGAGAACTCATCCTCGTCGTCATAAAAGTCAGACTCCATCTCGTAAGCCGCAACATCATCCGCAACTACAACAGAGTCTGGTTAGTGTTTTAAAACACCGTCCCAGAGTGAGAGTGAGTGATCAACTCAGTGGAGCTATAAGGCAAAGGTTAACATGTTATCAATTTAGTCAAGCAGTAATGATAAAGCAGTACAACTGTAACGCCCTGAAATTCGAGGGTCGAGTAGCAAATCAACTCTCGAGTTCCAAAACATCACTATGCAACATAGATAATGATGATTGAATGTTGGCTGTGTTAGTGCAATAAACATGAGTGAGATTATACCAAAAATAGTAATTCATACTTCAGATCAATTTATAAAACGCAAGCGGAAGACTGAAAGATGTATATAGATGTATTTAAAACAAAACAATCTTAATCGGTCTCCAAAGTATGAATACTTCATTGAGTCACTATATATATATCGAATCAAAAAGATCAAAATGACAAGGGATAGTCCAACTATCATATTAGTCCTGTAACCCTGTCGATCCATGCTGTCGATCCATGCTGCCTAAGCGAAATGACAAGGGATATTTATTATATTATATTATATTTATTTATTATATTATATTATATTTTAATAAATAAAGATCAAAATGACAAGGGATATTATATTTATATTTATTTATTTATATTATATTTATATTTATATTTATTTATTATATTTATATTATATTATATTTATTTATTATATTATTTATTTATATTATATTTATTTATTTATTTATATTATATTTATATATTTATATTTATTTATATTTATTTATTATAATATTATTTATTTATATTATATTTTATTTATTTATTTATATTATATTTATATTATTTATATTATTTTATTATTTATATTATTTATATTATTATTCATTCCTCTTATCAAAAATGTCAGGTCGCAAGCCCTAAGAAAAATGTCTAATCCGCATCTGCTCATCAGCAAGTATAGTGTAAGTGCTATATTTTATATCCCTGTTTGTTGTCAAATTTGTGGTGCCAAAATCACTATTATATATCTTGCATAAGTGAAGCTCTCTCAAAGATCAACATTCATGAACAAGCTAAGCTCACAACAAGCAAAGCTCACGAGTACAAAGATCAAACTTGAATGCAAGAACTACTCACAGGACATGACTCAAACTGCAAGACTTCAAGAAGAGTACAAGGCTGTTCATAAAGAACTCAAGACACTTTCAAGATTGAGCTACATCAAGATTTCAAGATTGAACTACATCAAGACTTCAAGGCTCATACTTCAAGGTCACTAGTTCCTAATGTTTCAATGTCCTTACTTCATGGTTAAGGTTTGACTGACTTTAGGTTGACCTTAGAAGTAGGTCACTTTGGATACATAAATCGAATGTTTATTTTACATAAGTTTGGTCTGTTCTTCGACTAGTCCTAGGTCTTCTTCGACTAGTCCTAGAGTTGCTTCGACCAGTCTAAGAAATTCCTCGATCAGTCGTAAGTTTGTTACAAAAATTGGATAATTTCTGTTAGGCTTCGACTAGTCCAGGAATCTGTTCGACCAGTCGAAGGAACAGTGTCGACTGCATCTTCGACCAGTCGAAAGTCTTCGACTCAAAGTCCAGCGATGAATTTTTAGTTCTTCGACCAGTCGAAGGAGACCTTCGACCAGTCGAAGGTGACCTACGACCAGTCGAAGGAGTCCTTCAACCAGTCGTAGAACGGTCAAAGCTTATCACGCCTGATTTTTCAAATATCTGTTATTGCTTCGACTAGTCGAAGAGCTCTCTAGACCAGTCGAACACTCGATCTGCTCACCTATAAATAGAGCACGAATCTCAGAAGTAATCATCGAATTAATTAATCCATTCAAGCCAATCTTCGTCAAACTTTTGAGAGATAATTCTGTGCTCCATCTAAGCTAAGTGTGCTTATTTAATATTCTCTTTCCTTAGCTTTATTTAATTGATTTTGTTTCTGCTATTCCAATCTAATTTGATAAGAGGAATTGTTATTTCCTTTCTTTGGAATCAAAATCAATTAAGGTAAGCCCTACTTGGTTTAATTTAAAATCTATTAGAATTAGAACCATTGTAATTGAGTACTGGACATTGAACTTGGACATTCAATCATCTGCTCTAACTTGGTTCTACCGGGCTGCTACAACGAAGGAGATAATCAGGTATTTTACATTTAATTGTAAATTCCTTTATGTTTTGGTTTATTTCAAGATTTGCCAGAAAAATCTTGTTGTATTGGTTATCTGAAGAGAGCCAGGAAAACTCAGAAGTGGGGTTTTTTTTTTTTATTGTGTAAGCCCACAGACAAAGATACAATTGTAAAGGTTTTGGGTGAACCTGTGAAAACCTATTTTGTGAGTGAACGCTAATATCCCTTATGTGAGGATATTAGGAGTGGAGTAGCATTTTGTGTGGCTGTTGTTTAATAGTTGGTGAACACACAGGCGAACCACTATAATCCCTTGTGTTGTGGTTGAATGATTTACATTTCTAATCTTTAATATTCATTTGTGGGATGTATGTGTGGTGGTAAATGTTGTAATCGTTTAATTCAAGCATTGTGGGAATTTTGTAATAATTTAAAATTTACTTTCTGCTATTCCTTTATCTACTTGAATTTAAATTTCCTTTAAAGTTGTTCCAGCAAGGTTGCCCTGCCATTTTTATGGTGTATGACTGTCCCTAGAACAATACATTTGTGATTACACTTTATTTCAATTTGTGCTTAATTCTGTATTCCTCTTTGGTTTGAGATTTGATACAAAGATCTTTCTAGAAATAAGGTTGTCCTACCATAAACTCTGGTTTTTGGTGAAAGGTTGTCCTTAGAAGAACATTTGTATCAATCCCTCAAGATCAGATTTTGAGGTTGTTTTACTTTCCGGCATTGTGATTTATTTTGGCTATCATATTGTTTTTTAATTCCGCTGTTATAACATTTATTTGGCATAGTCCTATTCACCCCCCCTCTAGGACATATAGCTAGGCCCTTTCATATAGTCGGACAAAGTGGCCCAACTCAGTAAAGCGATGCTCATACTCGGTAACTGTCATGCCTCCCTGTCTGAAGCGTAGGAACTCGTTCTCCCTCTCGTGTCGATAGACCTGAGGATAGTATTTCTCGTAGAAGCGGAACTCAAAGGCAGCCCATGTCCATACATATCCTACTGCGACGGTCCGCAGTATACTGTCCCACCACAAGCTAGCCTCCTTCTCGAACATAAAGGCGGGTAACTTGACCTGCTCAGCCTAAGTACAATGCAGCATCTTCAGTATCTTAAAGATGCGGTCCAACCAGTATTCAGTCTCCTCGGTTCTGTGAGAACCCGAAAAAGCAGGAGGCCTCAAGTGCTGGAATCACTCGAGAAGACCGCGAGTACCCACGTCTCCCGCAGTGTAGGCAGCAAGTGCAGGTGGAGGTACATCCTAAGCCGGAGCAGGAGGCTCTGCAGTCTTGGTAGGGCGTGTAGATAGTGGAGGTGGAGTCGCTCTCCCACCCTGAGATAAGACCGCCAAGAGCGGCTGGTGCTGCCGCTGCATCAGCATCATCATCTGCTCAAACCTATCAGTAGGTGGAGCAGCCTGTGGCTCATACTATGTCGAAGAGGATGCCCGGTTCTGCTCGCTAACCGGTGGTGTAAAAGGTGGCAGTTCACCAGTAAGACCAGCAGAAGGCTGATCTGAGCCTAAACCCAGGTCCGTAGGACCACCTCTGCGGGAAGGAGTCTGGTCCATCGAATCAGTGAGTAAGAGGGGTGCCGTGCTCATTGTATACTTCCGTGGCATGCCCTATACAGCATAAGGTGCAACGCATGTAAGATGAAGCATATAATACAATACACAACCACTTAAGCATTCCACACACTTCATAGCAAAAGAGGCTGCATGCATTTCATTTAGCAAAATTGTCACAATACATGAATAGCAGGGTTATATGAATCATGACAGAAGATGCATGCGAGCTAATTACAACCAAGCTTCAAATACTAAAAACATATTACCAACTACTACATCCATCAACATGAAAACATAAACCGCCTAAAGCGACAAGCAAAACAAACTACAAACAACAGCATGGATGACTAGGCATCAGAGTCAGGCGATGGAGGAGGGGCATCCTTGTCCTGTACACAGCACAGGATAGACTTCAACGTGCTAGTCACTTTCTTGAATTTGTGCTTCACAAGGCCCCGAAGATCCATGACATCCTGTCGTAGGACAGTCTGGCCCTGTCGTAACTTAGCATGATCCTCCTCTAATCGAGCCATACGAGCATCCAAAGCGGCCTGATCAGCACCCTGCACCGGTGGAGTAGGAGGGGAGCTCTCCTCGGTATCCTGAGCCTCTGGCTCCTCTTCTTCTTCTTTTATTTCAGCTTCACTCCCTTCCTCACTCTCTTCTTCTTCGCTCTCCACCTCATCCTCACTCTCCTCATGTCGGGCTCGTCGTCGCTGTGCCCCGAGTTCCATCTGATGGAGAGTACTCTCATCGATTTGATGAATCGGTGCCGGCCTTTCCATCCCCAGACTGTAACCAAACTCCCGTGCAATCTTGCATACGAGTGGGCCGAAGGGAAGCGAATCAGAGCTTCTGGTGGAGCGTGTAGTACTCACTATCTGTCGCAACATGAATGTAGGCACGCACAAGTTTGCCCTCTGCTCCACTTGGTACAGAAAGTCTACCACGAGTAGCGTACACTCGCCGCGATTACTGTGTCTGGGGTAGAGGTTGTATGTGAAGATGTGATGTAGTAGGCGGAAGTCATCTGACATATGGGACGCTAGCAGACTCTTATTTGGCTGTCACTCAACCAGTCGGCCACCACAAAGGAAACATGTGCGACGATCCCTTTCACGTACAGCCTTAGATTCAGCTCGCTAGCATCTACTTCGCCAAGGGGCACATTCAGAATCCGAGATATCAATCTAACATCAACTGTGGCAAACAGATCCACTCCACATGAGAGCCAGAACTGCAAAGGTTCCAGTGTAGGCTCGTGAATGTTGGCGTAGAAGGCTCGAACAGTACCTACATTGGCGCAACCTCTGGCCCCAAATAGTGGACCCCAATGGGCCGCCTCCAATTGCTCGAAGAAGTAGTATTACCGAAGAGTCGCCCATCCACCTGGGCTTTAAAGAGAACCCTACGGTCCTCATAAATTTCATGAGGTAATGCCGCCAACTGAGCTCTCATTGCAGGAACTCGGAGATCGAGATCCCGCTTCGTCTACAACTCCCGATCAATGCTCGTGCTAGCGGTGGTGCCTCTCAGTCGCCTTGAACGTGTAGGGCGACTAGGCCCAGCCTCATCCACAACACTCTTTCTCTTTCCCATGAGAGAAAGGACAGTGGAAAGTGAGAAAATGACTGTAATGAGCTCAAATAGGGCCATGGAAAATAAAGGAAAAGTGATAGAGAGAGAGAGAGAGAAAGGGCTGGAGCTCTGATGCTCCACGGACTTGGGTCTCAACAGATGTTGTAAAGGCCCAATGAAAGGAGAAAAATGTAGGAAATAAAGAAATGGAAGGGGTAGGAAGCTTAGACGTTTTTGAGCTTCACATGGGGCATGTAAGGGCCCAAATGAGAGAGATCAGAGAGGGTAGGGAGGTAGGAATGGCTGTGAACGATGGCTATGGAGGGGTTGTGGCCGAAAATGATAGATTAAGCGATTGGAGTGGAGGTTTGGGAGAGAAAACAACACTTTTACAAGAAAGGGAGAGCTTGGAGGTGAAATTTGTGAAGGAGGGGTGAGTTCGGAGGTGTTTTAAGGGATGGCCCACCATCAGGGGGGTTAGCCTAGACCCCTAAGTGCATCGGCCCGAGCGGCTCGCCCGGCTGGGCCTAAAAACCGGCGAGGCCTCACCGACCTGGTGAGGGCCTCGCCACTCCGTGGAGGGTTTGGTGATGCCTCGCCATTTGGGTGAGGTTCTCATGACCCCTAGGCCCTGAAATGAAGTGGGGTCCACCCTGGGTCCTTCTGGATAAGCGTGGGTAGGCCCACGACCCCGTTTCACTCCGTTTCGGGTAGTTTTGAGAAATTTCTAATCTAAACTTGCATTTACCAATTTTTAACGGCTAGGATGGAGTGCATTGTTATATAAACCCATCAATAGACGGTGTAAGAGTGTTTTAAGGTCGACCCGTGCGACCAGGGTTGAGTACAGACTCTTTTACAGCGATCGTTTTCAATGAACTTCACCGTTGGACGAAACTGGGATGCCTAAAACTGTTTCTACATTGTTCTCGCACCCTCCTACGTAAAGGCGTCAGCGTACGTCGTGGGACCATAACTCAGGTCCGGTTTAATCCAAATTATGCTTTGATACCAACTTGTAACGCCCTGAAATTCGAGGGTCGAGTAGCAACTCAACTCTCGAGTTCCAAAACATCACTTATGTAACATAGAGAATGATGATTGAATGTTGGCTGTGTTAGTGCAATAAACATGAGTGAGATTATACCAAAACTATAATTCATACTTTAGATCAATTTATAAAATGCAAGCGGAAGACTGAAAGATGTATATAGATGTATTTAAAACAAAACAATCTAAATCTGTGTCCAAAGTATGAATACTTCACTGAGTCACCATATACTTATATCGAATCAAAAAGATCAAAATGACAAGGGATAGTCCAACTATCATATTAGTCATGTAACCCCGCCGATCCATGCTGCCTAAGCGAAACCGTCAGAGAACTGCATATACGAGAACTCGTCCTGGTCCTCGTAGTAATCCGGCTCCGCCTCATGAATCGTCTAGCCATCTGCACCTAAGACAGAGTCTGGTTGGTGTTTAAAACACCGTCCCGTAACGTGGGAGTGAGTAGCTAACTCAGTGGAGCAATAAAGCATAAGTTAACATATTATCAAAACAATCAAGCATTAATGATAGAGCAGTACAATCAACAATCCTAAGTACTCTTGTTAATACAAGTATAAAATGCTGTCATGATGCATGCCCTCGCCAACATACTCCCTCATGCGACACCATCTTACATTCACGGCATGCGTTCATCCCTCAGTGCACCACATCTTCTAGGCACATGCAGTGCGATGATGAGCATGATTACCGAGTTGTTATTAGTCCTTTTTAAACAGTAGGATTGAGAAACTAAGGTACCTTCCTTGTATCATTCCCAAACAAAGATCCATTCTAGGGTCGTCAATCATAGATAATCTCATACGATGTGTGGTTCTAGGTCACTGCAAGGGCTGTCAGGGCTGTTACACGGAATCGTTGCACCACTCCCCCATCACCTTATCAATACAGGCCTAGTTTTGTACTCTTGTTGCTACGGAAGGGTCGTCGCCTCCACGTAGACTTAGAGTATACTCGAGGTCACTACAAAGGGCTGTCAGGGCTGTTACACGGAATCGTTGCACCACTCCCCCATCACCTTATCAGTGTAGGCCGACAGCTCGAATATAGTGTTCCATACCACCATAAATTAGCTCACGAGTCTGGTTGCTCAATGGTCACTACGGGGAGGCTCGCCGGCCCCAGCGTAGGCCGACAGCTCGACCACGGTGTCCCATACCACCAAGCCCGGCTCATGAGTCTTAGCGGATCGAGGTACCAAGGTTAACGAGATTACACTGGTAAGTTTGGTACCTTAGGTTCAAGCAGTAGCGTCCAAAAATGGTGAACATACATTAGACAGATCGGGTTGCGTGACAAGCTCGACTAGCACGAGCGCACGATCCGCTGGATGACATGAAGTGCATAAACACTTCGCGTGACCTAACCACTGTCACCAACCGAAGTACGACTCGGTTTTGTCAAACACATCCTACGTGGCGAATGAATCTCAACCACAAACTCAAGTCTATTACCGATTGTCTGGACTATAATCATAGCCCCCATCACAATCAATCCTTAACCAGAAGCATGTAGAGTAAAGCAGAATGAACAAAGTAATTCAAGCATGTTAACAAGCATGTCATAAAGCACAAAATAAACAGGAAATACAAACACATATATTTTATAAGCAGTTAAATTAAACAACCAACATGGAGGAAATCATATACATCTCTAAGTTAGTTGAGAATCCTATCTCAACACCTATCTAAAGCACTATCATTTAAATACTTACTCTTACAGACATTTTCACAAACACTTAGAACACACTCTTTTAACCTACATAGGGTATACTAGCAAAATCATGAATTAGGGCGAACCCTTTCGCCAAGTAAGTATTATACACATATATAGCATGTTTAGACAGTAATTAATCATGGCAAACACACTTTCAAATTTTGTACGTATACGGTATTTTCTATAAATACGAAGAATACAGTATATTCAACATAGCTAACGTATAACTGAAAAACAAAACGGGCAGCACTTTGTACATGTGCAATTGCATACAGATCATGAATCTATCATTATCTGACATTGAAAGTGTTGAAAACCATAACCTATACATCTAAAGTCCGCACCTTATGTCGTAGAAGCGTAATAAACTCGATAGATTCGCTAAGCTTTCGTATACGGCAGCTTGGCAACCTATGGAATGAAATAGATTAGCTATTTCATCATTTACAATGTTCGTAACCCTAGATCAGATTAGGGTTAGGGTTTCTTAGCTAGAAACGAAGTTGAAAACGCCGGGAAAGCGATAAGAACGAGGTGGTTAGGCACGGATAGTAGCAGGGTAGAGTGGCAGGGAGATGCTCCCACAACTCTCAACCTTTCTCTCACTTTTCTCTCTTCTCTCTCCTAGGTTTTCTCAAATTCGTATGGGCTGGATATGAGAGAGTTTAAGGTCCTTATATAGGCTAAAAACTCACCAAATTAGACTTCAAGTCAAGGTATACTTATGTTATAACCAAAGCGAAGCTGTTCCGTCTCAACGGAGCACTTCTGGAGCCCCCCCCCCTTGAGCCAAAGGTCGGACTTAAGCTCACTAACCTTAGATTTAGGTCGAGTTAAGTTTTCATTCCAATCGGGTTTGCAGATCGTACGTGGCGGACCAGTTTCAGTTCAACGGTCACAGAAATCGATCGGGGATTTCAAGTACACTGCCATATATATGAAATTTCTCCTGATCCGAGGGTGTATTTGGGTCAGATTCTGACGGTCTGATTACTTATATCAGGGCCGCAAGTAACAAGTCTCAGATTACTTAAATGTGATTTGATTTCTAAAGAAAACTAGGGTTTCTCACACTCCTCGCTCCGAGCTCAAGCGAACAGCCGTGGGACACTATCTGGATTTAATCTCCTATATGGTTATCAAGCCCAGTAAGGCGGTCCTAAACGCTTAACCTCATGGTCATCGGACTTTCGACGTGCGGTCCAGATCCGATACGGAGTTTCAATGTGCTCCCGAGAGCAACTGGGTAATGAGATTGATCCTAGATTTTAGGGTAACCTAGCGTCAATGATTCTACAAGTTTTGGGTCTTGCAGATCGTATTTAAAGCGATTCAAACGGATTTCATGGCTAATCTAGTTTAGCACTTAGTTAACTTTGTCTAATTTCTAAAGGATTTGATCCTAAGTGATTTCTGCCTGAGGTGGCACTCGGGCCATTGTACGAAATTTTTCGAGTCGTTACAACAACAATCATGTAATGCCCCGACTTTTCAGGGCCCGAGTATATGACCCGTGTCGCAAAAACCCGAGTGTTAACCTTAAAGGATGGTCAAATTCAAGTGTACACTTTTTTTCAACTATCGGAGTAGGCAAATGAGTGTAGTGTGGACAAATCGACATAAAGGAAAATTTCATTATCATTCAAATATACAAGAAGCTGCCCATAATGACTTATACAAGCCAATGCCTCCGAATTTAACAAGTACAAGATTTACAAGAATTTAATACATGAAGAATAGCAGAAAGCATATAAATATAAGCCGCCAGGTCACGCAGCTCCTCCAGGAAAATATGGCCATGCATCCTTGGTGATCGTACCTTTCTCCTCATCAAATCTGAACATGCATATCACTAAAGCCACATGTACTACCTGTACAGTTGTATATTTGATGGATAAGTGTCCAACTCATTGTGAATTTCTCTTAAGATTACACACCGCCGCATTAGGTAAGAAATAGTATAAAACACCTAGACAACCAAAATAGAGTAAATGCAGTCTTATTAGATGCATGGATGCATGGATGCAATCGTCGGCCCAGGTAAAACATCCAGACGGCCTATGTCCCGAGTAAAACATCCAGACGGACATTGGGGTTGTCACCCAAGGATGTGACTGGTCATCAGCACAATACTCAGTGTAATCGCATGGGCATGAAGATCCAAGTCATCATCATAAATCGAATGACTGGTCATAAGTGCAACATTCAGCGTAATCGCAGGGCAAAGTGATCCAAGTCATCGTAATATGCCATGTATGCATGATTTGTCAGCCCATTATGAGTCCAATTGAAACCAGCCGATTTAAGTAAGCTCATGGTCACTACGGGGAGCACATGGCCCAGTGTAGGCCGATGGCTCAGGAATAGTATCCAATGACTACCATCCCCGGCCCATGAGGCTACCATCTTGGGATGTTTAATGAAAACCTATCGACTAGTGGCCAATCATATTACAGTATATAGGGCTTACCATCGCATGGTTGCATAGTATAAAACATCGAACCCATATAGGGAAAATATTAAAATAGAACCATGTAAGGCGAGTATCAAAATATGCCAAATAGGGCGAATATCAAAACCATACGATGAAAAACATCCTTGAAAATCATTGGGCACAACAACCCTGGATGGTAGGCCCACATCAATGATCCATCTAGACCATCACCTAATAACCACCAAGTCGAAGATCCATTACGATCCCAACTAGTCAAGTTACATCCCAAGTATGGGTGTACATTCATATGTGGGAATTTCCCACTAATGTACGAGATTAAGTTCCACAAGCAATCCACAAAAAGAACACAAGCATGAACAATTATACAGGATAATTATAAAGCAGGTAATATAACAATTCAATTTCCACCAGCTAACACATGTGATTATAAAGGGAAATATCAATTATGAATATAAATATAAAACTATAACTTAAGCTAATGAGAAGATGGAAAGCTCAGAAGAATCATCACCTAAAGGGATGTGGCTTCTTTCTTGGTTTAGTCTTCTAAGGCTAGCTAACGGTCCAATGTCGTATAATTGATCACCTAAGATTATTTCCAACCCAAGAACTTGTGTTAATTAATGTTTCAAGACTTTAGCTAATTACCATGTGGAGGTTTGAAAAGGCCCATGCATAAGACTGTTTGGGCCTGCCCTATAGTGGTTAGGCACGGCAGGTTTCTGTCCCAACTGGTGGTCCAGATTGGGCCTAGAATTTGTCCAAGGCTCAGGCCCGAATTGCACTTGGCTTAGCCCAATTGGCACAACACTATCTATCTAAGGGTGGCCCGATAACTGGGGCTAGACCTGAGGATTATGAGCCCACTGTGATGTGTGGTGCGGCCCACCCATTTTTTAATGTGATGCGGCCCACTGGAACTTTAAACGTGGTGAGGCTCATCAGCGATCTAATGATGAGGCCCACTGTCGAAGGTGAGGTCCATTGTGGAAGGTGAGGTCCATTGTGTGGCCCACCATCCTAACCACTGATTTGTGGACATACGTTCAACCTAAGACCATTGGATATTTTTCAATTTTAACTGCCAAATAAAAGTCCATAAATCTAAAAGTTGGATAACCAGATAATGTTAATATTTTGTGAGTTACACAGCTAAACATGTTGTTAAAATTTGAACGATTAATCTGAATTGAGTATATGCCTGGTATGCAATTTCTCAGTAATTTCTAACTGTCTGTGTATCACCCATCATGCTCTTACAGAGTATTAGGGTATTTCTCACCCAAAATTCTCTCATGGTAGCCCATCTACTATGTTAGGACCATTTAGCATTTAATGTACCATCGAGTGGCCCACTGTATTCCATGGTGAGGCCCGCCGTTTGTGTATGTGGGGCTGACCCCAGGCCCACAATGTTTTGGCTGATTATGGCCCAAGGTTTGGGCCAGTTTCGCTCCAGATAGAGACCCATTCTAGGTTTGATTTTAGCATGATCCTAGGCCCACTTGAGGACTGCTTCTATTTAGATTCATGGTCAATCTAAAGGCCTATTTTTAGCCTCATGCACGACCCATGTTCGGCCCAACTAATCGGGCATTTTCAGCACCACTCTAGGACCCGGGTAAAGAATGCATGCAGCCCAAACCCAGGCCTGATGCAAGCCTAGTTTTGGTCCGGGTTCACGGCCCAGTTCTGGGTTGTTTTCAGCCCAAACGTGCATCTAGTTTCAGCCTGTCTTCAAGAAAGATTTTCAGTTGTCTTCAAGCTGAATATTATGTTGTATTCAAGTTGGAACTTCTCATTTGTTTTCAGGCTAAATATCCAGCTATTCTCAATTTGGTTTCAAGTTGAATATTCAGTTAAAAGGGTTTAGATTTAAACCAATGGGAGGTTTAGAAATTTACCCAACAAGCTTGTCCTGGCGAGTAGGCTGGGAAATCTGATGTATGGACCCATAATCTGACCCACTAGATGATTCCCGGAAAAATAACTAGCCTCAGTTGGGCGCTGAGATCGCCCGGGTGCAGTGCAACAGCAGCCCCCTCCATCTTCGTTTCCTTCTTCCTTTCCTCTTCTTCCTTCTTATTCTCTCTCTCATTCACTCCCCCTTTCTTCTTCCATTTCATTCTCCTTTTCTCAATCCCATCCAACAGGGGCCTGGATCGAGTTGACTCAGACGCAACTCGCCAGCAACCTAAGCATGGCCCAGCAGCTTGGTCAAGTGGATATGGTGCAGTCAGTCGTACCTTTCCACCTCCGTTTTCCCCTCCTCCTCCTTCTTCTTCTCTTTTCTTTCCTTCCTCTCCCTCTCCCATTTCCTTCCTCTCTTCCTCCTTTCTCAACAACTCCACAACCAGCTGAACAGCCGAGTTTCTTGTCAAGGAAGAAGACCGGCTGTTTATGGCAGATTGAAGTCCGGTGGTTATTTCTTCGGGCTGACTGTTCTAGAAGGTGCATACAGGCTCAGGGTAGCTTAGAGAACAGTTAGAGTGAAGCTCCAGGGGGTTTTCATGGTGGGTTTGAGCTTGAGAGAGAACAGCCAGTTCCTCTCTCATTCTCTTTCTTTCCTAAAACCTAGCTTTGTAGGGCTAAGATCACTCTAGAATGGACGGTCCGGATGAGGAAAGAGCAGCTCACGCGGATCGTGCTAGCTGGCCTGCCAAAATAGTTTCCATTTTTGGAATAGCGTTTTTGTATGGCTTGCTTGCACCAAGGATTGTGTGCACATATGGTTACATGAACATGGATGGAGGGCATGGTTTTGGTTAGGGCCATGTGACGTACAAGATGGACGGTCCGTATCTTCTAGATGGATAGTGTATGCGGACCACTGATCAAAGAATTCACAGTCGTCGTCTGTCCGCTATCTACAACCGAAGAGAGAGAACCTCTCTTTTTTTCGTAGAACACGGGTCAGCACGGTCTGACCGTGTTGACAGGCCTGGTGCACCTCGTGTGCATGACCACTGTGCACATGAACAGCCTCAAAGTGGGGTCCATTGTGATGATCAGCAAGATTAGCTCCACCCATTCTTCTTGGAGGGCCCAATCAAAGCCTCTGACTAAATATCAGGTAGATATAAGGTCTAAGTGGGGCCCACAACTTGATCTGTAGTCCTAATGGTGGTTTTCCGTCAATCTAATGGTCGGATGATTCCGAGGCTGAACGCCAATAGTTAAAAAGTCCTAATGAGCCATTTGTAAGGCTTTCATCATATGCTACTAACCAATGCTAATATTAATATAATTTTAATTAATTATTTATATTACTTATAATTAAAATGTTTAAAGTCTCATACTTATATATAAATATACTTTTAATATTAACATACTACTAATTATATATTGTTGTTCACTCATTCATTAATATACATAATTGATAATATACAATAAATGAATTGAAGAATGTACAATATCATATTTAATTAAAATTATATTTGTATTTGGTAATATTATTAAATAATATACAATTCCATTAAAGTGTCTAATGATTTTTGTATATATACTTATAAAAGATATTCGATGCTACTTTATTACTTGAAATTTGATTTTATGTTATGAAATTTTTATTCCTTTTGTTTATTTAATATAATATTATTTTCATAATATTCATATATATTAAACGCGTACGTATCGTTTTAGCATGAAATTTAAAATCTTTACAAGGTACATACATTTTATACACTACTAGAAAAACGAGCAAAGGCTATGGATTTTATCCGTAGCCATAGACCTATGGCTACGGTTTTAGTCCGTAGCACAACCATAGTCGTAGGTGCCGTAACAATAGGTCTGGAACCTATGGCTACGGATCTAATCCGTAGCTATAGGTTCCAACAACTACGGATAAAATCCGTAGACATAGAGCTATGGCTACGGTTTTAGTCCGTAGCACTGCAGTAGTCGTAGGTGCCGTAACAATAGGTCTGGAACCTATGGCTGCGGATTTAATCCATAGCAATTATATCTGTAGCGAAAACTTCAAACAGCTACGGATATTATTTGTAGCTAAAAGTGCGTAACAATATGTCAAATTGTATAAATGCTACACCTGTCAGATTAGTGGCTATGGTCAATATCCGTAGTTATTTTGTACATTAAAAAATTACCTATAATCATTTGTTCATTCAATTACCACCTGTACAATCATTCATTCATTAAATTACCACCTGTACAATCATTCATTCATTCAATTACAATCATTCATTCATTCAATTATAATCAATTACAATCCTTCATTCAATCAATTACAATTACAATCCTTTATTCAATCAATTATAATCCAATCCATTCAATCAATTACAATTACAATTACAATAATACTGAAAATACAAATCTTTGGCTCCATTAGAGAAATGTGCTCGACTTCACCATGAAATTTCAACAGCTTCGTATATTCCATCATCCTACAAACAGTCATGTCATTCACAAATTAGAATGCCCATTGGGGAAAAGAAAGACAAAGTGAAAGAAGTGCATCATGTATAACCATTTTTTTTTTCTTAATAATTTTTTTTAAAAAAAAAAAAAAAAAAATCTCAAAGAGGAATGAAATTGACACAAAAGAAATGGTCTCACCATATGATTATCGGTTTAGGTTTAGGTTTAGGTTATATGTTTAGGTTAAGGTTAGGCTATAGGTTATAATTAAGTTTAGGTTATAGGTTATAGGTTAAGGTTTAGGTTATAGGCTTTGGTTTAGGTTAAGCTTATAGGTTTAGGTTTATGTTTAGGTTAAGGTTTAGGTTATAGGTTTAGGTTTAGGTTATAGGTTATAGCTTTTGGGAACTTGATTATAGGTTAAGGTTTAGGTTTAGGAAATCGGGTTCGGGTTCGAGATCGGGTTTAGGTTTGGGTTTTCAAGATGAGATTAGGATTAGGTGTAGGTTTGGGTTTAAGGATCTGAGAATACATTTAGGTTTTAAGTTTAGGTTTAGGTTAAAGGTTTAGGGAAAGGTTATAGGTTTAGGTTTAGGTTTAGGTTATAGGTTATAGCTTTAGGGAATTGAGAATGGGTTATGGTTTAGGTTTAGGAAATCGGGTTCAGGTTCGGGATTGAGTTTAAGTTTGGGTTTTCAAGTTTAGGTTTAGGTTATAGGTTTTGGGATTTGAGAATGGGTTTGGGTTTAGGTTATAGGTTTTAGTTTTGGTTTAGGTTATAGGTTTTGGGATTTGAGAATGGGTTCGGGTTTATGTTATAGGTTATGGTTTTGGTTTAGGTTTAGGTTATAGGTTTTTGGATTTGAGAATGGGTTATGGTTTAGGTTTAGGAAATCGGGTTCATGTTCGGGATTGGGTTTAAGTTTTGGTTTTCAAGTTTAGGTTTAGGTTTAGGTTAGGGAGTTGAGATTAGGATTAGGTGTAGGTTTAGCTTTAGGGAATTGAGTTTAGGTTATAGGTTTAGGGAAAGGTTAGGTTTAGGTTATCGGCTTTGGGATTTGGGAATAGTTTTAGGTTATAAGTATAGGTTTAGGTTAGGTTATAGGTTAAGGTTTAGGGATATGAGTTTAGGTTTAGGTCTAGGTTTTGGTTTAGATTATAGGTTTTGAGATTTGAGAATGGGTTTGGGTTTAAGTTATAGGTTTTGGTTTTGGTTTTGGTTTAGGTTATAGGTTTTGATTTAGGTTATAGGTTATAGATTTAGGTTTAGGTTATAAGTTTTTGGATTTGAGAATGGGTTCAGGTTTAGGTTATAGGTTTTGGTTTTGGTTTAGGTTATAGGTTTTGGGATTTGAGAATGGGTTCGGGTTTAGGTTATAGGTAGTTTTGGTTTTGGTTTAGGTTATAGGTTTTTGGATTTGAGAATAGGTTATGGTTTAGGTTTAGGAAATCGGGTTCATGTTCGTGATTGGGTTTAAGTTTTGGTTTTCAAGTTTAGGTTTAGGTTTAGGTTAGGGAGTTGAGATTAGGATTAGGTGTAGGTTTAGCTTTAGGGAATTGAATTTAGGTTATAGGTTTAGGGAAAGGTTAGGTTTTGGTTATAGGTTTTGGGATTTGGGAATAGTATTAGGTTATAAGTATAGGTTTAGGTTAGGTTATAGGTTAAGGTTTAGGGATTTGAGTTTATATTATAGGTTTTGGTTTAGGTTATAGGTTTTGGGATTTTAGAATGGGTTCGGGTTTAGGTTATAGGTTTTGGTTTAGGTTTAGGTTATAGGTTTTGGGATTTGAGAATGGGTTCGGGTTTAGGTTATAGGTTTTGGTTTTAGTTTTGGTTATAGGTTTTGGTTTTGGTTTAGGTTAAGGTTTAGGTTTAGGTTATAGGTTTTGGGATTTGAGAATGGGTTTGGGTTTAGGTTATGCATTTTGGTTTTGGTTTTGGTTTAGGTTATAGGTTTTTGGATTTGAGAATGGGTTATGGTTTAAGTTTAGGAAATCGGGTTCATGTTTGGGATTGGGTTTAAGTTTTGGTTTTCAAGTTTAGGTTTAGGTTTAGGTTAGGGAGTTGAGATTAAGATTAGGTGTAGGTTTAGCTTTAAGGAATTGAGTTTAGGTTATAGGTTTCGGGAAAGGTTAAGTTTAGGTTATAGGTTTAGGTTAGGGAGTTGAGATTAGGTTGGCTTTTCAAGTTTAGGTTTAAGTTTGGGTTTTCAAGTTTAGTTTAAGGTTTAGGTTTAGGTTATAGGTTTTTGGATTTGAGAATGGGTTCGGGTTTAGGTTAAGGATGTGGTCCCTGCAAATACAAATATAAACATGACCTGTCCAAATGGCCAAGCCCTTCCAATGCCGTCCATAGGAAATTGACAGCTTCATCATGGTCATAACAACGGTTCACACCTTCTAGGGACCCCCGCTCATCCGGATAGCTCCGACGCACATCCGGGTCTACTCCATTAATTTCAAGCAAATACATAAAAAATGACTTGTCCAAATGGTCAGGCCCTTCCAATGTCGTCCATAGGAAATGGACAGCTTCATCATGGTCATAACAGCGGTTCCCACCTTCCAAGGACGCCCGCTCTTCCGGATAGCTCCGACGCACATCCAGGTCTGCTCCATCAATTTTGAGCAGCGGTTCATAAATACGGCCTGTCCAAATGGCCAGGCCACTCCAATCATGTGCATTCTTGACAAGAGACGTACCAGATGCTTGAATCTGAAATATACAGCTCCAATCCTCCCACATGCAACATCCACCTGAAAGAATGCGCATAACCGTCATGCTTGAGTAATGAATACAGGAATGTACAAGTAAAACCATAAAACCAGAGATACTCACTGCATTTTCAGGATCTCCTCCATAGTTAACGATCTCATTCTAAAGCCCTTCTCCCTCCTCCTTTACCCGAGCTTGGGACCGGCAATGCAAGGTTTAGGTTTAGGTTAGGGAGTTGAGATTCAGATTAGGTGTAGGTTAAGGTTTAGGGAATTGAGAATACATTTAGGTTTAGGTTAAGGTTATAGGTTTAGGTTTAGGTTATAGGTTATAGCTTTAGGGAATTGAGAATAGGTTAAGGTTTAGGTTTGGGAAATCGTGTTTGGGTTCGGGATCGGGTTTAGGTTTGGGTTTTCAAGTTTAGGTTTAGGTTAAGGAGTTGAGATTAGGATTAGGTGTAGGTTTAGGTTTAAGGATTTGAGAATACATTTAGGTTTTAGGTTTAGGTTCAGGTTTTAGGTTTAGGTTAAGGTTATAGGTTTAGGTTATAGGTTTAGGTTAGGGTTAGGTTATAGGTTATAGGTTATAGGTTTAGCTTTTGGGAATTGAGAATAGGTTAAGGTTTAGGTTTATGAAATCGGGTTTAGGTTCGGGATTGGGTTTAAGTTTGGGTTTTCAAGTTTAGGTTTAGGTTTAGGTTAGGGAGTTAAGATTAGGATTAGGTGTTGGTTTAGGTTTAGGGATTTGAGAATACATTTAGGTTTTAGGTTAAGGTTTAGGGTTTAGGTTATAGGCTTAGGTTTAGGTTTAGGAAATCGGGTTCGGGTTCGGGATCGGGTTTAGGTTTGGATTTTCAAGTTTAGGCTTAGGTTTAGGTTTAGGTTAGGGAGTTGAGATTAGGATTAGGTGTAGGTTTAAGTTTAGGGATTTGAGAATACATTTAGGTTTTAGGTTTAGGTTTAGGTTTTAGGTTATAGGTTTAGGTTTAAGTTATAAGTAGTTGAGATAAAAAATTTAGCCACATACAAAAAATATTAAACCTAGTATTATCTACTACATACTAGTAACATACAACCAATATTGGGGCACCATACCATAAGCTACAAGAATTTCATGTCCCCCTAATCAAGGTATCCTCCATTGATAACATATATATATATATATATATATATATATATATATATATATATATATATAAGTTGTTTATTTTCATTCACATTTGCAACAAATAAATGTAATTATAATCACATAATGTATTATTTGTTGAACTACACATGTGCATTCTTGACAAGAGACGTTCTAGATGCGTGAATCTGAAATATGCAGCTCCAATCCTCCCACATGCAACATCCACCTGAAGGAATGTGCATAACCATCATGCTTGAGTAATCAATACAAGAATGTACAAGTAAAACCATAAAACCAGAGATACTGCATTTTCAGGATCTCCTCTATAGTTAACGATCTCATTCAAGGCCCTTCTCCCTCCTTTACCCGGGATTGGGACCGGCAATGCAAGGAGTTGCATTGGCGGAGTTAAAAAAGGGCTTAGGCTCCATTTGGTTTTTTTTTTTTTTAATGTTTTCATAAATACTAATGTGATGACCAAATAGAGCCTAAGACTATAAATACGTTCAAATATGGTTGCGAGTATTCCCCTTGCAAAACATATATCTTGGGTTGTTAATTCATGTTACTTAGACCCAACTTCCAATAGAAACTAATAAAATACAAATAACCCATGTCATTTGAGAGAGCTCATCACTTGTAAAGGAAACATGAATCATAATAAAGGGCAATAAAAGATTTTTAAAAAATGAAAGAAGTATAAACTTACAGTCCAATAAGTGAAGAGCCTTGTGTTGTTGTCTCCATAAAGATATGGGCTGACCTGTTTTTGCATTGTTAAGGCATTAGGAAATGGATTTGGGTCTGCATTGTTAAGCAACAATCCACATTAAATTTGCATGTGTGGCTGGCCTGATTTTTGGGCTAGGGCATGTTAGTGGTGGGACCCACCTGATGGAAGTGCAGATAATATCCAATGTTAGCATTCATCCTTGAATTATAATGTTTTGATCCTCTCTTTTTTTCTCTGACAAACAGCTGCTATTGTTGAGGACTGTTGGAATTCTTATTCCAGTTTATATAATGGTAAGAGTACTGACTATAATTCAATGCAGGCTCCAACAACAGGTAGCTCCCCTTTTCTAAACCTACAAGCGGGATCCAGGCTAATCACCACTTAGATCCCAGCAAATTACCCATGAACCAAAAATCAGGTCAGGCCTTGCACCAGGTAGGCCACATTATATATGGAAAAAATGATGATATTTGAAACTCATCAATGGCTACACATGTGGACCATCTGATGATCATGCTGCAGCACATAACACTAATGGGCCCCACTAATGAATAGCTTAGAGCTCACATGGGGCAAGAGCATAACTTCCTCAGTAGATGTAACACTTTATGCTCCAAAATTCACTATTTTGTTGTGGTATACAGAGCTTGTCACTAGATATAGAAAGTACAAATTCCAAAGGTTTAATTTATTAGCTACACTAGAGTTCACATATTTAAAGGAGAAAGGAAGCTAAAAGTGAGAAAGCACATGATAAACCATACATATTGTTGGATGGCAAGACCTAGATGATAAGTACAAGGACTTTGGAGTTGCCATTAGATGATAGAAATCGCCTTTCTTCAAGTCATGCGACAGTAATCTTCCATTCTGATGGCCCTCCATAAAGAAAATAGTTGGATGAAACTCAAAAGTGAAGCAAATACTAATTAGCTAGATAGGGGGACTTTGGATGCCAAATGTTCTATACACTTAGCTATATAGATCGTTTCTCAAATTTGAATACTCCAAAGATAGTGATTAACTAGAAGAAATCGTCAACTAGTAGAGCATGTGAGCCATTGCTATACTTTTCTAAATCATGTATGCTTATAAGAATCAGATGGATTGATCATCTGTAACAAGGGAGGTCCTTGTGAGTATACCACTACAAAAGGAAATGGTAACAAAACAAGAAAGTTGATGAGGTAGAGCCATTAGAACTAGAACGTGGTAGTGTCATCCCTTTACTGCACATATATGGGTTATGGTCATGTGTCAATTGAGATCGTCCATCCAGTAGGACCCATCTTAAATCATGTTCGCTCTAATTTTTTATTTTGCTAGGTAATCCAAGCCTAAATTTATTCTCCTCTAACCAAATGGGCGCCATTGACCTTTTTTTTTTTTTTTTTTTTTTGGGGGGGGGGGGGGGGACTGTTAGTTTGGAATCTGCCAACCATATGGCCAGGACCATCCAATTTATATATTTTTAATCCTGTTTCATCATCAACAAGGGCAATTAAATGAAAATACTGAATTGGCATGTCACCCCTATCATGTGTACTATGGAAAGGTCACTGTAATCCTATACTGGTTCCACCCGCTTCTGCTTCTTCTTCTTCTTCTTCTTCCTCTTCTGCAACACCTTTAAGAAGTAAGCCTAAAAAGGTGGAAAAAAGGTAGAAAAAGATGGAAGACACTTGAAATTTGAAGAATCTACATCTATAGTAATTGGATTCTTGAGAATTTCAATGTGTTAAGTTTTGTTTGGCACCTTTAAATTTAAATCATCTACATTCTACAGTTAATATATTGGAAATGCACATCCTACAATCATATCCCATATAAATAATAATAATAATAAAGAACATATTTTTTAAGATAATCAATGCATAGAAAGCTAGAAACAATAGTTGATTTCTACTTTCTAGAGAAGTTTGCAACAAAAGATGAATTCAGACGGAATTTCACGGGATCAAAAATAACACTTTATTTGGATAATAAGTAACATGGAATATACATCAAGTGTTCTAGATTAGTCGTGTTTTTTATTAGGACTGTCATTCTATACAAGTTGCCCTAAAATTCAGCAGGAGTGCACCCATGAAACTCAGCCCACCACAAAGATTTATTGGGACAACAAAGCAAGCAAAAATGGAGTCCATTTGGTAGTCCCCAAATTCAGGTTTCAGCTGTTATGATGCATAGAAATGTCTCACTATGACATTGACATGCTCAGAATTTTTATTAACAAATACGAGAGGTGTCCTTTTACATTTACATGCATACACAAGTAATGGAGATTAAATCTAGGAGCTTGATCCAGAATCAATATTCATTCCAAAGCATTGCAGGATCTTAATAGATTTTTTCAACCTTTAGAATGGGAAAATTATATTCTTTTTTTAAGCTTAAAATCTGATCAGTCCACACATAGATTTCCAACTAAAAACAAACAAACAATTAAAATATAATTTTCTCAAGATTTGCTAATTTAACTTCACTTGCAGCAAGCTTTAATAAAAGGGAAATCAGGAAGTGGTGCCCTAGAGCCACTGATGATGTACAACCTTTTCACGATGTTGACAAACATCCTACAGGAATGGAGAGTTAGAATTTCAGTCATTTGATGATCATCCTAACTCACACTGTCACACATGTATGAATGAGTTGCATTTTTATTTTAAATATGATCGAGATGCAGCAGAAAACACACGGCGTCATAACAGAAATGCAAAAGCAAATGTAATAGACATACTCCCATGGCACATTGCCGACAAGCATTCGATCTCCTTCATTGTCTTCATAAATAAGAACATAGTTGGGAGTTACTACCTTGCCTTCTTCATAAATAAGAAGAAAGAATTTCAGAACTAAACCATCAGATCTGATGAAATCAACAACAAATCGAATTAAAAAAGGAAAAAAAATCCTCAACCATAAAAATGCTATAAAAAATCATAAAATCAACATATTTCCAGCAGAAAAGGGGGATTGGGTCATTTTGAGGTGGGATCAAAGCTACAGATATATCCAAATTGCATTTGAATTCTTGTAACTAAAATTAAACTCTAGCAAATCTGAGCTTCTTATGACAAAATCAACTAACTAAACCAACCACTATCATAAAAATCCATCTATCAGCCATCATACAGTGCCATCAACAATTTCTGCTTAGGCAACTGTCTTCAAGGAATGAATCTGGACTGTCCATAGTTACAAACTTACAACCTATGGGACACCATGAAAGAATCACACTAGTCAGATGATCCTATCCACCTGAAAGCTAGCCATCTGTTTTTTTATGGCCATCTTCTATCTAAGTTGTAAGCCATATATGGATGGTTAGGATCATCTGTTGAAAGTGATTCGTTAGAATCATAAGCAATCCATTATCCATGATGAGAAAAAAAAAAAAACCCTAATTAGGGATTTTCAATTTCGAGTTCCTCACCTCCAGACACAGTAAATGATGATCAACCATACAAAATCCCAATCTGGGATAGAGTTCCTCCAGAAATAAGGAATTATAAAATCAGAAATACCAATTAGGAATTGAAAGTTCAAAAGGCCCCAATTGGGGATTTGGAATTTCAAAAATCCCCAATTAGAGATTTTTAATTTCGAAGCCATATTAGAAAAAGAAAAAGAAGACAGAGAAGAGGAAGAGGAGAATACCACTGCCGCTGCCGAGAGAGAGAGCTGCTGGTCGTGAGGTCGCGAGCGAGAAGGAGATGGCGAGAGAGAGAAAGGACAAGGATTGCGAGATGACCTTGCCACCATCGAATGGATGTGGATTGCGTGGTAGGGTGCAGAGATCAGAGAGAGAGAGAGAGAGAGAGAGAGAGAGAGAGGAGGGAGAGGGTACGAGAGAGGCAGAGACAGAGAGGAGAGGGTGCGCGCGAGAGAGACAGAGAGAGAGAGTTTTAGGTTTGGGTTTTGGGAAGATGGGTTCGCGCTGCCAAGAGACAAGGAGAGAGGGTGAGGGAGAGCGGGAGATCGAGAAAGGGCAGGGGAAAGAGAGAGACTGAGTGCAAGAGAGAGAGAGAGAGAGATGGCGATTGTTTTCGTCTGCGCGGGAGAAAATGGCGGACGAGATGGGTTTTTTTATTTTGGGAGGGGGTTTGGATTAAGGAGGGGCGCGTGACGAACGGTTCCTTGAGGATGTTGAGTTTTAGAACCATGGGGCCCACTGTGATGTATTTTATATATCCACTCCGTCCATTAATTTTAAATTATTATTTTAAGTATTGATACAAAAAATGAGTTAGATCGAATCTTTAAGGAGACCACACAATATATTAACAGTAGAAATTTAATTTTTTTTATTTCTTATGGTGTGGTCCACTTAGACATTTAATCTATATAATTTTTGGACTCATATACTAAAATTATATATCAGAATTGTTAAACGGCTTAGATCAAACACATATATTCCAATGGACCCCATGGATCCCCTTAAGCACCATCTAGGTTTAATATCGTTTAGGTGAGGAGGTACGCTTTAGCTATAGATCACTTAGGCTTTCGCTACGGATTAAATTCGTAGCTAAAAGCTTGCAACGTCCATAGCCTTTGCTCGATTTTTTGGTAGTGATAGTGTATATATTTAGGTTGCATTATTTATATATTTATATTAAATTAATCTACATGGTAACACTCGAGTACTGGAAGTACGGGGTGTTACAAATCATGTCCTAACTACTCTGGTTAATGCAAGAATGATATGCGATAATGATGCATACCCTCGCCTGCATTCCCTCGGCGACATCATCTCACGGTCACACATGCTAAACTCCCATTGTGCTCAACTCCCATGCCAAAGGCACATGCAATGCGGTGCATGGTCGTGTTAGCCAAGTTCTTAATTAGACCTATTCATACAGTAGATTCGGAAAGCTAAGGTACCTCCCTTTATATCATTTTTCCAAACAATGATCCATCTAGGGTCGTCAATCTTATTTAATCACATACGATAGGCAAGTTATAGGGCAACATCACCCCTGATTTGAAAGCAGTGGATAGGAAAGTTCAGGTCACTACGAAGAGGCTCGTCACCTCAGCGTATGCCTTAGTTTATACTCGAGGCCACTACGAGAAGGCTCGTCACCTTAGCATAGGCCGACAGCTCGAATACAATGTCCCATACCACCGTATTTGGCTCACGAGTTTGGGTTGTTCACTGGTCACTACGGGGAGGATCGCCACCCCAACATAGGCCAAAAGCTCGAATACGGTGTCCCATACCACCATGCTCGGTTCATGAGTCTTAGCGAATCGTGGTACCAAGGTTAAACAGGCTTTTCATTGGTAAGTGGTACCTTAGATTCAAGCAATAGCATCCATACATGGTAAACACACATTAGGACAACCGGGTTACTTGACAAGTCCGATTGGTATGAGCACACGCTAAATTCATCAACATGGATCGCATACGCACTCCTTATGGCCTAACCACTGTCGCTAATCACCGTATGACTCAGATTCATCGAACATGTCCGTGGTGGCGAAACTGATTCAACTACTTGATTAGAAGTCGTTACCGATTGCCTGGACTACGTCGTAGTCCTAATCACACTTAGTTGCAATAGGCATTCACAAGTGACAGTCAAACAGCATTTAACAACCTAATCACATGTAAATCTCATTCGAGCATTTTAACAAACACACAGTGCACATGTTATCACACATAGGCATTTCATACATGAATCACGTAGTCAAGTGTAAATTACATGAAGGAATCTACTCATATAGTTAAGGTAATTGAGAATCTCATCTCAACACCTTTAATAAATGCATTTCATCAAACCATCACTCATTCAGACATTTTATCAAACACTTAAACTACACATTTCAAACATACATGTAATGAATTAATTATAACATATATTATGGCAAATCCTTTCATAAAGGAGTTGTCACGCATATAACGATCATGTATTCTCAATTAATAATCATGGCAAGCACAAATCGAAATTCCATATTCATTCAAACATTTCAACAAACACATGAAATGCATAGTTAATAAGCATAGTTCATACACATGTAATATATGGAAAGCATCGTATCTAAGGGTATATGGTGGCAATCAAGTCGGTCATAAACCATTACAGACATTGAAAGCCATGAAAACCATAATTAAGAACTCGGTTCGTACATTACGCCTTTGTTTACGGCACAACGGCTACCTATAACATGAAATAGGTTAGCTATTTCACCGATCTACCTATTTCGATACCTAAAACAGGTTAGGGTTAGAATTTCTTACCCAAAAATGGAGTCGAAATCGCCGGTATAGCGACACAGAAGAGGGGATTCAGCACGTGGAGTGGCAGGAATGAATCCTAGCAACAAACCACAACTTTCTCTCACTTCTCCTCACCTTCTCCTTCTCTTTTCTCTCTTCTCTCTCCTAGGGTTTAGGAAATTCGTATGGAATGAGAGAGGGGTGGGTTTAGGGTCTTATATAGGCCCAGAAGTGAAGTCAATGGCCCCAGGGCCATGGTATACTTAGGATATAGCCCAAAGACGTCTGTTTCGGGCCAACAGAGCTCATCTGGAGGTCCATTGCCTGCATACGATCCGAGAAAAGTTCCTTGACAATGGATCTATGTCAGGTTAAGATTTTAGTCCAGTCGGATTTGTGGATCGACCACGGCGCACCTGTTTCAGTTCAACGGTCATTGTTACTCGATCAGGGCCACAAGTACACTGACATGTGCAGAAAAATTTCCCTGATCCAAGGGTGTAGTTGGGTCAGAATCTGATGGTCTGAAACCTTAAATTTGGCTTGCAAGCGAATGGCTTAATTCACTTAAGTTTGAGTTCATTTTCTAAAAATATTCATATTTCTCACACACTTCGCTCCAGGCTCAAGTTGTGCATTTCTGGATATTATTTGGGTTCGATTCCCACGATGGTTGTCAAGCCCAGTAAGGCCGTCATAACCGTATAGTTTCGTGGTAATCGGACTTTCGACGCGCGGTCCAGGTACGATACGGGGTTTCAGTGTGCTCCCGAGAGCAACTGGGTTTTGAGATTGATCCTAAGTTTTCAGGTAATGTTGAGTTAGCGATTCTATTAGTTTTGGGTCTTGCAGTTCATACAGAAAGCGGTTCAAGCTAATCTACTGATTAATTCAATTTAGTACTTAATTCATTTTCGTCTAATTTCTAAAGGATTCGATCCTTAGTGATTTCTGCCTGAGTTGGTACTCAGGTCTTTGTATGAATTTTTCCGAAACGTTACAATCTACCCCCTTTAAAGAAAAATTTCATCCTCGAAATTAGTACCTTTTCATATTCCTCGAGAATCTGAGGGTAGTTCTTACCGACCTCGGCTTCTGTTTCCCAAGTAGCCTCTTCTTCAGTGTGGTGTGTCAATAGTACTTTAACAAGCGGGATAACTTTACTATGTAGCACCTGTTCCTTCCTGTCTAGAATATGCATCGGTCGCAGTACATAAGTAACGTCTTTACTCAATTGTACCTACTCTCATTTGATAATGTGGGAGGGATCGGGAACGTATTTCTTCAACATCGATACATGAAATACGTTGTGCATGCCTGCGAGTAGTATGGGCAAAGCAAGGCGGTACACTACCACAACCACTCGGTCTAAAACCTGGAATGGGCCAATGAATCAGGCATGAGTTTCCCTTCTTGCCAAACCGAAGGACTCCCTTCATGTGGAAAACCTTAAGAAACACATGGTCCCCAACCGCAAACTCTAGCTGTCGCTATCTCGTATCGGCGTAACTCTTTTGTCTATTCTGTACCGCAAGAAGTCGACGCTTGATAATGTCGATCTTCTCTAAGGTCACATGCAGCAGATCTGGGACAATCAAACTCTTCTCGCCAACCTCTGCCCAACAATGCGGTGCACGACATGGACTCTCATACAGTGCTTCGTAGGGGGGTCATGTCAATACTTGCCTGAAAGCTGTTGTTATAAGCGAACTCGGCATAAGGAAGACAGTCATCCCAACTATCCTTGAAATCAAGCACACAAGCTCGCAACATATCCTATAACACATGATTCACCCGTTCCGTTTGCCCATCCGTCTGTGGGTGTAACATGGTACCGAACTTCAATTTCACACTCATTGCTTCCTGGATACGAGTCCAGAAGATAGATGTGAACCGCGTGTCTCGGTCCGACACGATCTCCATAGGCACTCTATGCAGACGTACTATCTCCTTGATGTACAACCTGATCAAATCGTCTGTTGAGTTTGAGACTCTAATAGGGAGAAAATGAGCCAATTTTGTCAACCGGTCCACAATCACCCAAATGGACTCATGCCCCTTCCTCGTCTTCGGTAACCCTGAAATGAATCCATAGAGATGAAATCCTATTTCCATTCAGCTATGGGCATGGGCTGAAGCAGTTTAGGAGGTCAGCGATGCTCTGCCTTGACCTGCTGGTACGTGAGACAACGGGACACATAATCTGCTATGTGGGCCTTCATGTTGTCCCACCAGTACAAATGATTCATATCTCGATACATCTTCGTACTACCAGGATGCTTCACCATCTTCGAATTGTGAGCAGCTCGAGAACTTCCCTTCTCAAGTCATGAAGGTTTGGGACACATAGGCGGTCATGATAATGTAAGCCCTCATCCGTACCAACTCTCCATTCTAAGTCTTCACTATCACTCACCTGCTCTCTCATCTTTGCCAATAGTTCATCATCTTTCTGAGCTGCAATAATCCTGTCATCAATGAGTGGTTGCACACAAACATGTGCGACGCTCTTGAACGGATCCTTTACCATAAGCTTCTGCTCAAAGTCTCGCACAAATTCTACCATGTTCCACTCATCTATCGTTAGTGGAGCCGCAAATGCTATCGTCTTCTTGCGGCTCAACGCGTCTGCCACAAGGTTAGCCTTGCCAGGATGGTAAGAGACCTCAAACTTGAAGTCCTTTAAGGTTTCCATCCATCATCGATGCCTCATATTCAAGTCTCTCTGTGTGAATATGTATTTGAGGCTCTTGTGGTCACAAAAGAGATCAAACTCCTCTCCGTAGAGGTAATGTCTCCAGAGCTTTAATGCAAAGATGATGGCCGCTAACTCTATGTGGTGTGTAGGGTAGTTTCCCTCGTGCTTCCTCAACTGTCGTGATGCATAGGAAATAACCTTGTCCTTCTGCATCAGAACACAACTCAAACCAACACGAGACACGTTGGTGTATATTGTATATTTGACCCCCTGATCTGGCAATACTAGCACGGGTGTGGATGTCAACTTATCCTTCAGTTCCTTAAAGGCTGCTTCTGCCTTCTCATTCCAGGCAAATTTGAGATCCTTCCGAGTAGCTGAGACAACGGTCTGACTATCTTAGAAAAGTCCCTAATGAAACGACGATAGTATCCTACCAAGCTAAGGAAACTCCTCACTTCAGTAACCGAACTGGGCTGCTTTCAGTCCTGAACTGTAGTCACCTTAGCAAGGTCCACAGCTATTCCTTCCTTGGACACCAAATATCCTAGGAACTTGACTCTTCTTTCCAGAAGTCACACTTCTTGTACAGAGCAAACAACTGGTTCTTCCTTAGAGTATCAAAGACTGCTCGCAGGTGCTCCTCATGATCTTCCCGACTCTTGGAGTATATCAGGATGTCATCTATAAATACGATGACGAATCGGTACAGATACGGCCGAAACACTCAGTTCATCAGGTCCACGAACATGACCGGTGCATTCGTGAGGCCAAATGACATCACAAGGAACTCGTAGTGCCCAAAGCTGGTTCTGAAAGCTGTCTTCTGCACGTCCTCATCCCTAACGTGCAACTGGTGATACCCCGACTGTAATTCGATCTTTGAAAAATATTATACCCTGTTGAGGGTCAAATATTGCATATTAGACCCTATTTATTACCTAGATTTACGAGCATGATACTATTTAACGCCCGATTTTAACCGTGTTTTTAATGCAGGGTGTATTTACGAGTACAGGACTGAAAAGGATGTTAAAAGCATGATTTAATGCTCCAGAGTCACCAGAGCAAGGGACGGACTCCAAGGGACCAAGATTGGTAGATTTTCACGTCAGAGATCCAAGGAAATCAGGCCGTTCAAGTTAAAGAGATTCGAAAATCGGCCAGAATGCAAGATCACAGGGTTCCCAACATCCATTCAGCTCGGAACTTCATACAGGACCTGAAGACCATATATTAACCGTACACGTCAATTTTCATCCATTGGAGACCTCTGGAAGTGGCCCAACAGACAGATCATCCCCGTAATTCCTTAAGTGGGGCCCACCTGACATTTGGATATGCTTTACTTTTGGGCTCAACATTTTAATGGAGGTGGTAGAGTGAATGGGTGGATTGGATTTTGCATATACATCACGGTGCGACCCACTTTATACATGTGTGGTGCATAGAATACATGCACTCACAGTGCACTGAATGCAGTAGGTCGGTCAGCAGGCGTTGACCCGACCGTTTCCATTAAAAACGGAAATTTTCGTTTTCAGAGACGTGAAAACGGAAACAGGGAGATGCGGTTTCCAGTTGTGGGCCACCACCGTGCATCAATGGTAAGATCCGGACCGTCTATGAGACTCACACAGCCCCTCTCACTCAGGCCTAGGTGGCATA
Source organism: Magnolia officinalis (assembly GCA_021015155.1). Classification (NCBI taxonomy): domain Eukaryota; kingdom Viridiplantae; phylum Streptophyta; class Magnoliopsida; order Magnoliales; family Magnoliaceae; genus Magnolia; species Magnolia officinalis. Next base: position 15,397,302 of record JAJHSJ010000014.1, on the reverse strand, counting down.
ATTTCAACAGACAGCAGATATCGGATCTCAGACGTTCAAACGTCGGACGGCTGGCAGAGTAAAGGATTCCGTGGGCCACACCGAAATCAATCCAAAACTGCCCATTCTCGAATGATTTTTCGAGGGGAAACTAATGAACGGGATGGATTTCTTTGAAAACTCCGAGCATGGGCCCACCGATCATGTCAGCGCGTGTACGTGCGTAAGCCTAGGAACGACCGTGGAAAACTGGATTTCCAGCCGTTTGCGGCCCACTATCTTTAATCGTATTGACTATCCAAACCGTCTATCGGGTAGACCATCTCAAAATGTCCCAAGGAGCATTGTTTTCTTAGAAATACGCAAGAATAAAGGGTGGAAAACAGCCTCCGTTTTCTAAGTGCGGAAGTGTTTCGCTGCGCATGCGAACGTTGTTGCTGCGACAGCTGCACCGACCTCTTTCCGCACGGTTTCAAGCTCTCCACAGCATCAACCTTCAGCAGCTATATTAAAGGAAGAGAAAGAGCAGAGAGGGGATCATCTGATTCACGGCTGGAGAGACGGACAGATAGAGAGACAGGGAGAGAGAACCTTTATTTTATTTTATTTTTACTGTTTTCTCCCCTTTTCTGTTGAGAGATCCAGCCAATCATGGTTGGCTAAACCTCTTACCTAGGGCTAAGAGGTGAAGCTTGTGGCGTGATGGGACCGATTCTATGGTGTTGATTTATGGTTATGAACTGACGTTTGGTTTTAGTTTGATTAATTGAAATAATCATAGTTTTTAATGATTTGTTGTGACTTAAATTACAATAGATCTGCGATGGCTTTGAGTATTTCCTTCTTCTTCATATTTTGATTGTGAAATCAGGAAACCCTGTTGTTCACCATTGCCCCTTGGACATGGTTGGATGATGGAATTCTTCCTAACATTCACACATCTTCTGATTGGTTATGGATTGGTTTAAGTTCTGTTGATTACCTTGTCTCATGGGCATGGATTTGTGATGGAATCATATCTAATTCTTATACCTTTCGTCTATTTGAAAACTAGATCAAAAGGAAGTTCACATTGATTTTCAGGTTATATCTTCCAACTGGATGAAGATGGGACTCGAAGTCCAGTTGAGTTCATGAATCGACCATAGATCTCCCTGATCTCTACAAGTGGATCCTCTAAATCCCTAGTTTCCCTCTCTCTGAATTCTTAAGTTTTAGATAATTATTTCACCATTATTCCTCAAATCACAATTGGTTTAGATTACATCTTATCCTAGTTCTAATTCTAGTAATTTTCAGAATACGTACGAGTTTCAGTCCCTGTGGATTCGACCTCGGTCTTACCGAGTTTATTACTACATCACAACCCTATACTTGGGGAGTGAACAAGTTTTTGGCGCCGTTGCCGGGGATTGAAGGCTACGTTTTCTGAAGTTAACTCGTTTTAGGATTAGTTTAAGATTAGGACTTTTCTAATTTTTTGGGTTATTTTTAGAATTTTCCAATTCCAGGTTTTCCTTTAATTTTTAGAAATTTTCTCTCAAGTAACTTTCTACTTTTAGATAGTTTTCCTTTTTTTAGAAACTAACCCAACTTTCTTATTTTGTAGGATTCTGAGATAGGTTTCTAAATTGGTAATTTCTTTTTTCCTTGCTATTTCTAGATTAGGATTCCTTTTTAGCAAGTTTCTAATTCTAACTCTTTTAGAATCTAATTTTATTTCCTATTTTATTTTTAGAAACTTTCTATTTATAGACTTTCTGTTTAGAAACTAACTTTCCTGTTTTGTAGGCCTTTTAAATATTTCTAATTCGGTAAGCTCTTTCTAAATTCTACTTTCTATTTTTAGAATTTCTGTTACTAACTTTCTAGTTTAAGAACTTTCCTCTTTTGTTTTAGAAATTTATACTCTCTTAGGAATTTCTCTTTTTATAAATTAGAAACTAGTTTACTGCTATTTCTCTTCTTAGGATTTTCTAATTTTAGGTTAGAATTTCTCTACTTTCTATTTTTAGAACTTTTCTATTTCTAGGCTTTCATTTATTTTAGAAATTCTTTCCTTTTTAGAAACTCACATTACTTTCTATTTTAGGATTAGGATTTCTAATTTAGAACTTTCTAACTCTAGGTTTAGAACCTTCCTCTTTTGTTTTTAGAAACTAGGTTAGTTATTTTCCTTTTTAGAGACTCTTTCTAATTTTAGAAACTAACTCATTCTTCCTTTATTTTTAAGAACTTTCTAATTCTTGGTTTAGGAAACTTTCCTTTTCTAGAAACTAACTTTGTTTCCACCTTAGAATTTTCTAACTTTAAAATTTCTATTTTTAGGAACTAATATCTTTTTGGTTTTTTTTTTACAGGTTCTTAATTTAGGGACTCCAATTTGGTAACTTCCTTCCAACCCTCTCTTTCTTTTTAGAATTTTATTTCCCTTCTTAGGATTAGGTTTAGAATTTGATTGAGGGCTGTGAGTGTTTCATGCCTAAGTGGGCTCGTGACAACACTCGACATCTCTTGACTGAAGGAGGATTAGTTGAGGGGTTAACTGTCCATCGCAGGACTAGACACCGCTCGAATTCCCCTGAGTTAATTGAGGATATGGCTAGAAATCAACCTCGTCTACCCCAACCTAGGGTAGAAGATGTCCAGGATGAGAATGAGGAGCATCAAGCACCCCTTCGTACCTTACGAGATTACTTACAACCGGCGGGGGTGAGTACGCCCTCATGCATGGTTTTTCAGGAGAATGCAGGACATATGGATATCAAGCCAGGGGTGATCCAACTCCTTCCTAAATTTCATGGGCTTGAGTCAGAGAATCCATATCTACATCTGAAAGAATTCGATGAGATCATGACTACCCTATACTTTCCTAACGTGTCTGATGACACGGTTAGGTTAAAACTCTTTCCCTTTTCTTTGAAAGAGAAAGCCAATACGTGGTTACATTCATTACGTCCTCAATCTATTGGCAGATGGAATGACATGACAAGGGAGTTCATTAAAAAGTTTTTTCCATATCATAAGACAAACACCCTTAGGAAGTCGATCATGAACTTCGCCCAAAGGGAAGATGAAACATTCTTCCTATGTTGGGAGCGGTTCAAAGATCTTGTCAGTTCATGCCCACAACATGGTTTTGAAACGTGGCGCATCACGAATTTTTTCTATGATGGACTGACATCTCCCATGCGCCAATTAGTTGAGACAATGTGTAATGGGGAGTTTATGAATAAAGGTGTCGATGAGGTGTGGGACTACTTTGATAAACTTGCTGAGAACACACAAACATGGGACATCTCCCCTAGACCGAGTACTACGCCTAGGCCGACTCATTCCAAAGAAAAAGGTGGAATGTACCTTCTGAAAGAGGATGATGATATTAACGCCAAGGTAGCTAATCTCACTCGAAAACTCGAGGCCATGGAATTAAAGAAGGATAAGGCCAAGGAAATTGTTTGTAGTATTTGTAGTTGCAACATTCACACTACTGAGAATTGCCCAACTATATCTGCCTTTCAAGAGGTATTGAATGAGCAATCCAATGCTGTAAGCAATTACCAAAGACCTTTCAGTGGGCCCACCTCTAACACATACAATCCTGGCTGGAGAAACCATCCAAACTTCAGTTGGAGGAATGGACAAACCGCTACACCTCAAGGTTTCCTAAATCAAAATCCAACTCAAGAGAAACCTCAAGAGGATCCAGTTCTGAAACATTTTCAAAAGCAAGAGCTATTCAATCAGGGTATGCTACAAGCCTTTCAAGACCTTACAAAAGCAATACAAGGACTTAAGGCTGAAAATGCGATTGGGAACAAGGGGAGCTTCCCAGCTCAACCTCTTCCCAATCCTAAATCGCAATATGAAGTTAGCGATCCAAGCTCTTCAAATCAGATGGAGCAAGCTAAATCCATCACCACTCTTAAGAATGGAAAAATCATTGACAAAACCATTCCGGTTAGGGCTGAAAAGTCTAAGGACCCGGAAGTGGATAAAGAAGATGGATCTAGCCATGCCCCACCAGAGTTAAAACCGGAACCTCAAGGAAAGCCGGTTGCTCCATTTCCCTAACGGTTGGTTGCACCAAAACCTCTCTCTAACTCTCAGGATATCCTAGAGGTGTTGAAACAAGTGAAGGTCAACATTCCTCTACTTGATGCTGTGAAACAAATACCTTCCTATGCCAAATTCTTGAAAGACTTATGTACGACCAAAAGACGGTAAAATATTCAAAAGAAAATCTTCCTGACTGAGAAAGTGAGTGCCATCCTAAAGCAAGATGTGCCGCAAAAATTCAAAGACCCCAGTAGCCCAACCATATCATGTGTAATTGGGGACTATCGAATTGATCATGCACTTCTTGACTTAGGAGCGAGCGTTAATCTTATTCCCTACTCGGTATACAAATAGTTGGGTTTAGGTGAATTAAAACCCACCTTAACCACACTACAACTTGTTGATCGCTCTGTTCGTGTACTAAGAGGAATAATTGAGGATGTGTTGGTCCAGGTTGATCGATTTTACTACCCAGTAGATTTCATCATCCTGGATACCGAACCCATCAACAATACAAGCACTCAGATTCCCGTCATTCTTGGTCACCCATTCTTTGCCACTTCAAACGCAATTATCAATTGCAGGAATGGTGTCATGAGTATGTCTTTCGGGAATATGACATTAGAAATGAATATCTTTTTCAACACTGGCAGACGGGTAGAGGAAGATGATGATATCCACGATATTAACATGATCGATACTTTCGTGGAAGATAGGACACCCCTTACCTTATCCTCTGATCCTCTAGAGACGTGCCTGGCCCACTCCCATGAGTTTGATGATAACATAATTAGGGAGACGTGTGCCATGCTTGATGCGGTACCGGTACTTGAAGTTAACCGGTGGAGGCCTCAATTTGAAAAGTTACCCCACACTGATGAAGTGCCTCTACCGTCTAACCTCAAGCCACCGAAGCTTGACCTAAAACCTTTGCCCTCTGATTTAAAATATGCATACTTAGGTCAAGATGAGACATACCCGGTGGTGATTTCTGCCCACCTTGAGAAAGAACAAGAGAGTATGCTTATATCTACTCTCCTGGAGCATAAGGGAGCCCTTGGATGGACAATCGCAGACCTCAAGGGAATCGACCCATCGATTTGTACTCACCGCATATATCTTGAGGATAATGCGAAGACAGCTCGACAACCACAACGTAGACTAAATCCAAACATGAAGGAAGTGGTTAAGGCCGAGGTTCTTAAACTATTGGATGTGGGTATCATATACCCTATATCCGATAGTCAATGGGTGTGTCCAACTCAGGTGGTTCCTAAGAAGTCCGGGATCACCATCGTAGCCAATGCCAATAATGAACTCTTATCGATTAGAGTCACTACTGGTTGGAGGATGTGCATTGACTACAGGAAATTAAATACCGTCACGAGGAAAGACCACTTTCCTTTGCCCTTCATTGATCAGATCTTGGAAAGGTTAGCTGGTCATTCCTATTACTGTTTCCTTGACGGGTATTCGGGCTACAATCAGATAAAGATCGCCCCTAAAGACCAAGAAAATACTACGTTTACATGTCCCTACGGCACCTTTGCTTACCGAAGAATGCCGTTTGGACTATGTAATGCTCCTGCCACCTTCCAGCGATGTATGATGAGCATATTTTCTGACATGGTGGGGCAATATTTAGAGGTCTTCATGGACGATTTCTCTGTCTTCGGTCCATCTTTCAGCGAGTGCTTGGAAAGTCTTAAATGTGTGCTGAAAAGATGTGAAGAAAAGAACTTGGTACTTAATTGGGAGAAGTGTCATTCCATGGTTCAGAAGGGAATTGTCCTTGGACACATTATTTTATCCAAAGGAATCGAGGTGGATAAGGCAAAGATCGATCTTATCTCTAACCTACCTCCACCCAAGAACATAAGGGACGTGCGATCCTTCTTAGGACACGCCGGGTTTTACAGAAGATTCATAAAGGACTTTAGTCTCATCTCTCGTCCTCTATGTAATCTACTTCAAAAGGATGCACCATACGAGTGGACTGAACCATGTCAGGAAGCTTTCACTAAGCTTAAGGGCATATTGACTAGTGCACCCATCATACAGCCACCTGACTGGAGCATTCCTTTTGAACTTATGTGCGACGCGTCTGATTATGCTCTTGGGGCAGTTCTAGGCAGAGAAAAGATAAGAAACCCTACGTTATTCATTACGCAAGTAAGACTCTAAATCCTGCCCAAGTGAACTACTCGACTACGGAAAAGGAACTCTTAGCCGTAGTGTTTACCTTGGACAAATTTATGTCCTACTTGATTGGATCCAAGATCATTATTTACACTGATCACGCCGCGCTTAAGTATCTTCTGTCTAAGAATGATGCTAAGCCCCGCCTGATAAGATGGATCCTCTTACTCCAGGAATTTGACCTAGAGATAAAAGATAAAAAGGGTGTAGAGAACGTAGTGGCTGACCATCTTTCTCGCCTTAATCCCTCTGATTCCTTTGAGACGACACAGATTAATGACATGTTCCCTGACGAACAATTGTTCAGAGTCTCCCATTCGCCTTGGTTCGCTGATATCGCTAATTATCTTGCCACAGGTTCCATACCGACACATTGTACTGCGTAAGATAAAAAGAAATTTTTCACCGAGGTGCGCAAATTCTTCTGGGATGATCCATACTTGTTTAAATATTGCCCAGACCAAATCTTGAGGAGATGTGTGCCAGACAACGAGCATCAGAGTGTCATCTCCTTCTGTCACTCACATGCCTGTGGTGGTCACTTTTCTGCAAAAAAGACCACGGCCAAAATTCTGCAGTGTGGCTTCTATTGGCCCACTATGTTCAGGGACACTCATGAGTTTTGCAAAGCTTGTGAGCGTTGTCAGAAATTGGGAGCATTGTCTCGTCGAAATATGATGCCCTTAAATCCCATTCTTATCATAGAGGCATTTGATTGATGGGGCATCGATTTCATGGGGCCATTTCCCCAATCTTTTGGGAATTTATATATTTTGCTTGTCGTAGATTATGTCACTAAATGGGTCGAAGCGATTTCGTGTCGAACTAATGACCATCGCACTGTCATTAAATTCCTGAAAGAAAACATCCTTTCCCGATTCGGAACGCCTCGAGCCATTATTAGTGATGGGGGCTCACACTTTTGTAATAGACCATTTGAGAGTTTAATGAAGAAATACGGTATCTCTCATAAGGTGAGCACCCCATACCACCCACAGACAAGTGGGCAAGTTGAGATTTCCAATAGGGAGATCAAACACATTTTGGAGAAAACGGTTAACCCTGACCGTAAGGATTGGTCAATTCGATTGACCGATGCCTTATGGGCATACTGTACTGCTTTTAAAACCCCTATTGGAATGTCTCCCTTTAGACTCGTCTATGGGAAGGCTTGCCATTTGCCTATGGAGTTGGAACATAGAGCTTACTGGGCGATCAAAAATCTAAATTTCAATCTGAACAACGCTGGCTCGCTACGCAAACTTCAATTAAATGAACTTGAAGAAATCCGGAACGACGGTACGAGAACTCGAGAATTTACAAGGACAGGATGAAGGCGTTTCATGACCGACACATTCTACGAAAATCATTCACGCCAGGTCAGAAAGTCCTTTTGTATAATTCTCGATTACATCTCTTTCCGGGTAAGCTTCGATCTCGTTGGACCGGTCCTTACATTGTCGTTACTGCATATCCTCATGGGGCCGTCGAGATAAGAGACCCCGACAATGGCAAGGAGTTTAAAGTAAATGGACATCGCTTAAAGCCATTTGTTGAGAAATTTGATTCAGAGGACATGTCCATGCCTCTGACTGATCCTGTTTACCAGGAATGATCTCCTAGTCTGATGGAGGTATAGGTAGGTTTATTGCTTTCATAGGATTAGGGTAGTTGCTTTGGTCTAGCTGAAGACATTAAACTTAGCGCTCCTGGGAGGCAACCCAGATTTTCATTCCATTTCATTAGTTCAATGTTTGTGGGTAACATTACTGCAAACCCTCACGAGACTACAACTCGTCCACTAGGGGCAACCTAGGGGTTTAAAGGCTTGTTGCATACGCTAAATGCAATCGAGAGCACCTGCGAAAGTGGTATAGGTAGGAGTTTATTTTTGTTTTTTTTATGTTTTACTTTCGATTGGTTTCACTCTTGTGCTGACCCGCTCTCATGTTGAGATCTCTACGGAACAGTCTTTCTCGACTCGTTATCCAGGTACTATCTTCCCATCACTTCATATTTACTTTTCGTTGTCCCAAGTGCATTGCATACTCATATCTTTTACATTGAGGACAATGTAGATTTTAGGTTGGGGGTGGGAGATTAGGTTTGGTTTCCTAATCAGTGTTTTCTTGATCTTGAGCAGAAATCGTGAAAATTTTTAAAAATTTTCTGAAATTTCTTGTGAATTCGAGGTGATTTTGACGGCCATCTAGGGCACTTAGAATTTCAAGATATGTGGAGTTGGTAACTTATGACTCTTGGATTCAGTATTTGTTAGATTTCACAATAAGTTCAAACTGTTAATCTAGGATTAGAAGTTTTAAACATTGATTGAGTCATGATTCCACAAGACACATCCTGCTTGCACATTAAGGTTTCAGTTTGATATTGAATTGTAACTTGGTAATCATTAAGCATGGAAGGAACCACCGTGGGGAATTTGTCCATCAGGTTCAATAAGAATAATGAAAGAAAAAGAAAATACCCAGCTACAAGATAGCTGCCTACGGAAAGGGTTGGGCGAACGAACTTCACCATAGGTTTGCTCCCTATAGGTATAGATTCGATTCCCCATGGTTGACATTTGGAAAGAGTTAAGCAACTGGTTTTCACCATAGGTTTGCTCCCTATAGGTGAGGATTTGATTCCCATAATTGGCATTACTATTTATAGAAAAATCAAAGGCCGAAATAATGAAAAGAAGAACTCGGGTTTAGGTTGTCCTAAATGCTCTTGTGATCGTCAATGTTATCATGAAAAGTGACGATTGAATCTCTTAATGATGGTAAGCAGGGTTTACACTATATACACTCATGGAACTCAATGTTTAGAATTATTCTAATTAATGGATTATTATTGTAACTTGATTATGAAGTCACCATGAGCTTGATTCTATGAGGAATTAATAATCAACATTCATAAATCTTAGAATTCTGATATCTGAATTAATTTTCGAAATATCACTCGAATTTATAGAAATTGTCCCGTAATTCTTAATTTATTTTTCGCATGCTTTGCTCGGGACTAGCAAAATGCTGGTTGGGGGTTGGCCTTTCAACTGATCGAACAGATCATCTATCCTGGGCAAAGGATACTTGTTCTTCACTGTCACTTAGTTCAACCTGCGATAATCAATACACAATCGCAGCAAACTATCCTTCTTCTTCACGAACAACACGGGTGCTCCCCAAGGAGATACACTCGGTCGTATGAAGCCAGCATCCAATAGATCATCAATCTGTCTCCTCAGTTCCTCCATCTCACATGGAGGCATGTGATACGTCGGTAGGGATATAGGTGTCGTACCAGGCACTAGATCAATGGTAAAATCGATCTCGCGTTGAGGAGGTAATCCAGGTATCTTCCTAAACACGTCTACAAAATCTTGAACTACTGGCGTGTTCCCAAGCGTCGGACGATCCACATTCTCTAGCAAGGAAGCATAACAACTAATGCGGTAGTACCAACTAACCTGAACCGGAAATGTAATGGTCGTCCCCTCAGGTCCATGGGCTGTCACCACCCTAGTATCACAATCGATCTTTGCCTTCATCTCGGTGAGTCAATCCATACCGAGGATTACATCGTAGTGACATAGCGGGGCAATAATTAGGTCGACGAGTACTGTTCTGCTCCCTAAGTTTATCGAACAACCCTTACACATCTTGGTCATGTCTAAGAAGGTCCCTGTAGCGGTAAGGAGTCTCAACCCAAACATAGGACTAGTTTCTAACCCCAGCCGCTTGACTGTTGCGCATGATATTATAGAGATAGTGGACCCAATGTCCACCAATAAGAAGACTGGTGTACCTTGAATATATGTCGTGACTTCGAAAGCCAGTGGTGTTGTAGTTGCTGTGTCGGATGCCTCAGCTGCAAGTGAGTGCACCCGAGCCTATTGAGAACGGTTCGGTTGCGGTGCCATAGGTCTTGAAGGTGGCCTAAATCGAGGTGCAGGTAGCCTGTAAGAAGGCTGTGCAGGTGGTGCTGATCGTAGAGGTGGAGCCGAGATAACTGGTGGCATCTGACAATTAATCATCTGAGGGGGCATGAAGTCGTTGTCCCTCATCCTGGTGAAGCAGCAAGTGTCAGAATGGCCCGACCTCTTGTAGTAGGTGCACCATACATCAGGTCGCCTCGGCTGTGTCGATGGAGCCGTAAGTCGATGAGGAGAATCTACACGTGGCCTCTTACCGAGGAACGGTCTGCTCGGCAAATCTGGTCGAGGCCTCGGAACCATGGGCAGGTACATACGGGATAATCTATCCCCATCTGCTCAGCTCGCAGAGACATGTTCGCTAGCTCAGCATAGTTGGGTATGCTAACGCAACACATTTTTTAGTGTATCTTGGGTCGCAGACCCTCAGAAAATCACCGCATTCACATCGGCTCGTCTGTTAATATCAGTGGAGCATATCTGGCCAACTTCGTGAACCTATTCTCGTATTTCGCCAGTCATACCTCCCTGTCGGAGGCAAAGGAACTCTCCCTCCTTCTCATTACGGTAGGTGAGAGGGAAATACTTTCCGTGGAAGCGTGTCTCAAAAGCCTCCCATGTCCATACGTAACTAGGAGCAACGGTCTGAAGGATGTTTTCCCACCAGAGACTGGCTTCCTTCTCGAACATATAGGTGACTAACTCAACCTGCTCTGCCTCAGTGCAGTGCAGTGACTTCAGCATCATAGAGATGCGGTCAAGCCACTATTCGGCCTTCTCGGGTCTGTGAGTACCCACAAAAGTGGGAGGCCGGAAGCGCTGGAATCACTCGAACAAACCGCTGGCATTCATGTGTCCAGCAGGGTGCACGGGTGGTGCAGGCGGAACCATATTCATGTTCTAGGCAAGGGCCCCATCGATGGTGGTCCAAATTTATTCTTGCTGCTGCATAAGGAGCATTATCTGCTCTAAGCTATCAGGAGGAGAAGCCTGATGCATGTGGGGCGTTGATGAGGACACACGGTTCTGCTTGAGAACCGGTGGTACAGAAAGTGTTGGCCCATTAGTGGGGCCAGTGGCCGGCTGTGAATCCGACATCGTGTCACTGTCGGGACCCAAGCTGGGGTCCGTGTGGCTATCGCTTAGTGGAGGTGCCCCGTCAAACAATCCGCCAAGTGCTAGACGTGTAGTACTCTGAGTGGCCTTAGGTGGCATTCCCTATATACAACATAGGTGCAACACGTGAAAGATTTAACATATCAACACTTAATTGTCAAGCATTCTACAATTCCATAAACAAAGAAGCTTCATGCATTTCATTTAACCAAAATCATCATAATACATGAGATGTGGTCTTACATGGATTGTGACAGAAGGTGCATGTAGCTAATTTAAACAAACCTTTAAACACCAAAACACACCAACAACTCTACCCTACTACTAAGCCTATCAAGGCTACAACATAAAAAAGCAAGAAAACAAGGAAAGAAAACATAGGACTAGTCGTCCGAATCTGGTGATAGTGGGGGAGCGCCCTTGTCCTGCATACAGCATTGGAGAGCCTTTAAGGTGCGAGACACCTTCTTAAATTTTTGCTTCACATAGGCCTGACTCTTTTCAAGCTTGGCTCGGGTCTCTCTGACCTCCTATCGTAGGGTGACTTGGCCCTCCTCAATCTGAGCCAAACGGCTTCTAAAGCAGCCCGATCACTGTGGTGCTCATGGGTAGCAGGTGGAGAGCCCTCATCAGAGTCTTGGGCCTCCTCTTCTTTCTCTTCCTGCTCTTCCTCTTCATCGCTTTCTTCCTCACCTTCCTCATCCTCACTTCCCTCTTCTTCTTCACTTTCTTCCTCTATCTCATCACCATACTCATCACGACGGGCTCGGCGTGGTCGTGGCCTAATACGTATGTTGTTGAGTGTGGTGTCATTGATGAAGTGGATCGGCACAAGATCCGTGTCAAGTCGGTAGCCGAACTCACAAGCAAGCTTGCATATAAGTTGGCCAAAGGGGAGTGAAAGATCAGTCCTAAGAGAGCGATCGGTCTGAACTATCTATAGTAGGACAAAGGTAGGCAGGCATAGATTGTCTCTCTGGCCAGCTCTGTATAGGAAGTCCATCATCAAACGTGTGTATTCGGTGCGATTTCTCCACCTGGGATACACATTGTACGTGAATATGTGGTGGAGTAGGCGGAAGTCAGGAGTCATCTTTGTCGCTGGGAGGCAGTTGCCTTGACTCCAATGGATCAGTCGGCCGCAAAGAAATTGCATACGATGATCTCTTTCATGCGCACTCCTGAGGTTCTTCTCGCTAGCATGAACCTCGCCGCGCTCCATCCCCATGATCCGAGTTATCACACTAACATTACTTGTGGCTTCCCGCCTTCCCACAGGAACAATGAACTGTAGAGGCTCCAGCGATGGGTCCCGTATATGGGCGTATAAGGCTCGGACAGTGTTCTCACACGCACGTGACTTGCCTTCAAATATGGGACCCCATCCGGTGCCCACCAGGAGGTCCATCACTAGATAAAGCCCAAATAGCTTCTCGTCCACGTGAGCTTCGCAGAGAACTCTATGATCCTGGAATCTACCATGTTCGATGCCCAACTGTAGGGATCTTTCAAGCGAAACTTGGGATCGAGATCCTGCTTCGTCCTCTGCTCTCGTGCGGCGCTTGTACTTGCTTCGGCACCTTATTTCTTCCTCAGACGGGTTGGGCGGCTAGGCCCAGCTTCATCTATAGAAGCACTCTTCTTTTCCATGAGGGAAAGAAGTGTGGAGAGGGAGAAGATCACAGCCACAAGCTCAAAAAGAGACATGAAGCCAAGGGAGCTTGAAAAATGGAATGGGTTGGTGGATTTGGAGGTGTATGAGACACAAAGATGGTTTGGTGTGCGCAAATGAGAGGGATTGAGGGAGATAGGTGGTGGGTTTAAAGGATATGATAGAGGGTGGGTATGTAGTGAAGAAGAAGAAGATGATGTGAGAATGGAGGAGAGATTTGAGAGAGAAAATTGTGATTTTGGGAGATTTAGAAAGCTTGGAAGGGTGGAAATGGAAGAAATGAACCAAATGGGGAGGTATAGGGGGCCCCCACATGATTTCGTGGGCCCCGCTCGCGTGTACAATGGCTGGCCCGACCGGCCCGCTACGGCCCGACCGGCCCACTGTCCGTGGACCACGATGCATCGCGATACGGGCAATGCCATCTCAGTCCGCTGGACCTCTGGGTGATGGATCACCCCAGGGGCGATGGCATACCTCTCCCAGGGTGCCAAAAATGTGTGGGACCCACCTCGAGTCCCACTGTTTTATGTGGTTTAGGCCTCCGATACCGTTTGATGCGGTTTCGGGTTCCATCTCGCATATATTCACGCCTTTCGGGTTATTTGAGTGTGAAATATACCGAATCATTGTTTAAATTCGTCGATGGATGGTCTGAAAAAGAATTTGGGATCATCACGCATGATCACAGATGCCTACGGGTCCGATTTCAACGGTCAGTTTCGTCCGTCGGCGAAACTTGGAATCCAACAACTATTTCTACATTTCATCGTCCCCTCCTAGGTCAAAGTACGTCAGTGAGCATCGTGTTACCATAACCCAGGTCCAGTTTAATCCAAATCATGATCTGATACCAACTTGTAACGCTCCGAATTTCGAGGGTCGAACAAAGGCTCAACTCCCAAGATCCGTCGCATCACTTATGCAACATAAAAAATGATGATTACATGTTGTCCATATTAGTGCATTAAACATGAATGAAATTATACTAAATCAGCATATCATACTCCAGAGATGATTAAATTTAGCAAGCGGAAGACTGTGATGAATATATAAGGAGTATAAGTGGATATGAATCCCAGAGTATAATCATGTCACCAGGCTGAATAATTACATGTATAATTCTAAAATTTACAAAATGATAAGGTGTAATGTTCAACTAGTCCGTATCCCAGTGATCCCTGTGACTCAACTCTAAGTCTACATAGACCAACCAGAGAGTTGCATATAAGAGAACTCCTTCTCGTCGTCATAAAAGTCAGGCTCCATCTCGTAAGCCTCAACATCATCTGCAACTACAACAGAGTCTGGTTGGTGTTTTAAAACACCATCCCAGAGTGGGAGTGAGTGATCAACTCAGTGGAGCTATAAGGCAAAGGTTAACATATTATCAATTCAGTCAAGCAGTAATGATAAAGCAGTACAACAATCATGTCCCAACTACTCTGGTTAATGCAAGAATGATATGCGATAATGATGCATGCCCTCGCCTGCACTCCCTCTGCGACATCATCTCACGGTCGGACATGCTAAACTCTCACTGTGCTCAACTCCCACTCCAAAGGCACATGCAATGCGGTGCATGGTCGTATTAGCCAAGTTCTTAATTAGACTTATTCATAGAGCAGATTCGAGAAGCTAAGGTACCTCCCTTTATATCATTTTCTCAAACAATGATCCATCTGGGATCGTCAATCCTAGTTAATCACATACGATAGGCAAGTTATAGGGCAACATCACCCCTGATTTGAAAGCAGTGGATAGGCAATTTCAGGTCACTACAAAGAGGCTCGTCGCCTCAGCGCAGGCCTTAGCTTATACTCGAGGTCACTACGGGAAGGCTTGTCACCTTAGCGTAGGCCGACAGCTCGAATACAATGTCCCATACCACCGTATTTGGTTCACAAGTTTGGGTTGCTTACTGGTCACTACAGGGAGGCTCGTCACCCCAGCGTAGGCCAATAACTCGAACACGGTGTCCCATACCACCATGCCCGGCTCATGAGTCTTAGCAGATCGTGGTACCAAGGTTAAACGGGCTTTTCATTGGTAAGTGGTACCTTAGATTCAAGCAATAGTGTCCATACATGGTAAACATATATTAGGACAACCGGGTTACTTAGCAAGTCCGATTGGTACGAGCGTACGCTAAATTCATCGACATAGAGTGCATACGCACTCCTTGTGGCCTAACTACCGTCGCTAATCACCGTACGACTCAGATTCATCGAACATGTCCGTGGTGACGAAACTGATTCAGCCACTCGATCAGAAGTCGTTACCGATTGCCTGGACTACGTCGTAGTCCCAATCACACTCAGTTGCAATAAGCATTCATAAGTGACAGTCAAACAACATTTAACAACCAAATCACATGTAAAT
The DNA here is from genome assembly GCA_021015155.1 of Magnolia officinalis. Classification (NCBI taxonomy): domain Eukaryota; kingdom Viridiplantae; phylum Streptophyta; class Magnoliopsida; order Magnoliales; family Magnoliaceae; genus Magnolia; species Magnolia officinalis. The sequence goes on along the minus strand of JAJHSJ010000014.1, from coordinate 15,381,958 downwards.
CTCATTTGAGCATTTTAACAAACACACAGTGCACATGTTATCACACATAGGCATTTCATACATGAATCACGTAGTCGAGTGTAAATTACATGAAGGAATCTACTCATATAGTTAAGGTAATTGAGAATCTCATCTCAACACCTGTAATAAATGCATTTCATCAAACCATCACCCATTCAGACATTTTATCAAACACTTAGACTACACAGTTCAAACATACATGTAATGAATTAATTATAACATATATTATGGCAAATCTTTTCATAAAGGAGTTGTCACGCATATAACGATCATGTATTCTCAATTATAATCATGGCAAGCACAAATCAAAATTCCATATTCATTCAAACATTTCAACAAACACATGGAATGCATAGTTAATAAGCATAGTTCATACACATGTAATATATGGAAAGCATCGTATCTAAGGGTATGTAGTGGCAATCAAGTTAGTCATAAACCATTACTGACATTGAAAGCCTTGAAAACCATAACCTAAATGTTTATAGTCCGCACCTTTTATCGGTATGTCGATTACGAACTCAGTTCGCACACTACGCCTTTGTTTATGGCACAACCGCTACCTATAGCATTAAATAGGTTAGCTATTTCACCGATCTACCTATTTCGATACCTAAAACAGGTTAGGTTTAGGATTCCTTACCCAAAAATGGAGTTGAAATTGCCGGTATAGAGTCACGGAAGAGGGGATTCAGCACGTGGAGTGGCAGGAATGAATCCCAACAACAAACCACAAAACTCTCTCACTTCTCCCACCTTCTCTTTCTCTTTTCTCTCCTCTCTCCTAGGGTTTAGGAAATTTGTATAGAATGAGAGAAGGGTGGGTTCAGGGTCTTATATAGGCCCAAAGTGAAGTCAATGGCCCCATGGCCATGATATACTTAGGATATAGCCAAAAGACGCCTGTTTTAGGCCAACGGAGCTCATATGGAGGTCCATTGCCTGCATATGGTCTGGGGGAAGTTCCCTGACAATGGATCTATGTCAGGTTACGATTTCAGTTTGATCAAATTTGTGGATTGACCACGGTGCACCTGTTTCAGTTCAACGGTCATCGTTACTCAATCAGGGCCACAAGTACACTGACATATGCAGGGAAATTTTTCTGATCCAAGGGTGTAGTTGGGTTAGAATCTGACGGTCTGAAACCTAAATTTGGCCTGCAAGTGAACGGCCCAATTCACTTAAGTTTGAGTTCATTTTCTAAAATATTCACGTTTCTCACACACTTCGCTCCAGGCTCAAGTTGTGTGTTTCTGGATACTATAGTTCGATTTCCACGCTGGTTGTCAAGCCCAGTAAGGCGGTCATAACCGTATAGTTTCGCGGTAATCAAATTTTCGACGCGTGGTCCAGGCTCGATACGGGGTTTCAGTGTGCTCCCAAGAGCAACTGGGTTTTGAGATTGATCCTAAGTTTTTAGGTAATGTTGAGTTAGTGATTTTATTAGTTTTGGGTCTTGGAGTTCGTACAGAAAGCGGTTCAAGCTAATCTACCGATTAATTCAGTTTAGTACTTAATTCATTTTCGTCTAATTTCTAAAGGATTCGGTCCTTAGCGATTTCTGCCCGAGGTGGTACTCGGGTCTTTGTACAGATTTTTTTGAGACGTTACTGCTCCCATCTCCAAATATGACTGACCCACCATCAAATTCTGAATAATCACAAAATTGGGTCCGGTCACCAGTCATATGCTTGGAGCAACCATTATCGAGATACCATTTTGAACTATTGCCTGCTTTTAGTGTAGTATGAATTACAAGGTAATTATTCTTATTCTTAATTACCCATTTGTTTATCATCTTCTTTGGAGGGAATGTTTTCTTTTGTTTTTCTCCTCGAGGTTGATAGACAAGGAATTCTTTGGGTTGAATCAGACTTACTTGTTTCATCAATTCTTCAGTTTTCCAATTCATTTGAGCTACCTGTTTTTATTAACTCCTCCATCCTTTTAATCATGTTGGGTGGAGTAAGATGCTTTCTTTCTTCTTCAGATATATTCTTTGAAGTTCTCTTTGCTAAATTTCTGGTTGTTTTGAATTTTTCTATATCTTCCAACCGAAAAGTGTTTCTTGTGTTGCTACTTGATGCAACACATTTAGTCATAGGTAATGTAAGAGAAGGGCTTGATTTATATGATTCATATCATAGGCCTCCCTTATCTTTAATGTTTCTCCCCATTCATAGAAGTCTTTCTAGTCTTTCATTACTATGGGAAAACTTGTGACTTAGTTCAACTGAATGTATAGATTTCTCTATATCTATTTTTAGTTTATGGTTTTCATTATTTAGATGTGAGTTATCCGATTTCAGTTTGCTATTTTCATATTCCAATTGATTTATATGTTTATTCAGTTCTTTAATTTCTGAAATCTGACTTGTTGTTGTCCTTTCAAGCTTGTCATTGTTGGCATCATATTGTTGAATATCATTGATTAGATGAGTATTAATGTCAAGTTCTTTATCAAGATCTTTTTGCAATTGTCTGCTTTTGTTTTCAGCAATGCCAAGCCTTTAAGGACATTGATGCTATGGGAATAGAGTTGATCATAGGCATCATGTATATTTTCTTCTTCTTCTACTTCCGAGATGAGTGTTTCATACTCACTCATCTCCTCACTGTTTATTAACACTTCTCCCTCTTTGTTAGTCATATTTCTATCTTCAGTTTTAAGGATCCCCCTTTAGGTTGTTAAACCCTTCAAGAGGAACCCGCTTTGATACCAATTGAAATTGCGGTATAACCGCTAGTACTGAAGTATGAAGTATGAAGTATGAATAATTGTCCTAGAAGGGGGTGAATAGGACTTTTTCAAAATTTGTTATCTATTAATAACAACCTATGCCTAACTTTTACAGACAGGAAAGTAAGGCAAAGTAACTCTATGGCTTCCAAGCCAGTAGAGGGTCCAATTCACATAGGCTTATACAAGATACATATGTAAAATCAAAGCCTATAAGGATAGTGTGTATTGTGTGTGGGATGTGACTTCTATTAATACTTATACAAAAACTGAATTATGCATCAATATGAATATATGACAAACATAAGAATAATTAGGTAAATGTACTCAAAATAATCCCAAACGTAATCATGTATAGTGGTTCGGCTACTTGCATACTCCACTCCCGACGGACACACTCTCTCCTAGAGTGTACCGGATTTCACTATCCAATGGTTTTAAATCAGGTTAACCATGAACCTTCACAACTTACACAAGGTTAAGCTAGGACACCTACACAAGGTTCCTATATGCCTACACAAGGCGACACGTCCTACCTAAGGACTTAACACTGAGAGTCTACACAAGACAACCCAAGTCTACACAAGGCACAACCTACGTAAGGCTAATCGTCCTATATAAGGACACAACGTATTCTCCCATCGAAGGCCTACAACTAGGACTTGGCGAGTTTGAGACTCAAACTCTGAATCTCAATCCTACACAAGGAGAGAGCTTTAGACACTTTAGACTTTAAGTACTTATAAAGTAAGTTGGTGAGTCTCATTCTCGCACATTGTGAAGGTCTTTGATGATGACGAAGAAACTTCAGCTCCCTTGAACCGCAACCTGTTGATGATGCTTTCGCGAAGTCTTTAAGGTTATGAGGTTTAAGGTTTTTGATCTTCTCTATTTAAATGAAGGATTTTAAATCAATAGAGAAGGTTCCCATGAGCTAGGCATTCAGAAGTTCCAAAGATTGTATGATTAGTTGGAAACTTCGAGAATGCTAGAGTTCATAATTCAATCCAAGCATGTATGTTATGAGTTGATGCTCAAGCAAGGGATTGAATGATGAACTCTAATGAGAAGGAAAGAGTGAGTAAGAGGGTAGATAGATCTTGGAATAACAAGCTCAAACACTCTTGGATTCTAGCTCATTATAACCAAAACAATACTTATATATTTATAGAGACAAATCCCAACAGTAAAAAAATGGGCAGAATGTTGAACTTGTCGATGCCATCAAAAGGTGTTCGATGTAATCGAAATTTGAATTTCTATATCATCGAACCATCTTCGATTGCATCGACTTCCTACATAATATTTATATTTGGGTGCAGAAAAAATTCTGACTGTCATTCATCAAGCATCTTTCAATGATATCGACGTGCACTTATTCATCGAGGGACTCGATCCATTGATATCTTCTTTTATAAAATACACAAGGTTGCTAGATAGTTTTGTCTCATGTTCGATATAATCGAAGAGCCCAACGATTCATTGAAGTTCGAATTTCGATGATATCGAATGATCTTCGATGTACTCGAAGAAAAATAGTTCTTCTTTAAAAAACTTGCTGGACAAAACTGAGTAAGTTTTGATTCTATCGAATGGACTTCGATGTTATCGACAACTTACTCTCGATAACATCGAGAAGGCTCGATGTCATCAAGGAGCACTTAATGTATTTTTAGTTTCTTTGGAAAAGTTTCAAGGTCCAAGTAATTGAGGGTCATTCGATGTTATCGAAGAATGGATTTCGATGATATTGAATAGCAGTCGATGCTATCGAGATCTACATCATATCTTTCATTTTATTGCTGGACAGAATGGGTGATCGTTCGATGCTATCGAGTGATGTTTGATGGATCAAAGACTCCCTCGATTGCAATTCGATGCACTCGACCAAGACTTGTGATTTTTTCAGGTTTTATTTCTTTATTCCCTTTATACTCTTGGTGCTATATATATCAACTCTACCAAAGGATGTTTTAATTTATTTCAGGCGTAAGTTGGGATTACGTGGGGTCATATACCTGTTAGGGTTTGTTGTTTGGATAATGAGGCTATGGCTGACAAGTTTGATCTTGAACATGGCTTTCGTCATTTGTTGAGGCTTGGTCTTGACGTCTTCTTCTAAGAGTTCACTTAAACTGACTAACTCAACATTCACGTATATTGACAAATAAGGGCACTTTCATCTCTCATGTAGCCTCATTGTTGTTATCATGTTGGGCTGCTCATTCTTTTAACATGCTCATTATTCCCTCCTGCCGACGTACTCCTGTAGGTGTCCGTCACGGATGAAAGCTTCGATTTCTTCCTTAAGGTCGAAGTAATCATTGATGGAATGGTCATGGTCACGGTCGAAGTGGCAGTACTTTTGTTTATCTCTCTTGGCGACATCGGTCTTCATCCTGTTCGGCCATTTCAGAAGCCATTTGTTATGAACTTCCATGATGACCTGCTCGGCATCGCGTTGAACGAAGTGTAAGAGCTGAATCTGCTCTCGGGTCGTCTGCTCGGACACCGACCTTTGGTCGGATCATTGTCTTTTATTCGCTTGTTGTTGGGAGCCGATGCTTGTTCTTTTTTAGGTTGTTTCTCCTTGGTCAAGCTTCCCCAGTTTTGAGTAGCTTTTCACAAAATAAAGTGCTCCTCGGCGTGCGAGTATTTTTGGGCTCGGTTGAGGAGATTGACCAATGTCGTTGGGGGGTTCTTGCCAAGCGAGAAGAGAAATCTCCCATCCCTCAGGCCGGCCATTATAGCGACCAGGGTGATCTAATCTGAATAGCCCTCCACTTGCATCGCTTTCAAGTAGAAGTGTTTGATGTAATCCTTCAATAGCTCATCCTGCTTCCGGATGATGGTGAGGAGGTGGTTTCAGATTTTCTTTCCCTCTGATGAAGTTGGTGATGAAGGCCTTACTGAGCTGTGTGAATAAACTGATGGACTGTAGTTTCAATTGCCTAAACTATTTCCGAGTTGCTCCCATCAAGGTTACGGAGAATGCTTGGTACATTACCGCAGTCGATGCACTATAAAGCTTCATCCATGCCCTGAAAGATTTCAGATGCTTGAACGGGTCGGTGGCTCCAGAATAAGGTGTGATCTGCGACCTCTGGAAGCTGGGCGGGAGCTGAGTATGCATGATGTTTGCCGTGAATGGCGGTTCAGTTTCTTCCAACATGGCTTCTATCAAGGTCAGAGCGTGCACGTGGTTGGCCTGCCATATGTCGCCGATCTAACATCACAGTTCAATGAGCTCGGGCTCCTAGGGATCCTCATTCTCGGCCACGATCTCAGAAGCTTTGCCACGCCTCTTCTTCTCCAACTCATGACATAGATAGAAGTAGCCAGCGAGGAAGTACCCAAAGCGTGGGAAGGTGCTCGTCTTAGTGCTTTGTCAACTAGTCTGCTCCTCCAAGAGCTGGAGGGTGCTTGAGATGGTGCAGAAACTTCTGTGGCTGCCTGAGCAATAACCTCCTCAGCCCCTTGGTCAGGAGGAGGATTTTGTGGCTCTAGCATTCGCCTTATTTGATCGATATTGCTAGTTAGGACTTCGACTTGGTGCTCTAAAGAGACAAGTCGACCTCCCCGATTCCGGGACCGCTGCACTAGGTTTGCGAGCGTAGAATCAGCCTCTGGTTGGGAAGATGAGTCCCGACAATCCATAAACTGTTCCGTCAGCACCGGGCTAGGCACAACTGCGGTGGTTTGGGCTTTCTTTCTCCCTTTCACCATTGTCGAATCGTTGTAGAAGATAAGAACAGTTTTGATGTCGTTCCCACAGATGGCGTCAAACTGTTGATGCAGAAATCTAGTTAACCCTTTGAACCTTTGAATACTTGCACGCAAAGAAGACAAAGGAGACCATGGTTGCAGCAGGGGACCCTCCAATGCCTAAGTCAAGGGACAAAGTCTGGGTCTAGTAGAAAGAAGGGTTTTTGAGTTTAAGATTGTGCGTACCTAAGGATACTCTATTTATAATTGAGAGATGGCGGTGGCATAAAGAGGGATTCCCTATTTAGCAGGAACATATTGTAGTGGGATTTGGATCCTTGGCGTATTGCAATGAGCTTTCAAGATCTTCAGTGAAGATCTCGGACAGATCCATGTTGTGGTAGTCTCCCGGGATCAATCCTCGGCTGGATTCTCGGGTAAGGTCAATTAGAGCCGGGTCAGAACCATTAGAAGTGCGTGGTGGGTGTTCGAGGTGGACAGTCATTCCGCGGAAGAGTTTCACCGACCTAGGTTCTCTTAACGAGTCAATGTCGAATTTCTCCTGATGTTGAACAAATTACCGACCTACCTTTGGACGCCGCATTAGAAGATCGAGGCAGCTGGATTCCCTGACAATGTTGGACTCATTAATCTTATTGGTCAATCCATTTTTATCCCTAACCAGTTAAATCAGGGTTGTTTTGGTGGGGATCACTTAGCTTATCTCCTCTCCGAAATGCATTAAAATAATTTTTACAAATGAACGTACCGTATGGATGTAACCCAGACATCAGGACCCGCAGAACTTTTGACGTGGTCCCGCTTCTGACAATGCCAGTACCGATTCCGCATCCGCTTTATGCTCCCACTAACGTAAAGTAGTGATGGTTTCACATCAGGCTGATATTCTTAACATCGAAGGATTGCTTCCGATCTGGGTGTAACTATCAAAGTCCGACTAGATCCGTATGAGGCCTACAGTGTTATTACTTAACAAGGAAGGGATTGCGTCCGACCCCTGATGGACCTATCAAAGTCCGACCAGATCTGTAGGGAGCCTACAGCGATTCATCAGGTTATCCACGCCGCCATCCTTGTTTTTCAGATCATGCTAAGGTATAGGCCAAAGAAAGGGCAAATCCAACGCTTTGGTACACCATACCACATGTTTAGATCCATTTCTTACGATGATCTGCGAACAGTGATAGACGGCGTGGATGAAGGTCCGAGGTGGTCGGACGCAATCTACTTCTCCATGGGGCGTCGTTGATTTTTCAAAGCAGGTGCAAATACTCTTTAAATGGGTAATTATTAAAATTTCACCCGTTTGATAATCTAATGAACTTTTTACTTTGGAAATCGGTTCAAAAAGCTAGTTTAAATTTGTAGACTCCAAGGTAATATATACGAAATATTCATTCCGTCCATCTGTTCCACTACAATAGTTTTAGGCATAGCAAAAAAAACAGAGGTAGATACACCCAAATGGCTCACACCTAAAGATTCGGTGGCTTTAAAAGATTTTTAATGGTAAGTGTTCGATTCTCTTTTTTTTGTGGTGTAGATCATTTGAGATTTGGATATACCTCATTTTTTAGGTTATGCCATAAATCCATTAGGTATAACAGATGAACGGTATAGATAAACTGTATGCATCACGATGAGATCCACGAATATGTAGTTGCGTTTTCAATTTTTGTATATATAAAAAAAACAAGTGGTAAAATCAAACGTAATAAAAAGTGAGGTAAAAAGAAAGAAAATAATCATTACACACGAATACGGTGAACGAAAAATCAAACAAGCCCGTCATAAAGCAGAGTACCTTCCCTCCATCATAAAAGCACAAAAAAATCCGTGATACTCCCGTAGAGGATGATGGATGATACTTAGGCGCTTAAAAATTGCATACAGGGTGGGAACGGATTGGCTACCCCTGCCACCCGCCCATGGCTAGTGGTCATGCTCTATGGGCCCCACCATGATGTTTGTGTTTCATCCATGTCGTTCATCTATTTTTTTATATCATTTTATTGTATGAGAGAAAAAAAAAAATAGGTATATCCCACTGTCAAGCGAACCACGTTACATGAAATAGTGTTGAATAAATGTCAACCATTAAAAACTTCTTGGGGCCATTAATGTTTTGGATGAAGCTGTTATTTGCTTTTTTCCATTTCATCTCGGTCTGTATGACCTAATCAAAATATTGGATGTCAAATAAACAGTACAGTAGGCCTTAGGAGGATTTTAATGGTGGATAACCAATCACTATTGTTTTCCTGTGGTGTGGTCTATCTGACATTTATATCTCCCTCATTTTTTGGGATAAAGTCCTAAAATGATCCGTAAAAATGGATGGATGGAATGGATGAAACACATGCATCATGATGGGGCCACATAGCATCAATTACCAGCCCGGTGGCAGAGGGAATAACCCGTTTAGACGTCATGAACCCGGACATTATCCTTTATTTATTATTTTTTTTATTTTTAACGCACGCACCCGACACACACACACCAAGGCACGCCTCACTGAGATTTCGCCACCTATGACTGTCGAACCCAAGACCTTGTGTTGAAACTCCTCAGAGTTGGTAAGGACTCAAACGCAGGCATTATCTGACTATTGAATTTGTGGCAATTTTTTGGAGGGTTAAAAATGTAAAATATCCATCTCTCCAGCTAACAAGCTTCCATGAATCATATATCAGTATTACTCAACCAATCCGATTTGGGGACAGTGACTAATCTTCAGTGAGTTCCACAATTTAAGTTGGTTTTAGGTTTATATAACATATGACAAGGATGCACTATCGAAGTGCTTGTGTATTAATCGCCATATCTTGGCGGAGTATCTAATAACATAAAATAACTCCCCCAAAGAAAGGGGAAAGAATAGTCTATTCTGGCTCCCAAAAGATAACTCCCGTACGAAAATCGACCCGGATTCCCTGTGAAAGCATCTGGCGTAAAGGTCCTCGGGTGGGATGCTAGGTGGAGCCCACCACGATGTTTGTGATAAATTGACTCCGTCCATCCATTTCAAAATCTCATTTTAGAATATGTAAAAAAAAGTGAGGTGGATTAAAAACTTAAGTGGCTATAGGAGAGGAAAAGGTGGGGATTCAATTACCACCATTGAAACATTCGTGTGGCCACAGAAGTTTTTGTATTATCATAATATTTAAGGGTTTTCACTTCATTATGGTAGGAATGACCTTATAAACCGTTCGGATGGAATTTAAAAATTAAGGTGAAGCTTAAGAATGTTTCAACGGTATGCACTTCTTTCTAGAGTTTTTCCTCTCATAAGGCCCACTTAAGATTTTGATAACCTTATTTTTTGCCTCATATCCTAAAGTGAGCTCTCAAAGCGGACGGGGAGTGTATTTCTTTGAGCCATCATGGTAGGCCTCACATAGCTTCCCGGCGCAGATGCTTCATGCAAAAGCCGCATCCGAACGAAAACAGAGAATATTGCATTCTGCTTTCCATTGAGTGCGGATTAGGTGCAGCCCAGCCTCCGTGTGACCCTGACCGTGGAGCCACCTTGATCTATGTACTGTATATCCATGCCATCTATCCGTTTTTTAGGCTTATTTTAGGCCGTGAACCCAAAACTAAAGAAGATCAAATCTCAAGTATACAACACCATAGGAAAAAGTGGTGATTGACCATTGAAAACTTTTTCTGGGCCATAAAAGTTTTGGATCATGCTGATATTATTTTTTTCCTTTGTATAAATTTACATGAACTTATCAACAGGTTGGATGGAAAATTAAAATTTTGAAAATATTATGTTGAGCCAAGGGAGTTTTTAAACTGTGGGCGTTCAATCACCATGTTTTACTTACGGAATGGTGCACATTAGATTACGTCTTTTTTGGGATAATGTGAAAAAGTTAGCTGGGAAAACAAATGAACTGTGGATATAAAATAAATGGAAGCGGATTGGCTGGTATACCTCACACCAGCTATATAGGTGCTGTATTGACTGGTATGGTATGTGTTACATCCAAACCGTCCATCAATATTTGGTGAGCTTGTCTTAAGGCTTGAGATAAAAAAAAAATAATAATAATAAGATATATCTAACTATCAAGTGGACCACACTGCAAAAAGCAGTGGGGGATTGAACGTCTACCATTGAAACCCTTTTTGGGGTCATAGAAGTTTTAGATCAATATGAAATTTGTTTTTCCTCTTCATTTAGGTCTTTTGTGACCTTATGAACAGATTGGATGGAAAATAAACATTATGGTGGACCATACGAATTGTTTAATGGTGAAAATCATTATATCGATATGATTCATTTATTGGATAATGCTCTAAAATGATCTCTAAAAATTGATGAACGGTGTAGATATAATAAATACGTCACAGTGGGGCCTATGTAACTTTCATCTGCTTTGAACTGTTCGTACAACACGGAGCTCTAGGAGCATCAGTGCTCATCCTTGCATGACACGTACCTATAGCAGCTATATAGCTGGTGTGTGGTACACTAGCCAATCCGCTTCCAAAATAAATATATCAAGGTGGGCCCCACGGTTAGGGAAGCCCTTGTTGGGTGAGGCCATGGCCGCACCTAATCCGCCCTCATTACCAGTATGGTGCATTTCTAGAGGTGGGCATCTGGTCGAGTTAGATCAGATTGGGTCCAACTCGACTCAGTCTGAAATTTTCAATGAATTCACCCGAACTTGATCCGATTAGGGACTGAGTCTGGGTCATCAGACTCGATCCGATCCGTTACACAGCTGGCCAGACCCGAACCGAGTCCGACTCGGTTAGGGAAACCGAGTTGGATTGGGTTGGGTACGGTTCAGATCGAATTTTCTGTTTTAATTTTTTTTTTTTTGAAAAATTTTAAAAAATATAAAAAAAAATGATTTTCACCGTTAAAAAATTCGTAGGGCCCACCATAACATTTATTTTCCATCCAATTTGTTAATAAGGTCACAACTAATGGATGAAGAGGCAAAACAAATTTCATATTGATCTGAAACTTCTGTGACCCCTAAAAGAGTTTCAATGGTAGATGTTCAATCCCCCATGGCTTTTTGCAGTGTGGTCCACTTGATCTTTAGATCTGTCTTATTTTTCGGCTCAAGCCTTTAGACAATCCCGCCAAATAGATGGACGGTTTGGATATAACATATACCTTATGATGGGAACCATAGAACTTCTAATGTCAATACAGTAGCTGGCCTGGTGCGTGGTACACCTGCCAATCCACTTCCTTTATCTTCTTCCTGAAGTAGATTGCGTACTGAGTAACTCAGTACACTAAGCGTAGTGAGTAAACTCTGTGGGGTCCACCTTGATTTATGTATTTTATCAAGTCCGCCCATCCACTTTACCAAATAATTTTAAGGCCTTAGTTCAAAAACGAAGCATATACAAGTCTAAAATGGACCACACCACAGGCAACAATGTGAATTGAATGTTTACCGTTGAAAAATTCTTGGGGCACAGAAAATTTTCGATCAAGATTATATTTGTTTTTCCCTTCATCCATGTTTTTTTAAATCTTATGAACAGTTTATATGACAAATAAGCATCACCGAGGGGCCTAGCAAGGTTTCAGTGGAAATCATTATTTCCACGGTTTCCTATCATATGGTCCACTCGAGCTTTGGATAAGCTTCAATTTTTGTCTCAATGCCTAAAATGAGGTTGAAAAGCAGATGGATGGTGTGGATAAACCACGCGCGCACATTCACAGTGGGTCCAACTGAGTTTACTCAGTAGGATAAGAGCTTACAGTACGCAATCCGATTTCCTTCTTTCTTTTCTTGTGTTAGAGCTCGGTGCTCGATGCACCTCGAGACATGAGCTAATAGGACGGATTGGCTACTCTCCTTTCCACCAGCCAACGGCTGGTGGTCGGTGCTCTACGGACCCCACAATGATGTATTTATTTCATCCATGTCGTCCATCTATTTTTCTAGATCATTTTATGTTATTAAACAACAAATGAGGTATATCTCAATCTCAAGTGGACAACATTACAGGAAACAGTGTTGAATGAATATTGTGCGGATCAGATCGGATCCCGGATTAGATTGGTTCGGATTGGCAACTGACCCAAACTCGACTCCTTGTGCGGTCGGATCTGAGTGGGCCTACTCGATCTAACTCGATCCTGGCCTTCAGTTCGGGTCAGATCCGTTGGTTCGGGTCAGATCCTGCCTAGCTCTATGCATTTCCTATGATATAATTCCCTGCCGATTTGAGAACGGTGGTTGCTAATCCTCCTCACATCGGTTACTCATGGTTGTCTATGAGGACCATCCAAATCGTGAAAAATCTTAGTGACGAAGCAACCGTAACCATCCAATTGATGTTAATCAAATAAATGGTTAAAAGTGAAACAGTGAGCGGTCCACGGCTCTTTTTTTTTTTTTTTTTTAAAAAAATTTATTTTTTATTTTATTATCTATGCTCTGTCCACATTTAGACCAGCGATTTGGATGTTCAGGATTACCTTGTGCAGCATCTCTGTCTTTCTCTCTCTCTGTCTCATCCTCAAAATTCTTCTCTCACTATTCTCTAACATCATCCAATTCTTCATAAATACTACTAGATATTCAACCTTTCATGCACCATCTCTCCCTTTCTCTGTCGAAAACATAATATGAACTGTCTTCCTAGTTCATCTACTTCTCTCCAAGAGAAAATGGCTATCTTTGGTCTAGAAAGCCCTGAGAAAGATCACCCCGAGAAACCAGTACTTCCCCCTCTGGTCTCTTCCTATAATGATCGCATCCGCCCTCTCCTTGATGCTGTTGATCGTCTCCGACACTTGAAGGTGATGGAAGAAGGCATTGAACTTCCAACCATAGTCGTAGTTGGAGACCAATCAAGTGGCAAATCAAGTGTACTCGAGTCACTTGCTGGTATCAGCCTTCCCCGTGGACAAGGCATCTGTACTCGTGTCCCACTCATCATGCGCTTGCAAAACGTCCCCACCGACGAACCACAAATGCACCTGGAGTATCAAGGAAAGATAGTCCCGACATCAGAAAATCAAATCTCAGATTCTATCAGCATGGCCACAGATGAGATTGCAGGCAATGGAAAGGGCATCTCCAACACTCCTCTCACTCTTGTAGTGAAGAAGAAAGGCGTTCCTGATCTTACCATGGTCGATCTTCCTGGAATAACACGTGTTCCAGTCCACGGCCAACCTGAGGATATCTATGAGCAGATATCCAATATCATTATGGACTACATCAAACCAAAGGAGAGCATTATTCTCAATGTTTTATCAGCAACCGTTGATTTTCCAACATGTGAATCAATTCGGATGTCTCAACGTGTTGATAAGACTGGGGAGCGAACATTGGCTGTTGTTACGAAAGCTGATAAGGCTCCTGAAGGTTTGCTAGAGAAGGTGACTGCTGATGATGTGAACATTGGCCTTGGTTATGTTTGCGTGAGGAATCGAATTGGAGATGAAACTTACGAAGATGCAAGGATCGAGGAGGCAACATTATTCAAATCTCATCCTCTTCTCTCCAAAATTGATAAATCGATTGTTGGAATACCAGTTCTTGCTCAAAAGCTGGTGCAGATTCAAGCAAATAGCCTATCCCAATGCTTGCCAGATATCGTTAAGAAAATCAATGACAAGCTCAACAAGAATGTCACTGATTTGAATAACATGCCGCAGAATCTTACAAATGTTGCTGATGCAACGCAAGCTTTCATGCGCGTTGTTGGTGCCGCGAAAGAATCACTTAAGAAGGTGCTTATACGTGGTGAATTTGAAGATTTCCCTGATGATGCGAAAATGCATTGCACTGCTCGGATGGCGGAAATGCTGGATGGGTTCTATAAAGACTTACAATCTAAGTCTTCTGATAATTATTCGACATCATCCTGTGCTTTCTTAATGTTGGAAATTGGGGTTTTGGAGGAGTCGAAATGGATTGGGCTTCCTAATTTCCTTCAGCGGACGGCTTTCATCGCATTATTGCAACGGAAGGTGAGTCAAATTGCGTTTGCTCCATCGGATTTTATTCAAAGTGTCTTAACCTACATCGAGGAAGTTGTCATTCGCATCGTTTCAGAGCACTCGGAGGAGTACCCACAGCTGCAGTCAATGACCAAAAGGGCAGTCCATAATCTAATTGACAAGATGAGGGATAGGTCAGTTAAGCATGTTGAGGAGATTATTGAAATGGAGAAGATTGCTGATTACACCTCAAACTCTGATTATGTGAAGACATGGAGCAGTTTAATGGAGAATCAAAAGAAATTTATTGAGGTAATACAGGACCCTTATGCGGTGACTAAAATCATGTTTCACGGCTTTGGTGAAGTTGAGGTTGGCCATTTGAGGCAACAGTCACTGTCGATGCTTGAGCAAGCATTCGACATGAAAATGAGATTGACTGCATATTGGAGGATTGTGTTGCTGAGGTTGGTTGACAGTGTGGCTCTTCATCTTCTCTTTAGTGTTAAGAAATTGGTTGAAAGGGAAATGGAAAAGGAGATTGTTAATGAATTGATGGGGTCTCACACTGGTGGGATCGAAAGGATGTTGGAGGAATCGCCATCTACTACTCAGAAACGTCAGCGGCTGAACAAGAGCATTAAGTTGCTTAGGGATTCAAAGGATGTTGTTGCGAAGATAATGGACCGCATTACAGCAAGCAGGCACATTTCTGATTAGGGTTTCAGTTTGCTAGTCTTGATTTTCTTCTTTGTTAGGGTTTTATCCTTCTTGTTCTGTTTTTCTCCCTAGCATGGCATGCTGGCCATGAGAACTTCGTTTATTATAGCATGTTTTGCCTTTTGGTTTTACTAATATGAAGTTTGTATGTTTTTTCTTTTACATTGCCGTGTTGGATGCTCTTTTCCCTCATTGACCATTAATCGTTAGGATCATATTGAATGCATTATAAAGAATAGGGAAATTGACTGTACTGACCTTGATGTATGATAAATTTCCTAAAGATATTCAACCCTTCAAATATTCCGTAGGTGGCCTCCTGACAGGCCTTTGAAAATTTCTCGGACCAAAATGCCCTTGTCCTTATTCCAGTAGTTATACTTTTTTTTTTAGGGAATAAGAAGTTACGTCGTATTTAATGCCAAGAAAATGATGTGTATGGAACTTTTTTTTTTGCACGTGGCAGGGACCAAACTCGTGAGGCCCAGATTGATGTATGTGTATAATCCATGCTGCCCATCCTTTTTGCTGTGTCATTTTAGGGCTAGGGCCCAAGTATCAGACTGATCCAGAGCTCGCGTGGATCACATAATAGAAAATAATGGTGACAATGGAACCCACTGTTAAAACTTTTCAGGCTCACTATGATGTTTGTTAGAAGTGGACACTGCCCAATTCAGAACTTTTTGGACTCACGGCGAGCTGACCGACAAGCTGAATGGAACGGATCACCCCATTTTCGGCCTTAGGCTATTGTACCAATGGCTATCATTTCATTTGGTAGTAAAGGAAGTGAACATGTAACAACCACGACCCATATTACATGAGAACCACGACCCATATAACATAATAACTACGACCCATGACAATCACGACCCATATAACATGACAACCATGACCCATGATAATTACGACCCTTACCACATTACAACCATGACCCTTACCGCATTACAACCACGACCTGAGTATGAGTCATGGTTGCCATGTTATATTGGTCATGGTTTTCATGAGGTAAGGGTTGTGGTTTTCATGAGATAAGGGTTGTGGTTGTCATGCTATACAGGTGGTAGTCTTCATTTTAAAGACCTTAACAAGGACCATCTAGTGGGGCCTACATTGATGTATGTGAATAATCCATGCCGCCCATCCTTTTTGTTGTGTCATTTTAGGTCTAGGACATAAATATCAGTTTAATCCAGAGCTCGTGTGGGCTCAAATATCAATAGTGGGTGTCATTGTCACCATTATTTTCTATTATGTGGCCCACATGAGCTCTGGATCAGGCTGATATTTGGGTCCTAGTCCTAAAATGAGACAGTAAAAAGGATGGGTGGCATGGATTATTCACATAAAACAATGTAGGCCCCACTAGATGGTCCTTGCCAAGGCCTTTCAAATGAAGACTACGACCCGTATAGCATGACAACCATAACCCTTACCTTATGACAACCAAGACCCTCACCTCATGAAAACCATGATTCATATAACATGGCAACCACGACCCATACCCAGGTCATGTTTGTAATTTGGTAAGGGTCGTGGTTGTAATGTAGTCATGGTTGTCATGTTATATGGGTAGTAGTTGTCATGTTATATGGGTCGTGGTTATCATGGGCCGTAGTTGTCATGGGTCGTAGTTATCATGTTATATGGGTCGTGGTTCTCATGTTATATGGGTTGCGATTGTTACATGCTCACTTGCTTTATTACCAAATGAAAGGATAACCATTGGTACAATAGCCTAAGACCCACAATGGGGTGATTCGTTCCGTCCACCTTGTTGGCCAGCTCGTTGTGGGCCCAAAAACTCCTGACTTGGGTAGTGTCCACTTCTAACAAACATCATAGTAAGCCTCAAAAGTTTCAACAGTGGGTTCCTGTCACGCCCCAAACTCGGAAATCGGATCCACAGGAATCCCGATCGCCGAATCCGGTGCCGACAGCCTCCGTAGTACCCCATTCTCGGCTCATAGCATCCATACGCCAGATTTCGATCCTGGGATCCTACAAGGAGGATTTTTTATATATATACATTTAACTTGTAATAAACATAACCACAAGATTACCCAATTCACAAAGGCAACATCATTATTACATATCCACCAATACAATCGTTTGAGTACAATGCTGAAAGGGAAATACATAAATCAAATCAAGCTCTAGAAGACCGTTACACGCTCCAAGCTCAACAGTGCTGCAACCTAACGCCACCTGCACGCATCTATCGTGCATAAGCTTATAGAAAGCTTAGTGGGTGGTGAAAGTGTGTGCACAAGGTAAGTGTCAAGAATGCAATACAATGCCATAAATCATATAACATCGGTAATACGGGCAAGACCATGAATCATAGGATATCAGAGTAAGCGGAAATACTGACAATCTATAAATCCATGAATGCTATCAGCCATACCAAGGCTATGCGATGCAAAAATATAATAACTAATATACTGAGGAAGCAATATAGATCAGTTATGCAATGCGAAGACAGTAAGCCAAATATTATGTGCTGAGGATGCAAGGCTATATACAAATCATGCTAAGTCCGTCTAGGCTATATAAGTGCTGAAACATAACAACCCAAAATACCATATGTCGCGGATGTAATGCAATATGCGGTGCGAGTGAAATGACCAAGCTGGAGTGAAGTCGGGGTGATAGTACGTAGTATCACAAGCTATGGGATCTATCACAAATTACTTCTATCCAAACCAGTCTCATACCTAAATTTAGATAGTCAGACTCAATGTGGTAAACTCCTGATCTCAAGTTAGTCGGGCGCCCAACCGAAATTCTTGCCATGCGAAGGTACACAATAATTAGTTGCACACCACCAGCCCGAGTGGATAGTGAATGAAATGAATGTATAACTATGCAAATCCTGCTCAATAAGTCCACATATCAGTACGGTTCCTCTCTAGGATCATCACCGGGGTCTATTACACTCCAAATCAGATTGTCGCCCCATCGCGCGCAACAAGGTGAGTGGAAGAGACCTCATTATCCGCCTACCAATATCGGGCCCGGCTCGTCGATAGCGGACCCATTCCTCGAGCTGGTCAGACTCAGCCTAGCATTGCCCCCTCCTCTAAGGCAAGTAAGGCCGTACCCCCTTCCAACCGACCATGACACAATAGGAGACGCGGCCTAATGGTATGCGGCCCTCATGCGCTCATGCATCCACTCGGTCTAGACATTGGAACAATCTCTGAAACTAAGAGGGTTTAGGGACTTTCACCTAGGGATATCTATAGCACCCCATGTAGATCAGATTTTCAGTGTCCCATCTGGCCATCCACGAAATACCTGTGGAGGCTACGACCCTGATGTCGTTAGGGCGTACAGTAATCATAACACACAATGCAAGATGCATGAGTCAAACAATCTAGTCATGCATCAATCCTGTGCATGTCATGCTCTCATATGGGGCAACTCCGCCTATCAGGGAGCCCTATGAACAACCTGCCCTATGACATATGCAATGGTCAATCACATCTCATAACAAACATGCAGATGATGAGTATGAGCATGTATTATGATGCTATGCTGTCACATACTCATAATCGGTATCAATAACTGACATCAACCATCAGCCTCGACAATGTCGACATTTAACCAACATTGCCCCCAAGGAATGGCCACATAGAGCCAAACATATAATGGGCCCACGACCTCACAAAAAAGCCTAATATACAACACGATGGGCCTTACTCAAGGGCCACATATACACAACAGGGGGACCCTGCTCATGGGCCTAATACATATCACAATGGGCCTTGCCCATAGGCCATATATGAATATGTCATAATGAGCCTTACCCATGGGCCATGAACACAACACAATGGGCCTTGCCCACGGGCCTCAAATATATGACATGTGGGCCCTACACATGGGTCTTGAATACATCAAATGGGTCATGCATCATGGGCCTAATACGTGTCACAATGGGCCTCAACTACGGGTCGCATGTACATTATATCAGTCACGACAATCGGCCTTGGCAATCGAAATCGTCATCAACAATCGAATCGGACATTCGGCCATGACAATCGAAATCGATCGACAATCGAAATCCGTAAATCAGTCACAACCATCGGGATAGGTCAATAATCAGAATCGGCAAATCAGTCACGTCGATCGAAGTCGGCAACGGTCACGACAATCGGAATCGATCGATAATCAGAATCGGTAAATCGGTCATACCCATCGGGATAGATCAATAATCAGAATCGGCAAATCGGTCACGTCGATCGAAGTCGGCAATCGGTCATGACAATCGGAATCAATCGATAATCAGAATCGATAAATTGGTCACGTCGATCGAAGTCGGCAATCGATCATGACAATCAGAATCGATCGATAATCAGAATCGACAAATTGGTCACAACCATCGTGATAGATCAATAATCAGAATTGACAAATTGGTCACGTCGATCGAAGTCAGCAATCGGTCACGACAATCGAAATCGATCGATAATCAGAATCGGCAAATCGGTCACAACCATCGGGATAGATCAGTTATCAGAATCAGCAAATCGGTCACGTCGATCGAAGTCAACAATCGGTCATAACAATCGGAATCGATCGATAATCAGAATCGGCAAATCGGTCACGTTCATCGAAGTCGGCAATCGATCACG
Organism: Magnolia officinalis; assembly: GCA_021015155.1. Taxonomy (NCBI): domain Eukaryota; kingdom Viridiplantae; phylum Streptophyta; class Magnoliopsida; order Magnoliales; family Magnoliaceae; genus Magnolia; species Magnolia officinalis. The sequence continues at coordinate 15,362,166 of JAJHSJ010000014.1, read as the reverse complement.
ACAATCAGAATCGATGATAATCAGAATCGGTAAATCGGTCACAATCATTGGGATAGATCAATAATCAGAATCGGCAAATCGGTCACGTCGATCGAAGTCGGCAATCGGTCACGACAATCGGAATCGATCGATAATCAAAATCGGCAAATTGGTCACGTCGATCGAAGTCGGCAATCGATCATGACAATCGGAATCGATCGATAATCAGAATCGGCAAATCGGTCACAACCATCGTGATAGATCAATAATCAGAATCGACAAATCGGTCACATCGATCGAAGTCGGCAATCGGTCACGACAATCGGAATCGATTGATAATCAGAATCGGCAAATCGGTCACAACCATCGGGATAGATCAGTTATCAGAATCGGCAAATCGGTCACGTCGATCGAAGTCGACAATCGGTCACAACAATCGGAATCAATCGATAATCAGAATCGGCAGATTGGTCATGTCGATCAAAGTCGGCAATCGGTCACGACAATCGGAATCGATGATCGGTATCGACAATCGATACCGACAACCAACACATAAACAGGGCGGGGTCCATAGATGAACAACCGATCAACTATAATATAAAGATCGGCCCTCTGCCGTGGGTATATCAAATCCGGTAACACAGAGCCATCCGTTCATGGTGAATGGGGCCCACTTATTTGGGTTAACCCACTAAGAGAATGATGAGAGTGGGCCTAACAAGGCCTAAGGAAAGGTCACAATGGGGACATTAAACCATTATTGTCCAGCAATGTGGCCATTTAACTAAGATTGCTCCCAAGGAGTGGCCCATATAAGGAATTCCTACACAACTTAACGGGCATACATACATTGCACTGGGCCTCAACCATGGGCCTTAAATACATCATAATGGGCTTCGACCCACGGGCCCTTTGCATTACAATAGGCCTTAACCCATGGGCCCCAAATACATCACAATGGGCCTTACTAAATGGGCTGAAAATATATCACAATGGGCCATGTCCCATGGGCCTCAAATATATCACGATGGGCCTCAACCCAAGGGCCCTAATACATCACAATGGGCCTCAATCCATGGGCCCCAAATACATTACATCGGGCCTCATCAAATGGGCCTTATATATATCAAGGTGGGCCTCAACAACGGGCCTCATACATACCACATCAAGGTCTTATCAAATGGGCCCCAAGTCCATTACATTGGGCCTAATCACATGGGCCTCATGTGTATATCAAGGTGGGCTTCAATAAAAAGGCACAAATAAATCAAGGTGGGCCAGACCAATGGGCCCCAAGTATATCAAATGGGCCACACCCAATATAAGTGGTGATAATGATTTTCCACCATTAAAATTCCCAAGGCCCACCATAACGTTTGTTTTTCATCCAATCTGATCGTAAAGTCACACGGTTTCATGTTAATCCAGAATTCTTATGATACCAGGGGATTTCAGTGGTAGATGTTTCAATGCTCACATTGCCGTGTGGTTCACTTGATAAATAGGTCTGTCTTATTTCATTTCAAGCCTTAAAATGAGCTTGCCCAAAAGGTTGGACGGTTTGGATGCAACACATGCATCATGGTGGGGCCCATGAAAGCCCACCATAAGGTATGTTATATAATACATAGTGTGTGTGTGTGTATATATATATATATATATATATATATAATATTTACAACAATATATATATATATGTATGCACACACACACACACACACACACACACACACATGCACAGACCCACACACACGCACACGCACACACATGTACACACACACAAGCACTCACACACATGCACCCACACATACACCCACACGCACACACACGCATGCACCCACGCACACACCCACCGTATACACACCACACACACACACGCTTGCACACGCACACCTCCCACCGTCCCCTGGACTGTGGGGATAAAACAAATACATAAATGTGGGCTCCACCGTCCAGCGGACGGTGGAATTAAAATACAAATCATTGTGGGTCCCACGTGGGGCCCACCATAATGTTTACTTCCCATCCAACCCGTTCATAAGGTCATGCAGACCTCGATGAAGGGTAAAAACAAATTTCAGCTTGATCCAAAACTTCTGTGGCCCCAAAAAGAGTTTCAATGGCAGGCCTTTAATCAACACTATTTCCTATGTTGTGGGCCGCCTGAGAGTCGGATCGGCCTGATATTTGGAGGGGGCTTACTTCAGGGAGGGGCCCACCTAATAGACGGTTTGGATGACAAATATACATCATGATGGGGCCCACGGCTGGAGCCGTGGGTGGCTGCCTGTCCGCCCGCTGGCTGGCACAAGCAGCGCCTGCGCCTTCTGACACAGCAGCAGCGCTGCAGCGGCTGCTGCATTATTTGTTTTTGGTTTGAAATGCTATTTTGTTGTGGTTTTTCATAGGTGGGGTCCGCTTTAGCAAAAACTATCCCACCCATCGAATTCTACGGCCCATAACAAAAGCAACGAGCCCAATATTGAGCATATTTCAAGGTGCAGAAACATTAAGGTGATTTTCAACAGTATGCACACAGTTGCTATGCTATGGCCCACTAGTAAGTCGGATTGGCCCCATCTTTCGGCTCAACGCCTAAAATACACTTGTAAAAGGAATGGACGGCGTGGATTGAATACATACATCAAGGTGGGGCTTATATGAGTGGCCCACCCAATAAACTTTGAAACAAAGCTAATATTTGTGTTTTCATTTCACGTCTAGGGACGTTCCCTGGACGCTGGACGGTCTGTGTAGAACACATGTACAAGGTGGGTCTTGCTAAGGTGGGCCACCAAATGCATGCATGGTGTGGATAAGATATAACCAAGGTGGGGTCTGTCCAAGTGGGCCACTCAACTACATCACCACAAAAGAAGAGAGGGAGAGAGAGAGAAAGAAAGAAAGAGACACCCACCTTAGATCTTATTGGTCTTTTTCTTCCATCAATGCATGCTAGAGGTCCAATGGATGGACTTCAATGGTTGAGATCAACTTAGGACGGTGGAGATGGGAGATAGGAAGTGGGCCATACTAGCTTCTCCCCCATGGAAGCCATGGACGTGGGTTGCTTGGAGAAAATGAGGGAGCGAGATTGTTGTAAGAGAGAGAGAGGAGTGGTGAGGTGGAGTGATGGGATGAGAGATGGTGAGTGATGGAGTGTGTAAGAGATGGGATGAAAAGGTTGACTTTGGGGTTGCTTGGGGATGAGTGAAAGTTGATGTGTACTTGACATGAGGTATGATTGATGTGTACCTTGAGTGAATGATGGGATTGATTTGACATTTGGTATAGATTCTCTTGTGCGGCGTTTTTCCTCGTACTGAGCGTGGGCCTACATCTCCTGGCCCGGGTATCGAATCGGTGCGCGAGTCACGGCGTCAGAACCGTGGCGACGGTGCGGTCGTAATGGTACAAGTCTTAGATTAAGCCAACTCAATTCTATATGATACGACTTAGGGTCGATCGCAAACGTTGATTATACGTCGCAGGTTGCCGAAATATGCCGGGAAAGATCGCGGGATTCGACAGAACAGTACGGTCTAGGATACGGGTCTTACAGTTCTATTGTCACCATTATTTTCTATTATGTGACCCACACAAGCTCTGGATCAGGCTGATATTTGGGCCTTAGCCCTAAAATGACATGACAAAAAGGATGGGCGGCATAGATTATACACATACATCAATCTGGGCCCCACGAGTTTGGTCCTTGCCCTCACGCAAAAAAGGGTTCCGTACACATCACTTTCTTGGCATTAAATATAACACAAATTCTTATTCCCTAAAAAACTGTACAACTACTGAAACAAGGACAAGGGCATATTTTGGTCCGAGTAATTTTGGAAGACGTGTCAGAAGGCCACCTACGAAATATTTGAAAGGTTGAATCTCTTTAGGAAATTTGGCCATACATCGAGGTCAGTATGGTCAATTTCCCTTCTTTTGGGAATTTGACCGTACTGGCCTTGATGTATGGTCAAATTCCCTAAAGAGATTCAACCTTCCAAATATTCCGAAGGTGGCCTTCTGACAAGCTTTGGAAAATATTTTGGACTAAAATGTCATTGTCCTTGGTTCAGTAATTGTACGGTTTTTGAGTGAATAAGAAGATACATCATATTTAATGCTGAGAAAGTGATGTGGACGAAAACCTTTTTTGGGCGTGGGCAAGGCCCAACTCGTGGGGCCCACATTGATATGTGTATAATCCATGTCACCCATCCTTTTTGTTGTTTCATTTTAGGGCTAGGGCCCAAATATCAGCCAGATTCAGTGCTCGTGTGAGCCATATAGTAGAAAATATAGGTGACACTGACACCCACTATTGAAACTTTCTAGGCTCATTGTGATGTTTGTTAGAAGTGGACATTGCGCAAGTCAGGACTTTTTAGCCCCATGGCGAGCTGACCAACAAGGTGGACGGAACGGATCACCCCATTGTCGGCCTTGACTCATATTATTTAAAAATAATCAAGTTATTAATAACATCAACCTGACAACCATGACCCTTACTACATTGCAACCATGACCCTTAGCACATTACAATTATGACCCTTACCATGTTATATGGGGTTGTGGATGTCCTGTTATATGGGTCATAGTTGTATGGGTCGTAGTTGTCCTATTATATAGGTCGCAGTTGTCATGTTATATGGGTCACAGTTATACTGTTATATGGGTCGCAGTTGTCATAGTATATGGGTCGTAGTTGTCCTGTTATATGGGTCGCAGTTGTCATGTTATATGGGTCACAGTTGTATTGATCACAGTTGTCCCGTTACATGGATTGTAGTTATCCTGTTATATGGGTCGTGGTTATCATGTTATATGGGTCGTGGTTGTAATGTGACATGTGGAATTCATAAGGGTCGTGGTTGCCATGTGACGTGGACCCCACCTTGATATATATGTTTAATCCACACCGTCCACCACCTTCTCCATATTATTTTAGGCTATGAACCAAAAAATGAGACAGATCTAAGTCCCGAGTGGACCGCACCGAGGGAAACAAAGTCCTACTGTTAGAACTTTCTAAGGTCTACTGTTGTGTGTGTATGTGATGGAACTACTCAACATTGGACTCCTTTGGTCTATAAAGAGCTGGCCAATATAATAGACGAAAAGGATTATCCACTCGTGGACCCCACATAGCAGAAAACAAAAACAAATACAAGAAGAAAGAAAAAGAAAAAGAAAAGAAAGTGTCATGTTATGTGGGTCGTGATTGTCATGTTAGATAGGTCGTAGTTGTCTTGTTATATGGGTCGCAGTTGTCCTGTTATATGGGTCGCAGTTGTATGGGTTGTAGTTGTCATGTTATATGGGTCGCAGTTGTCCTGTTATATGGGTCGCAGTTGTCCTTTTATATGGGTTGCAGTTGTATGGATCATAGTTGTCCTGTTATGTGGGTCACAGTTTCCTGTTATATGGGTCGTGGTTGTCATGGGTCGTGGTTGTCATGTTATATGGGTTGTAGTTGTAATGTGACGTGTGGAGTTCATAGGGGTCGAGGTTGCCATGTGACATGGACCCCACCTTGATATATATGTTTCATCCACACCGTCCACCACATTCTCCATATTATTTTAGGCTATGAGCTAAAAAATAAGACAAATCCGAGTCCCGAGTGAATCGCACCAAGGGAAATAAAGTCCCACTATTGGAACTTTTTAAGGCCTATTGTTGTATGTGTATGTGATAGAACTACCCAACATCGGACTCCTTTGGTCTACAAAGAGCTGGCCAACATAATAGACAGAAAGGATTATCCACTCGTGGACCCCACATAGCAAAAAAAAAAAAACACATATAAGAAGAAAGAAAATGAAAATGAAAATAAAGTGTCATGTTATTTAGGTCATGATTGTTATGTTAGATGGGTCGTAGTTGTCCTGTTATATGGGTCGCAGTTGTCATATTATATGGATTGCAGTTGTCCTGTTATATGGGTCGCAGTTGTCATGTTATATGGGTCGCAGTTGTTATGTTATATCGGTCGCAGTTGTATGGGTCACAGTTGTCATGTTCTATGGGTCACAGTTGTCCTGTTATATGGGTTGTTGAGGGTCAAATATTGCATATTAGACCCCAGTGATTACCGGATTTATGAACATGCCACCGTTTAAAAGCCCAATTTAATCATGCTTGTGACATAAGGTACATTTGCAAGCGTGGACTACAAAAAGGTGCTAAAAACGTGGATTTAACGCTCTGAAGTCACCAAGGCAAGAGACGGACTCCTAGGGACCAAGATCAACGCCAGAGATCCAAGAAAATCGAGAAATTGAAGTTCAAGTGGCCTGAAAGTAAGCTAGAATGCAAGATCACAGGGTTCTCACCATCTGATCAGCTCGAAACTGCATACATGGCCTGAGGACCATAAACTAACCGTACACATCGAATTTCAGCCATTGGATCCTTGTGGAGGTGGCCAACAGACAGATCAGCCCATAAATCATCAGTCTGGGGTCCACCGGATATCTGGATATGCTTCAATTTTGGTCTCAACCCCTGAAGTTAGAAGAGAAAGCAGATGGCTGGAATAGATTTCTCATAAACATCACGCTGGGCTCCATGATCAGGGGTATGTGTGCACAGAAGGTACACAACCGCAGTGCACCGAACGGGAAGGACCGGTCAAAGTCGGTTGACCCGACTTTCCAATTCCAGGGGAGAGTCTCTCTCTCCTCTCTGTTGCGCGAGCGGACGATCGTCCACTGTGACGAGTTGTGGCCCACCACCTTCATCCGAATGAGAAATCAGGACCGACCATTAGAAGGCCACGGTATGTATACTTGAAGCCAAGGTGACGGAATTGCAAGCGACAGCACATATCGTTTTCGATAGTCCAAACGGAAGATGGACGGTAGAATGAAATGTCTTATGGGCCACGCTAAGATCAAACCCGATTTGGTCTTCCAAGATGGTTTTTCGTCCTGAATCTAATGAGCGGCTTGGATCCCTCATCTGATACCAATCACATGCCCACTATTCTTCACAGCAGCGACGTACGAAGTTCTGTTGCGGAACAGAGCTGCGTACGAGCAAGGGTGGGCCACCATATTTGATTAATCTGGAGATCCAAACCGTTCATCATGTTGCTTGTCCAAAAACGGCCCAGAAGACGTCATTCTTGTTGATAGAAGGAAGGAAAATGCCGTTTTCTTGGACTACATCTTTGATTGCGTAGCAAAGCTTACAAAGGAAGTGTGTAAGACTTTTTCCGCACCAACTCACGAGGACTGCCTTTAGCAACGGATGCATGGAGTGCGGAAATCGGACGCCACCGACTCTCTCCAGCCTTTTCACCAATTGCTAGGACTATAAGAAAGGGAAAGAGATTTGAAAGGGAGGACATCCATGGCTAGAGCAGGGAGACGTGGAGCAGGGAGAGAGACAGGGAGTTTTGTTTTATTTTTATTTTTATTTTTTTTCATGTTTTGTTTTGTTTAAAGGATTCAGCCCATTCATGTTGGGCTGAACCTCTTAGCCAGGATTAAGAGTGAAGCTTGTAGTGAGATAGGAGTGTTTTCTATGCCTTTAATTTAATTTGAATTTAAGAATTGAATTTGTTATTTTGATTATTAAGGGAATATTTTTAATCTTTAATGGTCTGTTGTAGCTGAAATTACAATGGGTCTGCAATGGCTTTGAGTATTTCCTTTTTCCTTTTGATGTTTATGACGTCAGGAAGCCCTGTTGTTTACCATCGTCTCCTGGGCATGGTTGGATGACGGTACCCTTCCTAACCTTCATAAACATGTTGACTGGTTGGTAATTAGTTTAATTCTGTTGTTTGCTTTGTCTCCTGGGCATGGTTTGGTGATGGAATCCATTCTAATTCATATACCTCTCATCTCTTGAAAACTATATCAACGGCAATTCAGTTAATTTTCCTGATTTTTAATCCAGGCATAAGATCTCCCTGATCTCTACAAGTGGATCCTCTGAATCCCTAGTGTTTCTTCCTCTGAATTCTCTTAAGTTTAGTTAATTATTTCACAATTATTCCTCAAATTATAATTGATTTAGACTTCATCTTAGTCTAGTTTTAGTTCTAGTTAGTTTCAGAATACGTACAGGTTTCAGTCCCTGTGGATTCGACCTCGGTCTTACCGAGTTTATTACTACATCACAACCCTATACTTGGGGAGTGAACAAGTTTTTGGCGCCGTTGCCGGGGACTGACGGTTACGTATTTTTTAAATCAATTGGTTTTAGAATTAGTTTAAGATTAGGATTTCACTAATTTTAGTTTTAGATTTTTGTCTTTCTGTTTGATTTTTGGAAACTAACCTGTTTTCCTGTTTTGTAGGATCCTGACATACACTTTTAATTCGGTAATTTCTTTCTAATTCTTTCTCTTTTTCTAGATCTCATATTGTTGTAGGATTATTTTATTCTTAGGATTAGATTCAAAATTAGGGTTTTACTATGCAAGAGTTGGAACGTATATATGCTGAGATAGCTAAGGAATCTTGGGAAAGTTTTTTGATGTATGATGATAATAATGGAAAACAGCCTATGCCTCAAATATTTTCTAAAAATTACTTCAACCAATTGAAACATGATGCTCCACCGATTAAGAAGTCCTTCGGTGATTATCTACGGAAAAATAATTGCATTCCACGAGTTAAGAAAACAGTACGTGATTATTGGAATGATAACGCGTATCAACTCCCGACCGATGACCCGTATGACTATAACCAGTGGAACCATCAAAACTGGGAAGATGAAGCAACAACATGTAATGATTATTCTCTTGGATACCCTACCATTGAGAACCAACCAGAAACGATCCAAGAGGATTCATGTTTTAATCTAGAACAATTCAACCAGCATGTTGCGAAAATGATGAAATCATTAGAAGTACTCAATTCGCGCCTTGAAAGGATAGAGGAAGCTCGCTCATCCCAATTACAATCCAATCCAGAAATACAATGCAAGGAAAGTGATCCTCACTCGATTTTGACGAAATCTGGAATTTGGAATGAGGAGTTGGATTCCATTAATGAGCATACAGTTCAACTCCCCGATGAGTCGATCTCACTGACTGTTCAAAACAATGATGGAGATACATGGGTGTCTTTCAAATACAGTGATGATGACACACCTTCCTTACTTGACACACATGAATTCAATGATGAGGTAGAGGTTAGTTCATTCGAACCTCAACCGAATTTAGGAATAGATTGTGAGGAAAGCGATCCCATCTCAAGTGTGTACTGCACTGAATTGGAAGCTGAGAAGTATTGGGATGAGATTCATGAGAGCACAACCCAAATTTCCCTGGAATCAATCTCAAGTATGGTTCAGGTCAATGCTCAAGAAGCACACGAAGTGATCGGTCATACTGAGCTACTCCACTCACCTAACATGTCTGATTTAAAAGTGGAAGATGAGCTCATTAGAACCGACCCTTCCAACTTCTGTGAGAAATGTTTGGACCACTCTCTTGAATTGAATGATAATGTGATTCGGGAGAAGGACGAGCTGCTCGCTACGACTCTGGAATTTGAAACCACTCAATTGAGACCACCATCTGAACTGTACAAGTCGGACAGTTCAACGCCTCGATTGAGTAGTTTCAATGAACAAAGTGATCCCATCGATGCTTCCCCTATTGATCTTCAATATGTCTGTGCAGGGCTGGATCAAGAGAGCGTACATCCATCCACTGTCAAGGATGATGGATTCCTTAGGCAGATCATCACGAGCTCTAATGTGGAAAATAAGTCACACTCAGCTGAACTTCCCAACTCTTGGGATTGCTTGGCACACTTTGCAGATTCAAACGATCCCATGTTAAAAGATAAAGTGAATGCCTTGCAAGACGACATCTTAGTAGTCATTACTGACCAAGAGAACCCTTATTCTGAAGCTCCTTCTTCCCCTGATCCTAAACGTCTACCATTAAAGGAGGAGGAGCTGAAAATTGAACCGAAGTTTGACACTTCGAAATGTGTTGAGGCTACATCACTTTTTGCGAAGTTTTCTAAACTTTATCTACTTGTAGTCTCTGATTCACCATGGGATACTAATGTTGAAACTTCTTCTGTCACAGGTGAATCGTACATACTCTGGTTACCTCAAGCAATGCAATGGAAAATTTCTTATGATGTACATAAGTCTCTCTGGAAAGTCATGCCCCAGGGCGCCCAAGCCTGTTGCAAAAAAGGCTTTTGGATGATCTTGTTGAGAAACTTACTGAGAAACTTATCAAGATACTGGCCAGAAGATGAACCTTGCAGCATGAGTAGTTAGTTCAATGTTTGTGGGTAACATTGCTGTAAACCCTCACGAGACTACAACTCGTCCACTAGGGGCAACCTAGGGATTTAAAGGCTTGTTGCATACGCTAAATGCAATCGAGAGCACCTGCGAAAGTGGTATAGGTAGGATTTTTATTTTTGTTTTACTTTCGATTGGTTTTACTCTTGTGCTGACCCGCTCTCATGTTGAGATCTCTATGGAAAAGTCTCTCTCGACTCGTTACCCAGGTACTATCTTCCCATCACTTCTCATGTACTTTCGTTGTCCCATGTGCATTGCATATTTACATCTTTTACATTGAGGACAATGTAGATTTTAGGTTGGGGGTGGGAGATTAGGTGACCTAATTAGCATTTTCTTGGTCTTGAACAAAAATCGTGGAAATTTTTGAAAATTTTCTGGGATTTCTGGTGAATTCGAAGTGATGTTGACGGATATCCTTGACTTAGAATTTCAAAATTCGTGATATTGATAATTTATGACTCTTGGATTCAGTAGCTGTTAGATTTCACAATTAAGTTGAATTGTTAATCCATGATTAGAAGTTGTAAACGTTGATTGATTCATGATTTCACATGCCACATCTCGCTTACACATTGAGGATTCAGTTCAATATTGAAAGATTGACCTGGTAATCACTAAGCATGAAAGGAACTAGCCTGGAACATTTGCTTAACATGACTGGAAAAAAAAAGAAAAAAAAGGGAAAGAATTACACCATAGGTTTGCTCCCTATAGGTATGGATTCGATTTCCCATGATTAACAGTTAGAAAGAGATTGGGCAACTAGTTTCACCATAGGTTTGCTCCCTATAAGTGAAAATTGGATTCCCATCTTGACCCAAAAAAAAAAAAAAAAAAAAAACTAGAAAATGAAAGAATGATCTGTGAGGCAAAGTTCTGGTTTAGGTGATGGTAGTTATGAATTTTCTGATTGATTACCAATGATATCATGAAATCAATAATTTGATCATTTAATGATGATAGGTCGAGATTTCACTATACACCCATGGAACTCAATGTTTAAAATTATTCTAGTTTATGGATTAATATTTGAACTTGATTATGAAATTTACCGTGCATGAGAGGCCAGGAGAAATTAATAATCAACATTCATGAATCTTAAGATTTCTCATAGCTGGATTGTTTTTCAAAATATCACTCGGCTTCACAAGAATTGTCTTGTAATTCTCAACTTAATTTTCGCATATTTTGCTCGGGACTAGCAAAATGCTGGTTGGGGGTTGTGTTGAGGGTCAAATATTGCATATTAGACCCCAGTGATTACCGGATTTATGAACATGCCACCGTTTAAAAGCCCAATTTAATCATGTTTGTGACACAAGGTACATTTGCAAATGTGGACTACAAAAATGTGCTAAAAACGTGGATTTAACGCTCTGAAGTCACCAAGGCAAGAGACGGACTCCTGAGGACCAAGATCAACGCCAGAGATCCAAGAAAACCGAGAAATTGAAGTTCAAGTGGCCTGGAAGTAAGCTAGAATGCAAGATCACAGGGTTCTCACCATCTGATCAGCTCGAAACTGCAATGATGGCCTGAGGACCATAAACTAACCGTACACATCGAATTTCAGCCATTGGATCCTTGTGGAGGTGGCCCAACAGACAGATCAGCCCATAAATCATCAGTCTGGGGTCCACCGGATATCTGGATATGCTTCAATTTTGGTCTCAACCCCTGAAGTTAGAAGAGAAAGCAGATAGCTGGAATAGATTTCTCATAAACATCACGCTGGGCCCCATGATCATGGGTATGTGTGCACAGAAGGTACACAACCGCAGTGCACCGAACGGGAAGGACCGGTCAAAGTCGGTTGACCCGACTTTCCAATTCCAGGGGAGATCTCTCTCTCCTCTCTGTTGCGCGAGCGGACGATCGTCCACTGTGACGAGTTGTGGCCCACCACCTTCATCCGAATGAGAAATCAGGACCGTCCATTAGAAGGCCACGGTATGTATACTTGAAGCCAAGGTGACGGAATTGCAAGCGACAGCACATATCGGTTTCGATAGTCTAAACGGAAGATGGACGGTAGAATGAAATGTCTTGTGGGCCACACCAAGTTCAAACCCGATTTGGTCTTCCAAGATGGTTTTTCGTCTTGAATCTAATGAGCGGCTTGGATCCCTCATCTGATACCAATCACATGCCCACTATTCTTCACAGCAGCGGACGTACGAAGTTCTGTTGCGGAACAGAGCTGTGTACGAGCAAGGGTGGGCCACCATATTTGATTAATCTGGAGATCCAAACCATTCATCAAGTTGCTTGTCCAAAAACGCCCCAGAAGACGTCATTCTTGTTGATAGAAGCAAGGGAAATGCCGTTTTCTTGGACTGCATCTTTGATTGCGTAGCAAAGCTTACGCAGGAAGTGCGTAAGACTTTTTCCGCACCAACTCACGAGGACTGCCTTCAGCAACGGATGCATGGAGTGCGGAAATCGATCGCCACCGACTCTCTCCAGCCTTTTCACCAATTGCTAGGACTATAAGAAAGGGAAAGAGATTTGAAAGGGAGGACATCCACGGCTAGAGCAGGGAGACGTGGAGCAGGGAGAGAGACAGGGAGTTTTGTTTTTTTTTTTTTCATGTTTTGTTTTGTTTAAAGGATTCAGCCCATTCATGTTGGGCTGAACCTCTTAGCTAGGACTAAGAGGTGAAGCTTGTAGTGAGATGGGAGTGTTTTCTATGCCTTTAATTTAATTTGAATTTAAGAATTGAATTTGTTATTTTGATTATTAAGGGAATATTTTAGTCTTTAATGGTCTGTTGTGACTGAAATTACAATGGGTCTGCAATGGCTTTGAGTATTTCCTTTTTCCTTTTGATGTTTATGACGTCAGGAAGCCCTGTTGTTTACCATCGTCTCCTGGGCATGGTTGGATGACGGTACCCTTCCTAACCTTCATAAACATGTTGACTGGTTGGTAATTAGTTTAATTCTGTTGTTTGCTTTGTCTCCTGGGCATGGTTTGGTGATGGAATCCATTCTAATTCATATACCTCTCATCTCTTGAAAACTATATCAACGGCAATTCAGTTAATTTCCCTGATTTTTAATCCAGGCATAAGATCTCCCTGATCTCTACAAGTGGATCATCTGAATCCCTAGTGTTTCTTCCTCTGAATTCTCTTAAGTTTAGTTAATTATTTCACAATTATTCCTTAAATTATAATTGATTTAGACTTCATCTTAGTCTAGTTTTAGTTCTAGTTAGTTTCAGAATACGTACAGGTTTCAGTCCCTGTGGATTCGACCTCGGTCTTACCGAGTTTATTACTACATCACAACCCTATACTTGGGGAGTGAACATGGGTCGTAGTTGTATGGGTCGCAATTGTCATGTTATATGGGTTACAATTGTTTTGATAAGAAACAAATGCATTTGATTTGAGAAATTATCTTATTTAATCATAACAAAGAGAATAAAAAGAGAACAATCATCATATCTATTTATTCTGAATTCGTTTACATCCTTTGATTTCCCTTGATTCTAAGATAGATTATCCAGAATATAAGAATTGCAAGAGTTTGAATATCAAATCTGGATAATGCACATGCATGCAGTCATGAGATGATGCACGCCCTCACAGTCCAATACTCCCTCATAAGTGATTCTGACACCACATTCGCAAATACCAACACTACCTCATCACACGACCACAACATCCAAGTCCCCATAGCCTAGATTAATGCGATGCCATGAATATTCATGTTAGCCAAGTAATTAATTAAGTCTGTTCATCCAACAAAATTGGCGAAGCGGGAACACATCCATTTAATCAATGACCTTATCCAGATCACTAGGCCGAGGGCGGCTGTAGCGGTTCCGTGCCTACGATCCTTGATCTGCCTGGGTTCATCATTCCCAGCTGAACGCATATGATATGTAAAATTGTGAATAAATCGCTTACAGTCACTACAAGGAGACTCATTACCCCAGCGTATGCGGATAACATAGACACGGTGTCTCATATCACCATGCCCGACTCCAAAGATTCGGGGATCATATGACTAATGGTTATTAGTAGACCTTTCAAGGGTATGTTGTACTCCAGATTCAGGAAGGCGTGATCATAGATGATGGACACACATGGTTAGTCAGCTATTAGGCTAGTTCGGTTGACTTGGGCGAACATTGGCATAACCGTAGTCCAACTATTGCCAGTTGTCCGAGTTCAACCCGTGTCAATCAAAATATTCTGAGGCAGCTGACCCAATCGGAGCCACCCTCGTGTTTTCATGGTTTACCGGCCAACCCGACTACCCAAGTAGTCCCAATCAATCAATAATACTAATAAATTAACCACCATGACTACAAGGAGGAGTATGAATAATAAATCATGAAATTTTACTTGATTGAACATTTTATCAAACATGCTAGTTGTATCAGACTAGGGTAACAATTCATGAAAGGTAAAATAGGTTAAGTGCATACACAAGTGAGTAGGAGGAAACATGAGCAATAAATTAGATAATCCTACTTATTCTAGCATCCTTTTGAACATGCAAGCTTCATTATATAAAGATAACAAATTATGGAAAATAAATCGCATCATATGAGTATACACAAGATAACATGCATTTATCCATTCACAACACAAATCATTAATTGTGGAACGGGGTTCGATAAATGGTAACTTAGAGGTAATAGTCTGCACCTTGGGTTGGTTCGTCAAATCTGAACTCGCTCATAGGGCTAAGGCTCTGCGAGACTACTTACCGATGCCTTACACCTGTACAGTTAGCTCATAAGGATTCATGCATCCTATTTTCAAGACTCAAACCTCCAAAAGGGACTTGCTAATTTACCTCTAATTGTCATCGGGACAACTCCGGCAATGTGGTGCGGTCACAACTATGTTGTTGGTTAGCAGGGACAGGGCGTGTCTCCTCCAATCAACCCCTCTCCCACAATTCCTCCCCATCTTCTCCTCTTTATCTCTAGTTTCAATTAAAAATTTGTATGGGAGTGAGAGGTTGGAAATAGGGGGTTATTTATAATGTTAGAATGTGCATGAAACCGGGCTCACAAAATTTTTGATCGCCGACAGCCTCCGTAGTACCCCATTCTCGGCTCCTGACACTCATACACCAGGTTTCGATCCTGGAATTCAACTAGGAGGATTTCTATAACATAAGTCTGTTTCATAATCAACATAACCAAGATCATAACCCACAAATAATAACCACAGGAGCATCATCACAAAATCCACTAAGAATAAAAACTTTTATAAGGCGCAAAAAGGGAAAGATACAATGGCTATAAAAACTCCAAAAGCTCCGTGGCACGCTCCTGCTCAGCTACTGTCTAGCGTCACCTGCATGCATCAATCATGCATAGCTTATAGAAAGCTTAGAGGGCGGTGTACGTGTGTGCAGGATAGGTGTCAAGTATGCAATATCAGAGTACGCAGAATATGCTGGCAAGACCATGAATATCACCAGCCATAACAAGACTATGCAATACAAGGCAGGAATGTCATCAGTCATCCCAAGGCTATGCTACACTAAACATGAATGTTATCAGCTATACCAAGGCTATGCAATGCGGGGCCTACATAGCCAAATGCCATATGTAATATGCAATGCGATCATGCCAGTCCTCATATCAAGTCCACATAGCAGTACAGTTCCTCTCTGAGAAATCACCAAGGTCAAATACACTCCATACTGACTGCCACCTCCCTAGCCGAGCAGCCCAGTGAGTGGAAAAGACCTTACTACCCACCTGTAGTCTGCCAATAGCTACTCGGCTCATCGATAGCGGACTCATTTTTGAGCTGGTCAAACTCAGCCTAATTTATGCCCCCTCACTTGGGCGGGTAAGGCCACACCCCCTTCCAACCGACCACGACATAGTGGGAGATGAGGCCTAATGGTATTTGGCATCGTCGCTCATGTTTTCACTCGGTCTAGACGTTGGAGCATCTCCTGGTACCAATAAAGTTATGAGACTTTCACCTAAGGACATCCTACATGCCCACAGTGTTAGAACCAAGCATTTCTGGTGTCCGAATCTGGTCATCTACGATGTGCCTGTGGAGGCTACGACCCTGATGATACTAGGGCGAATAATTACCGTGTCATGCAAATGCGAGATGCATGAATCCTACCAATCAAACATGCATCAGTCCTGCGCATGCAATGCGCTCATGTGAGACAACTCCATCACTCAGGGAATCCCATAAACAACCTGCCCAATGGCACATACCATGATCAATCACTCCTCAACCAAGAATACATATGATGCACATGGGAATGAATCATGAAGATAAACTAAGCATAATATGCGGTGATGTTGTACTCTCCTCTTAGTGAGGTCGGGTTTAGGTACTTAGACGATTTTACATGGTATGGAATAAGCGTAACAATAGTGGGGGCCCAATGGTTTGGGGTAGCCCACAAAGTCTAGGTAAGCAATACTATAGGCCCAATATATGAGAGTGGGCCTAACAAAGGACCTAGAGAGGTTCACAATGTGGACATTTAACCACCATTGTTCCCTAGAAGGCATCCCAACAAGAAATCTAGCTAAAAACAAGGCTCATGGCCCGGATATAACTATGAAAAGAAAATGGGCAGCAATCCATAACATTCTATACCACATGATGGGCCTCAAGAAACAGCCCATAACCTACATACATCAACATGGGCTCAATGGGGCAAGTCATAGCCCAAGTATCATGGCCAACGAATACATGCATTATGATGGATCTTATGGGCAGCCCATATGCCAAAATACATAGGTAAGGCATATCCAAGATTCGTCAAGATGGGCCTTACAATTCAGCCCAAGACTGGGCAAGATAGATGGGCAATAAGGATCCAATTACATGTAACATATCAGCCCATAAGATCCAGCACAACAGGTAAGCAGCCCACACATAAAATTGGGCTCAAGGCTGGACGTCCAATCCATTTGGGCCTGCTGGATGTCCAAAAATCTGGATTGTCTTGGTCCTCAAACAATCAGCCAAAGGCGGGCCTCACAAGGCACTAATGGGGCCCAATATTCACAGAAAAAAAAACCTACACAGAGTGAGTACATAGCACCCTCAATTTGGTGGGCCTCATAACATCACAGCTTCTAACTACATACAGATTTTTTCTAAGGCCTTTGCTGGACATCCAGCCCACCTAACTTCCTGGGCCTTCTGGGGTCCAGTAGATGGTAATTCTGAGTGAACATAAACTTCATGATGGCCTATAATTATCACAGTGGGCCCCACTAGATGGAAGGTGAGAATACAACACATAAATCAAAGTGGGCCTACTGCTGAACTGCAAGTCCAGCAGCACCCCAAATGCCTAAGCGTCCCAATGGGGTTGGACGGCTGGCCCTACAAATACCTAAGGTGGGCCCAACTTGTGGACGTTCCACCAGGGGGGTGGACCACATCCAAGTGGGCCACACATAGGGGAGGACAGCATGGATATCACACATCATCGAGGTGGGCCATATGGGGGAACGGCCAGCCCCTGTTGGACGTTAGCCTAGCTGGAACGTCCAGTAGGTGGGCTGCTAGCCCAGCTACAATAATCCCCAAAAATGGGTGGTCAAGATGGTCCACATACACTTGAGGTGGGTCCCAACAAGGTGGGTCACAAGGAAGGTAAGGAAAGAAGCCATAAACACATACAAACAGGGATTTAAAAATCTGGACAACAAGGTTTAGAAAAATAAAAATGTTGCTGGAATTATTGTTGTCCCCATCTTGTACACCCAATAGAGTGAGCCCAGGCTTGCCCAAACAAGGGAAAAATGGGTGGATCACATGCACCCATGGATGAACAACAAGTGGAGTCCACATGAGTGGCCCACCATCCCTAAAAATCAAGCTGATATGTATGTTTTCCCTCTATGCAGGACTGCTAGATGGTCCAAAAACTTGGATTGTTTAGCCCTCTTGGGCCTGATCCATGGGGCTTCAATCAAGGGTGGACGAAGTGGGTTTCATCACACTACAGGGTGGGGTCTACACCTCAGAGGAATACCCAAAAATCAGGGAGAAAAAGAGCTATAAACAGGGCTTTAAATAAACTTATAATTCTCATTGTACACACATATTTCTGAAATAGTTCAATTTAAATGAAATTAGCATCATTTAAACACAAATTACTTATATGATAATTTTGTTACACATGTAAATGAGAAAACTTACATGAAACCATGCATTGAAGAAGTAACATTTTAACAAATTACACCCACCTTTGTTTCTCGAATAGCCATCAATTCACCATACTTGGATATAACCTGCATCAAATTTAACATATTAATCAATTAAGTCATATCCATGAATGATGGATCATACCTCATCAAAATATAATATTTAAACTATACCTCATCATCTGCCCATTTCATTGGATTCAACAATGACTCTAAGGATCTCTTTTCGAAGTGGGCCAAATACTTAATCCCTAAGGACATATATTATCGTATTAGTACAAAAAGATTTAAAAAAATAGGTGGGTGGATTATAAATTAACTACTTAAAGCATCTTACTTGATTTTATTATGAGCTTTAAGAGTCGTAATTGCATTCACCTCTTCTTGGGATAACATATACTCATCACACTTTTCTATACGTGATTGGATTTTAGGAGTTTCACATATACTTTTACCTTTGGTTTTACATGAAATAATTCAGTGTATGAAGATTGTAAGACTTTTGAAGGAATCCTCTTCCTACCCTGCGCTTTGACACGCTTCACTAAAGAGTTTTGATTTGCAACAAAAGTCTCTTTTATCTTCGTATTCGCATGAACAGGAGTAAAAACTTGTGGTATATCAAAATTTACTTACATGTCCTTAATTATCTCACATGATGTAGCTTCCTAATCACAGTTTCTCTTTAGGGCGTGTTTGGATTCGCGTATAGTACTGTATTGTGATGTAATATTATGCAACGCGTATACTTTGGACATTGTACACTGTATCCATGTGGTTTATCCTTCATCAGTAAAATGTTTGGTATGGAGTGACCTTGGAAATGTAATCAGCGGATATACCTAATTCAATGTTTGTTGAAGGATCGGATTCCATAGTGAGAAAGTGTCTATAACACATACCATGTACAATACTTGCTATAGACCACGGATTGGCTACTAAAACTTGACACCACATGGATGGTGTTCGATGCTCTGGGGGCCCACCATGATGTATGTGTTTCATTCAAACCGTCCATTTACTTATACACATCAATATATGGTATGATACCCAAAATGAGGCATATCCGGCATCTAAGGTGGACGAGGTTACAGGAAACAGTGTTCAATCAATCGACACCATCAAACCTCTGCCGCCACTTTTTCTTCGCTGAGATCAAAGAAGCAACGAACGACTTCGATGAGGCTCTTCTCCTCGAGGTAGGTGGATTTGGTAAGGTCTACAAGGGTGACATTGATGGTGACACCATGAAGGTTGCCATCAAGCGTGGGAACCCGCTCTCTGAGTAGGGTGTCCATGAGTTCCAAACCGAGATCGAGATGCTCTCTAAGCTCCCCCATCACCACCTTGTCTCCCTGATTGGCTACTATGAGGAGAATTGTAAGATGATCCTGGTCTATGATTACATGCCCCACGGGACCCTCCGCGAGAACCTCTACAAGACCCAGAAGTCGGCGCTACCATAGAAGCAGCAGCTCGAGATCTGCATTGGTGCAGCCGGTGGCCTGCATTACCTCCATACTGGGGCTGAACGCACCATCATCCACCGCGACGTCAAGACCACAAACATCCTGTTGGATGAGAAATGGGTTGCAGTTGATGGAGAAATCCGATGTCTACACTTTTAGGGTTGTGCTGTTGGAGGCTCTGTGTGCGCTATGGTCTCTCGAAACACTAGAGAGAAAGCTTCTTTTTTTTTTCGAAGGCGTTGCAACGCAATGAAGGCGTTGCACTGCACGATGTGAAGAGACACCTGCACAGAGACGTGTAGCCTTCATTTTTTGGTTCGGCGACGTACACGGGCGGTGCGTGTATGGCGGATATCAATTCAAATTCAAACGAGCATTAATGTATTATTTTAAAATAAAACAATGCAATACATTTTGGACCAGCGATCCAAACACACCCTTAAATCTTTTACTTCATCAGACAATCATTTTATGATTATTTCTTTATCAAGTATCTTATCTCTTAACTCTTTGTTTTCCATAAGTAATTCTCTATACTCACTATTGTCTTCATTGTTCTTATTCTATATAAAAAAAAAAACATAATAAAGCATTAACTTATGGAAAACAAATAATCATGTGAGATGTATATTGTGATTACATGTATCATTAACTTCTCTATAATGTTCAAAATTTTAGGTTCGAATTGTCTGCACATTTTGTTGACTGCACTTGATATATCCTCTATAAAAATCACAAGAATCAATGAAATGGAATTAGTATTATAACGCATTGTGATCTATAAAATATACACAAATTAAAAATAATTGTTGTATGCAAAATAATTACATTTTTCTCATTATTTTGCAAAAATATAGGTTCCAAACGACTACATGTTTCTTAGGTGATATTTGATGCTTATATGCAAATCACAACAAAGATAATAAGGAATTAGCATAATAAGATAACATAATTAAAAAATATATACGCATATATAAAATATTTGTTAAGTGGGGAACAATTGCAATTTTCTTTAACTTGTTGAGTAATTTAGGTTCTAAATGCCGGCATATTTCTTCTATAGTATTTGACGTATCCTATAGGCTAAGAAAAAAAATACAAATATTGTTTAATGTATAATCAATATTGATTGCATATCAAGTACAAAAAAAAATACGAATTACTTACAGGAGGAGGTAATAGATTTCTCTCTTCATATGTAGGCTTTATTTCTTCAATAACCTGATGGATATAAATATATAAATGTATATACTTTCTTTAAACAAATCAAATATTAATTTTAAAATCTTAATTTAATTAAATAATTGATTACCTGAGTATAGATGAGATTATCAATATATTTCCAATGTGTGTCAGCGTTTTGGTAACCACCTTCCATCCATATTAATAAATGTGGATACATCATTTTTGTTGTTAACATTGGCTGATGAATGATGTACTCTTGTAACCATGACTATGCATAAAATAAATTCATATCAGAAAGACATGAGAACAATAAGAAAAAAAATTGATAAAAGTTGTTGTTTACTTACTTCTAGTATCATGACACATCCGTTCACATAGCTCTTCTTCTCCTCCACACATTCAGAAATACTTCTAACAAAAAACGCATAACCAGCAGTCGCCCAATCATACCTATGCAACTTTTCCAGGTTATTCACATAGTACAACAAGAATTTAGGTGTGGCATGATTTGAAGTTGGAAATAAAATTGTATTAAATATATACAAAATGATGAGTTTGGTAAAGTCAACTAAACAATCATCCAAAGTTTCTTCCATTGTCAGGCCCATGTCCTAGTAACCGTTCCGTTCCATAGGGTTTCGCGGTCCTCCCGGTCAAATTTCAGTGACGCGCGACCTATATATTTTATTTGTGGGCGACCCTAAGTCTATCTTGTAATCCCAAGCCGTCTCGACCCGAGACCCATGTCATTGCGACCGCGCCGTCGCCGCGGTTCCGACGCCGCGTCTCGTGCACCAATTCGACGTTTAAATTATAAGTTGTAGGCCGCGCATGATTCTGACCAATGATCACATGATTGTGGGACCCACCTATCCAGATTGCACATTTCCCTAGGCTATGAGGATGACCTTACCCTACCTACCCTACCCTAGCCACCCTAGCCCCATGCATGCTAGGCATGCTCTTACATAAAATGATGCCCTCTCTTCCCCAAACTAATTATAGCCTTACAAACCCATCATTACACCACTACAACTCCCTCATTCCCTCTCTTTCTTCCTCATTCCTCCATTACTAGTAAGAGAGACCTATTCCAAAGAAAAAATCCAGCAACCTCAAGCTCCCTAATCCCCCATATCCAACCCTCCAAACCTCATCTCAAGCCCACCTTGAGATATGCATTGTAGGCAATTTGTCCACCTAATTTTCTGGACTATATGGGCTGCTCCATTAGGCCCACTATGATGTATGTGATGCACCCACTACCCATCTCTTGTGCCTAACCCATGGGCCCTTGTGTGTGTCTCAATATGATGTATTGCTGGTCCTTTTGTAAGGCCCATTATGATGTATGTTAGGCCCATGAGTGAGGCCCAATGGGATATGTATGAGGCCCTAGTGTGTGGCCCAATATGATGTATTTGTGGCCCAATGATGAGGTCCAATGTGATGAGTTTGTGGCCCATTTGATGAGGCCCCATGTGATGTATTTATGGCCTTTTAATGAGGCCCAATGAGATGTATTTGCAGCCCATATGATGAGGCCCGATGCAATGTATGAGGCCCATATGATGAGGCCCATTTGGTAAGGCCTAAAATGATGCATATGTGGCCCATGAGTGAGGCCCATCGTGATGTATATTAGGCCATTGTGTGAGGCCATGGGCCCACTATATATTAGGCTCTATGTAGGCCACTCCTAGGGAGCAATGTTGATTAAATGTCCACATTGTGGGCAATGATGGTTAATGTCCATATTGTGACCTTTCCTCAGGCCTTATTAGGCCCATTCTCATCATTCTCTTAGTGGGTTAACCCAAATCATTGGGCCCCATCGATGTTGCATAGTTCATCATCACCGTAGACGGATGGATCAATGCTATCAGAATGGTATATTCACGGCCGAGGGCCGATCTTTATATTATAGTTTAGATCGGCGGATCATCTATGGATCCCGCCTTGCATATAGGCCGATTATCAATGTCGATTATGAGTATGTGACAGCACAACATCATGATACATGCCCATATGCATCATCCGCATGCTTTATATGAGATGTGGTTAACCATTGCATATGACATTGGGCAGGTTGTTCATGGGACTCTCTGATAGACAGAGTTGTCCCACATGAGTGTACGGCATGCGCAGGATTGATGCATGACTAGACTATGTGACTCATGCATCTTGTATTGTGTGATTGTGATTACTATTCACCCTAGCGACATCAGGGTTGTAGCCTCCACAGGTATAGCGTAGATGGCAGGATTGGATATCGGAAATACTGTTTAAGCACGGGAGCGGATAAGATGTCTCAGGGTGAAAGTCCTCAAACCCTTATGTACCATGGAGGATACTCCAATGCCTAGACCGAGTGGATGCATAAGCGCATGAGGGTCGTATACTAGGAGGTCGTGTCTCCCACTGTGTTGTGGTTAGTTGGAAGGGGGTGTGACCTTACCCACCTGAGGAAGGGGCAATATCTAGGTTGAGTTTGACCAGCTTGAGGAATGGGTCCGTTATCGACGAGCCGGGCCTGATATTGGTAGGCAGATAGTGAGGTCTCTTCTACTTACCCAGTTGTGCGCTTAGATAGGAGCGGCAAGCTGACGTAGAGTGTAATAGACCCCGATGATATCCCAGAGATGAGTTGTATAGATTCCAATGAGGATTGGTATGCTTGAGTTGCATTTCGCATCGCATGACCTTGGTATGGCTGATAACATTCATGCCTTGCATTGCATAGCCTTAGTACGGCTGTTAGCATTCATGGATTCACCAGCATATTCTGCATTACTCTAATATTGCATTCTGAGTACGCTTATATTGCACACACACCTTCACCACCCTCTAAGCTTTTTATAAGCTTATGCACGATAGATGCGTGTAGGTGACGCGAGGACGCAGTCGTAGCTGAGCAGGAGCAGGAGAAGGAGCGTGCTGCAGAGCTTCAGGATTTTTTGGCTATTATTATCATTGTATTTCCCTTTATGCGCATAGTATCTCAAAAGTTTTTTGTAAGCCCTGTATCCTAGACCGTACCGTTCAGTAGACTTCTGCGATCTTCCCAGTCGAATTCCGGTAACCTTCGACCCTTAACCGACATTTACGCGCGACTCTGCGTCACACGCCGTCAACCTGAATCGATTCAACCTAAGACTAGTACCTTAGCAACCGCGCCGTCGCCATGGTTCCGATGCCGTGTCTCGCGCACCGATCCGATACTCTGGCCAGAAGATGTGGACCAGCGTTCGGTGCGAGGAAAACGCCGCGCGCGTGAAAATCGAAGAGAATCTCTACGACTTGTCACGTCCATCCATCAATCAATCAACCCCATCATGTCAAGTACACATCACCTCTTACATTTCTCCAAACAACCCCTAAAGTCAAAAAGCTCTTACACAAGCCATACTTTTCTTACACCTTTTACCCCAAAAGTCAAAAAGAGACTCTTACACCCATCACTCACCACATCAATACATCCATCACCCATCTCTCTCTCTTTACAACCCTCTCTCCCCTTCATTTTCAAATCACATTCCAAGCAACCCAAAAACCTCCATACGTCCAAGCTCTTCCACTCCAAGAGAACCACAAGTGTGGCCCACCTTTCCTACCCTTTCATCTCCCATCTCAACCATTCAAACCTCATCTCCTCCGTTGGAATCGAAGTTAAGGAGCTAAGGAAGCCTAGGGTGCAAGTAGAAGTCGGTGGGTGATCTTGATCCCACATTTTGCATTTTTTTTTTATTAAAGGGCCACATGTAGTGGGACCCACCTTGATGTACATTTTGTATCAAAGAGGAGCCCATAGTGGCGGGGCCCCTCCATCAACCCCATTATCGCCGTTGTCTCTCTCTCTCTCTCTCTCATGTATTGTGAACCCCACTATGATGTATAATCCACGCCGTCCCATCCGTAGGGCCCACCTTGCTGACCATCTTTGGGTGGGCCTAGATGTGGGAGAAACACAAATATCAGCTTGATCCGAATCTGGTGGCCCACTGTGTGGGACCACGGTGATGTTGAATGCCATCCAGCACCGTCCGACAAGCTGGACGGTGGGCTGGATGCGCTGGTCAATGGGACCAGTCCCATAACTCCAGTGGTAGACGAGTGAAAGATACCTCGTTCCAACGTTGAGGTCTTGGCAGCGTTCCCTAGTGTGGGCGGCTAACAGGGAAGTGTGAATTAACGGTGGGGTCCATGGGACCCACCCTTGTCCTTCGCCCATCCTGATGGGCCACGCCGTCATGTATGTGTTTTATCCAAACTGTCCACCATCTCTGGACGGTGGAACTCCGCCATGTGGGCCCTCCCTTAAATGCCCCGATCCATAGCTCAACTGGCAGACAGAGTGAAAGATGTCTCATTTCAACATGTGAGGTCTTGGTATCAATCCCTATGGAGGTGGCTAACGTGGAGTGTGTACAGTCATGGGTGTGTGCTGGTCGTGGGGTCCATGAGACCCATCCATGCCGTTCATCCACTTGGAGTGGACCACCCCATCACGTAAGTGGGACCCACCCCACGTGTGGGACAACACCGTGATGTATGCAACTGTCCAGGCCGTCCACGGCCTGGACGTTTGGCATATGATATATATTATATTATATTATATATTTGATATATTATATTATATTATATTATATTATATTATATATGTATTATGTATTAAATATGGTGTTATGGTGGGCCCTACGTGGGACCCACCTCTATTTGTGACAGAGAAGAAAAAGACAAAGGAAAAGAAAAGAAAAAGTTAAAAAAAAAGAGGATGCAGCTTTGCTGCTCATAAAGCAGCACGTGGTTGCTCTCTCTCTCTATCTCTCTTTCTCTCTCTTTCTCTCTTTGAACATCAGCAATATGTAGGTCCCACATGATGTGTGTATTACACACGCCGTCCATCCGACGGTGGGACCCGCTCATTATGTATATGCGTTATCTACACCATCCCTAATTTGAACGGTGGGGCCCACCATGATGCAAGTGTTGTATCTATGTCGTTCAACCATTTATGAGATCATTTTAATACATGGGAAAATGAGTAAATCAGATCTAAAGTTCAATGGACCCCACCATTTAAATAGTGGATCGTGGCATCCACCGCTCAACTGCTAATGACAGCATTAGTTTCTAATTGAATTGATATTTGTTTTCATTTCATCTATCTCTATGTTAACTTGTGAATAGGTCGGGTCTCAAAAATATATGTGGGTGGGCCCGATTTGATATACCTAAGGCCCATTTGACTCGGCCCATTTGACTTTGCCCATTGATTCGACCCATTCAACTCGACCCACTTGATCGGCCCATATGATTAGGCCCATCTTGATGTAGTTATGGCCCATCCATTGAGGCCCACATTGATATATATGAAGCCCATGTTATGGGGCCCATTTGATGTAACTAAGGCCCATGGGTCGAGGCCCAATAGGATGTACACAAGTCCATTACAATGCGTAACTCTACCATGGTTTGAGTAATGATGTTTATGGCAGCCGTGCTTTGGGAGCAATGATGGTTTGACGTCCACATTGTAAGAATAATGTTGGTTAAATGTCCGCATTATAATTCTCCGTAAGGCCCATTGTTAGGCCCATACTTGTAGGCCATCTAGGTCCATCTTTGTTATGAACAGCATCCATCACCGTATAACATGATTAGTATAGTTCCTGATTCATGATCATACGCATCATATGTATGGTTGATATGAGAAGTGACTGATCATAGCATATGCCTTCGGGCAGATTGATTAGGGGCTCCCAGATAAGCGGTGTTGCCCTACATGAGCTCACGATACGCGCAAGATTGATGCATGACTGGATAGCGTGATTCATGCATTCGCATTGTGTGATTTGGCTACTGTATGCCCTAGCGACATCAGGGCCGTAGTCTCTACAAGCGTATCGTGGTTGGTAGGATTGGATACCGAAAATCTTGTTCTACATGAGGTGCTATAGATATCCCTGGGTTAATGTAACGCCCCATGTTTTCAGGACCCGAGTACATGACCCGTTTCCCAAAAACCCGAGTGTTAACCTTAAAGGATGGTCAAATATATATTTTTTTTCTTTTATCAGAGTAAGCAGATGAGCGTAGAATGGACAAGTAAGCATAAAGGAAAGTTCTATTATCATTTAGAATATACAAGAGAGTGCCCATAATGACTTGTACAAACCAATGTCTCGAACATAACAAATACAAGAATCCACATGATCTAGTACAAGAAAAATAACATAAGAATGTAAACATAAGCCGCAAGACTGCGCAGCTCCTTAAGGTAGATGTAGTCATGCAACCCTGGCACATGTACCCGACTCCTCATCAACCTGAACCTGAAAGTCACTTAAGACATTTGTGCTACCTGTACGGTTATATATTTGATGGATGAGTGGCCAACTCAGTATGAACTCCCCTCAAGATTACACAGCGCCGCATTAGGTAAGCATAGTTATAAAACAAAGCATACAAAATAATACATGATGCAAATCTTATTATGTGCATGGATGCGTGAAGTATGCAATCATCGCCCCAGGGATGTTCATCTGTGCGATCATCGAACTTGGAAAACATTATCTAGTCGAGTCCCCATGCAATTGTCGACCTAGGTAAAACATCCAGACGGTCTGTGCCCCGGATAAAACATCCAGACAAGCGATCTGACTGGTCATCAGCGCAACACTCGGTGTAATCGTGAGGCATGAAAATCCAGGTCATCATCATAATCAAATGACTGGTCATAAGTGCAACATTCAGCGTAATCACAGGGCAGAGTGATCCAAGCCATTGAAATATGTCATGTATGCATGATTAGCCAAGTCATTATCAGTCCATTTACAACCAGCCAATTTAGATAAGCTCAAAGGTCACTACGGGGAGCACATAGCCCAGCGTAGGCTGACAGCTCGGGTATAGGTCCCATACCACCATCCCCGGCTCATGAGACTACCATCTTAGGATGTTTAATGGAAACCTATCGATTAGTGGGCAATCATATTACAGTATATGGAGCTTACCATCGCATGGTTGCACAGTATAAAACATCGAACCCATATAGGGAAAATATCAAATAAAACCATGCAGGGCGAATATCAAAATATACCACATAAGGCGAATATCAAAACCATATGATAAAGACCATCCTTAAAAACCATTGGGCACAACAACCTTGGATGGTAGGCCCATATCAATGATCCATCTAGACCACCACTCAATAACCACTAAGTCGAAGGTCCATTACGATTATAACTAGTCAAGTTACATCCCAAGTATGAGTGTACATTCATACGTGGGAATTTCCCACTAATGTACCAGTTCAAGTTCCGTAAGCAATCCACAAATGATCCACAAGTATGAACAATTATATAGGATAATCATAAAGCATGTAATACAGCAATTAAATTTTCACCAGTTAACACATGTGATTATAAAGGGAGATATCAATGATGAATTTAAATAAAAACTATAACTTAAGATAATGAGAAGATAGAAAGCTCAAGGGGAAGAATCATCACCTCATAGTTCGCATCACCTATCAGCATTGCTAGGGAATGCGCGTTCTCTTAAAATCAATCCCTATCATAAATCAGGAACTAGTACAATTAGATCCAAGTCCTACGCACTACTCACTACGCCAAAACAATGAAAAAAGGACGGTCCAAAACCGTCTCAAATGACCAAAAAGGATGGTCATGGACCGTCGCATAGGCAGTCAAATTTTGACGTGTCCTATTACTTAAAGGACGGTTGAAAACCGTCATTCTTATTGACGAAAAAAAGACGATCATGGACTATCCTTAAAATAGACTGTCATGGACTATCTCTTATGAGCCCAAAAAGGACGGCCATGGACCGTCCTTTAAGAGGACTATCATGGACTCTCTTATGAGCCTTCAAAGGACAACCATAGACCGTCCTTTACACGGACGGTCATGGACCATCCTTAAAAAGTACTGTGATGGACCGTCTCGTGTGAGCCTTCAAAGGACGGCCATAGACCGTCCTTTAAACGGACGGTCATGGACCGTCCTTGAAAAGGACTGTCATGGACCGTCTCGTATGAGCCTTCAAAGGACGGTTATAGACCGTCCTTTTAAAGGACTGCTACGGGCCGTCTCTTATGACCCTTAAAAGGACATTTTCAAATTTGATCGGTTACAGTATTCTTCCTGATATAAACCTGTTATACAATATATTTCATCACATTCACATCCATCTAAACCCAAACTATGTAAATCCATCCAAACACAAACAATCCCACATTACATTTATCCATGCATAATACATATAAGTTTAACTTCATAAGTAAAAAAAAAAAAAAAAAACAATCTTATCCACATTTCGTCACATTCACATCCATCTAAACCCAAATTACGTAAATCCATCCAAACATAAAGTACATCCATCCAAACACAAACAATCTTATCCACATCACATTCATCCACGCATAATACATATAAGTAAGTTTAGGTTTAGGGAATTGAGAATAGGTTAAGGTTTAGGTTTAGGAAATCGGGTTCGGGTTCGAGATCGGTTTGGGTTTGGGTTTTCAAGTTTAGGTTTAGGTTTAGGTTAGGGAGTTTAAATTAGGATTAGGTGTAGGTGTAGGTTTAGGGATTTGACAAAAGGTTAAGGTTTAGATTTAAGAATTCGGGTTCGGGATTGGGTTTAGGTTTGGGTTTTCAAGTTTAGGTTTAGGTTTAGGTTTAGGTTTAGGTTAGGGAGTTTAGATTAGGATTAGGTGTAGGTTTAGGTTTAGGGATTTGAGAATAGGTTAAGGTTTAGGTTTAGGAAATCGGGTTCGAGTTTAGGTTTGGGTTTTCAAGTTTAGGTTTAGGTTTAGGTTAGGGAGTTTAGATTAGGATTAGGTGTAGGTGTAGGTTTAGGAATTTGAGAATAGGTTAAGGTTTAGGTTATAAGCTATAGGTTTAGGGAATTGAGAATAGGTTAAGGTTTAGGTTTAGGAAATCGGGTTCGGGTTCGGGATCGGGTTTAGGTTTGGGTTTTCAAGTTTAGGTTTAGGTTTAGGTTAGGGAGTTGAGATTAGGATTAGGTGTAGGTGTAGGTTTAGGGATTTGAGAATATATGTAGGTTATATAGGTTATAGGTTCAGGTTTAAGTTTAGGTTAAGGTTAAGGTTTAGGTTTAGGTTATAAGCTATAGGTTTAGGGAATTGAGAATAGGTTAAGGTTCAGGTTTAGGAAATCAGGTTCGGGATCGGGTTTAGGTTTGGGTTTTCAAGTTTAGGTTTAGGTTTAGGTTAGGGAGTTGAGATTACGATTAGGTGTGGGTTTAGGTTTAGGGATTTGAAAATAGGTTAAGATTTAGGTTTAGGAATTCGGGTTCGGGATTGGGTTTAGGTTTGGGTTTTCAAGTTTAGGTTTAGGTTTAGGTTAGGGAGTTTAGATTAGGATTAGGTGTAGGTTTAGGTTTAGGGATTTGAGAATAGGTTAAGGTTTAGGTTTAGGAAATCGGGTTCGGGTTCAGGATCGGGTTTAACTTTAGGTTTAGGTTTAGGTTAGGGAGTTTAGATTATGATTAGGTGTAGGTGTAGGTTTTGGAATTTGAGAATAGGTTAAGGTTTAGGTTTAGGTTAAGGTTTAGGTTTAGGTTATAAACTATAGGTTTAGGGAATTGAGAATAGGTTAAGGTTTAGGTTTAGGAAATCGGGTTTGGGTTCGGGATCGGGTTTAGGTTTGGTTTTTCAAGTTTAGGTTTAGGTTTAGGTTAAAGAGTGAGATTAGGATTAGGTGTAGGTGTAGGTTAAGGGATTTGAGAATATATTTAGGTTATAGGTTTAGGTTATAGGTTAAGGTTTAGGTTTAGGTTAAGGTTTAGGTTTAGGTTATAAGCTATAGGTTTAGGGAATTGAGAATAGGTTAAGGTTTGGGTTTAGGAAATAGGGTTCGGGTTCGGGATCGGGTTTACGTTTGGGTTTTCAAGTTTAGGTTTAGGTTTAGGTTAGGGAGTTGAGATTAAGTTAGGTGTAGGTTTAGGTTTAGGGATTTGAGAATAGGTTAAGGTTTAGGTTTAGGAAATCGGGTTCGGGTTCGGCATCGGCTTTAGCTTTGGGTTTTCAAGTTTAGGTTTAGGTTTAGGTTTAGGTTAGGGAGTTTAGATTAGGATTAGGTGTAGGTTTAGGTTTAGGGATTTGAGAACAGGTTAAGGTTTAGGTTTAGGAATCGGGTTCGGGTTCGGGATCGGGTTTTAGGTTTGGGTTTTCAAGTTTAGGTTTAGGTTTAGGGAGGGAGTTGAGATTAGGATTAGGTGTAGGTTTATGTTTAGAGATTTAAGAATACATTTAGGTTTTAGGTCATAGGTTTTGGTTTAGGTTAAGGTTTTAGGTTTAGGTTTAGGTTTAGGTTATAAGCTATAGGTTTAGGGAATTGAGAATAGGTTAAGGTTTAGGTTTAGGGAATTGGGTTCGGGTTCAGGATCGGGTTTAGGTTTGGGTTTTCAAGTTTAGGTTTAGGTTTAGGTTTAAGAAACCGGGTTCAGGTTCGGGATTGGGTGTAGGTTTGGGTTTTCAAATTTAGGTTTAGGTTTAGGTTAGGGAGTTTAGATTAGGATTAGGTGTAGGTTTAGATTTAGGGATTTGAGAATATGTTACGGTTTAGGTTTAGGAAATCGGGTTCGGGTTCGGGATCGGATTTAACTTTGGGTTTTCAAGTTTAGGTTTAGGTTTAGGTTAGGGAGTTTAGATTAGGATTAGGTGTAGGTGTAGGTTTAGGAATTTGAGAATAGGTTAAGGTTTAGGTTTAGGTTTAGGTTTAGGTTATAAGCTATAGGTTTAGGGAATTGAGAATAGGTTAAGGTTTAGGTTTAGGAAATCAGGTTTGGGTTTGGGATCAGGTTTAGGTTTGGGTTTTCAAGTTTTGGTTTAGGTTTAGGTTAGAGAGTTGTGATTAGGATTAGGTGTAGGTGTAGGTTAAGGGATTTGAGAATATATTTAGGTTTTAGGTTTAGGTTATAGGTTCAGGTTTAGGTTTAGGTTAAGGTTTAGGTTTAGGTTTAGGTTATAAGCTATAGGTTTAGGGAATTGAGAATAGGTTAAGGTTTAGGTTTAGGAAATCGGGTTCGGGTTCGGGATCGGGTTTAGGTTTGGGTTTTCAAGTTTAGGTTTAGGTTTAGGTTAGGGAGTTGAGATTAGGATTGGGTGTAGGTTTAGGTTTAGGGATTTGAAAATAGGTTAAGGTTTAGGTTTAAGAATTCGGGTTCGGGTTCGGGATTGGGTTTAGGTTTGGGTTTTCAAGTTTAGGTTTAGGTTTAGGTTTAGGTTAGAGAGTTTAGATTAGGATTAGGTGTAGGTTTAGGTTTAGGGATTTGAGAATAGGTTAAGGTTTAGGTTTAGGAAACCGGGTTCGGGTTCGGGATCGGGTTTAGGTTTGGGTTTTCAAGTTTAGGTTTAGGTTTAGGTTAGGGTGTTTAGATTAGGATTAGGTGTAGGTTAAGGTTTAGGTTTAGGAAATCGGGTTCGTGTTCGAGATCGGGTTTTAGGTTTGGGTTTTCAATTTTAGGTTTAGGTTTAGGGAGGGAGTTGAGATTAGGATTTGGTGTAGGTTTAGGTTTAGAGATTTTAGAATACATTTAGGTTTTAGGTCATAGGTTTTGCTTTAGGTTAAGGTTATAGGTTTAGGTTAAGGTTTAGGTTTAGGTTTAGGTTATAAGCTACAGGTTTAGGGAATTGAGAATAGGTTAAGGTTTAGGTTTAGGAAATCGGGTTCGGATTCGGGTTTGGGTTTTCAAGTTTAGGTTATATGTTTTGGGATTTGGGAATAGTTTTAGGTTATAAGTATAGGTTTAGGTTAGGTTATAGGTTAAGGTTTAAGGATTTGAGAATAGTTTTAGGTTATAAGTAAGGTTTTAGGTTTGGGTATAGGCTTAAGTTATAAGTTATAGGTTATATGTTTAGGTTAAGGTTTAAGAATTCAGGTTCGGGTTCGGGTTTGGGTTATAGGTTTTGGTTTTGGTTTAGGTTATAGGTTTTGGGATTTGAGAATGGGTTCGGGTTTAGGTTATAGGTTTTGGTTTAGGTTACAGGTTATAGGTTTTGGGATTTGAGAATAGGTTTAAGTTATAACAATAGGTTTAGGTTATAAGTATAGGTTTAGGTTTAGGTTTTATGTTTAGGTTTAAGGTTATAGGTTTAGGGATTTGAGAATGGGTTCGGGTTTAGGTTATAGGTTTTGGTTTAGGTTATAGGTTATAGGTTTAGTTTTAGGTTTAGGTTTGGGTTATAGGTTTTGGGATTTGAGAATTGGTTTAGGTTATAAGTATAGGTTTAGGTTTAGGTTTTATGTTTAGGTTAAGGTTATAGGTTTAGGTTTAGGTTAAGGTTAGGTTATAGGTTAAGGTTTAGGGAATTGAGTTTAGGTTAAGGTTTAGGTTAGAGGTTAAGGTTTAGATTTAGGTTAAGGTTTAGGTTTAGGTTTAGGTTATAGGTTTTGGGATTTGAGAATAGGTTTAGGTTAAGGTTATAACATATAAGTTTAGGTTAAGGTTTGGGGATTTGAGTTTAGGTTTATGTTATAGGATTAGGTTTAGCTTTAGGTTTAGGGTTTTGGTATAGGCTTAGGTTATAGGTTATATGTATAGGTTAAGGTTTAGGAATTCGGGCTCGGGTTCGGGTTTGGATTCGGGTTTAGGTTTAGGTTATAAGTATAGGTTTAGGTTTAGGGAATTGAGTTTACGTTATAGGTTTAGGGATAGGTTAGGTTAGGTTATGGTTATAGGTTTTGGGATTTGGGAATAGTTTTAGGTTATAAGTATAGGTTTAAGTTAGGTTGTAGGTTAAGGTTTAAGGATTTGAGAATAGTTTTAAGTTATAAGTAAGGTTTTAGGTTTAGGTATAGGCTTAAGTTATAGGTTATAAGTTATATGTTTAGGTTAAGGTTTAGGAATTCGGGTTCAGGTTCGGGTTTAGGTTATAGGTTTTGGTTTTGGTTTAGGTTATAGGTTTTGGTTTTGGTTATAGGTTATAGGTTAAGGTTAAGGTTTAGGTTTAGGTTATAGGTTTTGGGATTTAAGAATGGGTTCGAGTTTGGGTTATAGGTTTTCGTTTTGGTTTAGGTTATAGGTTTTGGTTTAGGTTATAGGTTATAGGTTAACGTTAAGGTTATAGGTTATAGGTTTAGGTTTAGGTTATAGATTTTGGGATTTGAGAATAAGTTCAGGTTATAAGTTTAGGTTTAGGTTGGGTTTAGGTTATAGATTTAGGTTTAGGATATAAGTGTAAGTTATAGGTTTAGGGAAAGGTTAGGTTTAGGTTATAGGTTTCGGGATTTGAGAAAGGTTGTAAGTATAGGTTTGGGTTAGGTTATAGGTTAAGGTTTAGGGATTTGAGTTTAGGGATTTGAGTTTAGGTTTAGGTTTAAGTATAGGTTGTAAGTGTAGGTTATTGGTGGTTTAAGTTATAGGTTACAAGTTTATGTTTAGGTTTAGGTTTAGGTTATAGGTTTAGGTTTAGGTTTAGGTTTAGGGTGTGGTTTCGGTTAAGGGTGTGGTCCCTGCAAATACAGATATAAAACAAACACGACATGTCCAAATGGCCAGGCCCCTCCAATGTCGTCCATAGGAAATGGACAACTTCATCATAGTCATAACAGCAGTTCCCACCTTTCAGGGACCCCCGCTCATCTGAATAGCTCCGACGAACATCCGAGTCTGCTCCATTAATTTTGAGCAAATACATAAACATGGTCTATCCAAATGGCCAGGCCCCTCCAATGTTGTCCATAGAAAATGGATAGCTTCATCATAGTCATAACAGCGGTTCCTACCTTCTAGGGACCCCCGCTCATCCAGATAGCTCCGACGCACATCCAGGATTCTCTAGTATTATCTACTATTGAATGTAGCATTATCTACTACATACTAGTAACATACAACCAATATTGGGGCACCATACCATAAGCTACAAGAATTTCATGTCCCCCTAAACAAGGTATCCTCCATTGATAACATATATATATATATATATATATATTATAAGTTTTTTATTTTCATTTACATTCCCAAATACATTCATCATTCATCTAAGAAAATTGAAACAAGTACTGTCAATCTATGACTAACAGTTGAAAAGGAAAATCATGGATCTTATCTTACTGACCGCCTTATGTTTCTTTTCACCTTTGTAACTCTCATATTTGTTGCAGCTGCTAGTTCACCATCGTAGTCTCTCTAACCAAATCTTTGATAGCCACAACCTATATGACAGAGAAAAATGCAACCAATATAATCTGTTACAATTCAAAAGAGAAAAAAGATTTGTGGTTGTCCACGCCGAGAACGCATGTGGTTTATCCACGCCGTCCATTCATTTTTCTAGATCATTTTAGGGGTTAAACCTAAAATTGATGCATATACAAAGCTCAAGTGGATCATACCATAAGAAAAGTGGAAGTACTGATTTCCACCATTGAAAACTTTTTAAGGCCCCAAGTGATGTTTATTTGTCATCCAACTTGTTCGTGAGATCAGACAGACATGGATGAATGGAGAAAACAAATATCATCTTGATCTAAAACGTCGGTTTCCTCCAAGAATTTTTCAATGGTAGATGTTCAATTCACACTGTTTCCGGTGGTGTGGTCCAATTGAGATTTGTATATATTCCATTTTTTGTGTAAAGCCCTAAAATCATGTGATAAAATAGATGGACGTAGTGGATACAATGCATAAATGACAGTGGGGCCCGCAAAGTTTACTCAGTCCGCTAAGCTACACCTTGATGTTTATATTCCATCCAAATAGTGGGGAAAGGAATACCTACTATCAAAACCTTCCTAGGCTACACCTTGATGTTTATATTCCATCCAAACGGTTTATAAGGAATACCTAATCATATATTGGGTCTGCCTAAATGTGATTCACATATCCAACCCACTCATTACGTGTGTCCCACTTAGATAAGGGGTCAGACCAATTTTCAATTGCATCCATGTATGTATTAACTTATAAATAGGTTGGATCTCAAATAAACATCGCGGTGGGCCCTAAGAAGGTTTCAATAGTGGGTGTCACTATCCCACTCTTTTCCATGATAGGTCCACTTGACCCAACTTTTTAAGCCTCTGGACCCAACTTTTTAAGCCTAAAACACTCACTCAATTTACCATCATATGAGGACTTTAAAACCCTATTACACTTATGAAACAAATGGGCACCGCCCACTCGAAGATATAAGGTGCAATAAAAAGAAGAAAAACAAAAAACAAAAGGAATCGCCACTAGCCTTATTTTTTAGATTTAAAATCCCGTGGATGGCTAGAGAATCATTAAGGGTCTGTTTGAATTTGTAGATTTTTTTAAATAGGAAATGGTGTTTATCAAGAAACACCATTTCTAGAAAATAAAGAGAACAAAATGTGTTCCCCTTTATTGTCTTCAACATGATTTTGTTGAAAAAATAAAAATCATTGCTCCAAAATCTGTTATTATAAAAATTAAAAAAAAAAAAAAACATTATAGGACAGAAATCTGGGTGAGAGACTTCCAAGGTTTTTAGAATAGCCAGATTTTTCTCTATTTTTATTTTAAGGAAACATAGCCCCTAAGAAAATATAATTGAGGACTTATCTTTAAAATTATCAAAATGCTGCACTTTTTTCCAGCACTTCTACTCCACACACAATTGTTTCTTCTTTTTCTTTCGATGGCTAATTCTTCTAATGGTTATAATTTTGAAATCAACGGCTCTAGATCCATTTTCATCAAACAGATTTGGCATCATCATTCGATGCAATTACATCAGATTTTAGAAGGAAATGGAAATGCTCCCAACCATCCGTTTCCATTTCCAGGTACAATGGCCAACCAATCATGGAAGAGAAAGGAGGGTGAGCAATGCCAGCAATCATTACTTACAAATCTCTTTTTCATTTCTTCCCATCTTTGTAGTAACCAGACTTAGAAATCCATCTTGCAGCAGTATATAGCATCAAAATATATAAACTGCAAAAAAGGAAATGTAGAAGTAGATAACGGATTTCCAAAATCAGCAGAGAAATAAAACAATGAAAAGACCAAACATGAACAAAAAATGGAGATGATGTAAATAGTGAGATGCAGAGTCCAATAAAAAATTGCAATTGTGAACTGGCCAAGTCAGCAAGACAATAAGACAACAAATACAAATTACTAAGAAAAAGAACATAATAATAAGAAGAAACATACTTCTATACCACGAACTCCGAGGAAAAAATACCGATAAACTGTTCCAAAAATAAATACCCGCCTAAGAGGCATAAAAGTCTGAAAACAGGAGAAAAATCTGTCAATTAGTTTTTTTTTTCTTCTTTTGTGGGCTTTCATACATTTTCTTCTCTCTTTTGTGGGCTTTCATACATTTTCTTTTCTCATGAAAGGGATGACATTTTTTTTCCTCGTTCAAGTAAAAGACAATGCTTAGCCCAAACATCATTCTTTCTTGAAAATTTCTCAAACCTCAGGACCCTTCGATGACAATTCACAAAATGCAATATAAATGTAATCCTCCACCAGTTCCACCAGTTTTGCAAAATGGATAAATGACGAAGATGACACACATACATCATAGTATCGTAGGAAGACTGCAATGGTAGGCTGCTCATCTACATGCTTATTCATGTGTCCGTGACCCAGGCCATTCTCATGAGTATAAAAGGGTTCTCAACTACATGCCTATTCGTATGCCAATGTGGTAGTATGTGTGAGAGATTCAAGCCTTACATGGAACCTTAGCTACAATTTTCTGCTTGCAGTTACATTTGACTAGAATCAGCAATCTGGAATCCGGGATTTTTTATTTTTTATTTTTTTTGATGATTTGGAATTGTTTTTTGATGATTTGGAATCCTAGATTCTAGAATCATATAAATGATAAAATGGGTGGGGGGAAAAAAGAAATTTATCAAACTGCTTTAGTTTTTTACTGATAACTTTTTTTTGCTAAAACAGACTCTGAGAAAGAAGCCGGTAACAAAGCAGGAATTAGATCAGACTCAAGATGCAGAAAGAAGACAGAGAAGAAAGAAAATTGAGGATTTCATGTCTGATCTTAGGGGTAACATTTGGCCAACAACCACCATAATTCTAGTCACCCTTGCTTGGATGCAGAATCTGCTTTGGAACCAACTTCCCAATGAACATCTACTGGTGCAGGGACCAAACTGTAATCAAGAATCCTCTTAGTCAACAAGAGGATGTGCATTCAAAAATGGAGTTTAAGGAGTCCCTCAGAAACAATAGAATTTTCCCAGCATGAATTATAAGGCAAGACACCTAGCAGTCCAAACTTTCAGTTTCCCACAGCATGGGCTGTAGGCAATATAGCCTTGCATTTAGAGTCTCGAAATTGGTATAAAAGCACATATCTGCTGATGCCCAGCTGATACCTATTCAAATTGCAGAAACATGATACATTTGTCCAAGGCCTGGAAGATCTTTCACATATCCTGTTCATAAGATGATCAACTTTGATGAATTAAGGGGTTTACATGTATACATGAAAAATGCAACATGTGTATGGCGTTGGAGACAATAAGTACATCTCAGACAATGCTCCATGGTATGATAATTGCCTCACGCATTTATATCATCTTGGATGCATTTCCTTAAAGAGTAAATATGAATAATACTATATGGATATAGCAATCCCGGGATATAGCAATCCCATAGATCTTACACCAATCCACTGACGTAGCTAGCATTTCCTTCAAATCCATGCAATCCACTCTAATACCATCTAATTTTCCCGGCCAAACAGGCCCTTATTGTACTGAGTAAACTCAGTAGGGCCCTTTCAGTTTTGAATCCCCAAATTGAGAAAATTAGGGATTTTAATCCCAAATACAGCAATTAGGGATTTCGAATCCCAAATCCCAAATTGGCAATTTCAGATCCCCATCCCCAATTCTAGATTATGATTAGGGATTTCAGAACTCAGATCCCTAATCCAGTTACAATTAGGATTTCATATCCTTAATCCCCTATATTCGTTCATGGATTAGGGACTTAAATCACACGATTAGGGATTACAAGATCCAGTTTCCAGAGCTCGGATTGGAATCTGATAATTGGGGATTTTATATACCCTTACCTGTATTTCTGGGAGATAGTCATGGAGGCCATAGCCGGCATCTCTGTTGGTCTTCTATGTCTCTTCATCTCCAAGATCCTGGCCTTACACTTCGTCTCCATCACAACCAGCACCTCCACCTCTCTCTGCGGCAGCCATTATCGTCGCAAGGAGAGGGTCTCCAAGCAGATGCTGGCGGCATACGTGGTTTTCAGACCACCACTGATGTCCTTCGCCTTCAGCAACGCCGTCAGCCATCTTGATCAGCACCATGTTTGATGGAGACGGCCGGTCAATGACTGACCGCTCATTCATCAGCGGCGGTGGAGGCCTATTGAGCGCGCGCGAGAGAGAGAGAGAGAGAGAGAGAGAGAGAGAGAGAGAGAGAGGGAGAGGTTTAGGGGAGGGAGGGCGAGAGAAAGAGAGAGAAAGGGTTTGGGTTCTGGGAGGGGCGGGCGCGCGAGAGAGAGACTGGAAGGATTTGGGGTTTTGGGAGGGGCGGGCTCGCACGGGACTTTTAAGCGAAAACAGATTTAGGTGAATGGTGTTCGGTACTCTGTGGGCCCACCATGATGTTTGTATTTCATCCATGCCGTCCATCTTGTTTTCTAGATCATTTTATGGTATTAGACCAAAAATGAGTTATATTCCAATCTCAAGTGGACCACATTACAGGAAATAGTGTTTAATGAATTTTGACCATTAAAACTTTTTTAAGGCCATAAAAGTTTTAGATCAAGCTGATATTTGTTTTTACCCTTCATCTGGGTCTGTGTGACCTAATCAACAAATTGGATGTCAAATAAATAGTACGGTGGGCCTTAGGAGGATTTTAATTATGGATATCTAATCAATATTGTTTTCCTGTGGTGTGGTCCACCTGAGATTTATATTCCTCTCATTTTTGTGGTCAAGCCCTAAAATGATCTTTAAAAATGGATGAACGGAATGGTGAAAGAACATACATCATGGTGGGGCCCACAGAGCACCGACCACCAGCCACGGGGCTGGTGGCAGGGGGAGTAGCCAATCCGTTCCCCTTTTAAGCTTAGTTTTTTAAGTCTTCTGGAGCGCCCCACAATGATGTATGTTATTTATCCACTCCGTCCATTCATTTTTATGGATTATTTTAACAATTGATCCAAAAAAGGAATCAGATCGAAGCTGTAAGTGGACTACATAACATATTAACGATAAAAATTTATTTTTTATTATTTCTTATCCACTCTGCCCACTGTAATGGTCCACTTAAGATTTGGATATATCTCATTTTTTGTCTCATACTGTAAGATGATCTTTAAAAATAGATAGACGACATGGATTAAACATAAACATCATGATAGGGCTCACGAAAGTTTTGGATCAAGGTGATATATATTTTTTCACTTCATCCAATTTTTTTATACCTAATCAATAGGTTAGATGTCAAATAACCATTACAGTGGGCCCTAGGAGGTTTTTAACTAGTGGACATTCAATCAAAAAAAATTCCATGGGGTGGTCCACCTGAGATTTAGATCTATCTCATTTTCGGGATTAAGACATAAAATTATCTTTTAAAATGGATGGACGGCGTGAATAAAACACATACATCATGGTGGGGTCCACATTGCACTGAATACTAGCAACCTGGCTAGTGGCAGCATAACTAGCCAAACCACGTACGCTTCTGGATGGAAGCGGATTGCGTATAGAGTAACTCGGTACCCTAAGCGTACTGAGTAAATCCTGTAGGGCCCACCATGATTTATTCATTTATTCACTATCCCACTCTTTTCTATGGTGGGTCCACTTGAACTTTGGATCTGCCCCGTCAGTCAGATGCACCATTCCATGGTAGGCCACGAGCTTAAAAATAAAGTCAATCCATGACTTGGGTGAGCCACGCCACATACTATAGTTGAGAGGGTTACCCTCCCATTAAAACATTCATAATCATTTATTGGACCCACCTAGATGTGCTTCATAGATCCAACCCATTCATTATGTGTGTCCCACTTGGATGAGGAGTCAGACCAAGTTTCATACACATCCAAAACTCATGTGGGCCTCGCCAAATGCTTTTATATGTTTTAGGGATGTCTTCACATAGTTTTAGATGCTATAGCCCACCTGAGTTTCGTATATGACTGATTTTTGGACTTAAAGGGGACACATCAAATGCATGGTGTTGATGTTCTCAGGCCATATATACAGTTTCGAGCCAAATGGATGGTGGGAACCTTATGATCTTATGTACTGGATGACTTTTAGGCCTCTTTAACGTGAACGACTTGATTTCCTAAGATAACTGACGTGTAAATCCTTCGATCTTTGTCCCCTGGTGTCTATCCCTTGCCTTTGGTGTATTAGTGTGTTAAATCCATGCTTTAAGCATCCATTTCAGTCCTACGCTTGTGAATACACCTTGCATCACAAACACGATTAAATAGAGCATTAAACAGTATCATGTTCGTAAAAACAAGTAATAACTGGGGTTTAATATGCAATATTCGACCCTCAACAGGGGGCCATATAAAGTTTTGGATAAATCTGATATTATTTTTTCCCTTCATCTAGGCTTATTGACCTAATCAACAAAATGGATGTCAAATAAAAAGTACAGTGGCCTTAGGAGTTTTTAATGGTGGATATCCAATCACTATT
>JAJHSJ010000014.1:15235423-15320258 GCA_021015155.1 Magnolia officinalis | reverse complement strand
CTCGTAAATGGGTCCATTACCGTCAGGCCTTGTTGGTGATTGGTTGTCCACAGGTGGGTAGTGAGGTCTCTTACGTTCGCTTGACTGTGCGGGGTTTGTAGAGCGGCAGTCATTTAGCAATGTAATGGACCCTGGTGATTTTCTTATGATTGAAAATGTACTTGACATATGGTTTGGATATGAGCACTGACATTACTTGCATCACATTAGCATTGGCTGTGTAAGCCCCTTCATGCATTGCCTTGATATGGCGTCCAGTACTCATCGCATCGTATTCATGATAAGCCTTGGTAAGGCTAGTGATATTCTCATTGAGCATGTTTCCCTTCTTACATCTCCTACTATTGTTCTGTGCACCATTGTCACACACTTACATCACCCCTAAGCTTCTATAAGCTTATGTACGATTGATGCATACAGGAGACTCTAGGCAGGCGTCGTAGCAGCAGATCGTGGAGTAGAGCTGAGCATTTGAGAACTCCAGTGTTGCTGACCTTTCTCTCTTTTCTTTTATCTCATGTATGTCCTTTTGGATCTTATAGATGATTGTAAAAGTTCAAATTCTTAGTGAATTTTGTGATGTGTGCCCTTTGTTATTCTCAGATTTACTTGCTGTGATCTTCGGTATACTCGTATTGGAATGATTATACTATTACGAAAATCCTCCTTGTAGGATCACAGGATCGAAACTTGCCTCAGGTGCCGAGAATGGGGTACTATGGAGGCTGTTGCGTTCAGAACCGGGCATCGGGATCCTTGTGAGTCCGGTTATCGAGTCTGGGGGCGTGACAGTGCCAAGAAAACAGAGTGTTAATAATGTATAAATTGGATGCTTTAAAAATTGCACTTTTTTTTTATTTCATTTAGATCACATCCAATTACATTTATGAAGGTAATCATTCACGAGAATAAAATCGACTGTATTTATTATTTCATTAGAATAAAAGAATTCAACAAATTATCAAATGCCCTCTTAATGGGAACTTATTACATTATCGAGTTCGCAGCGGAAATATAAAACTAAATCATGAAACTATCTTTTATTCATTCAATATAATCTTCCTAGGGAGATGGTCCTCTAGGTCTTCAATCTGTACATCACCTGCATAATCTATACTATTGGAGAGGGTCAACACCCTACTCATAGTGATGGTTATTCATTAAGATTAACAATAATTCAAGAGATTCATAAAAGTAAAGTAAGGGTTTTGATACATCTTGTACTCCACCTCTACGAGAGGTATCAGCATGCGCAACCAATTTACATGAATGCATGCCTAACAAAGTGTGTACGACTCATCATACGGAGTGATCATCACAACGTGGAGTATAATTCATAGAAAACCCAGCTAGCCTCGCATTCTCACATTATGGAGATTCGCTTACATGTCTAACGTTACCATGGATTTACGTGAACACATCGAGGCAGCATAACACATGAATTAGATGAATTACGTGACACGATTTGTTTCATGGAGCGACTATTTGCGACATCCAATTCCGAAAGTGATGCAACACGCATTGCGAATTACTTACACATCGATTTGTGCACCACTACCCAAACTCATGGAATTACGTGTCGACCAAGAGGGTATCTACCCAGAGTG
Organism: Magnolia officinalis; assembly: GCA_021015155.1. NCBI lineage: Eukaryota > Viridiplantae > Streptophyta > Magnoliopsida > Magnoliales > Magnoliaceae > Magnolia > Magnolia officinalis. Next base: position 15,318,651 of record JAJHSJ010000014.1, on the reverse strand, counting down.
CATTACATCCATGATGAAATATTTGAATCACTAGTTATGATACTTTTAACATATCACTTACACAATAAAGGAAATGCGATATGAATCATGTGAGTTTTGGAATTTCAAGACACATGCCAAAGCTATAAAGTAGATAGCACAAGGTTAACAAAATAAAGATGAGAGTAGCAATGGTTAACTCAACAAAGAGGGGAGTGATAATGGCCAACTCAACAAAAGGAGAGTAGCAATGGCTAACTCAACAAAGAGGAGAGTGGCAATGGCCAACTCAACAAAGAGAAGAGTAACAAGGGCCAACTCAACAGAATTGATAAAGGCAAGGGTAAGGCTTGTATCCATTGTCCCAAAAATAGTAAAGATCACTCGTAATTTACATTATACCATAATCCCCAAAGGATAAATAATTGTTGGTGGTAAAGTAAACGATTGCAGGAAGAGAATTATAGTAGCATGATAACAAAGCATATAAAAGACAGGATAAATCATCTTAAATTAAGGTAAACTTAAAAGAATCCCTCACGTAAATTCAGAAAGATCATGTATAATTAACATCACACCTTAACCATTATTCCTAAATGATAAATAATTAGTGGTGGTAAATTAAATATTTGGAAGGAGGATTCAAAGTATGTGAGGGAACAAAATAAGTCATACCAACTCAAATTAATATAAGCTTAAAGGAATCCCTCACATAAATTCAAAAAGGTCATATATAATTAACATCACACTTTAACCATTATTCTCAAAGGATACTTTAGCCTTAGATCTAAACCCTAGGTAGATATCCATGTAGGAAAGCTTCTACATGAATTACGACATCGCTTGAGCAAGAGGGAGACATCATACATATGGATAAAGAAGATGACATCTAGGCTTCTACTTCTCTTTCTCTTTCTCATTCTTTCTTTCTTTCTTTTTCTTTGTTTTTTTTTTCTCTCTCTTTCTATCTCTCTTTCTCCTTGGGCGTGTGAGTGGAGAGGTGAACGCACACCCCTTTTAAAATGAGTGGGTGTGTGGGGGGGTGTGTTTCACATCTCACTTGAATTGAATTTTTCTAATTTTCCCTTTTTTGACAATCTTTCTTTAAATATAATTCATCCATTATGTCAAGGTCATTGAATAGAGCCAGAGTATATGATTTTCTTGGTGATCCGAAATTAGATTGACCTATCTCGAAAATTCTCCTAACGGGTATCAAAATGAACTTGATCTCAATTGACGGTCCACACTTAATGATCAGGGCCCAATTTGAAAGAAATGTGTAGTCAGGATAGGTAAATGGTTGGATAAAATTTTATGGTTAATCAGTGGTGGAAAAAGCCTAAATATAAAATTTTACTTTTTATACCAAAAGGAAGGAATTGGCTTCAACCTTTAATGGTGTATAATCATAAATCGGGGCCTAAATTTTGTATAACCTCATAGTTATATGAGACCAGAGTGTGGTACAAATTTGAGTTATGGTAGACGGAAGGAAGTAGTTAAATCGGAATATCAAATTTATGAAGAGTTGGTAGGCCTTGACAGGATAACTTCGCGCCTAAGGAAAAGCCCACCAAAGTGGGGTCTTCATATTTCACACTTGGTCTATATGATGAGTAATCCAAGTCATTCATATGAAGAAAAATATCCTACTACGACTACCCAAGTGGTTTCTTCACTCGATGGATACCAAAATCAACGGTTAATAGGTGATTGTCAATTGGGTCACTTTTACAATGATCTAAGGGCCAAATTTGACATGTATAGTTAATTTATGATACATAAGCATAGTATAAAATCACACAAACGGATCGTGGGAACCATGTGATCTAGAATTCAGGGGTCTACGTTAATGACATTTTCGTAATTATTGCTGATATGAGAGTTTTGGAAAATCTAATGGTTCTACATGGTTGTAGGTACGTTTCTAAGTAATTCTTACAAAAGAACTTATATCTAAATCATTATGAATAAGGAATTATTCACCAAACTAATTAAGGGAATGTACATATCAACCAACATAATGGATGGTTAGATGACATGTTTAAAATAGAAAAACTTGATGGTCAGTACTCTGATCATGTATATAAGTGGGTGTACGGTTAGTTTTGTAAACGGATGATCACAATTGAGTTTTTAGAGTGATCAAGAAGTAGAACATGTATACTGTTAAATTCAAGTGACTTGTTCACATGTATAAGTTTCTCGTATTGTAGTTTTGATGATGGGTTAAGCACATTTATAGATGACGAACAAGATAAACGGATCAGAATCTCAATTCGATATGTGTACGAATGGATACTGAGATCAAGTAGCTAGTTTACTATGATAAGGTGGTCCAAACTTAGAATGGACGATCATATATCTATATCTAGCGGTGAATAGTTGATTGAACGGTTGGCTATGATGGACAAGTGAGAATACTTAGGTATATGATGATCTTATCTCAAAATCACGGTCAGATGAGTTGTTCTATGAATGGAGATTATTCCCAACGGTTAGATTTGTGTTGGGAATGAATGTAAGGTTAAGATAGTTAGATTGGTATCGTACATATGTACATAATAAATTAAATTTCATGGTAACACTCGAGAACTTTCAATACTCTGGTATTGAAAAGTTCGGGATGTAACACTTTAAAACTTGGTTCATCATCAACCTCATGAATGTACTAGGTGTGTTCGAAGGACCAAAGAGTATGACCAACGATTCATACAACCCTTCCTTGGTCTTAAAAGCTCTCTTCCACTCATCAGTCAATTGTATTTGCATTTGATGGTAACCACTCTTAAATCCAATTTAAAAAATAACTTCATACCCTTAAGCATGTCCAACATATCGTCTAACTGTGGTATATGAAACCTATATTTTAGGGTAATTTTTTTCATCATCCGGCTATCGACATACATGTGCTAACTCTCATCTTTCTCAGGAGTTAATAGAGCCAGTATGACGCATGGGCTCATGCTTTCTTGGATTAGACCCTTACAAATCAATTCATCCACTTGTCCTTACAGAATATCGCACTCTTTTAGACTCATCCGATAATGAGGATAATTGGGTAAGCTACACTCGGGGACAAGGTTGATATAGTGCTGAATATCTTACACAAGAAGCAATCTATTTAGAAGGTCGTCAGGCCAAATTTCTTTGAATTCATGTAGCAAGGGTTTTAGTTTCTCAGGAATGATGGTGGGCTCGAACTCTTTTCCCTTCACAATTAATGCATAGGATTTTCCGTCTCTTTCGATAACTTCACAATGTCTCGTATGGTTAAGAGCGAATGCCCCTCCACTTTAGAAGTTTCGGGTGGCTCGTCTGGATCCATGGGGGATAGTATGGTTTTTCTGATCGTCTTTGATGAAAATCTACACATTATGCTGCCCTCTAAGAGTGGCATCACGATTGGATTGCCATTGACAACCGAGTAGAAAGTGACTGGCCTCCATGTCAACGACGTCGCATACCACTTGGTCTTTATAATGTTTTCCAATTGAAAAAGATATTGTACATTATTCATTTAGCTTCGTCTCATTTACTTAATCCAGCCGATCTTATATAGGGAGGGATGACGCTTCGTTTTCAGTTGCAACTTCTCTACCATGACCTTGGAGATGATATTCTTACTGCTTCTGTTGTCGATGATCATATCATATTTTTTCAATTCACCTTATACCTTGTTCGGAAGATGTTGTGTCACTGTGGATGAACTTCTTTCTTTGGTACATATAGTAGCCGCCTTACAATTAGCGACTCACCATGATCCTGTGGAACCCAATCTGCTTCATCAGCTTTGCCATCCGCGACATGCCCTAACTCATCCACTTTCGGGTCTTTTTTTGTGTTCTCAGTACCACCATCATTAATGGCGAAGTTTTCCACTTGTTGCTGAGGGCAAGTATTTGATAAGTGACCCGGTTGGCCACATCGATAGCATGGTCAGGCCGTGGCCGACCATAGGGTTCGAGATCCTACTCAGACCGGCAGTAGTGGTTGTTGTTCTCTGGGGTGGAGATGGATCGCTCATTGTGTCACGATTTGCGGTTGTAAGAGGTTGAGGATGCCCTCCTACTAAGTCATTTCCTTTGGCCAACGTTGAATCCTGCATAGGACCCATCATGAGGGCCGAGTCGAAGGATAAAGCTGAGTAGGGACTCTTATAAGCTACGCTTTTGCCCTATCTTCCAATTGAACTACTTCATCCATGGTCCCAACTGGATGCATTTAAACTTGATCCTGAATTGTCAGTCGTAAACCGCTTATGAACTATTCTACCTGATTTGGTCTCTAATAAATCATTTTGTGTTCCCAACCGCAAGAATTCTTTGGTATAATCTATGACGGTCCAATTCCCTGTCGACAATTTTGGTATTTTTGGAACAACACTTACTCGTAATCATTGGGGAGGAATCGTGATCGAAAAAGGCATCTCATCCACGGCCATGATCGGATGGCGCTTTGTTCTGTCGGGCACGAAAAGATCAAAGGCTAAGTGAACCACACCAAATGAAGTAGTGGGGACTGAACTCTTACGGTTGAAAATTTCATAGTGCCCATTATGATGTTTATCACCCATCTAACCTGTTCAAAAGGTCACATAGACCTATAGACCTATATGAAGGGAAAACATAAATATCAGGTTGATCCAAAACTTCCATGGCCCCTAAGAAAACTTCAATGGTATGCTTTAATCCCATTACTGCATGTGGTGTGGTCCAATTGAGCCTTCCATTGTAACTTTTTTTGGTTCATTTTCTTAAAATGATTTGTCAAAATAGATGAAGGGCATGGGTGCAAACATATAAATAATGGAGGGCCCAATATGGGCCCCGATGGGATGTAGATTCCGCCCTATCCAGCCAGTCTCTATCTACAAATAGGCAATTCCATGGACGAGCTCACTATGATATATCTGTTTATCCATAGCTGTTCATCCCTTCTCTCATATCATTTTAAATCATGTGCCCAAAAATAGGCAAATTCAGCGCTCTAGTGGACCACACCACAGGTGACTCTTGTATTTAATGTAGCTTGCATTCAATGCTTTGTGCATTAATGCAACGTCCAAAGCTTATTATTTGGTGTGCTCCACTTGAGCACTTGGTCTGCCTATTTTTGTGCACATATCTTAAACTAGGGGTGCACACGGTTCGGTTTCGTTTTTGAAACTGGAACCGAATGGCCAACGATGCAGATGAATTGGTCCTGCCAGCTGTCGATATGGACCATTAATGTGAAGGGGGCCACCTTTAGTTCTCATTCCTTTTGAACCGGATCCGAACCGTGTGCACCCCTATCTTAAACTAACATGAGAGAAGGTATGAACGGCTTGACTATACAGATACATCACTGTGGACGGGGCCACAAAATTGCCACTTCACGGCTAGAGACGGGCGGGGTGGGACGCAATATTCCTTGTCCACCCTTACATGACCGTCCGATTCTAGCAACGTCGGCAGGGCAGGGGTAATACCCAATCAGCGCCGCTTTACCCGCTTTAAATCAACTACTTTGTTTTCTCATGTCACTTTGGCGGGTACTAATGAAATGATAAGTCTTTATAAAGGCCATCAGATGGACGGTTCCCAACAATACGTTCTATACCATGCACAGAATTATTTAATACTATGGCGGAATACGACACATGATACTCTAGCACTAAGAAATTGTACACATGGCACACATGTACTCAAGTTAAACCGCCTAAATTCTAAAACCCATTATCTCTAAGTTACAACTCCAACATTAAATTCTCTAAATCCAAAATTACATACGTTAAATAAACCTAATATTTTCCAGTCTAATTGTCCAATAAATAACCATCAAAGCTTCTCTGCTTTGCATTGTGAATGGTGCAATAACTAATAATTAAATAACCCTTGAATACGAAATCTTCTCTGCTTCAATTGTGCTGACTCTAGCACATCATTTTCTTATGGAATTTTCTATGCATTTGCTTTCAAGAGGAAACTTGAAAGTTTTTATAGACACTGATTTACAGAGGCAGTGTTCAATGCTTGTAAAAAGTAAAGTTAGGAATGCTTTTTGTAAAAGTGCATTCAAGTGTTGTTTTTTCAGTTTTGTAGGCTGAAACTTCCATGTTTTAGGTCAAAAGAAGAGGCTTATTTTATTTTAAAGGTGGATTTATTACAATTTAGACATTGATAGCTTATGAATATCAGGTTAAAGATAACAACAATGCAATGCACTGTAAACCAATCTTTGAATATGTTTTTGTTTTAATCTTTTCCGGATGCTTCGCTCTTACTATGAACTAAAAGTTATCTGATGTTTAATTAGTTAACATTTATTAGATTATTAAAAGTGAAAAATACCTAACACTATTTTAACATAATTGTCTATGAATCATATGTTAGGATTCTTCAGCCGATATGATTATGGGATTGTAAGTTAGCATCATTTTTGTGCAAATTTATAATTTGTAAAATGCAAGAATATCAAGTGACTTGCTCTACCAGAGTATCAAATAACTGCAATGGCTTTCGATTATGACAGCCTTAATTTGCTTTCTCGAAAGGCCAGGAAAGTTCTAGAATTTACATATTAAGTGTCAAACAATGCGGGCTGATAAATTACCCTACCATGTGTAGGAAGCTCGATGCACCATACGAAGGTTCTACCAGCTCTGTCATAGGACTGGAAGCTTATCGCCTGCACTCTCTTTCTGCAACGGTACATCTGGGGATATCTTGTGTTATGACTATGGCAGTTGGATCTGCTGTCATATTTCAATGATCCAAACTGTTGATATAGTGTACCTCATGATAAACTTGTTTAAAATTTGTTCATCTCAAATTACATATTTATATCACTATAAAATAGAAGTAAATGAATAATTAAAAAAATATATATATTAAGGATAGGCTGAAGCACGTATAATTACTATATCCTTAAAGCGTTATTCACCCATTCTCAAAATAATTGAGATTGCTGACATGTTGCAGGTAAATCGCTTCTACGATACGACGAGAATGTTGGAATTTATACCGCGGAATCACACAGATATGGATCTAGGATAGCAATCCAATAGCACCAAGCAAATACAAGAGAACACAAAGATTTAACATGGAAAACCCTTTCGGAAAGAAATAACAGCACAAAGCGACAGAAATCTACTATGAAAGCATAAATTACAAAGAGAGAAGACTTACCCGATTCGAACAACCTCAAATCTCACCCTTGCTACACCCTTTGAAACCCTAGAACCCCTTCTAGAAACCCTTAGAATACCTTTAGAAAGCCTTAACCTTATTTAGAATGGCCTTAGGAACTCCTATTTATAGATTAGGAAATCTTACTTTCGCACCGACTTGGAATAATCAGGAAACCACCTCAATTTTATGCAGTCTGCGCACAAACCGCGTAACCTTTGATTGGCCTAAGCAGAGCTCTGGCTAGCCAAACTTCCCGTAAATTCAAAAGAATATGCTGCTGGATTTTCAGCCAAACTATCTTGGGCTGACCGAATTTTCTTAATGACATTGATCCTGTTTGACAGATTTAAGACATCTATCAACAACAATCTCTACCATGTCTTTAATCTTCAAACGTGTAGCTTCTTGACCTCTTCTTTTATCTCTGCCTTGCATCATAGCTCCATCAACGCTTCTCATGCACACTCCATCTTCCTTACGCCATCGCCAAGCCCAGAGAAGTTGCACAGAACTTGAACTCCTCTGAATGAACGATCTTAGTAAGCATGTCTGCTGGATCTGAATCCACATGCCCAACCACCTATGCTTCTATCCTCTCAAAAGTAAGAGGTAATCCTTCGTACCTCGAATGTATCAAAGTAACCATCTCACCGCATCCCAATGTTGCTAGTTGGGGTATCTGCTCACAACATCAATTGCTTGTGAATTAACAGGTCTAATACAGATCATGGCATACATTGCCAACCACATTTGGTTAAGGCTCATGAGACATATCCTGCTTTTCCTCATCTATTTTGGGACATGTCCTGAGGAAAACATGAGGAGAGACGCGTAGGGAATGCTCATCGGCTTTGCCCGATTCATCACATACTTGATTAATACCTACCCAAGGTATTCTGCCTGAGATAACCAAAGCCTACTCCTTTTCTAGTATCAATGCCGAGAAGCATCTTTACAGCCCACTTGATCCTTCATCTCGAATGTCCCACTTAATTGAGTCTTTAGTATGTTGGTTCAGACATGTCATGATTGGTGATCTACATGTCATCAACATACAATTCCTGACTCATCATGAAGGAATCAAATTTTATACCACTGTCTAGATGACATGTGGTACCACGACCTCCTGCAAAAAAAAATTCATAGCCCTTTAACTTCGAATCATTCTGGTTACTTCAAGAAGAACCGTCCTTCCAATTTCCCATGCAGAAGCACAGTCTCCCCATCCATCCTTCTAGCTCGAGATCGCATTGGCCAACCAGCGCCAATCACGGATCTAATGAACACCTGCAATACCGTCGGAGTGAATATCTCTGAGAAGTAGATCCCCTCTCTCTGAGCATAACCCTTCACTACCAACCTCGCTCTGTATATATGTTGTATCCTCCTGAAGACTCACCTGCATCCAACCGCTATCTGGCCCAGTGGAAGCTCCACCAGCTCTCATGTGTCGATCTGGTACAACGAGCCCATCACATCATGCAGAGTCACCTTCCACTTCTTAGCACCAGGCTCACCTATAACCATCTGAATAGAAGACAGATCCCCCTCGTCCGCAATGAAGGCATATGCGATATTTAAGTAGTATATGTACCTCGCCAATATCTTGCGATTATGCTGTGTGATTCTTCTCATAGGTAACTGCTCCACCCACTCCGTATCTCTGTCGGCGCGTCACAACCTTCATGCCCTGCCGGCTCATGTGGTCATGCTCAGCATGCCACACACGTGCAGAGGTGAAATCTGCTATAGCCACTACAACTCCATCTTTTGAAGTGCTCGCAATCAACCTGTAAAGATTACCGAGTCATTACGCTTTCATGATTACATGTGCCCCCTTAGATACTTTAAGAGCAATATCAATATCTATAAACTTGCAGCCCATTGCCTCAAGTATACCAAGAGAAATCAGATTCTTCTTCAAATCAGGAACGTGCTTCACATCAGTTAGGGTACGCTCTATCCCATCTATAATCTTGATGCAAACCTTACCAACGGTCACAACATTACAGGCAACATCATTGCCCATAAACACATGTCCCCCATTGCGCTCTCTATAACTGGTGAACCAACTCCGATGTGGAGTTATGTGAAAAAGTGACCTTGTGTCTAGGATCCATTCGCCCTTACGATCATCGTATGGGCGTCTGATTGTTGATACAGACAAGACATCACTATCACATCCACTCGATCCATCTGACGTGGCAGTATTAGCCTCCCTGTACGAAGCCTCAGATTCTTCTCTCTTCGATTTAGGATTTTCACAATACTTCTTCATATGTCCTTCCATCCCACAGTTCCAGTACTTTACCTTACCTTTGCCCTTGCCCTTAGATTTGGATCTAGAACTTGAAGATCCTGTACCTTGTTTAAAATTCCTGCCCCTCGTAAACAGTGCACCAGAAAATGTCCCCATGTCGCCGTTTAGCTTTCTAATGGCCTTCCCTTGAAGGGTTGAGATAACGGTGTCGATACTCAGGGTTTTATTCGTGGTGCACATTGTGTCCTTGAATAACTCATACGATGCTAGAAGAGAATTCAGAAACATACATGTTTGTTCTTCATCTTTCATCACTTCCTCCATATCCACCAATTTGCAAACCAATTTATTAAAGTTGCTGATGTGAGCCTCCGAATCTCCACCCTCTGCTATCTTGAAGTTATACCACTGATGCTTCAAGTATAGACGATTTTCAGAGAATTTTTTCGTATAGACATCCTCTAACTTCGCCCATAACTTAGCTATAGTTTTCTCTCTCATGACATTGTAGGGAACCTCATCTGCGAGACATAAACGAATTGAGGATAAGGCCTTCTTATCAAGAGTATTCTAATCATCATCAGTTATAGTAGACTTTCACTCCTCAAGAGCACCATCTTTACCTTGCTTGATTAAGGAACTGATCATCTTGATCTTCCATAACTCAAAGTTATTTTTTTCCTGAGTACTTCTCAATATCATACCCAGTGCTTACCATTATTGCTTATCCCTCAGATTCAGATCTGTGCCCCAACGATTGCTCTAATACCGCTTGTTGGGATTTGTACTGCGGAATCACACAGATATGGATCTAGGATAGCAATCCAATAACACTAAGCAAACACAAGATAACACAAAGATTTAACATGGAAAACCCTTTCGAAAAAAACCATGGCACAAAGCTATAGAAATCCACTATGAAAGCATAAATTACAAAGAGAGGGGACTTACCCGATTCGAACAACCTCAAATCTCACCCTTGCTACACCCTTTGAAACCCTAGAAATCCTTAGAATACCTTTATAAAGCCTTAACCTTATTTAGAATGACCCTAGGAACTCCTATTTATAGATTAGGAAATCTTACTTTCGCACCGACTTGGAATAGTCAGGAAACTGCCTCAATTTTTCGCAGTCCGTACACAAACCGCGTAACCTTCGGCTGGCCTAAGCAGAGCTCAGGCTAGCCAAACTTGACCTTAGGCTGGCCGAATTTCCTTGATGACATTGAGCCTGTTTGACAGATTTAAGACATCTATTAACAACAGAGAATGCGTGTAGTTTTGCGTTCAACAAATACGAAGGAACCACTAGTGAAACTCTGTAAACACAATTTTATTGGTAGATGAAAATTAAAAGGAAAATTCTAAAATTAGAAAGAGAGATTGAAAATGAAGTTTAGCTTTGCTAGATTAGACAACTACACCGGTCCAGTTCTTGTGTACCTGTTGGTCCTGGAAGTCTCAGTTTCATATTTAACTTGTTGGCTTGATCAAAGAATATGTGGAGCTTGTTCGTTGAGATGAGAGAATGAATTGGTTTGTTTAAGATGATGAAATTCATTCAAACTCAGTTTATATAGGCAAGGGTGGTTGGACATTTTGGCCCAGGGTCATTATTACAATAGATCTTTTCTGATTGTTGGTAGAAACTAGTCATTCTTTAGCAGTTTTTGACTGTTTTGCATGTGGGAGATCAACTGCATGCTAGCCATTTAGCTAGACATAGTGGCTAGCCATTTATGAATGTTAGCCTAGCCACATGCAGCAGTTTCAACATGGTCTAGTTTATTATCGCATGAGCAGTTACACAGGGCCTCTTAAACGGCTAGTTTTAGCTCCTATATAATGCAAAGAGGTCTCTCTCAGACCTCTTACCTACGCACTCTAAACCCAGCCACCTAACCTATCTCTCTTTCCCATTATCGCACCGATTCACAAGAGAGTGACCCATCTGTGACACGATGCGCACATGCGAAGTGCAAAGTGCACCACTAACATCTCTACAACCACACTACCTCACATGCCCACACCTTTGCATTGAGCCCGAGCCCGAGTCTGTAATCGTGACCATGACAGTGACTATGACAGAGCTCGAGCCCGTGCCCATGCACGTGCGCATGTGTTCCAGTGTTATGCACTGGAATATGTAAGTCTTGGTCCTCCTTCGTCTAACCAAGCAAATATTAAGGTACTTAACACCTTACTAATTATTAAGATGAATTTACGTAAAAATGATGAGGAAGATCTTAAATCTGCACTAGCTTACACTCCAAACTTAAAGAGTTTGGATATCAGTGACAATCTTATTGGGGACGATGGAATTAGGTTAGTCGAGCGAATATTTAATTACAGGAAGTTATTTGTGGAGGTCTACTAGTCTACCTTAAGTGCCGCAAATTGATTCAGCACAGTCTACAATCTGGATTTCATATGTCATGGATCCACTATGGAGATGTTCAGTACAGTGGAAAACTCACTGACAGAATGATCTTAACAATCCAATGTGTGGCGTACAAATGGATGGCATAAAAGAATGTCGCTAACGGTTGGAATTCTACAGGAAAAGGCCTACCAGTTGGAAAGTTAGATTGACCAATTGATGAAGTTGACAGACAGTGGTCTATCCAGGTGGAAGCCATCTAATGAACATTCCTGATCATTGACCTTTGTGTCATGTGTCCAATTTGAGTGCAGCACGCGTACTGAATAATGAAGTTTTCACAGTGCGCTGGTTAGAATTCCCTTGTTGGTGTATTGATCGGGTGAAGGGTTCACCAACCTCAATTGAACATTTACAGGAGTCTAATCCCATACTTTATCGACGCTTCTGAAAGAGCATCTACCTTAGCGGATATAAAAGTAGAGAACTGCAACCTTTCCTGCAATGGAGGGACACAACTTTTAACAAGTCTCTCAACCTTGAAGTCTCCTTTGAACACACTTTCAATTGCAGATAATGACCTTGGCAGGTTAGTCCATCTAATTTCAATGTGTAGAGGTACAATGTAAAGGAAAGGCATCAAGTCCAACCGGTTGGACCATGGGTTTTCATCCACCCAGCGGATACCTTCCAACCTGTCATGTGCATGTTACATCCAACCCATCCAGTAGGTTGGACCTGCCATGAAAGTTACCTTATGTAACCGAAAAAGAAAAAAAAACCGGCCCACATCTACTCGTCATGTGGATCACAACTATATATTTTATTTAAGAAACAATGGTAAGAGATACCAATATTATAATTTCTATCAGGGCATGTATTATAATTATATATATATGCTATATATATATATATATATATATATATATATATATATATATATATATATATATATATATATATATATATAGTGTCTACAGCTGTTGACCATAGCCGTTTAACTGTTGTTAACTTTGACCTATTGCTGCGGATCTAGTTTTACTTTTAGCTACAAATATTATCCGGAAGTACCACTATGGATTAGATTTGTAGCCATTGGCTATATGACTATATGTTTTATCCATACCTATTGCTGCAAAAGTAATGGCTCGGCACCAATAGCTATGGTATTTCTACGGATTATAACCGTAGCTATATATTTTTGCTACGGATTTTATCCATCACCATTAATCCTTTTTTTCTAGTAACTGGAATTTGTGCATTTTCATAATTTATTCTCTTATAAAATTAGGACTCTTTTAATTACGTTCTTCAGGCTTGTTATGGTTATTTAAGGAGGTGAAACCCATTTTTATTTGGATTCAACCAATAAAATTTCTTAGAAACTTCTTATTTCTCTTGTAAATTCAAGAATTGTTTCTTGTGAATTCAATACATTTATCGATAGAAGAAGATGGTGATCGACCTCATAACGTCTTTCCTGCATTAAGGAGTAGACCAAAAATGAAGCAGACCCAATAATCAAGTGGACTATACATAGGAAACTGTGGTGATTGAATGCCCTACCATTAAAAACTTCTTAGGTGTATTTGCATCCAATTGATAAGGTCACGTTAGTATGGATGAAGATAAAAAGTAAAATCAGCTTGATCCAAAACTTTAGCAGTTAATTATATTTGCCATTCAATCCGATGATAAGATCACATAAGCCTCAATGAAAATAAAAAATAAATATTAGCTTGATCCAAAACTTTTGTGACCAATCAATGTAAATCAGTTTCTTAATGTATAAAAATAAGGGATTTTTCCCTAAGGACACTTTTAACTTTTTAGCTATGTGTTCAAACCCCAAGTATAGGGTTGTGATGTAGTAATAAACTCGGTAAGATCGAGGTCGAATCCCACGAGGACTGGTCGTCACAATTCAAATCTGTGATTCTCCTTAACTAATTCAACAAATAATGGAGCAATTCACTAACACAAATCTATGAAAAAAAACATTGAGAATAAGGAAGAAAATTCAATCAGAGAGAGCACTAGGACTTTCGAATCCACCCCTAATTATCCTAACCTTTGTTTGTCCGTTAATTCACTTTAATTTAGATTGATCTAACTTATCTAGAGAAAGCACAATCTGTGTCCTTAATCGGGCATACAGATTGTCTAATTCCTTCAGCAATGCCATGAATAACATATCCCATGTCCAAATCGGGCATATGGAATATGCAGTTCAGTAAAGCACCCTGTTTCTTTCTTCTCTACAGGAACCTGTTCATGATCAGATACAAGCACCTAGAATAAGCATCCAACCACATCCATCCATAGACTCTGATCAAGTTCATAGATGGAGAAGTATAGAATTTAAAGCAATCAAGCACACTAGGGAAGAAACAAACCAATCTAATTAAAGTAAAATCAACATAGAACAAAGGGTGTTCAAATTAGGGGTTTCATCTCAGCCCTAGCTGAGAGATTAGTTACCCATAAAATCCATTAAACAGATGGATAAATAAAAATAAAAATTCATAAAAGAAAAATCAAACCAATTTCTCTCTCTCTTCTTTCTTCTCTCTCTTCTCTTTCTTCTCTCCCTTGCTGTAGATCTGGAACTCCTCCCTGTTTCTGAATGCTTTCCCATGTCCAAGACTCCTTTTTTTATAGTTGCTGGAAAGCTGGATCAGTGGCAAAGTTGTAGCAGGACATGGAATGGAAATTTTCGCAGCCATGATCGGTGGCCCCACCGAAGTGTTTTCTGAAAATTCCACCCCGTCCATTGGATTCAGGACGAAATTTCAGTCAAGAATGGGTGGTTTTGAACGTCCATTAATGCGGCCCAGAGAAGAAAACACGAAGAGATCAGTTTGAACGTTGCAGGGCAGCCCTTTTGTGGCCTCTGTATCATGCACGTGTGTACGCATGGGAGTGGAATATCAGCATGGTTTGTAGTGCTCGCGGCCCTCTACAAGATGGACGGCTCGGATCGTCCGTACGGGTGACGGTGGGGCCCACTGACGTTCGCAAAAACAGACTAGCGACGGTCCTTCGCTGACGCAGCAACAGGGACGCAGTTGGCGTCCGCTGCGAAAATGGTGGGGCCCACTGTGATGATATTTTGGAAATCCACTCCGTCCATTGAATAGAGAAGGAAATTCCGGTCAGGAATGCCTGTTTTCTTTTTCCGTTGATGAGGTCCACCTGAATTTCTGCACCACCGTCCGTCCGACGTTTGACGGTTTTAGATCTGATCTCCGCTTCTATTGAAATACCGTCACCTAGGCCTTAGCCATTGGGACGTACGCAGTGATTGGACGGTTCAGATCACACATTGGGTGATGTGTGGGGCCCACAACTGAGGGCCGTCGTCGGACAGCGTTAACGCTGGAGACGGCAAAGGTCGGTTCGGGTCAGCGGTCGGTTTGACCGAGACGTGGCGCGGTGCACGGCTGGTGCTTGTGCACTATGCACGCCACTCAGGTGAGGACCACCTTGATAGTTCTGGGAAATCCGTTCCATCCATTTAGTTTGTCTTCACATTTAAGGGATTGAGACCAAAGTTGAGGCATATCCAGATTGTAGGTGGGCCCAAATTGGAGATTTACTGGGCTGATCTGTCCGTTGAGCACTTCCCGAGATCTTCATGGCTGAAATTCAATATGTACGGTTAATTTATGGCCCCATCACATGTATGAAGTTTCGAACTGATCGGATGGCGGGAACGATGTGATCTTTCATTCTGGACCCCTTTCGGGCCCCTTTACTCGCCTTCCTCAGATCCCAGGCGTGTAAAATCTTTATTATTGGTTCTCTGGGGTCCATCCCGTGCTCAGGTGACTTTGGATCACCAAATCCATGCTTTTAATCTGTTTTTTCAATCAACGCTCTTTATTTCATCCTGTAACAAAACACAGTTAAATACCGACATTAGGCGCTATCATGTACTTAAGATCAGGTAATAAATGGGGTCTAATATGCAGTATTTGACCCTGATCACAACCCCCAACCAGCATTTTGCTAGTCCCGAGCAAAACATGCGAAAAATAATTTCAGAAATAAAAGACAATTCCTGTAAACTCAAGTGACTTGTGAACAGATAGTTGAGATGTGAAATTCTAAAATTCATGTGAATGGTGAGAAGATTTTTCTCCTGAAATCAAGCTTACAATAAACTTCATAATCAAGTTCAAAATATTAATCCATGAATTAGAACATCCTAAACATTGAGTTCCATGAGTGTATAGTGTAATCTCGCTTACAATCATTAAGAGATCCAATTGTTAATTTCATGATATCATTGGTAATTAACAACGGAGCTCATGTCACCCAAAACTGAAACCAACACTTGTCTTACAGATTAACCTTTTTTTCTACCATTTTTTTTTAATTTTCTTTATGAATAGTACGCCAAGGATTAGAATCAAATCTGCACCTATAGGGAGCAAACCTATGGTGAAAACTTGTCGCCGAAATCTTTTCTCATGTCAACTATGAGGAAACGAATCTTCATCTATAGGGAGCAAACCTATGATGACGATTATGCGACTTATTCTTTCAATTCTTCTTTATAGACTGATGCTAAAAAATTTTTGTTTTTCAGGCTGGTTCCTTTCATGCTTAGTGATTACCATGTTATCAATTAATATCGAACTGAAAACTTAATGTGTAAACGAGATCTGATATGTGAAATCATGGCTCAATCAATGTGTACAACTTCTAATTGTGGATTAACAATTCAAACTTAAGTGTGAAATCTGCTAGACAACTGAATCCAAGAGTCATAAATTTCTCACATTCTGAATCTTGTAATTTCAAAATCACAACTATCCTTCAAAATCACTTTGAATTCAATAGAAATTCCAGAAAAATTTTAAAAATTTTCACAATTTTTGCTCAAGACCAAGAAAATACTGATTAGGTAACCTAATCTCCCACCCCCAACCTAAAATCTACATTGTCCTCAATGTAAAAGAAATAAGCATGCAATGCACATGAGACAACGAAAAGAAAAGAGGAGTAGGGAAAGATAGTACCTGGATGGAGAATCAAGAAGCTCTCAAAAATATCAGCGTAAAAGCGAGTCAGCACAAGAGAGAAATCAGTAAAATAAAAGATCCTACCTATACCACTTTCGCAGGTGCTCTCGATTGCATTTAGCATATGCAACAAGCCTTTAAACCCCTAGGTTACCCCTAGTGGACGAGTTGTAGTCTCGTGAGGGTTTTGCAGTAATGTTACCCACAAACATTGAACTAACTAACAAGGAAAAAGAAATCAAATGAAATGCTGGGTTGCCTCCCAGGAGCGCTAAGTTTAACGTCTTCAGCCAGACAAGAACGGACCATGAATTCATTAATCTTTAAGACCAGGGTCCGCCAAAGAACTTACCTCAACACGTGGTTAACCAATCCCAGACAAGTGATGTGAGTTCCCATGAGCTGTGCTATCTGAAATGAGGTAACTGACACTATCATCAAACAATTTAAGGACTTCTGCTCGAACAACTTCTTCATGTTAGGATCATGCTTCCATTGCATTTTACGTGACATTTCCACAGCATGATCCTTACATACAGTGGGGCACACTCCTTGTATTTCTGCTATCTTCCGTTCAATTGCTGCCTTATATGTTCGAAGAACATTAAGCAACCTGTTCTCTTTTGCCTTCTCAGAGTTAGAAACTGTGCTGTTAGGAAGGGTCTCAGAGGGATGAAGAGGTTCCACTTTCACTCTCCATTTTCAGTCTCCAATATCGGAGTAGAGTCGAGCAGTGCATTGACTTCGTGGATGGGACTATCTATGTCAAAATCCATGCCCAGTTGTGCTAAGCAGGTCTCAAGTGGATCTTCAAAAGATTTACGGAAGGAGTCCTGCACTAGACTCTCGATCATGTCCACTTCAAATATGTCGTCCAAATCCGCGGGTTGTTGTCCTGCATTAAAAACATTAGTTTAATATTCATGTTACCAAATGACAACTTCATAACTCCATTCCTGCAATTTATAATAGCATTAGATGTGGCCAAAAATGGACGACCCAAAATGACTGGGATCTGACTATGAGGATTCTGAACAGGCTGAGTATCTATAACTATGAAATCCACTGGAAAATAAAATTTGTCAACCTGGATTAGCACATCTTCAATAACACCCCGGGGCACCTTGACAGATCTATCAGCTAGTTGTAATGTTATTTTAGTCGGTTTCAACTCACCAAGTCCTAGCTGCTCATAAACCGAATATGGTAACAAATTGACGCTCGCCCCTAAATCAAGTAATGCCTTCCCGATTTTATGATCTCCTATGCCGCAAGAGATGGTAGGAGCTCCTGGATCCCTAAATTTAGGAGGGGTGTTATGTTGAATCATGGAGCTGAGCTGCTCTGCAAGGAAGACTTTCTTATGAACATTCTGCTTACGCTTTTGAGTGCATAAATCTTTAAGAAACTTAGCATAAGCAGGGACTTGCTTGATAGCGTCAAGCAACGGGATGTTGACTTGCACTTTTTTAAACACGTCCAGGATTTCATCAAAGTTGTTTCTTTTCTTCATTGGTGCCAGACGTTGAGGAAAAGGTGCTTTGGGCACGTAAGGTGGCACGTCAGCGGCTCTTGGAGAGTCAGAGAGTTTTTGGACTTTGGATGCATTGGTGTGTCTCTCTGCTTCACCTTGATTTGATTCATCCCTAGGTATCTCTATTTTGTTGTCAATCTGTTTGCCTGACCTAAGGGTAATGATCGATTTGGCTTGCTCATGGTATTGCCCTTGGTTGGAATTAGAGCCAATCTCATACTGTCCCTTTGGATTAGCCACAGGTTGGCCAGGGAACTTACCCTTCTCTCTCTCACTCAATGTGGCAGCTAGTTGACCCATTTGTACTTCCAGCTTGGCAATGGATTGTGCATTTGCATGTAAGCTTTGCTGGTTGGCTAGTAAGGTTTGTTGGGTGTCTTTTTGGAATTGGAGAGAACTCTGCATAAAAAGATGGAGTGTATCCTCAAGAGATGGTTTCCTTGATTGTGCAGGCAGTTGTTGATATTGCGGAAACTGCTGAGGTTGCATAGGAGGATTTCCAGATGGTCCTCCTTGTTGCGGTCCTTTTGCCCAAGAAAAATTTGGATGCCTAGCCCACCCTGGGTTGTACGTGTTCGAGTAAGGATCATTCCCAGGTTTCTGAAAGGTGTTCAAAGCATGAACTTGTTCAGAGAGGAATTCTGGAAATGTTGTACCAGATGGGCAAGATTGCGTAGGATGGGTAGGACTAGAACATATGGCACAAGCCTCGGCTTGAGTTGTTTGTGGAGGTCCATTATGCAACATCAGAGCATCAACCTTCTTTGTCAGGCCATCAATCTTGGCATGGAGATCTGGTGTGACTCCTATCTCATATATGCCACCTCTCTTTTGTGGTTGGGAACTTCTTTCACCTCTATCTGAATAGTCCCATTGCTGGAGTTTTCACACAAGGTTTCAAAGAATTTCCACGCTTCGGTATCGCTTTTGGTCATGAAGGACCCTCCACTGGTGGCATCAACCATGCGACGGTTCTGGGGTGTCAGACCGTCATAAAAGTATTGCACTTGTTGCCACTTCTCAAAACCGTGGTGTGGACATTTAAGAAGCAAGTCCTTCCATCTTTCCCAACATTCATGAAAGTGCTCTCCCTCTTTTTGTGTGAAGTTAGTGATTTCTCTACGGAGAGCATTAGTTTTGTGAACAGGGAAGAACTTGTTTAAGAACTTCCTAGACAATTGGTCCCAGTAGTGATAGACCCAACTTCTAGAGAATTCAACCATGCTTTCGCCTTATCCTTCAAAGAAAAAGGAAACAGGCGTAGGCGGATCGAATCGTCTGAGAAGTTTTGGAATTTAAAGGTGGAGCAAATGTCTAGGAATTGTTTCACATGATGATATGGGTCCTCCTTGTCTAACCCATAAAAGGAAGGCAACAACTGTATGACCCCAGTCTTGAGTTCAAAGTGTGCTGCCGTGGTGGTAGGCAACACTATGCATGAAGGCGCATTGAATTGGACAGGAGCTGAATAATCTCTAAGAGTTTTAGTTCCATTTTCTTCTGCCATTTCAACTGGGATGTCTTTCAATCTTCTATGGAATGTTCTTTCTATTTCAGGATCAAAAGGTGCTAGTTCTTTATCTAGAGATCTACGTCCTAGCATAAACTAAGTAACAACCTAAGAGAAAGAAAACTAGAACTAGAAATTATGCTATTAAAAAACAAGTTAAAATTATGTAAGTAAGAATGGGAAGAAAGAACCTGGAAAAGGAGATGATTGATGTTAAGAAGCTCCTCCTCACTTAGTAGCTTTCTTCCTCAATTCCTGAAAATAGAAACAAAACAAATCAGGTTTCCTAAAATAATGACAGAAAAATCCTAAGCAACGGTTAATTTCTAAAAAAGAAAAAAAATAAAAAGCTAAAAAGGAAAGAAATCCTAGAATTAGAAAATTTCTAAAAGGTAGAAACCTAAAAAATAAAAATTAGAAAAAGTAAAGAATTAGAAAGGGATTACCAAATTAGAGGTTTATCTCAGGACCCTACAAAACAGGAGATAGGTTAATAAAGAAAGGAACTGTGAGTTAGTAAAATCCTAAGCTATGAATTATGATAAGAGAGAATCCTAAATTCAATTTGGACCGAAACAGTCCCTAGCAACGGCGCCAAAAACTTGTTCAAACCCCAAGTATAGGGTTGTGATGTAGTAATAAACTCGGTAAGATCGAGGTCGAATCCCATAAGGACTGGTCGTCACAATTCAAATTTGTGATTCTCCTTAACTAATTCAACAAATAATAAAGCAATTCACTAACACAAATTTATGAAAAAAACAATTGAGAATAAGGAAGAAAATTCAATCAGAGAGAGCACTAGGACTTTCAAATCCACCCCTAATTATCCTAACCTTTGTTTTGTCCGTTAATTCATTTTAATTTAGATTGATCTAACTTATCAAGAGAAAGCACAATCTGTGTCCTTAATCGGGCATACAGATTGTCTAATTCCTTCAAGCAATACCATGAATAACATATCCCATGTCCAAATCGGGCATATGGAATATGCAGTTCAGTAAAGCACCATGTTTCTTCCTTTACAGGAACCTGTTCATGATCAGATACAAGCACCTAGAATAAGCATCCAGACCACATCCATCCATAAACTCTGATCAAGTTCATAGATGGAGAAGTATAGAATTTAAAGCAATCAAGCACACTAGGGAAAGAAACAAACCAATCTAATTAAAATAAAATCAACATAGAACAAAGAGTGTTCAAATTAGGGGTTTCATCTCAGCCCTAGCTGAGAGATTAGTTACCCATAAAATCCATTAAACAGATGGATAAATAAAAATAAAAATTTATAAAAGAAAAATCAAACCAATTTCTCTCTCTTCTTTCTTCTCTCTCTTCTCTTTCTTCTCTCCCTTGCTGTAGATCTGGAACTCCTCCCTGTTTCTGAATGTTTTTCCCATGTCCAAGACTCCTTTTTTATAGTTGCTGGAAAGCTGGATCAGTGGCAGAGTTGTAGCGGGACATGGAATGAAAATTTTCGCAGCCATGATCGGTGGGCCCCACCGAAGTGTTTTCTGGAAAATCCACCCCGTCCATTGGATTCAGGACGAAATTTCAGTCAAGAATGGGTGGTTTTGAACGTTCATTAACGCGGCTCAGAGAAGAAAACACGAAGAGATCAGTTTTGAACGTTGCAGGGCAGCCCTTTTGTGGCCTCTGTATCATGCACGTACGCATGGGAGTGGAATATCAGCATGGGTTTGTAGTGCTCGCGGCCCTCTATAAGATGGACAGCTCGGATCAGCCGTACGGGTGACGGGTGGGGCCCACTGACGTTCGCAAAAAGGGACCAGCGGCGTCCGTTCGCTGACGCAGCAACAGAGACGCGGTTGGCGTCCGCTGCGAAAATGGTGGGGCCCACTGTGATGATATTTTGGAAAATCCACTCCGTCCATTGAATAGAGGAGGAAATTCCGGTCAGGAATGCCTGTTTTCTTTTTCCGTTGATGAGGTCCACCTGAATTTCTGCACCACCGTTCGTCCGACGTTTGGACGGTTTTAGATTTAATCTCCGCTTCTATTGAATACCGTCACCTAGGCCTTAGCCAGTGGGACCGTACGCAGTGATTGGACGTTCAGATCACACATTTGGGTGATGTGTGGGGCCCACAACTGAGGACCGTCGTCGGACAGCGTTAACGCTGGAGACGGCAGGTCCGAGTCGGGTCAGCGGTCGGTTTGACCGAGACGGTGGCGCGGTGCACGGCTGGTGCACTTGTGCACTATGCACGCCCAACTCAGGTGAGGACCACCTTGATAGTTCTGGGAAATCCGTTCCATCCATTTAGTTTGTCTTCGCATTTAAGGGATTGAGACCAAAGTTGAGGCATATCCAAATTGTAGGTGGGCCTCAAATTGGAGATTACTGGGCTGATCTATCCGTTGGGCCACTTCCCGAGATCTTTAATGGCTGAAATTCAATATGTACGGTTAATTTATGGCCCTCATCACATGTTTGAAGTTTCGAACTGATCGGATGGCGGGAACCATGTGATCTTTCATTCTGGACCCCTTTCGGGCCCCTTTAGCTCGCCTTCCTCAGATCCCAGGCATGTAAAATCTTTGTTATTAGTTCTCTGGGGTCCATCCCGTGCTCAGGTGGCTTTGGATCACCAAATTCATGCTTTTAATCTGTTTTTTCAATCAACGCTCTTTATTTCATCCTGCAACAAAACACAGTTAAATACCGATATTAGGCGCTATCATGTACTTAAGATCAGGTAATAACTGGGGTCTAATATGCAGTATTCGACCCTGATCACTATGGACCGAAAACCTTCAGCGTTTAAATTATTTCTTAAAACCCACCCATGGTTATCACCATTGGACATTAAAGTGCCTGCTGTTAAGTACCCGTACGAATAGATTTGTATATTTTGGTATTTACCGGACTATCCTTAATTGCACTTGAAATCTCCTAATTACCTTGGAACTACCGGCGTGCCGCCTAACCTTTGATAGTACAAGGGCCCACATTGTTGTGTGCAAGAAATCCACCCCATTTATTTATTTTCCCGACTCATTTTAGGATACACGCCCTAAAATGAGGCAGATCCAAAGCTCAGCGTAGGTCCACGATGGCCCCAAAACTGTTCTACGGTAGGGGTTCAATCCCCACTGTTTCTAGTGGTTTTGCCCATTGGAGTTTAGCATCGACCTCCGCTATAAATTGATCCGGAGAAACAAATGAATGGCTTGGATTGTCACAAACATCTTGTAACCCCATGAACAGCCGGTGTGTGTTCCCCACTGTTTTATGTCCGTTTGGCCCACTCGAGCTACTCATATTTGGTCCCATGACCTAAAATGACGTGGTAAAACAGATGCTCTCGGTGGATTTGTCACAAACATAGTGGACCCCACTTAAGTCGGGCAACGCTCGCCGCATGGACCTAAATGTACATCGAACATTTGACTGTCGCATTGATTGCCGTACTAGCCTAACTTAGACCATATGTGGGAGTACTTTGACGATTTTGTGGAATCCACATCGCTCTGCAGATCATTTACTGCATAGGCATAAAAATGAGGCAGATCCAAAGCTCGTAGTAGGCCCATATGGCCGTAGGAATTTTCAACGGTAGGAGTTTATACCATTCTTTCCTGTCATGTGGCCCACTGGAGCGTAGTATCTGCCTCATTTTAGAGCCTTGCCAAAGAATGATCCGGCGAAATAGATATCCGGAGTGGATTTAACGCACACATCCTGTGGGCCCACGAATGTGTCAACGGTCGATGATCAAATCCTACTATTTCATGCTCGTTTGGATTGGCCTTAGTTTTAAGCCCATGCACTAAAATAAGGATGGAAAAGGCCATTTGCAAGAGAATATTTACACCAGACATACCAATGTGGCGAACTTGTACCTAAACCTTCCCAAGCCGCTCATTTCTTTTCACAAATGAGGGCCGCCATAAATAAGCTCTGGACAAAAATCATAGGTGAGCCACACCTAATGACTGGAACCTTGTGACCATCGAACCTGCACGTATTTCTATGTTTGTATGATGTGAATTTAAATTTCCTCATCAATCTTGAAAGAAACTAATGTTGAAGGTAATCTCTCAATTCGTTATCTTTAATTGTACATGATTTCTATAATTGGTATGATCTGGAAAAGATCTCGAGGATCTTTCATTAGGTAAATAAATCTCTCCTTGCACAAATTAACTCAACATTTCTTGTCAGTCGACCACAACTGATTAACTAACATAAGATGTAAACGAAAAGATAAAAAATAAAAAGGGAAAACGTGTAACGAGGACTTGAGAATTAGATTTCAAAGGTTCCTATACAGAGTACAAATGCTGGTATACCATTTGAGCAAAATTGAGCATGTCTAGACCGCCCATCGTTTTTCATACTTATTTTCCTACCTGATGGGTGAACGTGCCAGATTTCCGTTATTATTATTATTATTATTATTATTATTATTATTATTATTATTATTATTATTATTATTATTATTATTATTGAGGATATAAATTGACGGTGGATTGTTGTTATTATTATTGTTGATGCTAAAATCGGGCTCACCCCCTCCGAGCTCCTAACACTCGCGCGCCGAGCCCTGTATGCATACACGGGAGGTAGACAATTGAAACCCTGGCTAGAGCAGGGGACCCTCTGATGCCAAAGTCAGGTTAGGAATTTGGGTCTTAGTAGTGTGGATGGGGGTTTGGGTGAGAAATTTTGCGTACTTGTCTCTACAAATGAGTTCCCTATTTATACCGTTTGGTTGGAGTTAACGTGTTCGTCGTTCTCGGCACGATCTCTACCATTATGCGGAAGTTAAGCGCTTGGAGGTGTTGGCAATTACCCTGACATCGTGTGCCAGAAGTCACTCCTTGCATGCGTTACTAGAGATAATTCCTGAGCATGATTATAGGTCGTTTCGTCCGAGCCGACCCTTACTAATGATGATTTGAGTCCATGGGTAGGCCGAGCTCGATTGCATGTAGACGAGGATCTGGTCGGGGTCGAAGGTGGGATCATGTAATGACTTCTTCTAGGTTCCAAGATGACGTGAAAGCTCTACAAAAGAACTTGGAAGCAGGACACTGATTGTTATAACCAAATCGGGGTAGGCGACCCACTACCAAGCCATGGCTCGGCTTGTTTAGTTTTGTTGTCTGACCTGTTATGGCGAGGACTTCGATCTGGCGAGCTGAGTTTACTACTATTAGGGTCGGCCCAGATTTACCCATAACAGAAGCCCCCTACTCTTTGAGTTCAAGCTCGGACTCAGGGAGTAAATGCCTGGGGAAATGTTTCGCCACGCTCTCCATAATGATAAGCCAGCATAGTTGAAACGAACAGCCATAACCATGGCTCTATGCTATCAAGGCACCGTTTTGCGGCAGCGACTCTTCAGGTATGAGCCCGTAGTTGACGAACACGTGACAACGATTAGGGATTCGAATCGCTTGGACGAGCAGGTTGCTGTCGCATGGACGTTGAAAGGTGGAGGGCAGACTATGCATTAAATAATTATTCAGTGTGAGCAGCACACGGCTCGGAGGATGTAATCCCAGGCTAATGATCTGATGCCACGTATACCTCAGAGCTTGGTTTCCTGTCGCTTCAGCTTCAGCAACAGTTGTCTGTCATGATTATAGACGGCCGACTAAGGCTATAAAACCCAGTTTCCATTTTCATTTGGATCCTCCTACTTCTACTTCTCAAAGAGTTTGTGCTGTCAGTCGTCTTTCTGACATCAATTCTTTGTGAGTTCCTCCCTTCCCCATCTTTTTCCAATTTCCTTTGGTGTTATCATGTCGAACGAATTAGACGAGGTTCGGGAAGTTCAGGCAGTCGGGAATGATTCCGAGCCAGAGAGTACTAATTCCAGGATAGAGGGCTCAGAGGGTCCATTCGAGGCAATACCCCTCCAGCCTCCTACTAAGAGAACTATTGGCCCAAAGGCAAAGGCTGGTGCCAGAGGGACGAAGAGAATATCTCGAGATCCAGCTGGAAGGGCCAAGGCCGGGCCTTCGGGTGGTTAATCCGAAGTGGTCATCCTTAGGGGCTCGGTTCTGATCGAGTCTCAGATGGCTCAAATCCGAGCAGATTACCAGATCCCCAACTCCGTACATATTAGAGCTCCTTTTCCCTCTTGACGCCCCAGGGGACCCGGCTGATGGGGATATCACAATCTTCATCTGCCCCCTCCAATGTGGGCTCCGGTTCCTGATCCACCCCTTTGTGTGCGCGATGACAATACGTTTGAAGCTGGCGCTAGGTCAGCTCGTCCCCAACGCCTAGAATACCTTAATGACTTCCTACATTGTCTGGCATCAGATTGAAAACTAAGAGCTGATGCCGGACGAATTCATGTCCACGTATCAGGCTAAGCACGACTCACATGAGCCATGCCGATATTACTTCTAGGCTAGGAGTTAGTGCACCCCCGGCCTTATCGCTAGGCTCTTGTCTTCCAATAAAGATTGGAAGAACAAATGGTTCTGGGCCTCAGGAGAATGGGAGGCACCTGCGTCTGAACTCAGCAGTCTGCGAGTCAAAGTACCCATGAAGTTCTCCACCCCAGGTTGAATCTCTTGAGATGTCTGATTTGCTTTAGATTTCTAGTCCATTCATTTCGTTCCGATCTTTGTCTTCTATCTGCAGATTATCCGAAGGGTCCTCTTGAACTCCCTTCCTTCCTCCTAGCCCAAGTCATCAAGGCCTGGGTACCTAAGGAAGAGCAGTGTGTCTAACACAACATCATCTGTCCGGACAAGCTTCTCCAATCTGGGCTCTATAGATTCAAGCCCTTCCCTGCTGCCTTGGATTAGTTATGCGATCTCCTTACAAATCTAGGTTTTTCTTGTGAATATTTCTTTGAGCCGAGCCGTTTTGTTCAGGTATGGCCGAAGCTTCAGGATCCAAGAGGAAGAGGGGGCTGCGTCCCCCATTTAGCGTGATATTGAGCGCTGAGCCTCCCGTGAAGATCATGGCGAGGAAGAAGAAAGCTACCCATGCCGCGGCCGAGCTTGTCGCCGCTCCTGCTCCTGCCCCTGCCCCCAAGATTCCTCCGACTACTCATCATCTGCCAGGGATAAAGAGGGAAGTGGTCGGAGAGATGTTGCCGTATGCCCCTTTAGAGATAGGCCTGAGAGAGAAAACATGGAAGAAGCCGAGGGCCCTGTTTTCACACAGGCTAACATGGACTTTCTGGTCGGCAGGACCAACACCTTGGCCAGAGGTGATGTCGTGCCCGAGGCTGAACCTCAGGCTTCGGCTGCTAGCACCGTCAGGGGAGCTGCTGAACCAGTTCCCCCTGTGGAATTAGAAGTATATCCTCCAGGCTATCACATGTCTCTCCTGGTCGACTGGGGAGCAAAGCATGTGCCCGAGATGTCGATTACAAACACCCTAACCCGTCGGCATGAATTGCTCGTCAACGACTTTGCCTCAGTTTGTTACACAGTACGATCTCACCTTTACTCGATCTGCTCGCTCTGTTCTCGAGTCATTTATGACCCCTTTTTTTAGGCGTTGTCGATGTTTGTCTTGATCAAGGAGAGGCTACAAGCGATAACCCAGATCGAATGGGAGAAAGCTGAGTTAGAGAATCTCCTGAAGGCCTTGGTCGAGGAGCAGGAGAAGTTGAAGGGTCGGGTAGTGGATGGCCAATTAAGGAAGTTGATGCTCCAAGGAGAGGTCAACAGGCTTCAATCCTGCTTAGACTCAGCTGAGTCCAAACTGACGAGTTCAAAGGCCCATCTAGCACGGGCGAAGGATGATAACACTCGGCTTGTGGCTGATCTGGGGTAGGCGAAGCTTGACGCTACTAAGGCCTTGGCTGCGCAATGTGCCAAACTCAAAGCCTCGTCTGTTTCAAGAGTTGTTACTGAAAAGGCCAAGCTATATGTCCTAGAGGGGGGGGGGGGGGGGGGGTGAATAGGACTATGCCAAATTAAAATAAAATCTGCGGAATAAATTAACCAATAGCCTTATAATTATAAATCAATTATCAATGCTGAAATCAAATCACCTTAATAAATAAATATTGAGAGATTGATACAAATTCAGTTCTAAGGACAACCTTACACCATAAACAAGGGCTTATGGTAGGACAACCTTATTTCTAGAACTTCTTTTGGATCAAGAACTCAATTTTAATAAAGATAAATGAATAGCAGTGAATTGAAATTAAATGCAGAAATGTAAATCTAATTTATTACAACAATCTCCACACTTGCTTGAAATGTAAATTGTTACAACATTCACATCCACATGTACATTCCACACAATTGAATGATAAAAGATATAAGAATTAAGCAAGCATTCAATCCACAAGACAAAGAGTTATAGTGGTTCGCCTGTGTGTACATCAACTGTTCTTCAACAGCCACACAGAATGCTACTCCACTCCTAATATCCTCACACAGGGGATATTAAAGTTCACTATCAAATAGGTTTTCACAGGTTCACCCAAAACCTTTACAATTGTGTCTTTTTAACTTGGGCTTACACAATTCAAAAACCCACACTTCTGAGTTTTCTCGCTCTCCTTAGATAACCACACAAATTGAGATTTTTCTGGCGAATCCCAAACAAAAACCAAAAAGGAAAGGAATTTACAGAATTGTAAAATACCTGGATTTCTCCTCTTGTAGCTGCCCGAAAGAACTAATTGGAGTAGATGTTCGAATAGAAGTTTAATGTCCACAACTCACTTTAATATGGTTCTAAGTTCTAATTGATTTTAGATTTAAATCAGTTGGGCGTAGCTATATTTGATTTTAATTCCACTAAGAAGGAGTAAGTCAATTCTTCTTTTCAAATCAGATTGGAATACAGAAACAAAATCAAATTAAATAAGCTATCAAAAAAAGAAAGAATTATGCACAAAATAGCTTGAAAAATAAACACAAACTTATCTTAGAGTGAAGCCTTGAATTCACTTAATATTCGATGAAAAACTCTGAAATTCGTGTGCTATTTATAGCAGAAAAAAATTCGTCTTCGACTGATCCTAGGATCACCACGACTGGTCTTGAAATAAACTGATTTTTGAATTTTTGAGTGCGATCGCATCAGACCGTTTTACGACTGGTCATAGGTAATCCACGACCGGTCGTAGGTAGTCCACGACTAGTCGAAGGCAGTCCACGACCGGTCGAGACCCCAGTACGACTGGTCGTGCGACACTTGATTTGGTCGCTAGAGTTTGAGTCGAGGCATTACGACTGGTCGAAGGTCGAGTCGAGACCATCCCACGACCGGTCGAGCAGACTCCAGGACTGGTCGTAGGCACATCAGAAAATTCGATAAATTGCAACCATTTTAAGACTGGTCTTGGAATTTCTTCGACTGGTCGAGGCAGTACTAGGACTGGTCGAACAGGGTCAAGGACTGGTTTTAAAGTAGACCAAAATTATGTAATAATAATCATTTGGATTATATATCCAAAGTGACCTACCCTAAGGTCAATCTAATGGTCTATCAAACTTGGAACATGAAGTATGGACATTGAACACTTCATTTACTTAGACTTTGATCTTTACGAAGCTTGATTTCATCTCGATGTAGCTTGACTACTTCAGAAGCTTCAATACAACTTTGTACTTGAGTCCCGCATTTGAATCTTGAGCTTGCACTTGAACTTGAGTCTTGACCCGGAGTTCTCTCTTAATATTGTAGCTTGAACTATCATAAATCTTGAGGAATTCTTTGAGCTACACTTCAAGTGTTGATGAGGTGTCTCGAACAAATTTATTAAAATATAAACACACAACATACGGAGACGTTTTGACACACAAAATTTGACAATCAAAGAGGAATCAAATCATAGCACTTACAATCTCCCCCTTTGTCAAATTTGTGACAAAACATTTCTCATACTTCAATAAGATAAGCATTACTTATACGATAACGATTCATGCACCAGTTGTTAATGGAGACAACTCATACTCCCCCTGACAACACAAACTCTACTCCCTCTGAGTTAATACATCATGTCAATCATACCTCATAAAAAGAATGTACACATTCTCCCATTTTTGTTAAAATATGACAAAGGAAGAAACAAAGATAGGTCATGAAAAACAGAATTAGAGATATGAACTCAAAAAGTGCGGAGTGAATAACAAAACAAGAGAAGTTGGCAAGGTGAGTCAGAGTACATATTAAAAGAAGTAGCAAGTGAAGTTGTAAGATAGTAATCCATACTACTAAGGAACGAAACTTAGTAAAATAGTTACAGACCAGAGATTAAACATTCTCAATCGGAACCAGATGATAGAGCAGAAATGTTAGGATCACTTTGGTGAAGGCTCTTCTGTAAGCGCTTAAAATATTTACGCATATTTTTAAATTGTTGATTGTGGCCAACATTCATCTGTTCTACTTTTTCCTCAAGTGCACTAAGATGTGCATTGAAATCAGATGGTTCAAAGTCTGAATCATTTCCAGAATCAGAATCAATTTCATTAAAGATATCATCCATGTCAATATCATCGGCTGGCAACTCATCACCTTCGACACCCATCTCAGCTTCAACAGCAGCATCACCCGCATCAACATCAACTTGACCAGGAAAGAACTCTAACTTCATCTTATGCAGGTTGGAATTGTTAAAAATGAGGTATCTGATAGGAGCCTCACCGACGGGCATAGCGACTAACATGTGAGTGGCTAAAACATTTAACTGATATCCAAAAGGAATATCACCATGACCAGGATCATTACGAATTTGTATGATAGAGGAACAAACCAAGGAGGGCAGACAGATGTTAGCACCAGTAATGATTGAGTACAAAATACAAACCATAAGCAAAGTTAACTCAGTCTTGTTTCCAGAGCGGGGATACAGATTAGAAGTGAAGATACGATGCAAAACTCTATATTTGGGTAACAAGTATCTGGTTTTAAGGGCATTTCCATTTGCAATCCATGGAGCATTCATGTTGCACAATGCTCGAGTAAAAATACGTTTTTCATATTCTGATACTCTCTCAGCAAGTGCACTAAGATGAACATCATCATCATTTACTTGAATATCCATAAGGCCTGAAATTAAGTGACGATCAACATGAAATGGCCATTCTCTAGTATCAACAGTAAAAGTTAGTTGCTCAGCAGAGAAATCAGATATGCATGCAACCATGGCCTATGCTTGGACTGATACGCCGGTCCACCCCAACGTAAAATGTTTTCCCAACCTACATATTGAAGGAGAGGAAAGAGACCATATGAAGCAATATGATTTAAATCAACTGCTTTTTCAACAATAATATTGTGCATACGCAGGCCACGTACATGCGGAGGATCATCTTCAGGATCCCTAAGATGACGTCTAGTGATTGCATTTGAACGAGAAGACGATGCATCTCTATGAATTTTCTTTTTACCTCTAGATTCCATATTCTTGAAGAAATGAAAGAAATTTCAAGACAAAAGAAATGAGTTTCACTAGATTTAACAAAAAGAAAGAAGAACCCAACAAGTTGAAGATTTATATGAAATAGATAACAATAGTCAAGAAAATTAAGAGTTAAGATTAAGATTCTTCAAGAAAAATCACTCTAACCTGGAGAAATCGAACACAAGGGTTCGACTAGTCGAAGCTCGGATCGTCGGTGAGGAGGGTTAAAATGAACAAGAAACAGATTTTTTCCAAATTAAAAAGGGCATCGCGCGCACGACCGGTCTTGAGATATTCTCGACCGATCGTAGTAAGACTGGTCGAGTATGTCCTCGACTGGTCTTAGACCCGAAAAAAAAAATATGCAATTTTAACAAAATTTTGAAATTTAAATTAATAACATAATATCATTATATACAATATGATACAGAAATGCATGATCAATCATTTAAATTTGCACATACCAAGATCAAATTTCAATTTGTTAAACCTGCTTCTATCGAGTGGTTTAGTGAAAATGTCAGCAAGCTGAGTCTCGGTAGGAATATATTCTAAAGATATTATTTTTTCTTCCACTAATTCACAAATATAATGAAATCGAATGTCAATGTGCTTAGTACGTGAATGCTGGATTGGATTTTTTGAAATGTTTATCACACTGGAATTATCACAGTATAAAACCATAGAGTCTTGTGCGATTCCATAATCACTCAGTAAACGTTTCATCCAAACCAATTGAGTACAAGAATTTCCTGCTGCAATATATTCGGCCTCAGTAGTTGAGAGTGATATGGAACTTTGTTTCTTTTTAAACCAAGAAACCAGACAGTTTCCAATGTAAAAACAACCACCGCTGGTTGATTTTCTATCATCTATATTTCCCGTCCAATCAACATCCGAATACCCAGCCAATTGAACACTAGAATCATAGGGATACCAAAGACCCAGATTAACTGAACTTGCGACATATCGAATAATTCGTTTAACAGCAGTTAAGTGAGATTCTTTAGGATTAGACTGATATCTAGCACAAATTCCTATGCTTAAAGCAATATCAGGTCTACTTGCAGTTAGGTAAAGCAGGCTACCTATCATACTACGATACAATTTAGGATCTACATCTTTACCTGTAGAGTCTTTTGATAGTCTTAGAGTTGTACTCATAGGAGTATCAAAATTCTTACCATTTTCAAATCCGAATCTTTTAATCAAGTTTAATGGATACTTAGTTTGTGAAATAAAAATTCCATCAGATTGTTGTTTTACTTGCAACCCTAGGAAATAATTTAATTCACCAACCATGCTCATTTCGAATTCAGATTTCATCAGATTTGCAAACTCAACAGTCATGTTAGTACAAGTTGATCCATAAATTATATCATTAACATAAATTTGAACCATTAAGATATCATCGTTATGTTTCTTAACAAAGAGTGTCTTATCGACACTACCCATCTGAAACTTGTGACTTAGTAAGAACTTAGTCAATTTTTCATACCATGCTCTAGGAGCTTGTTTCAGACCATAGAGAGCCTTTTTAAGACGGTATACATGATTGGTAAGCTTAGGGTCTTCAAATCTAGTCGGTTGTTCAACATATACCTCTTCATGTAGATCGCCATTTAGAAAGGCACTCTTTACATCCATTTGAAAAATTCTAAACTTTCTAAAACATGCAATAGATATGAATAGTCTGATTGATTCAAGGCGAGCAACTGGGGCAAAAGTTTCATCATAATCAATCCCTTCAATTTCAGTGTACCCTTGCACAACTAGTCTTGCCTTGTTTCGAATGATATTTCCCAATTCATCAGACTTGTTTTTGAAAATCCATTTTGTTCCAATAATATGTTTATCTTTAGGTCTAGGAACAAGGTGTCAAGCATCATTTCTGACAAACTGATTAAGTTCTTCCTGCATAGCAACTATCCAGTTTTCATTAGAAAGTGCTTCTTTCACGTTAACCGGTTCTATCTGGGATGTAAAGCATACGTAGTTACATAAGTCCTCTAATTGTCTACGAGTGCGCACACCAGTGAGAGGGTTTCTAAGTATTTGATCAGTTGAATGATCTTTAACAGTTCTTAATTCAGAATTAGTTTTACTTGATGAAGTATCTGGATTTTCATGTATAAGAACTTCATCATTATCTGAACTAGGGGCAGGTGTGTTCAAGTGATCGTCAATTACTACATTTATTGACTCTTGAATCACACCGGTCCTGTTATTTAGAACACGATATGCATGACTGTTTAAAGAGTATCCTAAAAAGATTCCTTCATCACTTTTAGTGTCGAACTTTTTCAGATTTTCACGATCACGTAAAATATAGCATTTGCTGCTAAAAATTCGAAAGTATTTGACAGTAGGCTTTTTCTCAAACCACATTTCATAAGCCGCTTTTGTAAGTGCTATAATTTATATCCCTGTTTGTTGTCAAATTTGTGGTGCCAAAATCACTGTTATATATCTTGCATAAGTGAAGCTCTCTCAAAGATCAACATTCATGAACAAGCAAAGCTCACAACAAGCAAAGCTCACAAGTACAAAGATCAAACTTGAATGCAAGAACTGCTCACAAGACAAGACTCAAGTTGCAAGACTTCAAGAAGAGTACAAGGCAGTTTGTAAAGAACTCAAGACACTTTCAAGATTGAGCTACATCAAGATTTCAAGATTGAGCTACATCAAGATTTCAAGATTGAACTACATCAAGACTTCAAGGCTCACACTTCAAGGTCACTAGTTCCTAATGTTTTAATGTCCTTACTTTATGGTTGAGGTTTGACTGACCTTATGTTGACCTTAGAAGTAGGTCACTTTGGATACATAAATCAAATGTTTATTTTACATAAGTTTGGTCTGTTCTTCGACTAGTCCTAGGCCTTCTTCTACTAGTCCTAGAGTTGCTTCGACCAGTCTAAGAAATTCCTCAATCAACCGTGAGTTTGTTACAAAAATTGGATAATTTCTGTTAGACTTCGACTAGTCCAGGAATCTGTTCGACCAGTCGAAGGAACAGTGTCGACTGCATCTTCGACCAGTCGAAAGTCTTCGACTCAAAGTCCAGCGATGAATTTTATGTTCTTCGACCAGTCGAAGGTGACCTACGACCAGTCGAAGGAGACCTTCGACCAGTCGTAGAACGGTCAAAGCTTATCGCGCCTGATTTTTCAAATATCTGTTATTGCTTCGACTAGTCAAATAGCTCTCTAGACCAGTCGAACACGCGATCTGCTCACCTATAAATAGAGCACGAATCTCAGAAGAAATCATCGAATTAATTAATCCATTCAAGCCAATCTTCGTCGAACTTCTGAGAGATAATTCTGTGCTCCATCTAAGCTAAGTGTGCTTATTTAATATTCTCTTTCCTTAGCTTTATTTAATTGATTTTGTTTCTGCTATTCCAATCTAATTTGATAAGAAGAATTGTTATTCCCTTTCTTTGGAATCAAAATCAATTAAGGCAAGCCCTACTTGGTTTAAATTTAAAATCTATTAGAATTAGAACCATTGTAATTGAGTACTGGACATTGAACTTGGACATTTAATCATCTACTCTGACTTGGTTCTACCGGGCTGCTACAACGAAGGAGATAATCAGGTATTTTACATTTAATTGTAAATTCCTTTCTGTTTTGGTTTCTTTCAAGATTTGTCAGAAAAATCTTGTTGTATTGGTTATCTGAGGAGAGCCAGGAAAACTCAGAAGTGGGGTTTTTTTAATTGTGTAAGCCCACAGACAAAGACACAATTGTAAAGGTTTTGGGTGAACTTGGGAAAACCTATTTTGTTAGTGAACGCTAATATCCCCTGTGTGAGGATATTATGAGTGGAGTAGCATTCTGTGTGGCTATTGTTTAACAGTTGGTGAACACACAGGCGAACCACTATAATCTCTTGTGTTGTGGTTGAATGATTTATACTTCTAATCTTTAATTATTCTTTTATGAGATGTATGTATGGTGGTGAATGTTGTAATCATTTAATTCAAGCATTGTGAGAATTTTATAATAGTTTAGAATTTATTTTCTGCTATTCCTTTATCAGCTTGATTTCAATTTCCTTTAAAAGTTGTTCCAGCAAGGTTGCCCTGCCATTTTTATGGTGTATGGTTGTCCCTAGAACAATACATTTGTGATTACAATTTATTTCAATTCAGTTTGTATTTATTTCTGTATTCCTCTTTGGTTGAGATTTGATACAAAGATCTTTCTAGAAATAAGGTTATCCTACCATAAACTTTGGTTTTTGGTGAAAGGTTGTCCTTAGAACAACATTTATATCAACCTCTCAAGACCTAAATTTTGAGGTTGTTTTACTTTCCTGCATTGTGATTTACTTTAGCTATCATATTCTTTTTAATTCCGCTGTTATAAGTTCTAATTTGGCATTGTCCTATTCACCCCCCCCCCCCCCCTCTAGGACATATATCTACGCCTTTTCAGTTTTATCATTAGATTTGCAGATATAAACACGGTTAATAATGTAGCAAGCGGTATTTACTGCTTCAGGCCATAAGTTTCTAGGGAGCTTCATGCTATTTAACATAACACTTCCCATTTCTTGAAGCACTCTATTTTTTCTTTCCACAATACCATTTTGTTGTGGTGTTTTGGGCGTAAAGAATTCATGTGATATTTCCTGATCACTACAAAGTTTCTCAAAACCGCTATTTTCAAACTTGGATCCATGATCACTACGGATCTTACTAACTTGAGAACATTTTTCAGTTTGGATCCTTTTTATAATCTTTTTCACTTCATCAAGGGTTTCTGATTTGTCCCTCAAGAATGAAACCCAAGTGTATCTTGTATAATCATCTAGAATGACCAAGATGTATTTTTTACCGCCTCGACTTTCCGTTCTGGTTGGTCCTATAAGATTCATATGGAGAAGCTCGAGTGGTTTAGATGTGGTATTGGAGTTCACCTTTTTGTGAGAGCTCCTCGTTAGTTTACCATACTGACATTCACCACATATTTTGTCTACTTTTTGTACTTTAGGTAGACCTCTAATTAGTTCTCCTTTGCTCAATTTGTACAAATTTCGGTAGTGTACATGTCCAAGGCATTTATGCTATAATTCTGTCTCATCAGTATGGACCATGTAACACATTTGATTAAATGAGCTTCCATTGCAAACTATATAGCAGTTTTCAGAAGTTCTGCGACCAGTTAATATTACAGAACCCTTTCTATCTATAATCTCACAACCTTGATTAGAAAATTTAACACTATGGTTGTTGTCACATATTTGAGATATGCTTAACAGGTTGTGTTTTAATCCCTCAACATATAAAACATTCTTAAATAAGGGAAGATTATAAAGTTGAACCGTACCTTGGCCAATAATCTTGCAGTTGCTACCATCACCAAATGTGACTAAACCATCAGTCATATCTTTTAGATCGGTGAATAAAGCCTTGTCACCTGTCATGTGTCTGGAACATCTACTGCCTAGGTACCATTTTGAATGGCTTGTTGCTTTGAATGCAGTGTGGGCAACCAAGCAAGCAACTTTAGGAACCCATTTCAAAACTATTTTGGGTTTAGGAACATGGTTGATCTTCTTTTGTCTGATGTTGTAAGAATGACCTACTGAGTTAGATTTAAGAGCTCCTTAAGTAAATCAATTATTTTTTCAGCAAGAGGATTTCTATTCTGATTTTTAAAATTTATATAGCTGCTTTTAGGTTTATGAAAAGTTTTTATATTTTTAGAAAAAACTTGACTAGTACCTTTTTCTTTTGAGTTAGAAGTTTTTCCTTTCACAAAGTTGGGAGAAGTATACTTCTGTTTAGGAGAAGTATTTTTCTCATAGCCCAACCCGGATCGATCACCACATTTTCTTGATCTGGATAATAATTTTTCTAATTTTGAATCACCTTGGGCATATTTCCATGTGTCCTTCAAACTTAGAAGAGAAGATACCTCATTTTTAAGTTTCTCATTTTCAGATTTCAAATATTCAATCAGGGAGGTTTTGAATTCCAAATCACATTTAATTTTTCCAAACAATCTGAAATATGCGATTTTTCTAAAACAAGAGTTTCAAAACGTTCTTTGAGTTTAGAAAACTTTTCTTTTTGAAGCTTAAGTTTGACAGCAATTTTATAACTTTCCTTATATAAGGCATTATAAGCATCTTGAAGATCTTCTTCATTTTCATAATCACTATTCAAATTTTCTTCACTTGTTGAATCATCGTGATCTGAAAAAGTAAACTTGGCTAGAGTCATAAGGGCTTTAGCTTCACTGCCTGACTCGGTTTCAGAATTTTCTGATTCAGAGGATGCTTCAGAATCAGACGATTTATCCTAAGTAGCCAACATACCCTTCCTTCTGAGTCTGTCCTTTTTAGGACATTTGTTAGCTAAATGCTCATACTCTTGGCAGTTATAACACTGACTGTCTTTCAAAGATTTCCATGTTTTGGACTTAGGTTTAGATTGTTTCTTTTCATTTCCCTTTTGAAAGTCGACCATTTTCTTGCTTTTGAAAATTTTGTAAAATTTTTTCGCCAAAAGAGCCATATCATCTTCAGAATTTTCTAAATCTGAGTTTTCTTGAGAAATACCTTTAGAAAATTTCAAAGCTATAGATTTACCTTTAGGAGCTTTAAAATTTAATTCATAGGTTTGTAAAAAACTAATTAGTTCTTCTACCCTCATATTATCCGTATCACGAAGTTCCTGAATCACGGTTACTTTAGAATTGAACCGTTCAGGAAGTGAGCGTAGTATTTTTGCATACACTTTACTTTCTAGAATTTTATCGCCAAGACCCCACATAGAGTTTTCAATGTCATTTAGTCTAGTATAAAAGTCCATAAACATTTCATTTTCCTCTATATGAATTTCTTCGAATTTGGTTATGATGAGTTGGACTTTAGACTTTTTGACAATTGAAGTATCCTCGTGTGTCATTTCTAGTATATCCCAGGCTTGCTTTGCAGTATCATAGGATATAATTCTTTTGAACTCATCAGGTGATAGTGCGCAAGTGATTGCATTTAGTGCTTTAGCATTGGCATTATACTCATTTTTCTGAAGAGTGGTCTATAAATAATAAGCAGGTACAGACACAATTTTTGAACCGTCAGATTCAGTTACTTCAACGGTAGGAGAGTTCCATTCGGTCATTGTGGCTCGCCACACACTCATCCATTGATTTGAGGAAGATCCTCATTCTGGCTTTCCAATAGGCATAGTTAGAGCCATCAAAAGGTGGAGGCTTAGTGACTGATAGGCTATCAAAATTTGACATCTTATTAATATATCTTAGATCGTTAGCTCAGGAATTAAATCCAAAAAACAAACAATAAGAACAAGCTATTAGGTTTTGATACCACTTGAAAAGCCCAAGCTATATATCCTAGAGGGGGGTGAATAGGACTATGCCAAATTAAAATAAAATCTGCGGAATAAATTAACCAATAGCCTTACAATTATAAATCAATTATCAATGCTGAAATCAAATCACCTTAATAAATCAATATTGAGAGATTGATACAAATTCAGTTCTAAGAACAACCTTACACCATAATAAACAAGGGCTTATGGTAGGACAACCTTATTTCTAGAACTTCTTTTGGATCAAGAACTCAATTTTAATAAAGATAAATGAATAGCAGTGAATTGAAATTAAATGCAGAAATGTAAATCTAATTTATTACAACAATCTCCACACTTGCTTGAAATGTAAATTGTTACAACATTCACATCCACATGTACATTCCACACAATTGAATGATAAAAGATATGAGAATTAAGCAAGCATTCTATCCACAAGACAAAGAGTTATAGTGGTTCGCCTGTGTGTACGTAGCATGCTCGGATGACGAGGTGATCACGTTTTAAGTAATCGGCCCATCATCGGGATTTTCCTTGCCAGGAAGTTCCATGTAGGCCATGTAGAATAACTCGATTTCATGTAGAAAAATGCGTCTTTTATTCAGAATGCAATCATGATAAGTAGTCCTGACCCTTACATTGATTTCCCTAGGAATAATATATCTTTAAGTGCTCGGTGTTCCACGGATGCAATAATGGTCGTCCTTCCAGGTCCTCAAGATGGTAGGAGGTGGGTTTAGCCGAGCAGACTACTCAATAGGGTCCCTCCCAATTTAGTCTCACTACTTCATGCTCAGTGGTGTTTTGGAACACACTACAAAGGACGAGGACTCCCTTCGGAACCACCTCGTCTTGACCCTAAAGTTGTAAAAACGGGCAACCTGTTGGTGTCAGGCCATGATTCGTAGTTCGGTTGTATTCCTTAGCTCCTCAAGTAAGTCGAGGCTCATTGTCATCTACTTAGAGTTCTCTTCATGCCGATAGGATCGCACTTGAGCAGTAGGAAGTCCAATCTCAATGGGAACAACCACCTCGGCGCCATAAGAGAGGGAGAATGGGGTTTCCCCAGTTGTCGACCGTGCTGTAGTTTGGTATGCCCATAACACGAGCAAGAGCTCTTCAGCCTAAGCGCCTTTTGCTTTTTCAAGCTTCTTAAGATGACCCTTTATAATCATGTTTACTGCTTCCACTTGGTCGTTGGATTGAGGATTCCGAGGCTATGAGTAAGCGTTTCTGATACCGAGTCCTTAACAGATGCCCTTAAATCTATCGTTGTCGAACTGCTTTTCATTGTCTGACACAATGGTGTGGGGGATGTCGAACCAGCAGATGATATTGTTCCAGATGAAGTCTATCACTATTGTTTTGTGATCCTAACTACAGGGTCGGCTTCAGCCTACTTGGTGAAGTAATCGACGGCCACAATTGCATACTTAGTTTGTCCTTTTACCCTGGGGCAATGGTCCGATGATATCAATCCCCCACTAAGAAAATGGCCACAGCCTGCTCATGGGAATCAACTCCTCCGCTGGTTGCCTCAGTACAACGCCAAACCTTTGGCATTTATCACATTTTCGGGTGAAGCATCTGGAGTCTTCTCGAATTGTTGGCCAGAGGTATCCCTAGCGGATAATCTTTTGGGCCAGAGCTCGGCCACCAGAGTGATTCCCACAAATTCTTTCATGGGTCTCTTGGATCATGTACTCTGCCTCGTCTGGTCGGAGATACCTCACATATGGCAAGAAATTGCCTTTCTTGTATAATGAATCTCCTATGATTTCATTTCGTGTTGCTCTGAGCCTCAAACACCGAGCCTCCAGCTTGTCCTTAGGGATCTTGCCATCCTTAAGGTATCCAATTATGGGATCCATCTAACTTATGGTTGTCTACACAAGGTGAACGATCCCCTGGTCGGGGCGAT
This sequence comes from Magnolia officinalis, assembly GCA_021015155.1. Taxonomy (NCBI): domain Eukaryota; kingdom Viridiplantae; phylum Streptophyta; class Magnoliopsida; order Magnoliales; family Magnoliaceae; genus Magnolia; species Magnolia officinalis. Next base: position 15,278,126 of record JAJHSJ010000014.1, on the reverse strand, counting down.
TAATGCTTGGCTCATTAAGGAATTCTAAGGGGATAACCTTTGGAATGTTCCCTTCGGTCGCCAATGAAAATGCCCTGGTTTGTCAATTATCGTGAGTGTTGAGTCAGTTAGACTACAGAGCCTAATAGGAAGATCAATTCAAGCGTCTACCTAACCGGATGTGTGCAAGCTCGCCACAGGTAAATCTGAGATTCACATCCCTTGTCCCAAATCACCAGGTATACTAAAACCCTTAAAAATGTTAGAACATCATAGGGTTTTTAGGGTAAGAAAATATTTTCAAAATAGAAAAATTCTCTGAGTTTTCTTGCCTTGTCGATTTTATCGATACACATCTCGATATGATTGACTTGCGCTATCGAGTCCTCGATGCTCCATCGATACCATCGAAAAGAGGACCAAATATGTCCAGTAACCTCATACATATCTGGACGAAATTATCGATGTATCGATACACCTATCGATATCATCGATATTCAAATCTCGAGTCTATCGGAAGTGACTCGATAATATTGACAGGAAGAATTTCGACGCCCCTATTTTTTCTTAAGAATATCATATAAGCATCGATATATCAAAGACTCCTCATACCATCAAAATTTAAACCTCGATAATATCGGTAGGGTTTCGATGATATCGGTCTTGGGCGTCAAGTTCTCCAGCAAAATATTTCAGGGTGATTTATCTATGATCGGGAGTCACTCGATAGAATCGATATTCAAATATTGATGATATCGATGTCATATCGATTGCATCGAACATGAACATAAACTGTCCATCAAGCTTTATGAAAAATCCTTTTGATTTATCGATGCATCGACACAGCTATTGATATCATCGACATTCAAATTCCAATGATCTCGAAGGTCTCTCGATCATTCATGAAAACCTGAAATATTTCTAGTCAAGTCTCTCTCATTTTTCAAGTGTCGATGGATCGAACCTCTCATCGATGGAATCGGAGTTCAAAATCCGATGACATCGATAATCATTTCGATTCATCGACTAACTAGCAAAAGGTTTCAAAAGCGTATGACATTGAGTTCGAGTCATCGAGCGAACCATCGATGCTATCGAGAGTATACGCTCGATGATATTGAACCCGCTCGATAATATCGAACTCTGTCATAAATGTGACCGTTTTATATCCGTTGGAACCTTTTGCCTATATAAAGAGGACTAGTCTATTGTTGCTGTGAGAGAAAGTAGAGAGAGCTTTTGAGTGTTTAACCTTAGATCTTATACCTAAAGCCCTTTCTCTCAAGGGTGTTCATCCTCCAATCCACCCTCACCATTGATATTCAATAGAGTAGATTGGGGAATGAACTTCCACATTCAAGGATCCTCTAGCTACTACCTTAATGGCAAATTATTAAGCTAGGATGCCTTGAATGCTTAGATGATTGAAATCGCTCTATCTTCCTTATAGGAAAATCTTTTGAGAGTAGGATTTCATCATAACCTTGACCCAACCCGTAGCCATGTATTGATACATCTTTTGAGTTGCGGATCAAGGAAGCCAAAGACCCTTCATCAACAAAGGAGGAGATCTTCGTCAACGTGCTTAATGGGACTCATCCACTTATCTGTAAGTATTTAGAGTCATGAGGACACTTGTGATCATTCCTTTTTAAGATTGGGTCTTAGGTGTTTCTCACCCTTTCACGCCCTCGTAGGAGGCCTCCGGTGGGAGTGTATATGGTGGGTGTATTGTGTGGACCATTGCTCTATGGAGAGCATAAACATCTAGTTGAAGGTGAAATAATCAAAACCTTAGGTTTGAGGTGAACCGTGTGAAACCTCGGGTTTGGGGTAAACCGCGTAAAACCTCTGTTAGGGTCTTATGGAAGATCCTTGGCCTGTGTGCCTAAAAGTGGGTGCGTTATGTTTACCCTTACTCGTGAGAGCATAAACAGTCAGCCTTAGTGTAGGTTATAAAGGTTGAAGGTGAACCTGATTTAAAACCTTAGGTTTGAGGTGAACCGCTATGAAACCTCCTTAGTGAAATCCGGCACACTCAAGGGTTGAGCGCGTCTGCCGGGAGTGGAGTAGACTGATCGTCAAACCACTATAAAAATGACTGTGTTTGAGATTACAATTTTTCTGATTATGTGATTTACTTTAATATTTTCATATCTGAACATCTGAGATCACACCTCACACACATACACAGTCATATCCATCATAAACTGGTTTGTATACTGTTCATTTATTAAATAGTTTGTGATTGGATCCTCTACTAGGCTTGGAAGCCAGTAGAGTTATTTTTGAGTAATCCTAATATGAGCATGTTATTAAGATTAGTGTAATAGGATTTTAAATCAACCATAAAAATTTTAAAAGTCCTATTCACCCCCCTCTAGGGCATATTGGCATATTTCTAATTCAATTAAAGCGGTATCCACCGCTATTTCAATTGGTATCAGAGCGGGTCTCTCTTTAAGGGCTTCACCGCCTAAAGAGTGATCTTGACTGAAGTTGGGAATATGGCCAAAGGAGAGGGCTCATCAGTCACTAGGCCTCCAGTATTTGATGGTTCAAATTATATATGCATACTGGAAGGCTAGGACGCATTACTTTTTGAGATCTTTGGCTCATGACGTTTGTGATATAGTTGAAAGCGGATACGTGCCACCAACTGAACAAATTGTACTTAACAGTGGCACAACCATCACAAAACCCAAACCCAAAGAAAAGTGGACAGCATTCGATAAAGAAAAACAGACTGCTGAAGCAAAAACTATGAATGCCATTTACTGTGTCGTGTCCCAAGACATCTTCAATTAAATAAGTATGTGTGGGACATCCAAGGAAGCATGGGATCTATTAGAAACAACCCATAAAGGCACAAGCACTGTGAAGAGATTTAAACTTCAACTCCTGATTTCACAGTTCGAAAGTCTCAGAATGGAAGAGCATGAGACCTTTATAGAGTTCTTTACAAAATTAAATGTCATTTGCAACTCCATGGGTGGATTGGGAGAAAAAATTCCGGTACCGAAAATCTGTAGAAAAATCCTAAGATCCCTACCTGAATGATTTAATCCTAAAGTAACAGCAATTGAAGAGTGTAGGCACATAGATGAAATGAAAGTAGAAGAACTGGTAAGTTCCCTACAAACTTTTGAACTACACTTCAAACAAACCCAAAAATCCAAAACAACTGTCCTAAAAACTTCTAAGAAAACAATACATGACGACAGTGAGAGCGAAAAGGAAGATGAAGATAAGGAAGTGGCTTTGCTGGCACAACGATTCAGGAAATTCTTTCTGAAGAATCGTGGCCGGCCTTCCAGAGGAAGAAAGGTGAACAACAAAACTTCCACAGGCAAATTTGGTAAAAGGACCAAGGAACCACAATGCTATGCCTGTCAGGAGTATGGACACCTGTCAACCGAATGCCCAAATAGAAAAACTAAGGGTAAGGCAATGGCTGCCACATGGAATGATACTGAAGAGTCAAAGTCAGAATCTAGTGACTCAGAAAGCAATGGAGATCAGAAATCATTGAAAATTCTCATGGTCTCCACTGCTCCAATCATTCTCACGAAATCTGAAAATAAGGAAGAACAACAAGCCACTGAATCATTTCCATCTGATAATGAGGAAATTGAAGAAGAAGAAGAAGAAGACGAAGAAAAGGATAATTTGCATATTGAACAGTTGTCGAGTCAAGAGCGACTAGGACAATTCCTGCTCCTCCTCTCTTCGAGTTTGACGACCCGTCTACAAACAGGGTCCAATCATCCACTGTCTCTCCATGCTCGGATATCTTGTCTCTGCCGGGACCAGTGTTTTGCTGACGTAGTATACCGAGTGCTGCTTCCCTTCGGATTCCCTGATGAGGGCCGAGCTTACAGACGAGGCTGAGACTGCTAAGTAGAGGAATAGAGGTTCCCCTTTCACTAGCTTCGACAGTAATGGTGGCGACCCTAGATATTACTTCAGTTGCTGAAACGTCTACTCACAATCTGAGGTCCATTCTGCCTTCTTATTACCCTTCAGTTGTTGGAAGAAGGGGAGACACTTGTCTGTTGCTCTTGAGACAAACCAGCTGAGTGTGGCTACTCTTTCGGTGAGGCATTGGATCTCCTTCATCTTTCAAGGCAAGCTCATGTCAAGGAGGGCCTTAATCTTATATGGATTTTCCTCAATACCTCTTCGGCTGACCTAAAAACTGAGAAATTTTCCTAAACCCACACCAAACACTCATTTGGTTGGGTACAAAATCATTTGATACTTCCGTAGAATAGAGAAAGTTTCTCCGAGGTCTGATATGTGATCGGCTGCTCTAATGCTTTTCACAAGCATGTCATTGACGTAGACCTCCATGGTCTGGTCGATCTGGTGAGCAAATATCTTGTTTACCAATCTCTAATATGTGGCCCCAGCATTCTTCAAGCCAAAGGGCATGACTCGATAATTGTAGTGCCCTTTATCCGTGACAAACATTATCTTCTACTTGTCAAAGGGATGCATTGTTATCCGATTATAGCCAAAGTATGCATTCATGAATATAAGTAGCTCGTGCCCGGCCGTGCTGTCGACCAGTTGATCGATTCTGGGGAGGGAGAAGCTATCCTTGGGGCAGGCTTTATTCAGATTGGAGTAGTCTACACATACTCGTCATTTTCCTTTGGCTTTTTTGATGAGTACAACGTCGGTGATCCAGTCTAGATAATGGATTTCTTCGATAAAGCCTGCCTCGAGCAATTTTTCCACCTCCTCGGCGATTGCCGGGTACCTCTCGAGCTTGAAAGCCCTTCTCTTTTACTTGACAGGTTTGTGATCTGGATCCACATTTAACCTGTGGACCATTACTTCAGGGGCGATGCTCGGCATATCATGATGGGACCATGTAAAGACATCTCTGTGCTATCGTAGGAACTCCAACATCTGCGCTCGCTAATTAGTGGTTAATGATGATTCAAGCTAGACCATTTTAGTTGGGTTGGTATCGTCGAGCGGAATGGTTAAGAGATCCTCCATAGAGGAACTTCCCTCCAAGGGGTCTTCTCTGGGGTCGAGTACATCGACCATAAGGGCCTGCTTTGTCGAGCCCTTTCAAATTGCTATAACATAACAACATCGAGCCTCCCGCTGATCTCCTCAGAGGTAGCTGATCCCTGCAACAGCAGGAAACTTCATCATCAAATGGTATGTCGATACCACTGCCCTCATGGAGTTAAGTGATGGTCGTCTGAGGATGGCGTTGTATGTCGACGGTGTGTTTACCACCAGAAAGTCTACCAATAAGGTGACTTAATTTTGTCCCTCTCCTGCCATGACTGGGAGAGAGATTGTCCCTTCCGAGATGACTTTATTGCCTGTGAAGCTGTGAAACGGGGTCTGAACGGGTCAGAGGCGAGACCTGTCAATACCCATCTTGTCGAATGCCTCTGAGTACAAGATATCGGATGAGCTCCCCGTGTCGACCAGGATGCGATATACCTTGTGATTGGCTATCGTCATGGTTACTACCAAGGCATCATCATGAGGATGCTGAAGTCCGCGTGCGTCATCCTTTATAAACGTCCGACTGCATGGACTCATCCGAAGTTCCTTACTTGGCCTGTCAGCTAAGTGGATGTATTGCTTGGGGTCAGTACTCCGAGCATGAGCTTTTCGGACTTGGTTTGAATCCCCGCCTCCAGACGAGCCCCTATATATCGTCTGGATCTCAGTACCATTGTCTATTGTTCTGCTCGGCTGCTCATCCTTCCAAGCCTATTTTTATACCTTTAAGTACTGACGCAAGTGTCCCTTACGAATGAGAGTCTCGATCTCTTCTTGCAAGTCAACGCAGTCACTGGTGTTGTGCCCATGGTCGCAATGAAAGTGACAATATCAGTGTTTGTCTCGCTGACCTGCTTCCATTTTCATGCAACTCGGCCAATGTAACAACTTCTTGTCTCAAATATCCAAGAGTATCTACTCTGGAGATGTGTTAAGAGGAATATACGAGCTAAATCGACTTTCAGGTTTTCTACTCTGCCTTTGGCTGCGGGATCCATCCTCATCTGACCACTTTTTGCTCGTGCTTGGCTGGAACGGTGCATCCATGCGCTTTTTGTCTCCGAAGGAGTTTCCCACATGGTGAGTCTGTTTCTGAGAGCTGAAGAAGTCCTCGGCGTTTGAATATTTTTGTGCTCGATTCAAGAAGTCTCCCAGCGTAGTCGGAGGGTTTTTCCCTATCGAAAATAGGAACTTTCCTTCCTTGAGCATGGAGATTATCGTAGCCAGAGCCATCTTGTTCGAGTAGTCATCAACTTGCATTGCTTCTCCATTGAATCAAATAATGTAGTCCTTCAGAGCTTCCCCGTCTTTCTGCTTAGTGGTGAGTAGGTGGGCAGAGGGTTTCTTACGTTGCTTCCCTACGATGAGCTATGTGAGGAACGCCTTACTAAGCTCAGCGAACGAACCAATAGACTTCGATTTCAACTGTCGATACCAGCCTCGCACGGCTCCATTAAGTGTTATCGAGAATGCTTGACACATGATTGGCCAGGAGGCTGACTAGAGCTCCATCAATGATCGATAGGACTCCACGTACTCGGTAGGGTCCCCGAAGCCCGAGTAGAGTGTGATGGGAGGCATCCAGAACATCGGTGGCATCACTGCATTCATTATCTCGTTGGTGAATGGGGGTTCAGTCTCCTCCATTATCACTTCCACAGTGGTCGGGGTCTGATTTTGATACGTCCGACGCATTATGTCGATTTGTCCTCGTAGTTCTTCGAGCTGATTCTCCTAGGGATCTTTGTTCTCGGCCACTATTTCCTGAACTTGGTCAGGTTCAGGAGTCCTTTCGCGCCTTCTCCATTTCAGTTCATGGCGGAGATCAGTCGGAGCCAGTGCCGATGTCTCAGAGACATGCGTCGAGGCTCAGTTCGACGGCTCTCGCGGTCGCATTGGGATCCGAGTATATGCTCCTTGTGAGGTGTCTCAAGAAAATGCAGGGGCCTGACATTCTGCAACTATTGAGGCATTTACCTCTTGATTTAGAGGTGGATGCTGCCTATTCATTTGTTGTCTCATCTGGCTAACCTCATTGACCCGCATCTCCATTTGGTGCTGTAATGCTTAATATCTACCTCCTCGATTCATCGCTGAGTAGGCTCCGTAGGCACGGACTTTATCTGCAATCCAGAAGTTAAGTTCCAAGCCCTAGATGGCTCTAGATTGACAGTAGTAGTTGGTGTATGCATTTTCTTCTTTCTTCTTACTATTTCCCAGTGAAGTAAGAGTGGTTTTTAGTTTAATTTCCCATAGACAACGCCAAAATGTTGATGCAGAAATCTGGCTCACCCCCTCCGAGCTCTTAATACTCGCGCCGAGCCCTGTATGCCTACACGGGAGGAAGACAATGAAGACCCTGACTAGAGCAGGGGACTCTCCGATGCCAAAGTCAGGCTAGGAATCTGGGTCTTAGTGGTGTAGATGGGGGTTTGGGTGAGATATTTTGCGTACCTATCTCTGCAAATGAGTTCCCTATTTATACCGTTTAGTTGGAGTTAACGTATCCGCCGTTCTCGACATGATCTCTGCCATTATGCGGAAGTTAAGCGTTTGGAGGTGTTGCCGGTTACCCTAAGATCGTTCACCGAAAGTCACTCCACGCATGCGTTACTGGAGATAATTCTTGAGAGTGATTATAGGTCGTTCCGTCCGAGCCGACCTTATGCCCCGACTCTTACTAAGGATGATTTGAGTTCACGGGTAGGCTGAGCTCGATTGCATGTAGACGAGGATCTAGTCGGCGTTGGAGTAGGGATCATGTAATGACTTCTTTTGGGTTCTAAGCTAACGTGGAAGCTCTACAAAAAAACTTGGAAGCTGTACATTGATTGTTATGACCAGATCGAGGTATGCAAGCCACTACCGAGCCATGGTTCAGCTAGTTTAGTTTTGTTGTCCGACCTGTTATGGCAAGGACATTTGATAGGGCGAGCCGAGTTTATTACTATTAAGGTCAGCCCAGATTTACCCATAACAATTATTATTATTAATTTTCTTTTAATACCAGTGGTTGGATGATCAAGTTGTCATGATTGAGAGGTTAAAAAATATTTTTCTTTAGTCTACCTTTTTGATTATTTTATTAAGATTTTGAACTAATTTTAGTTTTGTGGACCACCAACTATATTAATACGAAGATGAAGCAAATGATCATTAAAAGAACCATTTGGTAAGATTATGTAGCAATAAAATCTGTAGATTGAAGATAGATCAACTAACTGGTTAACACATGATAGAAAAAGTAGAGAAAATTTCTATCATTAGATTAGCTAGTTGCAACTCCACCCTGATTGAATCAATCGATCTACTTTTGCTATCTGTTGGACTTATTTTAAACCAATTTAAAAAATCATTTACATTGTGTTTTAAACATGATGAAGATTTTATAATATAATTGAATCACTAAGAAACCCATACAATGTTTAAGATTTCACATGAATTAAGTAGAATTATATCTATCCTTAGTTGTTTCCTTCATTAATTTGATCTATATTATCAAATATGTACCAAGGTTACAATGTATTTACCTTATTTCAGTTCCTCTAATGTCTCATTCCTAAAAACTAGGTGTGATGACTAAGGTTGTTATCGCTTGTATTTGGTCAATCTCGCACCACCTCCTAAGAGCCATTGGGAGCCTGCACTTTAATGGAGAACATGAGGACACTAGGGGCACTGGTTGTGGTTGGGGACCTCTGATGCCTAAGTCAGGTAGATGAACTCAAAGTACGTGTGGTTAGAAACGAGATATCGTGTGTTCCTTCCCTTTGAGCAGGGTGATGTATTTATAGGTGTTATTGGACAACTTGAGTATCTAAATAGATCTGTAAGATATGTGGGAAGGGCTCGTATAAGAGTTGGAATCTATTCTCGACTATCTCTCCGATTATGGCTCAATTGGTGTAATCTTCGGCTAGGATTTTGTAGGCAGTCCTTCTCATATATGGCGCGAGATTCTCTCCAGATGTTTCTATTCCGAGTTCGAGGTCAGCATCCGAGGTCGAAGTTAGCATCCAATGTCGAGGTCGGCATTCGTGGTCGAGGTCTATTGATTAGCTTTATCTTCCAACCAAATTAACTATTTCAGATCGGTCATTGAGTCACATTGCTCAACTCATCTTCTCTAGCCCTTGGTAGTTCAAAGAGTCGTTTCGATGGTCCTTTTGCCACGTGTCTCATACATCAGGTCAGATCAATTTTACTTATAAAAGTTGCCCCCTACTTCCGAGTTATATGTTCATGAGCTCGGGAAGTAAGCAGATTTGAACTGATGTATGAGCAGGATATTCTGAACTTCTAACTATGGGAGGTCAGCTCGTTCCATATGAGTTCCTCGATTTTATTGCCTAGTGATTAAAGTGAGAATTGGAAAGGGATGGGGCATATTACGGTGATCGAGGAAGATATTATGATGGTGGTTTTATACGAGGAGTTGTACACAGAGTGGCAATCACCATTTCACCTTTTGGATAACTCAAAAGCGGACACTTGTCCCTGCTTCATTACTGCAGGTCCTAAGCGAACGCCGTATCGCCACGTGGAGGAGATCGTGTCACACCCCAAACTCGGAAACCGGTCTCACAAAATTCTCGATCATCAAATTTAGCATCGACAGCCTCCGTAGTACCCTATTCTCGGCTCTTGGCACTTATATACCGGGTTTCGATCCTGGGATCCTTCAAGGAGAATTTTCAGCATGAATTTGTTTCATAATAATCATAACCCACAAACAACAACCAACAACATCACTACAAATCCACTATGATAAAAAACTTTGAGTACAATGCATAAGGGAAATACAATATCAATAATCAAAAGCTCTAGAAGTCGGCTGTACGCTCCAAACTCAATGTTGTTGTGGTGTCCTACGTCACCTGCACGCAACGGTCATGCATAAGCTTATAAAAAGCTTAGAGGGTGGTGAAAGTGTGAGCGCAATATAAGTGTGCTCAAAATGCAATATCGGAGTAATGCGGAATATATTGGTAAGTCCATGAATGCAATTAGCCATACTAAGGCTATGCAATGCAAGACATGAATGCTATCGACCATATCAAAGCCATGTGACATGAATGATGTCGGCCATACCAAGGCCATGCGATACGAGATGCGACTCAAGCATACTAATCCTCATCCGAATCCACATATCAATGCAACTCATCACTGGAGCATCAAATATTAGTACAGTTCTCACTCTGGATAATCACCGGGGTCTAGTACACTCCAAATGGCACTGTGTAAGTGCTATGGTCTTATGCTCCTTTGGTTGTCAAATTTTGTTGTGCCAAAACCTCTATCTTTGTCTTGTGTTTGTACGTTGATATATATGATTTAAGACACGACATCACAATGCTTCAAGTTAAGTACGGTAATCGACTTCAAGAAATGCAAGGTTAGGTATTTTGTCCTCTTCTGTAAGCATCAATGTTCAAAGCTAAATCGATAAGAAGAGTGTTTGTTCAAGAATCAAGTGCATTTCAAGACTCAAGTGCAACTCAAGATGAAGTTTAATTTCTAGCTGTAGAAGATCTCAAGATCAAGCTACTTCATATAGAGATCTCAAGCTTCATAAGGTTCAAAGGTTAACCATCATCTGATAGAATGAAGTTTCAATGTCCCAGGTATGATAGACCTTAGTTTGACCGTAGGGTAGGTCATTTTGTATACATAATTCAAGATGAATCTTTTTACATGAATTTGGTCTGTTCTAAGATTAGTCCTGGATCTTGTTCAACTAGTCCTAGCACTGGGTCGACCAGTCCAAGAAATTCCAAGACCAGTCCTAAGTTGTTTCAATTTTTTAAAATTTTTTGGTTATTCTACGACCAGTCCTGGACACTATTTGACCAATGGTAGGAATGGTCTCGACTAGTCTTTCAACCAGTCCTAGATCTTCGACTCAAACTCCAGTGACTAAACTTTATTTCTCACGACCAGTCGTAGAGTGCACACGACCGGTCGTGGACTACCTTCAACTAGTCGTGGAACGGTTTTACCATATCGCGCTTAAAATTTCAAAATGTAGTTTGACTTACGACCAGTTGTGGTGGCCACATGACCAGTCATAGACGCGATTTCTGCAACTATAAATAGAGCACGAATTTCAGAGATTCATAACTCAATTCAAGAAAATTCAAGGCATCACTCTGAGATAAGTTAGTATTCATTTTAAGCTACTCTATGAATATTTTATATTGTCTTTTGTTAGCTTTGTGTATTTGATTTTGTTTCTAGATTCCAATCTGAATTGAAAATAGGAATTGTTGTATTCCTTCTTCTTGGAATCAAAATCAAATCTAGTTAGCCCAAATGGTTTAATTTAAAATCAATTAAAACCAAGAACCATTTTAAAGTGAGTATTAGACATTGAACTTTTACATTCGAACTCCTACTCCGATTGGTTCTTCCAGGCTGCTACAAAAGGAGAAATCCAGGTATTTTACTTTATTGTAAATTTTCATCTTTTGGTTTTGTTTGAGGTTAAGCCAGAAAAATCTCAAATTGTGTGGTTATCTGAGGAGAGCCAGAAAAACTCAGAAGTGGGGTTTTTGAATTGTGTAAGCCTATTTGAAAGACATAATTGTAAAGGTTTTAGGTGAACCTGTGAAACCTATTTTGATAGTGAACGCTGATATCCCCTGTGTGAGGATATTAGGAGTGGAGTAGCAAGCTGTGTGGTTGTTGTTTAACAGTTGGTGAACACATAGGCGAACCACTATATATCGGTGTGTTTTGTGATTTAGATGTTTACTTAATTTCTATATCTTTAATCATTCAGATTTGTGGAATGTATATGTGGATGTGAATGTTGTAATATTTACATTTCAAGCAAAGTGGGGAATGTTATAATAGTTTAGAATTTATTTCTTGTTATTTCCTTTATTTCCTTTCTGTTTGAGTTTTGATATTCAATTTATTCTAGTAAGGTTGTCCTACCATAAACCCTTGGTTTTTATGGTGCAAAGGTTGTCCTTAGAACAACATTAGTATCAAGCTCTTTATTTAAGGTTGTTTTACATTTCTGTTCATTGATTTATTTAAAGTACTGTCTTTTATTTATTTGTTTATAAGGCTATCTTATTTTCAATTGAATTCCGCTGTTAAATTTTAATTTGGCATAGTTCTATTCACCCCCCCCCCCCCTTCTCTAGGACATATAGGTTGGCCTTTTCAAGTGGTATCAAAGCCTAATAGCTTGTTTTAATTGCTTTATTCTTGGATTCATTTCCTAAGCTAACGATCTAAGCTATATATAAGATGTCAAATTTTGATAGCCTTTCAGTCACTAGGCCTCCACCCTTTGATGGTTCCAACTATGCCTATTAGAAAGCTAGGATGAGGATTTTCCTCAAATCAATGGATGAGAGTGTGTGGCTTGCCATAGTGACTGAATGGAACCCACCTACCACTGAAGTGACTGGTATCGATGGTTCTAAATCAATGAGAGTAACACCATTTTTCTCATGGACCACACTTCAGAAAAGTGAGAGTAGTGTCAATGCAAAAACACTAAATGCAATCACTTGCACACTATCACCAGATGAGTTCAAAAGAATCATCTCTTGTGATAATGCAAAGCAAGCTTGGGATATATTAGAAATGACACACGAGGGTACTTCAATTGTCAAAAAATCTAAAGTCCAACTCCTCACAACCAAATTTGAAGAAATTCATATGGAGGAAAATGAAATGTTTATGGACTTTTATACAAGATTGAATGACATTGTAAACTCTATGTGGGGTCTTGGCGATAAAATCCCATAAAGTAAAGTGTGTGCAAAGATACTACGCTCACTTCCTGAACGGTTTAACTCTATGGTAACCGCGATCCAGAAACTTCGTAATACAGATAATATGAGGGTGGAAGAACTAGTTGGTTCTTTACAAACCTATGAGTTAAATTTTAAAGCTCATAAAGGTAAATCTATCGCTCTTAAATCTTCTAAATGTATTTCTCAAGAAAACTCTGATTTAGAAAATTCTAAAGACGATATGACTCTTTTGGCGAAAAAGTTTTACAAGATTTTCAAAGGTAAAAAGAGGGTTGATTTTCAAAAATCAAATGATAAGAAAAGATCTAAACCTACATCTAAAACTTGAAAATCTTTGAAAGATAGTCAATGTTACAACTGCTAAGAATATGGGCATTTAGCAAACAAATGTCCTAAAAAGGACAAACCTAAAAAGAAAGGAATGTTGACTACTTGGGACAAATCTTCTGGCACTGAAGCCTCTTCTGAATCAGAAGATTCTGAAACCGAGTAGGGCAATGAAGTTAGGGCCCTTATGACTCTAGCCAAGTTCACTTTTTTAGATCATGATGATTCAACTAGTGAAGAAAATCTGAATAGTGATCATGAAAATGAAGAAGATCTTCAAGATGCTTACAATGCCCTATACAAGGAAAGTTGTAAAATTGTCGTAAAACTAAAACTTCAAAAAGAAAAGTTTTAAAACTTAAAAAAAATTTTGAGTCTCTTGTTTTAGAAAAATCTCATATTTCAGATTGTTTTGAAAAGACTAAATGTGATTTAGAATTCAAAACCTCCCTGATTGAAAATCTTAAATCTGAAAATGACAAACTTAAACTTCAAAACTCTTCACCTTTGAGTTCAAAGGATACATGGAGGTATGCCCAAGGAGATCTGAAGTTTGAAAAACTTTTACTTGGATTCAGAAAATGTGGCGACAGATCCGAGTTGGGCTATGATAAAAATATACCTTCTAAACAGAAGAATACTCCTCCTAAGCTTGTGAGAGGATAAACCTCTAACTCAAAAGGGAAAAGTATTAATCAAAGTTTTTCTAAAAATGCTAAAACTTTTCAAAAACCTAAAAGCAATTATGTCAACTATAAAACTCAAAACGAAAACCCTTTAGCAGAAAAAATAGTTAATTTGCTTAAGGAGCTCTTAAAATCTAACTCAGCGGGTCACTTGTATATCAATTACAAATACAAGAAGACCAACTATACTCCTAAACCCAAAACAATAATGAAATGGGTTCCTAAAGTTACTTGCTTAGTTGCCCACACTACTTTCAAAGCTACAAGTCATTCGAAGTGGTACTTAGCAATGGATGCTCAAGGCATATGACAGGCGACAAGGCTTTATTCACCGATCTAAAAGATATAACTGATGAGTCAGTCACATTTGGTGATGGTAGCAACTGCGAGATTATTAGCCAAGCTACGGTTCAACTCTATAACCTCTCCATATTTAAGAATGTTTTATATGTTGAGGGGCTAAAACACAACCTGTTAAGCATATCTCAAATATGAGATAATAATCATAGCGTGAAATTTTCTAATAAAGGTTGTGAAATCTCAAACAAAAAGGGTTCTGTAATATTAACTAGTCGCAGGACTTTTGAAAACTGTTATATTGTAAGCGATGGTAGCTCATCTAATCAATCGTGCTACATAGTCCATACCAATGAAACAGAATTATGGCATAAACGCCTTGGACATGTACACTACCGTAATTTATACAGATTGACCAAGGGAGAATTAATAAGAGGTCTACGTAAATTACAAAATGTAGACAAGATATGTGGTGAATGCCAGTATGGCAAGAAAACAAGGAGCTCTCACAAAAAGGTGAACTCCAATGCCACGTCAAGACCACTCGAGCTTCTCCATATGGATATTATAGGATCTACCAGGATGGAGAGTCGAGGTGGCAAAAAATGCATCTTGGTAATCGTGGATGATTTTTCTAGATTCACTTGGGTAGCCTTCTTAAGGGATAAATCAAAAACCCTTGATGAAGTTAAAAGGATTCTCAAACGGATCCAAACTGAAAAAGGTTTTCAAGTTTGTAAGATCCGTAGTGATCATGGATTTGAGTTCAAGAATAATAGTTTTGAGAAATTCTGTAACGATCAGGGAATATCGCATGAATTCTCTGTACCCAAAACTCTTCAACAGAATGGAATTGTGGAAAGGAAAAATAGAGTGTTTCAAGAAATGGGAACTGTAATGTTGAATAGTATGAAGCTCCCTAAAAATCTTTGGGCTAAAGCAGTGAATACTGCCTGCTATGTTATTAATTGGGTTTATATATGTAAATCTAATAATAAAACCGCTTATGAAATGTGGTTCTATAAAAAGCCTACTGTCAAATACTTTCTAGTTTTTGTTAGCAAGTGCTATATTTTGCATGACCGTGAAAATCTGGAAAAGTTTGACACAAAATTGTGACGAAGGAATCTTTTTAGGATACTCTTTAAACAGTCGCACATATCGTGTACTGAACAAAAGGACCGGTGTTATTCAAGAATCAATTAATGTGGTCATAGACGATCATTTGAATACACCTGCCCCAAGTTCAGATAATGATGAAGTTCTTTTAATTGACAAACTCGATACTTCATCAAGTTAAAATAATTCTGAATTAAGGACTGTTAAAGATCATCCAACCGCTCAAATTCTTGGAAACCCTCTCACTGGTGTGCGCACTCGTAGACAACTAGAAGACATATGTAATTACGTGTGCTTTACATACCAGATTAAACCAGTAAACGTAAAAGAAGCTTTTTTGATGAAAACTGGATAGTAGCTATGCAGGAAGAACTTAATCAGTTTATTCGAAATAATGTTTGGTATCTTGTTCCTAGACCTAAAGGTAAACACATTATAGGAACTAAGTGGATTTTCAAAAAGAAGTCTGATGAACTTGGTAATCTCATTCGAAATAAGGCAAGACTGGTTGTACAAGGGTACACTCAAATAGAAGGCATTGATTACGATGAAACCTTTGCCCCAGTTGCTCGCCTTGAATCAATCAGACTTTTTATATCCATTGCATGCCTTAGAAAATTTAAAATTTATCAAATAGATGTAAAGAGTGCTTTCTTAAATGATGATCTCCATGAAGAAGTGTATGTGGAACAGCCTATAGGGTTTGAAGACCCTAAGTTTACTGATCATGTATACCATCTTTAAAAAGCTCTATATGGTCTAAAACAAGCTCCCAGGGCATGGTATGAAAAATTAACTAAGTTTTTACTAAGTCATAATTTTCAAATGAGCAGTGTCGATAAGACGCTCTTTGTTAAGAAACACAAAGATGATATCTTAATGGTTCAGATATATGTTGATGATATTATTTATGGATCAGCCTGTACTAACATGACTGTTGAGTTTACAGATTTAATGAAATCTAAGTTTAAAATGAGCATGGTTGGGGAATTAAATTATTTCCTAGGGTTGCAAGTAAAACAACAACCAGATGACATTTTCATTTCTCAAACCAAATATGCTCTGAACTTAATCAAAAAGTTCGGATTTGAGAATAGTAAGAATTTTGATACTCATATGAGTACAACTTTAAGACTCTCAAAGGACTCTACAGGTAAAAATATAAATCCTAAATTATATCATAGTATGATTGGTAGTTTACTTTACTTAACTGCTAGTAGACCTGATATTGCTTTAAGTGTTGGGATTTGCGCTAGATATCAGTCTAATCCTAAAGAGTCACATCTATCTGCTGTCAAGCGGATTATGCGATATGTCGCAAGTACTGCTAAAATGGGTCTCTGGTATCCATATGATACTAGTGTTCAATTGGCTGGGTACTCAGATGCTGATTGGGCTAGTAATATTGATGACAGAAAATCAACCAGTGGTGGTTGTTTCTATATTGGAAACTGTTTGGTTTCTTGGTTTAGCAAAAAGCAAAGTTCTATATTGCTCTCAACTGCTGAGGCTGAATACATCGCAACAGAAAATGCATGTACTTAGCTTGTTTGGATGAAACGTATGTTAAACGATTATGGAATTGTACAGGAATCAATGATATTATATTGTGATAATTCCAGTGCTATAAATATATAAAAAAAACCCAATCTAGCATTCACGTACCAAGCACATTGACATTAGGTATCACTATATTCGTGAATTAGTGGAAGATAAAATAATATCTTTCGAATATATTCTGACCGAGACTCAACTTGCCAACATTTTCACTAAACTGCTCAACAAAAGAAGGTTTAATAAATTGAAATTTGATCTCGGTATGTGCATTCTAAATTGATTATTCATGCATATTTGTATCATAATGTATGTATATTTGATAATTTATTGGTTTAAAATTCCAATTTTTATGAAATATGCCTATTTTTATAGGTACACGACTAGTCGAGGAAGTTCTCGACCAGTCGTGGTACGATCGGTCGAGAATGGTCCTCGACCAGTCATGTATCGTGTTGGAACCTTTTAAATTTGGGAGAAATTTCATCTTCTTCATTTCCTTTTTCCTCTCCAACGAGCCGAGGCATAGTCGTACTCACCTTTCTAGATCTTCAAGGTTAGTGCTTCATTTGTGTTTCTCTTGTAGATTCTAATTCCTATTACTTCATTTTCACTCTTGGAGTAATCTATTTTGAGATTCATTGCAATTTTGAAACTTTTTCTTGAAAAATCTGATCTAGCAAAACCCCTTTTTCACATCTACTTGATCCTTTAATTTTCATACTGATAATGGATGCTGGAGGGAAAAAGAAACTACTTGTGGTCCATCTTCTTCTAGATCAGCTCCTATCTCTAGTTGTTATCTTCGTTCACCTGAGGATGATCCCTCTGATGTACGGGATTTGCCTATGCGCAAAGTCATTGTTGAACGGTCTATCTGTATTGAACACATTGCTCCTTTTGGTATCCTTCCTATTCTCCAAGCTGTAGGATGGGATAACATCTTACTTTGGGGTGGGCCAGCATACCAGTCTATTGCTCAATCCATGTGTGCTTGCATTTTTGATTTTTCATCTGAGAATTTAACGCTTAAAATTGCTACTAGAGAAGGTCCATTTGATGTTGACCGTCATCTATTTTCGGCATTAATGGACATTCCTGTCAATGATGAGGGTATTCCAATTCATTGTTTGACTGAAAAACCCTCTGAATCAGAAAAATGCATGCTAACTAGAGACTTATGTAATTTGAATGTGCAATGGATTCATAAAGGGAATGTGCTCCCCTCAAAATACTTGTTACCCAGATACAGAGTTCTTCACCGAATTTTCATTTCAAATGTGTATCCACATTCTGGAAATAAAACAGAACTGACTGCCTTTATGGTTCGTGTTTTGCATTCTGTTATCTCCAGTTATAAAATTTGTCTACCTTCTTTAATTTGTCATTTCATTATTCAGTTTCGTCTCCATCCCGGTCATAGTGATATTCCATTTGCCTACCTTTTGATTGTTTTAGCCACTCACATGATCGTGGCTATGCCTGTTAGAGAGGCTCTATCCATCATCTTATTTTTAACAATTCAAATATTAACAAGATGAAGTTGGAATTGGTTTCTGGCCAAGTGGATGTTGGTGGTAGTAGTGCTGAAGTAGGAAATGAGGCAGATGCTGGGAATCTTCATGTTGATGATGTTGATATGGATGATATTTTTGATAAAATTGGTTCAGATTCTGGAAATGATCCGGACTATCAGCCTTCTGGCTTTGATGAGAAGTTGCGTTCTCTTGAGGAACAGGTGGCTGAAATACGTGTAACCCAAGCATCTCAGTTTGCTTATATGCGCAAGTATATGCGGCGCGTTACTAAGGGTTTACATAAAATTGATCCATCTAATCCTGCTTCCTCTTCTGGATCTGATTGATTGATTTTTTCTTTTAATCTGTATTAATTCTAATACTATTTTACTTTTGTTGGTCTGTTGACATTGATTTTACCTTTGTTCGGTTGACTGACTTTTGGTTAAACTGGTTAATAGTATGTGGACTTTTGCTTATATCTTGACTAGTTTATCAATATATTACTTTCCTGATTATTCTTCTGTTCCATTTGTTTGCTTCCTTTGTCATATTGTGATAAAAAGGGGAGAAGATTTCTCATGAAGTTTGTTTGGAATGGTAATGGAGAGAGTGGTAGCATTATTTTTCATTATTTTTTATATATGTGTGCTACTCAGGGGGAGTATATAAATAATGATTTTGTGCTACTTAATGACAATTGGTTCATGATTCTTTCTCTTATATCTGGTGCATGATTCATTATTGTGCATGTTGTGCTTCTCTTATTTTATTGGATTATTGGAGTGCGTTTTGTCACAAATTTGACAAAGGGGGAGATTGTAAGTGTTATGGTCTCATGCTCCTTTGGTTGTCAAATTTTGTTGTGCCAAAACCTCTATCTGTGTCTTATGTTTGTACGTTGATATATATATATATATATATGATTCAAGACACAACATCACAATGCTTCAAGTCAAGTACGGTAATCGACTTCAAGAAATACAAGGTTAGGTATTTTGTCCTCTTCTGTAAGCATCAATGTTCAGAGCTACATCGATAAGAAGAGTATTTGCTCAAGACTCAAGTGCATTTCAAGACTCAAGTGCAACTCAAGATGAAGTTTAATTTCCAGTTGTAGAAGATCTCAAGATCAAGCTACATCATGTAGAGATCTCAAGATTTATAAGGTTCAAAGGTTAACCATCATCTGATAGAATGAAGTTTCAATGTTCATACTTCATGTCCCAGGTATAATAGACCTTAGTTTGACCTTAGGGTAGGTCATTTTGTATACATAATTCAAGATGAATCCTTTTACATGAATTTAGTATGTTCTAAGACTAGTCCGGGATCTTGTTCGACTAGTCCCAGCACTAGGTCGACCAGTCCAAGAAATTCCAAGACCAGTCCTAAGTTGTTTCAATTTTTCAAAATTTTTTGGTTATTCTACGATCAGTCCTGGAGACGGTTCGACCAGTCGTAGGAATGGTCTCGACTCGTCTTTCGACCAGTCCTAAATCTTCGACTCAAACTCCACCGACTAAACTTTAGAACCTAAAACCATTTTAAAGTGAGTATTGAACATTGAACTTCTACATTCAAACTCCTACTCCGATTGGTTCTTCCGGGCAGTACAAAAGGAGAAATCCAGGTATTTTACTTTATTGTAAATTTCCATCTTTTGGTTTTGTTTGAGGTTAAGCAAAAAAATCTCAATTTGTGTGGTTATCTAAGGAAAGCCAAAAAAACTCAGAAGTGGGGTTTTTGAATTGTGTAAGCCCATTTGAAAGACACAATTGTAAAGGCTTTAAGTGAACCTGTGAAACCTATTTTCATAGTGAACGTTGATATCCCCTGTGTAAGGATATTAGGAGTGGAGTAGCAAGCTGTGTGGCTGTTGTTTAACAGTTGGTGAACACACAGGCGAACTACTATATATCGGTGTGTTTTGTGATTTGGATGTTTACTTAATTTCTACATCTTTAATCATTCAGATTTGTGGAATGTATATGTGGATGTGAATGTTGTAATATTTACATTTCAAGCAAAGTGGGGAATGTTGTAATAGTTTAGAATTTATTTCTTGCTATTTCCTTTATTTCCTTTCTGTTTGAGTTTTGATATTCAATTTGTTCTAGTAAGGTTGTCCTACCATAAACCCTTGGTTTTTGTGGTGCAAAGGTCGTCCTTAGAATAACATTAGTATCAAGCTCTTTATTTAAGGTTGTTTTACATTTCTATTCATTAATTTATTTAAAGTACTGTCTTTTATTTATTTGTTTATAAGATTATCTTATTTTCGATTGAATTCCGCGTTAAATTTTAATTTGACATAGTCCTATTCACCCCCCCCCCCCCCTCTAGGACATATAGCTTGGCCTTTTCACACTGCCCTTTCCCCAAGCTTGCAGTCCAAGTGAGCGTAAGAAACTTCACTATCGGCATGGCCAATAGCCTGCCAATACCTATCCGGCACGTCGATAGGGACCCATTTATGAGTTGGTCATAATCAGCCTAGCAATTGCCCCTTACCTTCGGGCGGGTAAGGCCACACCCCCTTCCAACAGACCACGACACAATGGGAGACGCGACCTCCTGGTATTCGGCTTTTGTGTGCTCATGTATCCACTCGATCTCGAGTTTAAGAATTTTCACCCAGGGACATCTATGGCGCCCCGATGCTAGTAACAGTATTTTCGGTATCTAATCCTGCCATCCACAATGCTTGCGAAGGCTATAGCCCTGATGTCGCTAGGGCGTATAGAAATTATATAACACAAATGCGAGATGCATAAATCATACTATCTAATCATGCAGCAATCCTGCGCGTTCATGTGAGTAACTCCTCCTATCAGGGAATCCTATAATAATCCGTCCAATGGTATGTACTATGATCAATCACTCCTCATATTACGCATACTATGATGCGCATGGGCATGGATCGTGAAACTATACTAAGCATGTTATATGATGATGCCTCATATCAAGGATTGGCCTAGACGGCCTTCTCATATCAAGAATGGGCCTAACGATCATGGGGGCCCAACGGTTTAAGTTAGCCCATTAAGGGGAGGTGAGAATGGGCCTAACAATGGGCCCTAGGGAGAATTACAATATAGACATTTAACCATCATTACTCTTACAATATGGACATCAAACCATCATTGCTCCCAATGTCACACCCCAAGCTCGAAAACTGGGTTCACAAAATTCCTGATCGCCAAATTCGGCGCCGACAGCCTCCGTAGTACCCCATTCTCAGCTCCCAGCACCCATACACCAGGTTCTGATCCTGGGATCCTACAAGGAGGATTTTTAACATCAATTTTAATTCGTAATAAGCATAACCCTCGAACAATAACTACAAGAACACCATCACAAAATTCACTATGATCAAACACTTTAAAGTACAATGCATTTGAAGGGAAATATAAGATAATAATAACAGAAACTTCTGAAGCTCAACTGCACACTCCTATTCCGGCGAAGCTACGGCTGCGTCCTTGCGTCACCTGCATGCATCAATCATGCATAAGCTTATAGAAAGCTTAGAGGGTGGTGTAAGTGTATGCACAATATGAGCGTGCTCAGAATGCAATGTCAGTATAATGTGGAATCTTGTTGATGAGTACATGAATGCAATCAGTCGTACCAAGGCTATGCGGTACAAGACATGAATGTTATTGGTTTTATCAATACCATGTGATGCGAGATGTAACTCAAGCATGTCAATCCTCATCCACATATCAATGCAGCTCATCACTATAACATCTAATATCAGTACGGTTCTCACTCTAGATAATCATCGGGATTTAGTACACTCCAAATGACACTGCCCCTTTCCCAGGCGTGCAGTCCAAGTGAGCATAAGAAACCTCACTATCTGCCTGGCCAATAGTCTACTATACATATCCGGCACGTCGATAGTGGACCCATTCACGAGCTGGTCAAACTCAACCGGCAATACCCCCTACCCTCGAGCAGGTAAGGCCACACCCCTTTCCAACCAACTACGATAGTGGGAGATGCGACCTCCTAATATTCGACACTTGGGTGCTCATGTATCCACTCAGTCTCGACATTGGAGTCATCTTCTGGTACCATCGGCTTTAGGGATTTTTACCTAGGGACATCTATGGCGCCCCAATGCTAGAAACAATATTTTCGGTATCCATTCCGACCACCCACGATGTGTCTGTGGAGGCTATGGCCCTGATGTCGCTAGGGCATACAGTAATCACAATCACACAAATGCAAAGTGCATGAGTCATGCAGTCCAATCATGCATCAATCATGCGCATACCTTGCGCTCATGTGGGATAACTCTGCCTATCAGGGAGTCTCATAAACCACCTGCACTATGGCATATGCAATGGCTAATCACATCTCATAACAAACATATAGATGATGCGTATAGGCATGTATCATAATGCTATGCTGTCATAAACTCATAACCGGCAACTGTAGCCGGTATCGGCAATCAGCACCGATAATCGGCATCGATAATCAACCTCGATGCAAGGCGGGGTCTATAGATGGACGACCGATGATGGATCAATTAAAATCAATAGGGCCCAAGCGTTTGGGTTAACCCACTAGAGAATGATGAGAATGGGCCTAACAAGGCCTAAGGGAAGGTCACAATGTGGACGTTTAACCATCATTGCCCATCAATGTGGACCTTTAACCAACATTGCTCCCAAGGAATGGCGCTCATAGGGCCAATCGTATAATGGACCCACGGCCTCCTACAAGGGCCTAATATATATCATCATGGGCCGCACTTATGGGGCATATACGAATCACATTGGCCTCACTCATGGGCCAATATATATATATATATATATATATATATATATATATATATATATATATATATATATATATATATATATAACATCGAGCCGAATCAAATGGGTTGAACAAATGGGCTAAATCAATGAGCCGAATCAAATGGGACAAGTCAAATGGGCCGAGTTGAATGGGCCGATTCCAATACACCATTCATCCATTGTTAGAGATCATTATAGAGCATTATAAAAAAAATTTTAAAAAAAAGGAATCATATCCAAAGGATCATCTGGACCATACCACAAATGGCAGTGGTGATAATGATTTCCACAGTTAAATTTCCAGTCGGCCCACCATAGTATTTATTTCCCATCTAGTCTGTTCATAAGGTCACAAAGACCTAAACAGAGAGGAAAAACAAATATTATATTGATTCAAAACTTCTGTAACCCAAAGGGGTTTCAATGGTAGACATTCAACTTCACTGTTTTCTGTAGTGTGGTCCACTTGATACTAGATTTGTCTTATTTTCAGTCTTAAGCCTTGAGACAAGCTCGCCAGTTAGATGGACGGTTTGGATGTAACACATACCTCAATGGTGGGGTCCACATGCCTGGGCAGTGGATGGTACTGGCTATAACACGCCAGCATGGTGGGCACCACCGTCCATAGGACGGACAGCGTGGGTGAAACACCCACATCATGTGGGCCACGCCGTCCTCATCTGGACGGTGTGAAGGAAACACATGCACTGTGGTGGTCCCACGTGTTGGGTATAGCATAACCAGGTGGGGTCCACGGTAGTGTGGCCCACTTGGTCTTAAATCATGCTGATATATATAATATTATAATATTATATTATATCATAACTCTCTTTATATATATATATATATATATATATATACACACACACTATAATATTATATTTTATCATTAACTCTCCCAGCGTTGGACGGTTTGGGTATCACATGAAACAGGGTGGGTCCACGTGGTGTGGCCCACCAGAGATCTAGATCAGTGACGTTTGTGTTTTGCCTAAGCAACACATATTTTTGGTGGGGTGCACACCAGTGGGCCACTCTACTTATCAAGCTGATATATGAGTTTTTCCTTCAATCAAACCCATCCAAATGGACTGCCAAGTGGGCCCACTCAGTGGACGTGATGAATGAAGTACTTACTTCATGGTGGGCCACACACACACACACACACACACCATCCATACAAGAGAGAGAAAGAGAGACGGTGAGATGGAGGGACCCCGCCACTATGGGCCCCTCTCTTATACAATGCATACATCAAGTGGGTCCCATAACAAGTGGGCCCTTAAAAATTGAAATTAACGGTGGATCACCCACGTTAGGGCTCCTTCTTTAGCTCATTGGACTCCTAAGCTCCTTATCTTCAATCTTGATGGAGGTTGATGATGAATGAATGGTCGAGATGGGAGATGAGAGGGTAGAAAAATGGGTCACACTTGGATTTAGGAGAGAGCTTGGATGTTGGGTGTTTGCTCTTGGAGTTGGAGAGTGAAGATAGAAATGAGAGAGAGAGAGAGAGAGAGAGAGAGAAATGATGGATGAAAAGGGATAGATGGAGTGGTTATTGTAAGGGATGGGAATGGGAAAGCATGGGTTGGGTTGAACTTTGTGTAAAGGTGGAATGGGTGGGGAGAGAGAGTTGACTTTGGGAAAAAGAGGTAATGGTTTCTTGTACTTCTGGTAGGGTGAGGTGGCATTGGGTATGGAGGGTGTACTTGACTTGATTGATGGGACATGTTATAGAGATTCTTTTAAAATTTGCAACGCGCGGCGTTTCTTCAGAATGAACGTGGGCCCACATCTCCTGGCCTGGGTATCGCATTGGCGCGTGAGACGCGACGTTGGAACCGAGGCGACGGTGCAATCACTAAGGTATAAGTTTCGGGTCGAGCTGAATTTGGTATGCAAGACTCGGCTTAGGATCGCACGCAAACGTCGGATACAGGTCGAGGGTTGCTGGAATTTGACCGGGAGGACCGCGGAAGCCTACGAAATGGTACGGACTATGACATGCCTTACACCCAAGGCATGGCCCATCATAAACATCATTACACACATCATGGTGGAATCACACATCACATCGATCCTCATATACATCGTTTCAGGCCTCAGACAAGGGCCTCACATACATCACATTGGGCCTCACTCATGGGCTTCACATGCATCACATTGGGCCTCATACAAGGGCCTCACATACATCGCATTGGGCCACATCCCATGGGCCTCAAATATATCACAATGGACCACGTCCCATGGGCCTCGAATACATCACAATGGGCCATATCCATGGGCCTCTCATACATCACATCGAGCCTCATCATATGGGCCTCACATACATCATATTGGGCCTCATCATATAGGCCGCAAATACATCATATTGGGGTGGGCCCTACACATTCCAAATGGGCCCACTAGATGAACAGCATGGGTGTACAACACCTACATCGAGTGGACCGCATCACATGGGCCACACCATAAATAGCATTGGAGATAATGATCGAAAGATCATCTGGACTATACCACAATTAGCAGTGGAGATAATGATTTTCACTATTTAAAATTCACGAGGCCCACCATAACGTTTATTTTCCAATCTGTTCATAAGGTCACAAAGACCTGAATTAAGAGGAAAACAAATTCCATATTGATCTAGAACTTCTAGAACCCCAAACGGGTTTCAATGGTAGGTGTTTAACCCTCCACTGGTTTTTGCAGTGTGGTCCATCTGATAGATAGATCTGTCTTATCTTTAGTCTCAAGCCTTAAGACGAGCTCGTCCAACAGATGGACGGTTTGGATCTAACAAATAACTCATGATCAGGCCCACACTTGCTGACGTCACTATAGCAGCTATATAGCTGGTGTGACCCGGCAGATGGATGGTGTGCATACATCATGCGAGACTCACAGAGCTGCTGGGGGGCCCACGCAAATGGATGGTTTGGATCAAACATGTACATTATGTGGGGCCCACATCCCATGAGGACGGATAGCATTGAGAAATACATACATCATGGTTGGGTTCCATGTAGCACACCGTCCAGATGGACGGTGTGGATACAAAATTCATATATCAAGGTGGGTCCCACCTACCCACACATGTCACACGTTTGGGTTGGTCCCACACCTTGAACAGATGGACGGTGTGTATATAAACACATACATCTCGGTGCATGATGTTTTATTTAAACCAACATGATTTAAATGATTTTTAATCTCGCAAGTATACGAATCAGATGTAGATATAGTACGTATTACGAGATCGTTCCCACGAGGACTGGTCGTCACAATTCAAATCTATGATTCTCCTTAACTAATCCAACAAATAATTGAGCGAATTACTAAGCACAATTCTATGAAAAAACAATTGAGAACAAGGAAGAAAATTCAATCAGAGAGAGCACTAGGACTTTTGAATCCACCCCTAATTATCCTATCCCTGGTTTTATTTGTTGATTCACCCTAATCTAGATTGATACAACTTATATAAAGAAAGCACAATCTATGTCCTTAGTCGGGCATACAGAATGTCTAATCTCCTAAAACAATGCAATGAATAACCCATCCCATGTCCTTGGTCAGGCACATAGAATGTATAATTCATTAAAGCACCTTGTTTCTTCCTCTATAGAAAACCTGTTCATGTTCAGACACAAGCACCTAGAATAAGCATCCAGATAACATCCATATATAGACTCTGGTCAAGTTCATAGATGGAGAAGTACAGAATTTAAACCAATCAAGCACACTAGAGAAAGAAACAAACCAATCGAATCAAGGTAAAATCAACATATAACCAGAGTTATTCAAATTAGGGCCTTTATCTCAGCCCTAGCTGAGAAGATTAGCTATCCATAAAGTTAATTAAGAAAAAGGAAATATAAGATAAAAACATTAAAAACATCTCCCTTATCTCTCTTCTTCGTTCCTCTTTCTTCTCTCTTCTCTTTCTAAGCTCTCTCCAAGCTCTGGCCTGCACGTCTCCGTCCAAAGATCCCCCCTTTTTCTCCACGTCCAAAACCCTCTTTTATAGCTGCTAGAGGCGGTGGAGGGCTGTTGCAGCAACAGCGGAAGCTTTTTCGCAGTCAACTTTGGAGCTTTATAAGTTCCTTGTTCCTTGCACTTTTTCCATAAAATCGACGTCTCCTGGGACGTTTTTGGCTGAAATACATGATAGACGAATCAGATCTTCCATCTGATCAAAGATGGTGAGCCACAACGGCCACAAAAACCAGATATCACGGACGTGCATAAGCCTACGCACGTCCTTCGCTGACGTGATCGGTGGGCCCCATAGAGATGTTTTCGCGGAAATCCACCCCGTACATTATGTTCCCTCAAAATTTTGGTCAAAAAAAGATGGTTTTTGTTGTCCGTTGATGCGATCCAGAGAAGAATCACGCCAAGATCAATTGGGAACGTTGCAGGGCAGCCTGTTTGTAGCCTCTGTATCTCACACGTGTGCTTGCATGGGTACAAAAAGTCAGGGCGGGTTTGAAGTCTTCGATTCCCTCTACAAGATGGACGGTTTGGATCATCTGTACGTGTCATGATGGTGGTCCACTAGCTTCCGCAAAATCAACAGCGTCTGGACGCGAACAGAGCTGCGGATCTCTTCCACTGTGACAATGGTGGGACCCATTTAGATTTTGTATTGAGAGATCCAATCCGTTCACCTAATTCCTTTCAGAATTTCAGTCGGAAATAAATAATTTTTCTCCATTTTGGTCTGGGCCACAGAATATCTCATTACACCGTCTATTCTGTGTTTGAATGGCTGTATTTCACTCCTGATGATCATTTGCAATTCTTCCACCTAGGTAGTGTTAATAAGCTTCACGTGGATCTGATGGACGTTCGGATTGTCTCTATGGACAATAGGTGGGGCCCACAACTACGATCCGATGGCCGGTTCGCAGACGCTGTACAAGAAATGGAAATTTCCGTTTTGAGGAGCGCGGGTCGGCAGCTTGCTGACAGCCTTAGCCGGTCCGGTGCACGGCAGGCGTGTGTACACTATGTACACACACTGTACATATGGGAGCCACGGATATTTGTATCTGAAATCCGCCCTGTCCATTAATTTTATCACCTTATTTAAACCGTTGAGGCCAGTTTTGAAGCATATTCAGATTGTAAGTGAGCCTAAAATTGGAGATTAATGGGCTAATCCGTCTGTTGGCCCACTTCTCGAGATATCCAATGGTTGAAATTTAATATGTACGGTTTATTTATGGTCCCCAGGCCATGTATGAAGTTTCAAGCCAATCAGATGGCGGAAACCCTGTCATCTTGCATTCTTCACCAGCTTCGGGCCCGTTTAATGCGAACGGTTTGATTTCCTCGGATCCCTAGCGTGTAAATCCGTCAATCTAGGTCCTCTGGAGTCCGTCCCTTGCTCTGGTGACTTCGGAGCATCAAATCCACGCTTTTAGTACTCTTTTTCAATCAACGCTCTTTATTACATCCTGCAACAAAAACGCAATTAAACTATGACATTAGGCGTTATCATTTACATAAAATCAGGCACTAACTGGGGTCTGATATGCAGTATTTGACCCTCATCAGTGCGTCCCACCTGGATGGACAGTTAGGATATAACCATACCTCATGATTTACCACAGAACTTGCTGACGTCACTGCAGTGGGCCCACCGTCTTGAAAACGGATGGACGGCTGGGATGAAATACATATATTAAGGTAGGTCCCATCCACATGTGCAGCACGTGCGGGGTGGGCCCCACACGTCCAAAAATGGATAGACGATTATGGATATAACACATACCATATGATCAAACCCCCAGAACTTACTGATGTCAAGTACAGTAGCCACATGTTGTTGGTCATCCAGCAGATGGATGACCCAAATATAACACATGCATGAGGTGGGTCCACACGTGTGGGACCCACCAGTAGCTTTAAACAAATCTAATATTTATGTTTTTCTCTTCATCTAGGCTTGTCCAGACGGATAGGCCAGTGGGCCTGCCGCTGGACAGTCCAGCAGGGTGGGTCTAACATATGGATGACATGGATATAATACAAATTTCATGTTGGGGTCCATCTGGGTGGGCCACACGGCCTCATCATCACCATAAAAAAATGAAAAGGAGAGAGAGAGAGAGAGAGAGAGAGAGAGAGAGGGAGGGGAAGAGAGAGAGAGAGAGAGAGAGAGAGAGAGAGAGACGACGTAGTGGAGGGACCCCGCCACTATGGGCCCCTCTTTGTTTACAACACATATATCAAAATGGGTCTCATCACAAGTGGGCCCTCAAATGAAAATCAACAGTGAATATCCTAAAATCACCCACCGGTTCTACTTCTTCTAGGCTCCTTGGAATCCTTGGCTCCTAAGCTTTGATTTTAATGGAGGATGATGAAGATTGAAGGGTTGGATGGTGAGATGGGGGGTAGGAAGTGGGCCTTCTCTTTTCTCTCCTTAGAATTTTCTCTCTTGTTGCTTGGGATGGTAGAGAATAGAATGAGATGGAGAGAGAAGGTGATGGGATGAGAGGGATGGGATGAATGGGAGAGAGGAATGGTGTGGTGTAAGAATGGGATGGGAGAGGCATGGGTTGTGTACTTGACTAGTACTTGATTGATTGATGTGATGGGTTGTAGAGATTCTCTTGGAATTTACAACGCACGGCATTTTCCTCGAAATAAATGTGGGTCCACAACTCCTGGCCTGGGTATCACATCGGTGCGTGAGATGCAGTGTTGGAACCGCGGCGACAGCACGGTCACTAGGGTACAAGTTTCGGGTCGAGTCGACTCAAATATACGGGATGCGAGTTAAGGTCGCGCGTAAACACTGGCTACAGGTCGCGGGTCACCAACATTCGACCGGGAGGATCGTGGGATCCTAAGGAACGGTATGGACTAGGATACGGGCCTTACAGATTGTGCATCGAGGCGTCCTTTCATGTCCTCGCAAGTATTGCTAGCATTAATGCTCTGCTTCTACGATTCTTATAAATAGAGGTTTTTCCCTCATTCTGTCGCTCACTGGTTTTGCAAAGTCCGAGTTATGTCAACCTCCTTTCTCTTTTTTTCCTCTTGGTTCTTCTTCTTCATTGTGTGGATCGTTTGGTCACTTAGCACTTTATCCAGTACGGTGTTCTTTTACGTTCCTCCTTCTTTAACCTTCTTTTATTTTCTTCCCAGTTGTCATGTATTTTAAGGGTTCTAGGGGTGTGTTTGTATCAAGTAGGCCAAACTATAAGGAGCTAAGGGATTGCTAACTTGGACATTATAACAAACACCCAAGGTGGGTGCTAAAGGAACGATAACAGAGGTATTCACACAAACACCTTCCTTACAATCAGCTTTGTCCATCTCCTTCTAGGAAAAACCTCTCCACCCATTCCTTTGTAAAACCAACCTTATAAGGGGGTTCCTAGCTCTGATGAACTATGCCCCCGCTCCTAGTGTCTAGAGCAATGTGCTCAATCTCGGCAAAAATAGGGTAGGAGTGGCCCAAGAAAACCAATTTTAGAACCTTATGAAGTCACAACCAGGATGGAGAATTACCTTAACCCTCACAAATATCTGGAAGATGCAGTATCTTGTCATGGCATCAGTCTCCACCATCTTCTCAAAGAAGCCGACAAGGTCTTAAAATACAGACTCCATCCAACCATGAGAAGGAATCCCAAAGATTCTTAACCAAATCCCCTCAGTGCCCCAAACGTCCTCCGGGGTCCAGGGTTCCACCTTCTCCAGCCCCATAGCTTGATGGATCTCCTATCCGAGAAGAAATTGAGGTAATCCACCTTCGTCTTGAAAGATATTAGGAAATGGTCTGGCGATATTCTCCTAAATTCCATGACTGATGCAATAAACTTTGATTCATGAGTTACGTCTACAAGCCGGATAAAGGAGAGCGTTTTGTTGCTAGCAGTACCTAAAAGCACCAAGACCAAATCCTTAAACTTCTGAACAACAATCAAATCAGCTATTGAAGTAAACCCCTTTACTCTTGCAGTCGGGGGTTTCGATGGACCTATCCCTTTTGTAATTTGGGCGAAAGAGAGCTTTCATGGAGGCTTTGAAGTTTGGCTATTAATGGGGGTGAATACCTTTTTAGATAATTTTGGGCTCGTCACCTTCTCCGAAGGCTTGAAGAGGATCGGTCTAGGTTTGACAACTTTGAAGGAGACCACTTTTCCATGGATTCTTTTTTCATCTAGAACTCCCTTGGCTGCAATAGCATCATCCTCACTGAGGAAATGAACCAAAGCAAAGCCCCTCGGATGGGCAAAGAACGGATTTGTTGGAATGTGGACATCAACCATCTTCCCATACCAGCCAAAGATCTCATAAGCATCTTCTCTTGAGAAGTCGAAAGGGAGGTTTCCTATGAACAAACTATATTCACTATCTCTGAAGCCTTTGGTGTTAACTAATCTTACACTTCAAGGCGACGGCCTGCCTCTAGGACGGCCTCTCATCCCGCAAGGAAAACCCTACTAGGAAAACCTAGCTCTTAGCTTATTATAATTATGGTAGTTGGCATACTGATTTATTTGTTTATACTTTTGTGTCTTGATCTTGTTATGAATAATGTGTTTAACTACTTGTTAAACTTTTAACTTATGTTATTGATTGGAAAACCATCCCAGTTCTGAACAAGAATTAGAGACTCAAAGATCATATTGATGCATTTAGGAAGTATGCTCCTAGAAATTTGATGATTGAGTAAAGATTGTTATTTACCTAATGAAAGATTATTATTTACATAATGCTTATATATGTGTATGTTCGACCGAGTATGGCCGAGTGGGTGACTATCTTGTTAGTGCACTGATTTGTGCACCTGTTTGTCAATAACATGCATCTGTGGTTCATTGAGTCAGTTAAGCCCTTAGACGATAAGACCGAAGACACACGAAGATTTTGAGCATTAATGAGTGAAGAACAAGAAAATTTAAGTGCGTTGGTGACCCTAACCTTAAATCCAAAACAACCTAGCCTCTACATAATTATAACGTTTATAAATAAACCTTGAGTGATCACTACATAAGCTTAGGAGTCTTAATAGAACATAATAAGTTAGGCTAAAAGATGTGCTAAACTAGTGTAAAATACATATCTCAAAACAACAGTGTTCGAGTGGTCCTCGATCCCATTAACAATCTGTCGATGGGTCTTGATGGCATCGAAGACCAGCTCGATGAGATCAAAGAAATATAAAAGCAACCAAATAGAAAATTTTAGGATTTTCTCAATGGGATTGAACGATAGTTCGATCCCATCGAAGGACCTTTGATCCCATTGAAGGGTCTTTCGATCCTATTGATAGAGTCGTTAGCTAGCCGTTGAAAAAAGTATTTTTCTTTAAATTGGGCGTTTGGTTCTTAGGCAAAAGCATAATTTTTTAGTGAGTTAGAAGCCCTATTGTATCCCGATACTTCCCAACACTTATAGGCTCTCACCTAAAGGGATCCAAGACATTTTGCATGCAACTAATCACTCTCATGAGCATTCCAAGCTCCTTATAAAGATGATATCATTTCCTTCATACATTTTCAATAATGCCCATCTAGGTGAATCCCCATTTGAAAACTAACTAAGCCTTTAGTTGTAGGAGATTCAACCAAACCACTCACATTACCTTGGTAGCCTCACTAGAGCATCAAGTGCAAGATAGTCGATTCAATGAAGTAGAAGAAGACTGGCTTCAAAGATCAAGGGAGCACAAGAGAAGCTGATTGAAGCACAGGAAGCATCATTCAAGTATCTTAATAAGGCGCTATTGTAATGACCTGGATAAAATGTAACCAATCCATGTATGCATGCACGTACCAAATCAAACCACACACACCATGCACCCGTCACATGTTACACACATGTGACACACATGCGAAAGAGATAAGAAATAAATGGATATAAATGCAAGTTTTTAAAAAATGTGTGAAATGTGGGAGGTCTAGCATTTCAAACACTCTATCCATCTGGACCATTCAAATATCATACATGGTACTCACCTTTATCAAGTAGTCAATATATCTTCACATCAATCTAAATCATTCAAAGAGTTCAACCCCTAACCTACTTCCCAATAGATGGTCTAACTAATCAAAATCATCCAGTGGCAAACCGTATCATCTGGACTGTTGAATTGGAATCTGTCATGTGGAGTGCCTAGAAACCTAAACCATTCATTATCTAAACCATCTAAGCATACATCTAATGAATGGTATTCTAACATCAGATTTTGCTTATGTGCACATTATTTTAGATAGATGCAGATGTATTAGCATGAGAGGTGACAACTTAGATTGGAACTTTTTTAGTTTTAGTGTTAAATATAGTAATCAAATTAGTAATTAATATAAGAGTTTTAAAAATTCATTTTCTTTCATGCATGAAACACCATTACTCATTTTTTCTTCACATATGAATCACATGCAAAAACAATTATGGCATAAGCCCTATAAATAGGGGTTTAGCCATGAACTTACGCCATGAGTGTGGGCCCACCCTTAGAATAATAAAATAATAGTCGGTGTGTGCATGGTGCATATGTGTGAGTCAGTCAAAACTCAATCTTAAACATTGCGCACATTGAGTGTATACGTCGGGTTTGTACTGCATAAGGTTTGGTCCATCACTTCAAATCAAGTTCGTGATCTTAACTTAAAGTTTAAAATTTTCAGCTTATTATTATGTCATCTTATTCCGAATTTTAATAGTAATATTGCTTAAATTAATTATTTATGTGATTGATCTTTTTATTTAAAATTTAATTAATTATTTAGCTTAATTGTTGAAATTTTGAAATATACCGTAAAACAATTGTTGAATTAAATCGGTTTGGTTCATAGTAAAATTTTAATTTAATATTTAAATTATATATATCAATCTTAATTAGCTTATAATATAATATAACTTAATTAATAAATTATAGAAAGTATAATTTAATTTAAAAATTAAAAAATAAATAATTTTTAATTCTAAACTTTTAAAAATTAATCATTTAAATAAATTTTGTTATAAAAAAATCAAATTCATCAGCTTTAGAATTTATTTGATAAATTAGATTATAATTTGATTGCTTTAAATAAATTTTATCCAAAGTTAAATTTAAATATAAATTAATTCTTTAATTGTAAAAATATTGGATCTATATAAATTTATTAAATTTTAATTTAATATTAGAATAATAAAAAAATGTTAAGTTTATGTTATAATTAAAATAAATTCTAAAATTTATAATTTACTAAATAAAAATAATAATAATAATTTGTTTTATGTTAATATGAATTATTATATTTAATATTATTTAAGTAAAAAATTTGATTTAATTAAAGTTAGAATTTAAAATAAAATTTCTTATACATCATCAAATCTCAGTAATTCCTAAATTTAATAATAGTAAAATTTATATTTTTTATTTAAGTATTTTAATTATTAAAGATAGGACACTACAAATGGGAATGTCATATATCCAAAAGCTCTTATGTTACTTCCAAGGCAAATCTCAAAGTCACATCTAAATCATTTGGAAGTCACTTAGAGAAATACTCTTCTGGCTCAAAGAAAATGGTTACCAAATGGGAAGTCACTTAGAGAAAAGCTCTTCTGGCTCAAAGAAAATGGTTACCAAATGGGTAACGCAAAACAGATACAAGTGCCCTGAAAATAACTCGGGCCCTTGTAACACCTGCTCCAAGCAAATCAATGAGTTACCTTGACCCATCTTTTGATATACTTTGCAATGGGTCAGGTACTTTAAAACGGGAGATGTTGATAGTAAAAGTGAGCCATAAAATTTCTGAGGATTGATTAAAGAAATTAGTTAAGAAGTAAATCACAGTTACACAAAGTTGATTTAAGAACATTAAATAGCATATTCTTTTTGGAATCAATTTACAAACTAATTCTTGACTAATAATTTCATTATTTATGGAGTTTAATAAAAGTGTCTTCCTGATAAGCAACTCCATATAAACCAAGTATCATGCATAATATTTGAAATCTTTGTGAATGATATGATGCTTACTTTGAACCGGAAAAGGTTTATACACACACTGCAATTAATGTTTATAACCTATTGATCAACCATCTCTAACGAATGGTTAATGATTCATTTGAGATAAATTTGTATATCAGAGGATCATGCCTCCTATATGAGCTCCATTGGTAAATTAGAGGATTCTTACCTCACAATTGAACACACGGTTAAATCAAACGATTAAGCCTTATGTTTGCTCTGAATATTAGATTTGAGGATTCCTGGCCTCTAGTCATTTTTGTGATTCTATTTAAGATCTTCACCACTTCATATATCATAGAATCCTACCTTAGAACACAATATATATATATATATATATATATAAAATTGGAAAATTTGTTTTTGCAATTTCTTTTGTGTTCCTAGGACATTTCGGTGCAACCGAAATCGAACCACGATTGGGTATTTAAATATCCTCACTTAAGTGCGTTTTGTTTTAATATTTCTTCTCTACGTTTCTGAGTTCTGCTAGAGGCTTCCAACCGAACCTAACTATTCAAGGTAATTCTTCTTGTTATTTTCATTCCTTCACTCATATTTCTTGATAGTTTATTTCTTTGGTTGTTCCGTCCTTGCAAGTCTTGCCCCTATCATGGATAATCCAGAATCAACCTCCATAAGTGAGGGTCGATCCAAGAAAAAACACGACATTGGAGAAATATCCAGGTATAGATAGAAAATTTGTGCCACAAAGAGAGGGAGAACCACATGCCAAACCTCTAGACCTATGGCCCTTCAAATCCTAGTCCATCCAGGCCTATATCACCAAGACCCATTGCTTCCAGATCTTGAAAAGGAAAATTGTTGGTGAAAGAAATGTGGATTTGGATTGTCTTACAAATTTCAATGCCCTGGACATACTCTCTCATCGAGGATGGCTGCCCATTTTGACATTTGGAGGGCTTGTAAATGAAAATCCGGTTCGATCTTTCTTATCACATTGCACATAATCTATGGACAATGACTCCATGTGTTTTGAAGTTGATTGCGAAGGACGAATGGTTAAGATGACTCCATATCGTATATAATCTGGCTATTACTCTTTGACTTTTTTGGCAACCCCAACACTTTTTGGAATTTGGCGATGTTGTTCATGATATAATTATACCCAACTCAGTGTTCTAGAGTTAAACTGACATTTTATCCTAACATTTTGTTGACTCCTTAGGCTTTAATCTAACGATACTCTTACTATGGTTTCTTATGCCCCTAAGGGCTTGACATATTTCTAGATTATGATAATTCTACCCAAGCTTGGGGTAGTTATTTTGATTAAACTTTGAAAGTTTGATGATGATATCTTTTATGTTCATGTCATTTATTTTGCCTAGATGATATCTTTCCTTTGACATGAGTTTTTTCACATAATGCTTACATATTTTCTGCTTCTAACATTCTAAAATTATGTGATTTGTTTATTCTTCCTCTAAACTGAGTTTAATCATCAGTTTTATTGGCTAGTTTCTTTGCCTAACCCTTTGCCAATAACTGATAAAAAGGGGGAGAAAAATCAACCCACCAAAACAATCCATTATCGTCTATAGGGACAAAATTTCTTTTGCAGGATGATCATGGAAGAAATTCAGGGGGAGCATTACTGCGTTACGTGTCTAAAATGTTTTAGAGTTGTAAATTTCTAATTGGATATGTAATTTTGATTGTTTTGGTGTGTCATTGGTATGGACCATGACATTGTCTTAGGTCAGTTTGTTTTTGTTACGTAATTGACAAAGGGGAGATTATTAGTGTATTCATCTTGCACACTTGTTTGTCAATCACGTGAATCGTTGTGTCAAGTAAGTTCGATGAGCCCTTGGAAAATGAAGATTGATGACACAACTGGAGCAGAAGAACCAAGCAACATTCAAAGGCTATAAAGGTGCTTTTATCCCCAAAAACAAACTATACCCCTTAGATGATTTTTTCCCAATTTAGTAATCATCAGTTAGATAATTCCTTTAAGCCATAAAAAGTCCAAAAATCCTATCTCTTTTGATTTGGCTTTAGTAGTTTCAAAGTTGTTGAAAGAATTGCAGGATAAGAACTAAAACAGGAAAATTTGTCTCAACTTCGGTTGGAGTAGGTGCCACCGAAAGTGACCAAAATAGTCCAGCAACATTAGGTGTTAATTCAGTCCCACCGATATGATATTCGGTCCCACCGACTGCAACCGAAGAACAACCATCGATGCCACCGAAAGTGATTAAAAAATTCTAGCAACTTTAGGACTTAATTGGTACCATCGAGAGTTAATTTGGTCCCACCGACAATAGTTCGGTGCGACCGAAGGATCCCTTAGTAGGACCGAAATATAGTCATTATACAACCGTTAGGACTTTTTCTCTATAAAAGGAGCATCCAGAACTTCATGAAAATTATGGATTAAGGCATCCTAGAGACGTCCCTAGTGCATCCCAAGCTTACCCTAGCCATTCTAGACTCTATCTATATGAGATTCATGTTCTTTTCATTGTGATTCATCATCTTAATGAGCATTCAAAACTCGTATTAATGAAGAACATGATCTCAAGCCTTCACTAGAGTATTAAGACCAAACCTATTGGTATATTATTAGTCTCAATCATACTCTAGTGCATCCATTAGTTAAATCCCCTAGGAAATCCACTTGTCATCAAGTTATAGGATATTCAACCCACTCTCATTACCTTTTTTACCCCAAAAGGAACATCATAAGCAAGGAAATCAATAGTGAAGCTGAAACATCAGATCAACCACAACATCGAAATCGGGTGAGCATCAGGGAGCTGATTGAAGCTCAACAAAGTAGAGATCAAACAACTTACAAGCTACATCAAGAAGGGCTCATCCACTTATAAAGTAAGTATAAGAGTCCAAAGAGTCTGAAACATATTTCTTGTGTAGGATGTGGTTTCAGAGTTTGTTCGTAAACATGTTAAGACCTTCATAGGCCTCCGGCGGGAGAATACGTTAAGTCCTTGTGTAGGATTGGTTAGCCTTATGTAAGCTAAGGTTGCCTTTCGTAGGCTCTTTGTTATGTCCTTGTGTAAGACTTGTTGCCTTGTGTAGGCTTCTAAGGTTGTGTTGCGTAGGCTCCTTGTTATATCCTTGTGTAGGACTTGTTGCCTTATGTAGGCATTTAAGGTTGCTTTGTTTAGGCTCCTTAGTTAACCTTGTGTAGGTAGTGTAGTTTGATGGTTAACCTGATTTAAAACCATTTAATAGTGAAATCCAGTATACTCTAGGCACGTAGCCGAACCACTATACATTCCTATATTTGGATTTGTCATTTGTGCATTTGTTTAATTATGCTTATATGTTTGAATGCCTAATTATATATGCATGATTAGACGAATGCCTAGGATTGATAGGTATCATATTCCATACACACATGTTTACTTTGCTATATGCTAGTTACTTAATTTGCATATCTTGAGTAGCATATGTGATTGGACCCTCTATTATCTCGAAGCCTTTAGACTTATATTGTCTTGCTTAGTTTAATTGCTAAGTAGTTTGTGTTAGGCAATTAGGATTTTTAAATTGGCATAATAATTGAAAAGTCTTATTCACCCTCTAGGACAGTTGAACTAATTCCATACTTCTACTATAGCGATATAAACCACAATTTCACCCCGAATATCGGGGCATGACAGCTATAAAGTGGTTCAATCCGACAAGTTACCAATTGTAAGAATCCATGTAATCTCTCATTGTATAGGATTGAGTATAGAGTTAGTGAACCAAACTTGCATAGGTTCTTGTATAGTACCATATCACCACCAACACGGGTAAGTACGTGTGCAAGTCCTTGTATAAGTCTCCGACGGGAGTGTATGTGTGTCAAGTCCTTGTGTAAGCCTTTTACAGGAGTGTACATTTGCAAGTCCTTGTGTAATCCTCCGATGAGAATGTACGCTTGTAAAGACTAGGGATGAACGTATTAAAAACTCGTAAGATAGTAAATACTGATACACTCGAAGAGAATACGTCTATCAGGAGTGGAGTAGGGAAAGCAAACTACTATACATGCTTGTATTTGTTATTGTCATTTGAACACAATTCTATTCTTGCTTATGTGTTTGTTTAGTTAAACTATATGAATGCCTGAATTGAATTATATGTTATCCACTTAACATGTTAAGTATACACAAGTACACTATCTATATAAACTAGTTTCTTGATTGGTAGATCTTTTATAGTATATGTGATTGGACCTACTTTGGCTTGGAAGCCTTAGTATTAATTTGCCTTGTTAGTTTAATTAGTAAATTCTTATTAGGTAAGAATTTTAAATCAATCCTCCCCCCTAGGACTTAGCCACAATTCTATAGCTCCGTCAAGCTTTTGTATGCATTGTGGTAGAATATCCTATGTGCAATTTCATGTATTTGGATAATTACTTGTGTTCATTTGAATGTTGATTATTATTAATGATTATAATTTTGATTATAATATTGGTTAGTTTTGGGTTGAATAACCAGCGTGATGATGTAAACTATTTTTATGTCTTTCCCACCCGAGTCACACCTCCGACTCAACAACAGAGTCAAGTGAACTTGAGTTCCTGGAGGCGGGGTGTGATAGCTCATCACCATCGTTGGGCTCAAAAACCATCTTCGCATTTGACGTCCTCCAAAGTTAGGAACATACACCATTGTAGCCCAATCCTCACTCGATCCCGCGTGGCCATGACAACCCAAGAGGACGTGTCCACACCCTTATCCGCTCCCGAGTCACCAGGCACCAACCTTATTAAGTTTTTCCCTTCTTTAACTGTATAGTGCTATGTATCATATTTATAAAACTACATCAAATCAAGCCACGACTCAAAATTAAATCACCATTCAAATCTCTATTCTACTTTCTTGCCAAGTTGAACCCACTTTTAAGATAATTTGAGCCCCAAAGTCACCAAAGATTTCTCATCAATTAGTATTAATAGCCTACCATGGCACAACATCATCATATGTGCCCATATAGTTGGAGTACCTTTCTCAAATAGTCCACTGAGTAAAAAAAGCACCAAGTAGAGAAATGGTTCCTCGATGGTCATCAATTTGAACAATGACCTAAAAGACCAAGGCGAAGAAAATCATAAAGAAACAACAGGGAATGATGGCATTTCATTTTTGTTCAATAACATATATACCAAAATGCATGATTGATTCTTCCTGTGCTAAAATTAAGATGGGGAGTTTGAAACAATTAACTGAATCATACAAAACAGTTTCATAGAAGTTTCTCCTGTAGGATCAAATCATCACCCATTAATACACCGCCAACATTGTACAACACCTAAATTCCAAATTCAGAGCAATGCCTCTTTCAGTTCTTCTAATTCATCTGCCATGAATGAACTGCATCTCTTGGTCAGACACTAATGACCATATTGAAAAATTCATGTAACCAAGAGCCCTTTGTAGCCCAGGGACGATGGAAAATTATAAGGGTCATCATCATCATCATCTAAGCCTTATCACAATTACTTGGGATTGATTTCATAAATCTCGTGCCTCCATTCTATTCTATCATGGCCCATATTATTAAGATTCATGATAAAAGCTATGGCATTTGTTTGACACTAGTTGTTAACCTAATCGCAACCCTCCTCTTTTTATCTAGCCTAGGGACCAGCAGATCATAAAACTCTCATAAGCATAATAAATAGACTATTACATAGGGTTCACTCTAAATATAGGTAAATGTAAGCACAATCACTACAACAAAACCAGGCAAAGCTAGCGGATGGCGCTACGTTTGCCGGTGGCACGGCAAAGGGGTCGTATAAGAAAAAAAATACCTACCTATTTCATTCCAGCCCTTGTTGCCCCCGACTCTCTCTCTCTCTCTCTCTCTCTCCCTGCCTCTCCCTCTCCGCGCGCTTACTCTCCCTCTCGCTCTACCTCTCCCTCTCCCTCTCCCTCCCTCTCTCAATCTCTCTCTTGCCTCTCCCTCTCCACTCGCTCTCCCTCTCCATCTCCCTCTTCTAACATATCTCTCTCTCACCTCTCCCCTCTCTCCTCTCCCTCTCCGCTCGCTCTCCCTCTCTCATGATCTCTCTCTCTCTCTCTCCGCCTCTCCCTCTCCCTCTCCACTTGTCTCCCTCTCTCTCTCTCTCCCTCTCCCTGATCTCCTTTTGCTCTCTCTCTCTCTCTCTCTCTCTCTCTCTCTCTCTCTCTCTCTCTCCCTCCCTCCCTCCCTCCCTCAAAACCCTAGACCTCTCTCTCTCTATCTCCTCGGCCCTCTACTACAGTTCAGCCTTCTGCTACTCGTAAATCTTAGATTCTCAGGTATGATGTAAGGTTTTTCCCTTCTCGTTGTTGCTTTTTGCAATTTATAATACCTGATTAAGGATTATGTATTATCAAATCCCTAATTAGGGATTTGTATAAGAAATCCCTAACTAGGGATGTGTATTGTCGAATCCTTAGTTGGGGATTTGCATTGTCGAACCCCTTTTTAGGGATTTGTATTGTCAAATTCCTCATTAGGGATTTGTCTTGTCCAATCCCTAACTAGTTGGGGATTTGAGGACTATTAAAATTGGGGATTTTCTGATTTTACAAATTGGGATTTTTAGGAAATGGGGATGTAAGGATTTTAGGAATTTTGGATTTTAAGATTAAAGAAAATAAGTTTTTAATCTTAGGTTTGAAGGTTAAGCATTGGCTAATTGATGTGGATGTTTGACATAAATGGTTGGCCCCATTATAGATATGGCATACTTCATTTGTTCCATTGTTTATTGAAGATGCAATAGCTTAAGATTGGTAGCTAGAATTTTACCCACCTACATAAGGTTGGTAACGGGTTGTGTTGACTCCTTGAAAATTTCAACTTCAACACCATACCACAAATTTCAGGTAACTCTTTAGAACTTCTTGCATATCATATGTTTGATTAAATTCCTTAAAGAATGTTTAGTAGTATTTCTTACACGCATGCACATCCACTTGGGCACATGTATTGGGATGTGAGATCTTAGCTTGGCAACAAGTGATCTTTTGGCATAAAAATCCGATTTGAGCTTGCCATCAATTGCAGAGTATGATGCTTGATATGTATGCATTCAAAGCTTGTACATGAGGCAGGCATTAACTCGAAATAAACTGATTAAATAAGTGTAGTTTTTAGTTCACGGTGCATGTAAAATGCGACCTTACAATTTGGACTATTTGATTTGAAGTGCTTGCATGCCGCATGCAATGTCCAAGTATTTTCAAGTATGTTTTTGGTTCATGATGCGTCCACATTCCGAGCCGCAATCATATTCTGCCACATGCAGCCAAACACTATGTGCGAAGGTTGTTGACCACGCCTTCTTTGAAACCTTCCATTTTTATGAATTATGTCTTGAGATGATGGCACATAGTTTGGGTATTTGAGTAAATAATCATTGATGCACTCTTATGATGAAAGTTTAACTGCATTTTGTTTACTTTCAGGCAATAGGAGGAGATGGACAGGATAGAAATTCTTCTAGTTACTAGTCATTCTCTTTAGACTCTTTTTCCTGCCCTTCGCCATTATGTTGCAAGAAAATCTCATGTTTTTTTTATTGATTATATATATATATATATATATATATATATATATA
>JAJHSJ010000014.1:15179300-15235323 GCA_021015155.1 Magnolia officinalis | reverse complement strand
GGGGCCCACCTGAGTTTTGAATGCTGCTAAAACTTGGTCTGAACCCTCATCCAAGTGCGACACACATAATGGATGGGCTGGATTTGCAAACCACATCTCAGTGGGCCCAAAAAATGTCCATGAATGTTTTAATGGTGCACGGCCCCTCTCCACTTCTGTATGTGGTGTGGCCCACACAAGTCAAATATTGTCTTGATTTTTGAGACCTAGGCCCCATGATGGAATGGTGCATTGACTGATGGGGTATAGATTTGAAACGCATCACGGTGGGGCCCACACAGCTCGACCTCATGGGACGTTTAAAATCAGCTCGAGCGCATAGTACCTTTTTCTATATATATATATTATATATATATATATATATATATATAGGGTGTAATGCGGGATTAGGAAAATTTTAAGTAAATGAGAACTTGTTCTAAAGGAGAGTTAGGGTTGAGATTTTGAGATTGGTTTTCACATTTATACGTTGATTCTATCTCTTATAATTTGTTTTCGTAAATA
This sequence comes from Magnolia officinalis, assembly GCA_021015155.1. Lineage (NCBI taxonomy): Eukaryota > Viridiplantae > Streptophyta > Magnoliopsida > Magnoliales > Magnoliaceae > Magnolia > Magnolia officinalis. The sequence continues at coordinate 15,234,819 of JAJHSJ010000014.1, read as the reverse complement.
GTAGATTGTCACTTTGTGTCGTGGTTTTTTTTCTAAGGATTTTTCCACATAAAATCATGTGTTATCTGTGATTTCTTTACTCGTATTTGTCTTTCGTTTGTGTGAATATTCAAATTCAGGGTTTACTTCTGCGGCTCTCAACATGTGGTATCAGATTTATACGTTGGGATTTGGCTTTGAATCTGAGACATGGCGATGAAGGGATCAAACGTGAAGTATATGAGACTAAGAAGTTCACCAAGAACGCGAGGTTAACACTCACCCCCAAATCTGGCAATGCTTGTTTTATTTGAAAATTCCCTATAATGGATGAGATTTTAGGGTTGCTTAAATCTTTATATTTTGGGGGAGCGTTTTGCTTTATGATGGCACTCACTTATTCTATTACAAAAGCTTTCTTTTGCACGTTGATCTTATGCTTTACCGTACATAGGTCCTTTAGAAATTTGACATAAGACAAAATTTGTTTAATCACGTCCAATAAGGAAATATTGATCTTGTTGGAAAATCTCTAAAATATTCTGATTTTCAATGGGGCACTTCAATGAAACTAGACGTTGGAGAAATGGGGCCACCACTTTATAACTTGGCTCGACCTCTTTCTCTTGTGGGGCGTTACTAGGTTCACCTTCCACTGTAGTTTTCCTAGATTCCTCGGGTTTTTTTAACCTTCTTAAGAATCTCTTTGTCAATTAATTTTTCACTTCTAAGAGTGATGATTGACTTAACTTCCTCCATGTGGGAAGTGGAGGGATTTGAATCAGTCACCTCATATTGGCCTTTGGGGTTCTATTGGGGTTGGGAAGGAAAAGTTCCCTTCTCCCTTACGTTGAGGCGGGATTCAATTCTCTTTATTGAGGTTTTTGAGTTATTATAAGGTTTGCATAATAGTTTTATTAATCTAACATAAAAATCTGTAAAGTGTCCCCAAGGGTCTTCTTTGGTGGGGGCACATAAGGTACACTTTGAGGTGAGGGAGGCCCTTGAGGAGTGGGTGGATTGCCGGTCAGCCCATTTTTTCAACTGAAGTTAAGATGATTCTACAAATTAGGATTATACTAATTTGAATTTGGCACACTAAATGGGCATTGATAAGCATTCATGGCATTAACGTGAGCTTGTAACACCTCTTGAAAAGCATGGATTGTCAGACAATCCTTGGTTAGGTGTGCATTGGTTTTGCATATGCCACATACATGTTGGGATTTGGTCTGCGGAATCACACAGATTTGGATCTAGGATAGCAATCCAAGAGCACCAAGTAAACACAAAAGAACACACAGATTTAACGTGAAAAACCCTTTCGGAAAAAAAAAACCACAGCACAAAGCCACAGAATTCCACTATAAAAATAGAAATTATAAAGAGAAATGACTCACCCGATTCAAACAACCTCGAATCTCACCCTTGCTACACCTTTTTAAAAACCCTAAAACCCTTTTAGGAACCCTTGAAATACCTTTAGGAAACCTTTGAATCCCTAAAAATGGCCCTAGGGACTCCTATTTATAGATGGAAAAACCCCACTTACGCACCTCCCTAGAAACTGCCTCAACATTTACGCAGTCCACGTATAAACTGCGCACCGTCTGTGTAACCCTCAACTAGTCGAGCTAGGGCTTTGACTGATAAAAGGACCCCTTCGACTGGTGGAGCCTATCCCTCGACTAGTCGAGCATCCCGAAAATTCCAAATACATCGTTGTTGGACTTCAAGTTGAAGAGGCTTCGACTAGTCGAAGGGACCTTTGACTAGCTGAGTCAGCCCCTCGACTGGTCGAGCACCGTGGTGAACCAAGATTTAAGATATCTGTTTTACAACAATCTCCACCATGTCTTCAATCTTCAACCATGTAGCTTCTTAACCTCTTCTCTTATTTCTGCCTTGCATCATAGCTTCATCAATGCTTCTTGTGTACACTCCGTCTTCTCTTTTACACCATCCCATCCCCAAGCCCAGAGAAGTTACACAGAACTTGAACTTCTCTACAGGAACGACCTTGGTGATCATCTCTTCTGGATTCACGCTGGTGTGAATCTTCTCCAGAGTTACACCTCCTTCCTTAGGCACCTGTCGGATAACATAGACATCCAACTAATTGCTCCACTCGCTAGTACAAACGAGTAACCTGCAGTCAACTTCCTGGAATCCACATTACCTACATAATCTGAATCCACATATCTAACCAACTTTATCCATGTCTTCCCAAAAGTAAAAACGTAGTCTTCTTACCATCTCACCGCTACCCAATATTACTTGTCGGGGTACTTGCTCACAACACTGATAGCCTGTGAAATAACCAGTCTGATACAGACCACGACATTCACTGCCAACCGCATTCGAATAAGGGTCATGAGACAATCCTTCTTTTCCTCATCTGTTTATCCAGAGGAAAACTTGAGGAGAGACGCGTAGGGAACACTCTCTGCCTTTCCCTGGTCCATCACATACTTGATTAATACCTACCCAACGTATTCTTCCTGAGATAACCAATGCCTACTCCTCTTCCAGTATCTATGAATATCAATGCCGAGAACCATCTTTGCAGCCCCCCGATCCTTTATCTTGAATGTCCCACTTAACCAAGTCTTTAGTACGTTGATTTCAGACATGTCATGATTGGCGATCTATGTTGAGGGTCAAATATTGCATATTAGACCCCAGTTATTACATGAATTTACGAACATGACATTGCTTAATGAAAAATTTTAATCATGTTTTTGTTGCAGGGTGTAATTAGGAGCGTTGACTGAAAAAAGAGTATTAAAAGCTTGAATTTGATGCTCTGAAGTCACCAGAGCAAGGGAAGGACTCCAGAGGACCAAGATCAACGAATTCACATGCCAAGGATCTGAGGAAATCAAGTCATTCACGTTAAAAATGGCCCAAAACTAATCTAGAATGCAAGATCACAGGGTTACCACCATCCGATTGACACGAGACTTCATACATGGGATGTGAGCCATAAATTAACCGTACATATTAAATTTCAGCCATTGAAGATCTCGGGAAGTGGGCCAACGGATAGATCAGCCCATTGATATTCAATTTGGGGCCCACCTGATATCTGGATATGCTTCAATTTTGGTCCCAACTCATGAAATGAACTAACAAAATGGATGGACGATGCGGATTTCATATATACATCACACTGGACCCCACTGCCAGTGCCAGTGCATAATGCGCAAGTGCACTCGACGTGCACTGGACTGGGACAACCAGTCAACGGGCGAAGACCCGTCTCCTTCTCGTGTAAGGAAACAGCGGACGGACGTTGTCCGTCCATTTTTAACTTGTGAGCCCCACCCATTATGCATCTTGAAGATCAGAACCATCCATTGCTCTATAAGGGGTGCTGTGACCCTCACCTAGGTGAAATTTTTCCAAGAAGAAGCATACAACGGATTTCAACTAATCGGACGCAGGACGAACGGTCGAGTAATACTTCTGTGGGCCACCATGGTTTTGACCCAAAACCGATCAGGTCTGAACGGTTTTTCGAAGTCGATCTAATAGATGGAGTGGATTTTCTCACCACTCAACGAAGTGGGCCCCACCATCGTCACTGCGTAACGAATACGCAATCCCTGTTTTGTCCGGACGCTGGGACATACACTGGACTCTCACCGTTCATCATGCGGGCAATCAGGACCGCTCATTCGGTCCAGGAGGTAGCTAAGACCCTCGCCAAAATCTCTTTATGACCCCATGCAAGCACTCAGGTGATCTCCACCGTAAAATGAAAGACCGACGGTGCAATGCAAAATCCAGTGGACCGCACCAAATCTAATCCCAAAACCACCTTTCCTAAATGGTTTTTTGAGCTGAATCTGGTGGACGGCATGGATTTCTCCAAACGTCAGCTGAAGTGGGCCCCGCCAAGAACCAGCGCGGACAGTTATAAGGCCTATTTGCGCAACGTGTTTCGCATGCCTGTTCTTACGCACTAGCTACGTAAATACTGACCACCCTTCTAGGCTCTATAAAAGGCAAGAGAAGGGGAGACGTGGGGGGGCTCAGCTGGGGACGTGCATCTGTGAAGGCGGCTGTGGAGCAGAGAGAGAGGTTTGGAGTTGGTTATTCTTTTTATGTTTTTATTTTCTTTATGAATTATGTTGAGATTTAGCTTCATCATGTTTGGCTAAAACCTCTTAGCTAGGGCTAAGAGGTGAAGCTTGTAGAATGATGGAGGATTTTTAGCCTGTGTTCTCTTTTATTGAACTGAATCTGATTTTAGTGTGATTTTAAGGGAATGTTTTCAGTCTTTAATGGTCTGTTGTGACTGAAATTACAATGGGTTTGCAATGGCTTTGAGCATTTTCTTTTCCTCTTTATGTTTATGACGTCAGGAAGCCCTGTTATTCACCATCGTCTCCTGGGCATGGTCGGATGACGGAATCCTTCCTAACCTTCATAATCATCTGATTGGTTGTTAATTAGTTTAATTCTGTTGTTTACTTTGTCTCCTGGGCATGGTTTGGTGATGGAATCCATTCTAATTCATATACCTTTCATCTCTTGGAAACTATATCAAAGGAAGTTCAGTTGATTTTCATGGTTACACCTTCAACTAGATGAAGATGGGACTCTAAGTCCAGTTGAGTTCTTGAAACAAGCATAAGATCTTCCTGATCTCTATAAGTGGATCCTCTGAATCCCTAGTTTCTCTCCTCCGAATTCTTTAAGTTTTAATTTAATATTGCACCATTATTCTTCAAATCACACTCGATTTAGATTTCAACTCATTCTAATACTAGTTCTAGTTATTTTCAGATTACGTACAGGTTTCAGTCCCTATGGATTCGACCTCGGTCTCACCGAGTTTATTACTACATCACAACCCTATACTTGGGGAGTGAACAATCTACATGTCATCAACATACAATACCTGACTCACCATGAAGGAATCAAATTTAATACAACAGCCTAGGCGACAGGTCGTACCACAACCTCCTGGAAACTTTTTTCTCAGCCCCTTTAATTTCGAACCGCTCTAGTTGCTTCATGTGGATCTTCTCTTCCAATTTCCCGTACAGAAGTGCAGACTCCACATCCATCCTTTCCAGCTCAAGATTGCATTGGCCAACCAACGCCAATCACGAATTTAATAGACACCTTCTATACTGTCAGCACGAATATCTCTAAGAAACCGATCCCTTCTCTCTGAGCATAACCCTTCGCTACAAACCTCGCTCTTATCTATGTTGTATCCTCTTGAAGATCCACCTGTATCCAACCGCTCTCCGGCCCATTGGAAGCTCCACCAGCTCCCATGTGATGATCTGGTACAATGAGTCCATCATATCGCCCATAGTCACCTTCCACTTCTCAGTACCAGGCTCACCTAGAGCCATCTGAATAGTAGACGAATCCATCTCGCCTGTAACGAGAGCATATGCAATATAGGAGTCGTCCATGTACCTCATCGATATCTTACGATTATACTGTGAGATTCTTCCCAGATGTGACTGCTCTACCTGCTGTTGAGGGTTAAATATTGCATATTAGACCCCAGTTATTACCTGAATTTACCAACATTACTATTTAACATCTTATTTTAATCGTGTTTTTATTTCAAGGTGAATTTAAAGAGCTCGGACTGAAAAGGGTATTAAAAGCATGGATTTAACGCTCTAAAATCACCAAGGCAAGGGACGGACCCCAGGAGACCAAGATCGAAGGATTTACACACCAGATATCCGAGAAAATCGAGAAATTGATGTTAAAGGAACCTAAAAGTCATCCATAATGCAAGATCATAGGGTTCCCACCATCCATTCGGCTCGAAACTTTATATCTGGCTTGAGGACTATAAATTAACTGTACACGTTAAATTTCAGCCATTGGATCCTTGTGGAATTGGCCCAACGGTCAGATCATCCCATGAATCATCGATCTGGGGCCCACCTGATATTTGGATATGCTTCAAATTTGGTCTCAACCCTTGAAAGTAGGTGGAAAAATGGATGGACTGTGAGAATTTTTCCTATACATAATGATGGGACACACCTAGAGGGTGTGCATGTGCATAGCACGCGTGCACACTTTGTGCACCGCATTCCACAAAGTCGGTCAACGTGCGCTGACTGACTTAAATCCCTTCTTGTGTCAAAACATCCAGCGAACTCTCCGTGTCCGACCGGTTTTGAGAAGTGGGGCCCACCCATCATCCAAATAGATGATTTGGACCGTCCATATGCTCCAGAGGGGGGCACGACCCTCGCCATGGTTGCCTTTTGGCACCATGAACATGTACACACGTGGATCGCCAGAAAATGTAGAATGAACAACGAGTTGATTTGATACAGTGGACCGCACCAAAACTTGACCAAAACCACTCCTTTCCGACTGAAATTTCACCAGGAATCAAATGAACAGGGTAGATCTCTCCGAAAACATCACTGTGGGGCTCATCGAGCATCTCAGCACAAGCTTATTTCCGCAGGCCTTGCGTCTGTGAAATCCAACTGTTATGGGCCATCCTGTGATCCTGATCATGTTCAGTTTATTGATCTAGACCATCCATAGGAAAGCCAGAGTGGGGTCAACCATTGCCTAGGTGGCAAACATCAGGGACAGGCTGTACAGCTGTCCTAAAATTCCAAAAAATGCAACTTGGTGCGTTCCTACGCGCGTTTTTCCCTCTGAATGCATAAAGGAAAGTTTTGTTTCCTTTTCCACTGTGCAAATTGACCGCCTTCACGCTGCTATAAAGGGAGAGAAGAGGTCGGACGTGGGAGGCTATCTTGGACGTGGTGTGGAGCACGAGTAAGAGCTAAAGAGAGAGAGTAGCTGGCCATCTTAGAGGAGTTCTTTCTTTTCTTCCTTTTTCTTATTTTCTATTTAGTTATGTTCCTAAGAATATTTTAGTCTAATCGTGTCGGTGATTGGCTAAACCTCTTAGCTAGGGCTAAGAGGTGAAGCTTGTAGTGTGATGAGATTGGTTCTACGGCTTTCATTCATGTTACTTGAACTCTTTTTCATTATAGTTTGATTAATAGGAATGTTTTCAGTTTTTAATGGTTTGTGGTGACTTAAATTACAATGGATCTGCGATAGTTTTGAGCATGTTCTTAGCATTATAGGGATTATGAATTTGGGAACCCTGTTGTTCACCATCGTCTCATGGGCATTGTTGGATGATGGAACCCTTCCTAACCTTCATATATCTCTTAGATTGGTTGTGGATTGGTTAAATTCTGTTATTTGCTTTGTCTCATGGGCATGGTTTTGTGATGGAATCAATTCTAATTCTCATACCTATCTTCTATTGAAAACTATATCAAAGGAAGTTCAGATTTGGATTTTTAACGTATTATCTTCCATCTGGATGAAGATAGGACTCTGATTCCAGTTGTGTTTATGAATCAAACGTAGATCTCCCTGATCTCTACAAGTAGATCCTTGAAAACCCTAGTTTCCCACCTTTAAATTTTACAAGTTTTAGTTTAAATACATCACAATTCTTCTCTTAATTCTCCCTGATTTAGATTATATCTTCGCCTAGTTCTAGTTCAAGTTACTTTCAAATTACGTACAAGGTTCAGTCCCTGTGGATTCGACCTCGGTCTTACTGAGATTATTACTACATCACAACCCTATACTTGGGGTGTGATCAAATTTTTGGCGCTGTTGTCGGGTATTGACGGTTACATTTTTCTGAGATTAACTCGTTTTAGAATTAGGTTAAGATTAGGGTTTTTCCAGTTCTTAATTTTAGGATAGGGTTTTTCTATTTGATTTCTAGAAACTAACCTAACTTTCCTGTTTTGTAGGACCCTGACATAGACGTTCTAAATTGGTAATCTCTTTTTAATTTTCTAGTTTTTGTGTTTTCTATTTTTAGGATTAGGTTTTATTTTTCTAGAAATTTTCTAATTCTAGGATTTCTTTTATTTTTTAGAAACTAACTTTCTATTTTTGTTTTTAGACACTTTCTAACTTTATAATTTCTATTTTTAGAAACTAAGTTCTCTTGTTTTCTTTTGCAGGATCTTAACATAGGAACTTCTAATTTGGTAACTTCTTTCCAACTTCTTCCCTCTACTTACTTTCCATATTGCTATAGGATTTTTCTTTTATTCTCTTTTAGGATTAGGTTGAGGATTAAGGTTTTTACCATGTATATGAAAGAGTGGGAACGTCAATATGCTAAGAAAGCTGGGCTGTTAGATGATTATGTTAAGAAATAACCCATGTCTCAGAATTTTTCTGAAACCATCATCAAGAACCGACCGGAATATAACACTCCACCGGTTAAGAAGTCCTTAAGCGATCATATACAAGAGAACAATTACACCTCACGGACAATACGTGAGTGTTGGGGTTATCATAACTATAGGAGTGAGAATTATTATCACCCACCAAACAAGAAGAAAACAATGAGAGATTATATCATGGGTGATAATATGTATCGACAACCATCAGATTCTCCCACATATGATCCGTATGACTATAATCAGTGGAAACATCAAAATTAGAAAGATGAACCAACAACATGTTATAATGATTATTCTCTTGGATCCTCCTAACTTTGAAATCCAACCAGAATTGATCCAAGAGGAGTCACTTCGAAGTGACACAAACTCTTCTACGGATATGAGAAAATTATTAGAAGATTGTTCGGGCCTTAGAAAAATGATAGAAACGCTTGCATTACGCATCAATAAGAAATTGGAGGCTCATTCGTATCAACCACAATTCATTCCAGAAATACAATGCGAGGAAAGTGATCCTAACTCATTTTTAAAGAACTCTAGAATTTGGAATGAAGAGTTGGATTATATTAATGAGCACATGGTTCAATTTTCCGAAGAGTCGATCTCGATGACGGTTCAAAAAGAATGATCAAGAGACGTGGGTGTCTTTCAAATATAATAATGATGACACACTTCACTCACATAACACCCTTAGTTTCAATGATGAGGGAGAGGTTAGTTTATTCAAACCTCGGCCCAATTTAAGAGTAGAATGTGAGAGATGCAATCCCATCACAAGTATGTACTACACTGAATTGGAATATGGTGAGTATTGAGATGACGATTATGAATGTGCAGCCCAAATTCCTCTGGAATCAATCTCAAGTTTGGTCCAAGTCAATGATCAAGAGGTACAGGAAGTGGTTGACCATAATGATTTACCCCACCAATCTGACATGACTGATTTTTTTTATTTTTTCTTTCAAAAAAGGTGAGGCCAACTACAGGCCCACCAGCTTTCATAAATGAAGAAAAGGATTACAGCCTTTGGTATTTCGGGTAAACAAGCAGCAACTTGGCTACCTACCTATCTTTTCTATACAAACGTAGATTTTTTGAGTTTCCTAACAGATCCTAAGCCAGTTTTGTCCAAAAGGAAACGACCCTTGATCAATTGAGGGAGATGGAGGACATCCCGAACTTGCTGGTCAGTTTGAGAAGAGCTTCCCACTTTCGCCAACCCATCAGCAGTCCCGTTTGCTTCTCTAGGGGTAAGGGAGATTTTAAACATTCCCCTGTTGCATAGCTTCCTGATTCTAGTCATCCAGTAGTGCCACTTCCAAGAAAACGTGGATTTTCCGGATAGACAGTGCACTATCCACTTGGAATCCGATTCGATTATCACTCTCTCCATACCAGACAAAATGCACATTTACATTCCATCATAAACTGCATGGAGCTCTGCCAAGTTGTTGGAAGCACTCCCGTAACCCCTAGAGAAAGCAAATATCATATTGGCTTGGGAGTCTCTGCAAATGCCTCCCCCGCCCGCTGGCCCTGGATTGGACAATGTTGAACCATCGACGCTGAGTTTGTGCCAGCCCTTTGGGGGACGGAACCAATAGACAACTTCAGCTACCGAAGAGGGGGCAGAGATAGAAGATGATCTGAACTGACCTGGGTAGCCTGGGACGTGGACAGGGGGCTGGAGAGACGACTTGGCCTGAATAAACAGTGATTCCATCCACCATTTGGTTTTCTCCAGCATTTGCGATACTGAGATTGGAGTGCCATCACTACGGGCATCGTTTCTTGCTTTCTAGATTTCCCACAGAGCCAATGCAGGTATTAAGCGGAGGCGGATCGGGATTCTTTTGAATGGGAGGGGCCTAAACCACCACCAATGAAGTCTGTCGAAGACAAAAAGGTGGTGGGTAAGGGAGACCCCAAAACATCAGGCGATCCAGTTCCAGACTTTAGAGGCCAGGCTACCCGAAAGAAAAAGGTGTGCCAGGGATTCCGAGCAGGGGGTAGCACCTGGCTCATCTGCACAACATACACACTTCGAGGCAAGGGAAATGCCTTTTTTCTGAATTCTTTCCTCCACAGGAAGGGCCCCGTGAAGCAGCTTCCACATGAAAATTGAAAGTCTTGGGGGAATCTTTGGATGTCAGACACTCCTCACCCAATCTTTCTTCGTTCCACGCCCTCTGTCTACATCCCAGGATAATTTTATCGTGAACTTCCTAGCAGCGTCAAGCGGCCAGAATGGGACATCATCCGATTTAGAAGTGCAGAAGCCCCCTTGAGTTATGTGCACGGAAACCCAGTCTGGAAGGTCCGTTGGGGGAACCAGAAGAAGCCCGTCATTGCCGATAAAATCAACAACCCGCAAAGAATGTTGATCCTGAGGAATAACAATGGAAGGAAGCGATTCAAAACATCCCAGCTGTAACGTCTCGAAACTTTCCATACAAAGACCCGAGTACCACCTCAGGCAGAAATCACTCAGGACCAAATTCTTTAGAATTTAGACAAAGTTAACTAAGTGCTAAACTAGATCACACACGAAATCCGTACTAATCACTTTAAATACGATCTGCAAGACCCAAAACTTGTAGAATCATTAACGCTAGGTTACCCTAAAATCTAGGATCAATCTCATTACCCGGCTGCTCTCGGGAGCATCACAAAATTCCGTATCAGATCTGGACCGCACATTGAAAGTCCAAATAATACGAAGTTATAGAATTAGAACCGCCTTGCTGGGCTTGATAACCATTTCGGAAGTCAAAACCAGATAGTGTCCCAGGGCTATTCGCTTGAGCCCGAAGCGAGGAGTGTGAGAAAACATGGTTTTCTTTAGAAATTAAATGTAATTTAAGTAATCTGAGAATTGTCGCTTGTGGGGCAAATATAAGCAATCAGACCGTCGGAATCTGACCCAAATACACCCTCGGATCAGGGAAAATTTCCTACAGAGGCCAGTGTACTTGTGACCCTGATCGAGTTTCGGTGACCGTTAAACTGAAACCGGTCCGCCACGTGTGATCTGGGAACCCGATTGGAACGAAAACTTAACTCGACCTACATCCAAGGTCAGTGAGCTTAAGTCCGACCTTTGGCTCAAGGGGGGCTCCAGAAGTGCTCCGTTGAGATGGAACAGACCTACTTTGGCTATAACCTAAGTATACCTTGGTCCTGGGTCTAATTTGGAGTGTTTTGAGCCTATATAAGGACCTTAAACCCTCTCTCATTTGGCCCATACGAATTTGAGAGAAACCCTAAGAGAGAGAAGAGAGAAAAGAGAGAGAAAGTGTGAGAGAAGTGGGAGAATCTTACCCTAGTGCTATACGTGTTTAACCATCGCTATCTAATTGCTTTTCCGGCGATTCCGGCTTCGTTCTTAGGTAAGAAAACCTAACCCTAACCTGTTTTAGAGTTCCAGGTAGTGTGAGTTGTGAAATAACTAATCTGAGTCGTGTTGTGGGTTGCCAAATGACCATAGACAAAGACTTATCAATTCTATCGAGTCCTTTACGCTTCTACGGCGTAAGGTGCGGACTTTAGACGTATAGGTTATGGTTTTCAAGAATTTCAATGTCGGTTAATGATTTATAACTGACAAGGGTGTTATTACACATACAAAATGCGTCGTCTATTTCATTATACGAGTTTACATGAACTATGTAGAATATAGTGTATTTTATGCATATGTTGGAATGCTTGAATATGTTTGGAATTTGGATTTATGCCTAACATGTTTATTTGTCGTGAATATATGCCTAATACATGTGAGACAACTCCTTAGCGAAAGGCTTACCCAAAATCACGTCACGGCAAATATACGTTATATGTTACTAAGTGTGTAGCCCAAGTGTTTGTAGAAATGTTTGAATGAATATGGAGCTCGAATTCATGCACACCATGGTTATCCGTCATGGGTATATGCACGTGGTATGCGGGGCAACTCCCTAGTGAAAGGATTTGGCCTAACACATGTGTAATCCTCATACATCATGTAAGGTGATGTATGTAGTCTATGTGTTTGTGAAAATGTCTGAATGTGCTAGTGATCACCTAGAATACTTTGTAGGAGGATCGAGATACGAATCTCGGTTACCTCAATTATGTGTATGATTTTCTACATGTACGTTACATTGTAATGTCTGTTTTATTTCATGAAGTGAATGTGTGTGGAATCTTGTTTATATTGTATTTCATAACATGCTTTTTTTATTGTAAGAATTAAATTTCTTGTTTATTCCTACTTTAACTATCACATATGATTCTTGATGAAATAAAATGAAGTTGGGACTATGATTTAGTCCAGGCAGTCGGTAACGGAATTGAATTCGTGGCTGAGATTCATTCGCCACGTAAGACGTGCTTGACGAACCCGAGCCGTACTTTGGTTGGCGACAGTGGTTAGGCCACACGAAGGGTTTATGCCCTTCATGTCATTCAACTCGTCATGCGCCGGTGCTAGTCGAAGTCGTCAAGTAACCTGATCTGTCTAATGTATATTCACCATGTTTGGACACTATGTTCACTCCCCAAGTATAGGGCTATGATGTAGTAATAAACTCGGTGAGACCGAGGTCGAATCCACAGGGACTGAAACCTGTACGTAATCTGAAATATCTAGAACTAGAACTAGAAAAAGATGAAATCTAAATCAGATGAATTTTGAGGAATAATGGTGAAATAGTAAACTAAAATATGTAAAATTTAAAGATAGGGAACTAGGGATTCAGAGGATCCACTTGTAGAGATCAGGGAGATCTGCGCTTGATTCACGAACTCAACTGGCCTTCGAGTCCCATCTTCATCTAGCTAGAAGATGTCTCACTAAAGCACAGCCTGAACTACCTTTGATCGAGTTTTCAACGAGATGAAAAGTATGAGAATTAGAGTTGATTCCATCACAAAACCATGCCCATGAGACAAAGTAAACAACGGAACTAAACCAATCCGCAACCACTCAATAATGAATGTAGGAAAAGTTTTGTCATCCAACCATGTCCAAGGGGCAATGGTGAACAACAGGGTTCCTAACACCAAAATAAGGAAAAGGAAATACTCAAGCCATCACAGATCTACTATAATTTCAGTCACAACAAACCATTAACAACTAGAAGAATTCCTTAAAATCAAACTAAGATCAAATCAGTTCAGGCATGAATCAAAGCGTAAAACTTTCCATCACACTGCAAGCTTCACCTCTTAGCCCTAGCTAAGAGGTTTAGCCCGTCATGGATGGACTAGATCTCTCCATAATATATTTTAAAAAAACAAACAAAATAAACCTAAAAAAACCAAACAACTCTCTCTTGCTCTCCCTTGCAAACGTCCCACCGTGGCTTCCCTTTCTCCCTTTATTTCTCCTTCTTTTGCAGCTGCTGGAGGCGGTCGATAGGAGGCTGGAATCGGTGAACTGCAAAACTGTCTCATGCGTAGACAACTGGTGGAAATTCAGACGGAAACTCCCTCTATGTGTTGATATGATTTTCAGCAAAATCCTTCATCTGATGCAAGATCCATTCAGGTCCCTTGAGCTTGATCGGCCCCACCTTGGAACGGTTTTGAACGGCCGGGATCGCCGGACCGATCCTGGCCACGTCTGCAAAACGCCCCAGAGCATCCGGGTCTCAGTCGCTCTGTAACAGGGCCTGCGCAATCGTGCGCTGATGTCGCTGGTGGGGTCCATGAACGTCATTTTTTGAGAGATCAAAACCGTCCATTGGATTCGCTGTGGAATTTCAGTGCGGAAGGAGTGTTTTTTTTATTTTCGATTCTTCGGCCCACTGAATCCAGGCTTCAGTCGTCCGTCCTGCATTTGAGACTTCCTGTACATGTACTGCTTGTGAAAATCAGACTACAGATCAAGTATGGTCGGTTTGCCCTCCTGAACTTTCTGAACGGTGTGGATTATCACGATGTGTGATGATGTGGCCCACCTGACGTCGACCGCAACTCCCTGTTACGGTTTTCACGCTGTTGAAAATGGAAATTTCTATTTTAGTGAGGGAAGTCGGGTCAGCGCCTGCTGACCGACTTGGTCCACTCGGTGCACGGCGAGTGCACTTAGTGTGTTATATACACACTGCTCAGGTGGGGTCCAGTGTGATGTTTATGAGGAATCCAATCCATCCATCCACCTTGTCTCTTCATATAATGGGATGAATCCAAATTTGAAGCATATCCAGATCTCAGGCGGGCCTCGAATTGAAGATTAATGGGCTGATCTTTCCGTTTGTCCACTTCCAGAGATCTTCAATGGTTGAAATTTAATATGTACGGTTAATTTATGGCTCACATCCCATGTATGAATTTTCGTGTCAATCGGATGGCGGTAACTCTGTGATCTTGCATTCTGGACCAGCTTCGAGCCATTTTTAACGTGAACGACTTGATATCCTCGGATCCCTGGCGTTGATCTTAGTCCTCTGAAGTTCGTCCCTTGCTCTGGTAACTTCGGAGAGTCAAATCCACGCTTTTAATATGCTTTTTCAGTCAACGCTCCTAATTACATCCTACAACAAAAACACGATTAAAATATTTCATTAAGCAATGTCATGTTCGTAAATCCATGTAATAACTGGGGTCTAATATGCAATATTTGACCCTCAACACGCTATTGCTTGAACCTAAGGTACCAAACTTACCAGTGTAACCCCGTTAACCTTGATACCTCGATCCGCTAAGACTCATGAGCCTGGCATGGTGGTATGGGACACCGTGGTCGAGCTGTCAGCCTACGCTGGGGCCACAAGCCTCCCCGTAGTGACCAGTGAGCAACCCAGACTCGTGAGCCGAACATGGTGGTATGGGACACTGTATTCGAGTTGTCGGCTTACACTGATAAGGTGATGGGGGAGTGGTGTAACGATTGCGTGTAATAGCCCTAGCAGCCCTTCGTAGTGACCTCGAGCATACTCTGAATCTATGAAGAGGCGACGAGCCTTCCCGTAGTAAACAGAATATAAACTAGGCCTGTATTGATAAGGTGATGGGGGAGCGGTGCAACGAATGCGTGTAACAGCCCTAATAGCCCTTTATAGCGACCTAGAACCGCTTCATCGTATGAGATTATCTAGGTCTAACGACCCTAGAATGGATCATTATTTGGGAATGATATAAGGGAGGTACCTTAGTTTTCCAATACTGCTGTATGTAAAGGACTAATAACAACTTGGTAATCACGCTCATAACATAGCACCGCATGTGCCTGGCGTTGTGGAACTGTAACGCCCCGAACTTTTCGATGCTCGGGCATCAAAAGTCCTCGAGCGTTGCCATAAGATTCAACGTGACACATACATGTGTACGATACCAATCCAACTATTCTAGCCTTACATCCTTTCCCTGACACTAGCTTAACGTGGGGGTGATCTTCATTCATAAATCAAGCCATCTGACCGTTGAATTTCAAGACAAGCTCACCCATCACATGATTTGACGTAAGTACTTTTCCTTAGATGACATGACGAATAACTCCCTATCCATAATGATTAGATATACGTTCTTTTGTAAGAACTGCTTAGAAAAGTGTTTATAAGCATGTGGAGTGATTAGATTTCCTAAAACTCATAGATCGACAATAATTATGAAATTGCCACTAACCTAGACCCCTGAACACTAGATCACATGGTTCCCACGGTCCGTTTCATGTGAAATTTTATATCATGCCTAATTATCATAAATTAACCGTAAACCTCAAATTTCAGCCTTTAGATCATAGTAAATCAGCTACTTGACCTCTACATCCGTTCATATATTTATCAGATCAAGATTCTGACCCATCCATCTTATTCACCCCATATGGATATGCTTAACCTACCATTGAAATTTCAATCCGAGGAACTTACACATGTGAACAAGTCACTCGAATCCAACAGTATATGTGTCATACCCATAATCACTCCAGAAACACATTTTATGTCCATCCGTTTACGAAACCACCCGTACATCAACCCACATATATGGCCGAAGTGCATAATATCAAGTTCTCATATTTTTAACAAGTCATTTGACCACCCATCCTAATTGGATCCGCCAAATGGGCCATCCGAATATAAGAATAAACCGATCATCATGATGATCCTATGGTATAAGTCTAAACTACCTGGTAACTTGTCAATCAGATATGTAAAAATATTATTTTGAATTACGGAGTGTGTAAGCCACTGAAGGGGCATCTTGGACATCCTAGGGAGATCGGGGTCTAAATTGGACCGATGGAAAGAGCATGAAAATCGGGGGATACCCGCCAAATTTCAGGGCAGTTGGACAGTGCACTCTAATATAATAGACATTGGAAGATGATTAGAAAATGAATGGCAAATTTGTAATTAAAGGGTGTAAGGTGACTACGTAAGAGTGAAGATAGTTTTAACGGTAAATACTATTCAATGCATTAACAGATCGTGCGGCCCACCTGAAGTTCGGATCTACTTCAAATTTGAGACCATGGGTTTGCATGACATGCCAAAGACGGTGAATGGAACGGATCTTCCGGAAGATCATCACAGGTGAACCCCATCTATTTTGAACAACAACATAGAAAAGAAACTGTCTGCGTGTTACAGTGGACGTAAAACGGGAAGTGACGGAACTATCACCACACGTTGGCTAGTGGTGTGGCTCATCCAAAATCAGATCCATCCCATATTTTGGCCCATAGCCTACCATTATCATACAAAGCAAATGAAGGGAGAGGATTTTCCTAAGCAACATCACTGTGGACCCCACCCGAATGGCGCGTGTGCACATTTCACGTGCACCCGCTGTGTGTTGGTCGACCCAGCACGTTCTCTCCAAAAAGGAGAGATTTCTCTGTTGCCTCGCTGCTGTCAGCAGACGGTCGGGCACTCGTTTCCCTTTATTAGTGGCCCACCTGCACGATCCATCTGGACAATCCAAACCGTCCATCCGACAGAGGACGTACGTGAGACCAAAACCTAATTTTCATATCAGATTTTCATGCACGTATGAACACCCGAACCTCGCTGCAAAATGAACCCACAAGCACACGTTTCCGAAAAAGGAAACTGCTACCACTCCACGTTGGTGATCCGTGTGCGCTGAAATCCTTTAATCCCGTCCCTTCATCTACAAGAAATCTCAGCCGTCTACACCTCGTTATTATGGCTTTGCAAGGGAAAAGATCCAAAAACCCGACCGTCTTCTTCTCCATGCGAACCCACCATGAAAAAGCTGATGAAGCCCTACTTTCTTACTCCTACAAGCATCGTGAAGCAGCTTAAAACCCTTCAACAGCGTTGTTTCGAAGATTGGTGGCCGGCACTTGAATCTGCCATTAACGTCTGGATCTTCTCCCTCGTAGCTTTACCGCACCAGGTCGATGTGGTTCGACCCTGGTTGTGCTCGGGCTCGTTGCTGGATATCTCTGACAAGAAGAGAAGGAGGAAGGTAGGAACCCACCCACCATGCTGTTCATGTGTGTTTCATATCCACACCGTCCGTCCATTTGGACGTGTGGTGGGCTATCTGATGTATTTGTTATCCACCGTCCACTGCTTGGGACGGTGGGAATCCCACCTTGATGCCAGTGTTTCATCCCAACCATTCAAACAGTGGGGCCTTGGCGTGATGTATGGGTTTTATCTGCACCGTCAATCTCTGGACAGTGGAGCCCACTTGTTGTGTGATGGCCACGCCATCCATCTGTGCGACCCACCGTGATTTATGTACTTTAGCTGCTGATTCGTAGTGAGCAAGCTCTGTGGACCCACGCACATGTGGGAGACCATGGTGGGAGCGCACATCCAGACCGTCCGTAGGAAGAACGTCCAGGGATGGACATTTGAATATATATATATATATATATATATATATATATATATATATATATATGCATATAGAGAAGTGGGGTGGCCCACCTACGTGGGACCCACCTGAAATGGAAGTGGTTTGGCTGAGGTATTGACGTCAGGGGTCCTGTGGGTCCCTCACAGTGTATGTATTTTATTTCCACACCGTACATCCGTGGCCCCAACAGCAGAACGGCTGCTGATTGACGTTACCAAGTTATGTGGGTCTGACTGAAGTATGTGTTGTTCAACACCGTCCATTTGATGAGTCCCCTTTATATATGGGCTGCGCCTGAAAATCAGCCATACATAGAGCTTAGGTGGCCCACTCCGTCTGAAATCCCGTGAAGACATGTTAAACCATATAAAAACACTTACTGGGGTCCCTCTAAGTGTTGGGTGCACCTGAAACTTGGTTTGACCCCTTAACCTAGTGGGACACACATAATAGATGGGTTAGATTTGTGAACCACAACTTAGTGGGCCCAACAAATGATTAAGAATGCTTTAATGGCAAATTTTAGTATCTACTATCGTGATTAGATCCACTATTAATACTTGATAGCTATTATTATTATCATTAGTATTATGATAATAATTGCGGTTATTAAACACAACTAACCATTAGTAGATTATCCATGCTAATAATGGTGCTTACAAACAAAATTATCATTATTAAATATTAGTCATTTAATTATCATTCTTAGGTACAATCATTAATAGTAGATCATAGCATTACTAGCATCATAATGATTATTATTAATAAATTGGCTAACGTTAATTATAATACTAATGTTAACAATTACTTTTCAAATATTAAATTAATATTGTAAATTATCATACGCCAACTACAATCCAAATCCTAAAAACTTATCCTAGACCTAAACTCTAGGATAAAAACCTAGTTCTACATCAAACCCTAAAACTAAGGTAATCCAAACCATAGGCTAAGACCCTGACCAAGAATATCGTATAAAGCTTGACTCTAACGGTATAACTTTACAATTGATGGTAGGGTTTGGTTCGAAGGAAAACATGCATTCTCTAGCAACCTTGGTAGGCGGTTCGAACTATAAGGTGATGATTCTTCCCCTTGAGCTTTCCATCTTCTCATTAGCTTAAGTTATAGTTTTTATTTAAATTTATAATTGATATCTCTCTCTCTTATAATCACATGTGTTAGCCGGTGGGAATTGAATTGCTATATTGCTTGCTTAATGTTTACATTGCATATTTATTCATGCTTGTGGATTGTTTGTGGATTGCTTATGGAACTTAAACTGGTACATCGGTGGGAAACCCTCACCTATATGTGTACACCCATACTTAGGATGTAACCCGATTGGTTATGATTGTAATGGACCTTCGGCTTGGTGGTTATTGAGTGGTGATTTAGATGGATCATTGATGTGGGCCTACCATCCAGGGTTGTTATGCCCAATGGTTTTAAAGGATGGTTTTCATCGTATAGTTTTGGTATTCGCCCTATGTGACATATTTTGATACACGCCCTACATGGTTCTGTTTTGATGTTTTTCCTATCTGGGTTCGATGTTTTATACTGTGCAACCATGCAATGGTAAGCCCCACATACTGTAATATGACTGGCCACTAGTCGATGGGTTTCCATTAAACATCATAAAGTGGTAGCCTCATGAGCCGGGGATGGTGGTATGGGACCTATGCCCAAGCTGTCAGCCTACACTGGGCTCTGAGCTCCCCGTAGTGACCTTTGAGCTTATTAAACCTGCTGAGTGTAATTGGATTAATAATGGACTGGCTAATCATGCATACATCGCACAGACCAGCATCTATTGCTATCGTACGTGGGCTACGTATTATTTCTGACTGGTTGATATTTCCCAGGTTCGATGATTCCGACTGGTTGATGTTTCCCAGGTTCGATGATTGCATGGGCGGCGGCCCTGTCCGCACAGATGAGCATCCCCGGGCGTGAACGCATTCCATACATCCATGCACATAATAAGATCTGCATCATGTACTGTTTTGTATGCTTTATTTTATAACTATGCTTACCTAATGCGGCGGTGTGTAATCTTGAGGGGAGTTCACACTGAGTTGGCCACTCATCCATCAAATATATAACCGTACAGGTAGAACAGATGTCTTAAGTGACTTTCAGGTTCAGGCTGATGAGGAGCCGGGTATAAGTGTCAAGGTTGCATGACTACATCTACCTCGAGGAGCTGCGCAGTTTTGCGGCTTATGTTTACATTCTTATGTTATTTTCTTATACTAGATCATGTGGATTCTTGTGTTTGTTATATTCAAGACATTGGTTTATATAAGTCATTATGGGCGCTCTCTTGTATATTCTAAATAATAATGAAAATTTTCTTTATGCTTACTTGTCCATTCTACGCTCATCTGCTTACTCTGATAAAAGAAGAAAAAAATATATATTTGACCATCCTTTAAGGTTAACGCTCGGGTTTTTGGAAAACGGGTCGTGTACTCGGGTCTCGAAAACACGGGGCGTTACAGGAACACTAAGGGATGAACGCATGCCGCGGACGTAAGATGGTGTTGCACGAGGGAGCATTGACGAGGGCATGCATCATGACTGCATTCCATACTTGTATTAATAAGAGTATTTATGAGTGTTTGACTGTACTGCTTTATCATTATTGCTTGACTGAATTGATAACATGTTAACCTATGCTTTATTGTTCCACTGAGTTAGCTACTCACTCCCACGTTATGGGATGGTGTTCTGGACACCCATCAGACTCTGCCTTAGATGCAAGTATTGACGAGACGTAGGAGGCTGTGCCTGATTACTACGATGATCAGGACGAGTTCTCTTATATGAAGTTCTCTGGAGGCTTCGCTTAGGTCATTCAAATGACGGGGCTACAGGGTTTACCATTATAGTTGTACCACTTTTTTTGGCATTTTGATTTTGAAACTAATACATGTATATGGTGACTCAGTAAGGTGTTCATACTCTGGAGAGCGATTGTGACCGTTTCTGGCTTTATATACATTTATATACATCTTTCAGTCTTCCACTTGCGTATTATAACTTGATCTGGAGTATGAATTACTGTTTTGGTATAATCCCACTCATGATTAATGCACTAACACAGACAACATTCAATCATAAGTATTTATGTTGCATAAGTGATGTTTTGGAACTTGGGTGTTGAGTTGCTACTCGACCCCCGATTTTTAGGGAGTTACAAGTTGGTATCAGAGCATGATTTGGATTAAACCGGACCTGGGTTATAATCACACGACGTACGCTATCGCCTTTCGACTTGGGTGGGTGCGAGAAAAATGTAGAAACAGTCATAGGTATCCCGATTTCGCCAATTGACGAAGTTCACTGAAATTGGCCGATTTGTTTGAGTCTGTACTCAACCACGATCGCACGAGTTGAACCCAAAACACTTCTAGACCATCAAACGACGGGTTTAGATCACAACTCACCCCATCCCAACCATTAAAAATCGGTAAATACAAATATGTATCAGAAACTTCCCGAAACGACTCAAAACGGAGTCGGGGGCCTATCCACACCATTCCAGAGGGACCGAGGGTGGGACCCAGACCTTTTTAGGGCTTAGGGGGCAAGAGGTCCTCACCCAAATGGTGAGGCCTAGCCAGTTTATCCAGAGAGTGGCGAGGCCCTCGCCGAGTTGGCGAGGCCTCGCCTGTTAATGGGCTAGGCCGGGCGGGCCGCTCGGGCCGATCGCCTTTAGGGCCTAGGGTGGCCCACTAGTATGTGGGTTTTTGATTTAAACGCCCTCTAGGTCACCCCTCCTTCACAAAATGCACCCCCAAGCTCTAATTTTCCTTCAAGGTTGTTGTTTTCTCTCTCAAACCTCCCCTCCAATCACCCAATCCGTCAGTTTCTACCACAACCCACTCACCTCCATCGTTCACAGCAATACCTACCCCTCTACCCTCTCCGTTTTCCCTCATTTGAGCTCCTGCACCCCCCATTTGAAGCTCAACTTCATGTAAGCTCTCAACCAATCCCATCTCTTCATTTTATTTCTTCAATCCCTGACATTTGGCCCTTTACAACTTCTGTTAAGGCTCAAATCCGTGGAGAACCAAAAGCTCCAGCCCCTATTCCCCCTTATCTTCACCTTCCATGGCCTTCTTCGAGTTCATTGCGGTCATTTTCTCGATTTCCACCGTCGTTTCTCTCACGGGAAAGAGAAAGGGGGCGGTGGATGAGGTCGGGCCTAGTCGCCCTACTCGTTCAAGAAGGCCGAGAGGCGCCACCACGAGCACAAGCACCAATCGAGAGTTTCGGACGAAGCGAGATCTTGATCCCCGGACTCCTGCTGGAAGGGCTCTGTTGGAGGAGCTGTCTCTTGGAGTTTATGAGGGCCGTAGGGTCCTTTTTGAAGCTCGGGTGGATGGGCGGCTCTTTGAGGAATTTCTGTTGTTCGAGTTCCTGGAAAGGGCCCATTAGGGTCCACTATTTGATGGCGGGTATCGCGCCAATGTGAGCTCTGTCCGAGCTTTCTATGCCAACATTCACGAGCCTACGCTTAAACCATTGCAGTTCCAGATCCCATGTGGAAGGGATGCTGGCCACAGTTGATGTCAGATTGATATCTCGACTTCTAAATGTGCCCCTTGGCGAGGTGCATGCTAGCGAACTGAATCTGAGGAGTGCACGTGAAAGGGATCGTCACACACGTTTCCTTTGTGCCCGACAGGTCCAGTGGCAGCCGAATAAAAGTCTTCTAGCGACCGATATGTCTGACGACTTCCGTTTACTCCATCACATCTTCACGTTCAACGTCTACACCAGGTGGAGCAATCGCAGTGAGTGTGCGCGCCTCATAGTAGACTTCCTGTATCAAGTGGGGCAGAGAGCGAACTTGTGCGTGCCTACGTTCGTGTTGCGACAGATAATTAAGACTGCACGCTCCGCTAGGAGGACTGATTCGCTCCCCTTTGGCCGACTCATATGCAAGATTGCTCATGAGTTTGGCTACAGTCTTGGGGCGGAGATGCCGGTGCCGATCCATCACATCAACGAGGCTACCCTCAACCAGATGGAGATCGGGCCATGGTAACGCCAATCTCGACTTGAAGAGAGCGATGATGAGACGGAGAGCGAGGAAGAAGAGAGTGAGGAAGAAGATGGAGCTGAGATAGAAGAGGAGGAACAGGAAGAAGAAGAAGAGGAAGAGGAGGCCCAAGATACAGAGGAGAGCTCACCGCCTACGGCACCAGAGCAGGACGCTGATCAAGCCGCTAGGGATGCTCGTATAGCCCGACTCGAGGAGGGTCAAGTGGTCCTGCGACAGGACATTATGGATCTTTGGGGCCTTGTGAAGAATAAGTTCAAGAAAGTAACTCGCGCGTTGAAAACTATCATGTGCTGCCTGAAGGATAAGGGTGCCTCTTCTCCATCGCCAGACTCGGATGCTTAGTCATCCATACTGTTGTCTTGTAGTTTTCTTTGGTTACCGCCTTAGGATGTTTATGTTTTCATGTTGATGGGTGCAGTAGTGGTAACATGTTTTAAGTGTTTGAGGCTTTGGTTGTAATAGCTCACATGCATCTTCTGTCATGATTCATGTAACTCTGTATTCCATGTATTGTGACAATTTTGGTAAATGAAATGCATGCAGCCTCTTTTGCTATGAAGTGTATGGAATGCTTAAGTGATTGTTTATTGTGTTGTTATGCTTCATCTTACATGCGTTGCACCCTATGTTGTATAGGGCATGCCACGAAAATATACGTGGAGCACGGCACACCTCACACTCACTGATACGATGGACCAAGCTCCTTCCCACAGAGATGGTCGTACGGACCCTGGTTTGGGCCCGGATCGTGAGACTATGCCTGCGTCTCAGCCTTCCACTAGTCCTACAGCTGGACTACCACCTTATACACCACTAGTTCGCGAGTAGAACCGTGCATCTTCCTCGACGCAGTACGTGCCTCAGCCTGCCCCACCTACTGATAGGTTTGAGCAGATGATGATGTTGATACAGCAGCAGCACCAGCAGCTCTTGGCCACTATTGCAGGGGCTTATCTCAGGGTGGGAGTGCGACTCCACCTTCACCATTTGTACGTCCTGCTGAGACTGCAGAGCCTTCTGCTCAGGCTGAGGACGTGCCTCCACCTGCACCTGCTGCATACCCTACGGGGAATTTGGGTACTAGTGGCCTTCTCGAGCAATTCCAGCCCTTGAGGCCTCCTACTTTTATGGGTTCTCACAGACCCGAGGAGGCTGAATATTGGCTAGACCGCATCTGTAAGATGTTATGGATACTACATTGTACCGAGTCAGAGCAGGTTGAGTTGGCCACCTTTATGTTTGAGAAGGAGGCCAGTATGTAGTGGGATAGTGTCCTACAGACAGTTGCAGTTGGCTACGTATGGACTTGGGCAGCTTTCGAGTTTCGTTTCCACAAAAATTACTACCCTCAGACCTACTGACATGAGAGGGAGAATGAGTTCTTGCGCCTCAGGCAGGGAGGCATGACAGTTACCGAGTACGAGCATCGATTTACTGAGTTGGGCAGATACGTCCGTACGATACTTGCTGACGAGCAGATACGGATATGACATTTTTCTGAGGGCTTGCAACCTGACATTCGGTCGAAGATGTGCTGTGTTAGCATACCCTCCTATGCCGAGCTAGTACATATGTCCATGCGAGCAGAGCAGGATGTAGAGCGACTGACACGCTCTCGTGGCCCTATGGTTCCTAGGCCACGACCAGATATCCAGAGCAGGCCATTCCTCGGCAAGAGGCCTCGTATTGACTCTCCTCCCAGGATTGCGGCGCCAGTAGTTCCGATGAGGCGTCCAGGTGTGACCTGTTCTTACTGCAGAAAATCGGGTCACCCTGCAGAGAGTTGCTTTGCACGGATGAGAGACAGCGGGTTTTCACCACCGCAGAGGATTGATCGTTCTCGTCCTCAGGCTTTATCGGCTCCGCCCCTACAAACAGCACTGCACATCCTTCATTCAGACCTCCTGTATCCCATTTCAGGCCGCCTCAATGGCCCATGGTTCCGCAGCAGAACCGTAAGCAGCATGCACGCGTTCACGCACTCACAGTGGAAGAGCCAGAGACTGCACCTTCAGCACCTATGGCCTTCGAGGTCACTGCACACATCCAAGGTACTCTTGTCTTCTTATTGGTGGATACAGTGTCCACTACCTCTATGATCTCATGCACGGCAATCAAGCGACTGGGTTTGGATACTGCTCCTACGAACGGAATGAGGGTCATCACTGCCACAGGGACTTTCTCTGATGTTACTAGTATGTGTGAGTGCTGCCCGATAGACTTAGGTGGCAGGACGATACTAGTCGACCTGATCATCGTTTCCCTATTTCATTACGACGTTATTTTCGGTATGGACTGGCTCACTGGGATGCGAGCAGAGATCGATTGCGAGACTAGGATAGTTACAGCCCACGGACCGGAGGACATGGCTTTTACTTTTCCTGTTCAGGTCAGTCAGGCTTCTCGGTTGAGGTGCTTCGCTTCTTCATTGAAGGATACTGATGTTCCGACGCTTGTGGATACGCCTGTAGTTCAGGCTTTTGCGGACGTGTTTGAGTCGATTCATGGTTTGCCTCCTCGGCGCAAGATCGACTTCACCAATGATCTTACGCCTGGTGCGACACCCATTTCATTACCGATGTATCGCATGCCTTCATGTGAGATGGAGGAATTAAGGAAACAAATTGATGGACTAGTAGAGAATGGCTTCATACGACCCAGTGTGTCTCCTTGGGGAGCACCTGTGTTGTTTGTCAAGAAGAAAGATGGGTCGCTGCGGTTATATATTGATTACCGCAAGTTGAACCAGTTGACCGTGAAGAACAAGTATCATTTGCCCAGGATAGACGACCTGTTTGATCAGTTGAAGGGGCAAAGTATTTTTCAAAGATCGATTTACGATCAGGGTATCATCAGTTGTACGTCAGGGATGAAGACGTGCAGAAGACGGCTTTCAGGAATTGTTTTGGGCATTACGAGTTCCTTGTGATGTCGTTCGGTCTTACGAACGCACCGGCCGTGTTCATGAACTTGATAAACCGAGTATTTCGGCTATTTTTATACTGATTCATCATCATATTTATAGATGACATCCTGATATACTCCACAAGTCGGGAAGAGCACGAGGAACACTTACAGGCAGTCCTAGATACTCTGTGGAAGAACCAGTTGTTCGCACAGTATAAGAAGTGCGACTTCTGGCAAGAAGAAGTCAAGTTCCTGGGACATGTGGTGTCCAAGAAAGGGATAACAGTGGATCTGGCTAAGGTAGCCGCAGTTCAGGATTGGAAGCAACCTGGTTCAGTTACTAAGGTGAGGAGTTTTCTGGGCCTGGCAGGCTATTACCGACGATTCATCCGGGACTTCTCGAAAATAGCCAGACCGTTGTCATAGTTGACATGAAAGGATCTGAAGTTCGCCTGGAATGAGAAGGCGGAAGCAGCTTTTCAGGAGTTGAAGGACAGACTGACGTCCGCCCCTGTGCTAGTATTGTCAGAGCAAGGGGTTAAGTACACAATATACACTGATGCGTCTCGCGTTGGTTTAGGTTGTGTCCTTATGCAGAAGGACATGGTGATTGTGTATGCCTCGAGACAATTAAGGAAGTACGAGGAGAATTACCCTACACACGACCTTGAGTTAGCAGCGGTCATATTCGCATTGAAGCTCTGGAGACATTACCTCTACAGAGAGGAGTTCGAGCTTTTCTGCTACCACAAGAGCCTTAAGTATATATTCACTCAGCGGGACTTGAATATGAGGCAGCGCCGATGGATGGAGACCTTGAAGGACTTCAAGTTCGAGGTTTCCTACCATCCTGGTAAGGCCAACCTTGTGGCAGACGCGTTGAGTCGCAAGAAGGCTATAGCATTTGCGGCTCCGCTGATGATAGCAGAGTGGGATATGTTAGAGTTCGTGCAGGACTTCGAACAGAAACTCACATTGGAAGAGGCATTCGAGAGTGTCGCACATGTTTGGGTGCGGCCACTTATTGATGACCGGATTATTGAGGCCTAGAAGGGCGACGAGCGGTTATCTGAGCTTCGAGAGCAAGCTAGCGATGATGTGGACTCCGAGTGGAGACTTGGTACAGATGGGACCCTACGATACCGTGGTCGCCTATGCGTCCCAGATATTCAGGACTTGAGACAGGAGCTTCTTGAGACTGCCCACAGATCGAAGCTTGCGATGCATTTTAGTAGCACGAAGATGTATCAGGATATGAAGCGGTCGTATTGGTGGGACAATATGAAGGTTCATATAGCAGAGTATGTTTCCCGTTGTCTCACGTGTCAGGAGGTCAAGGCCGAGCATCGCCGACCTCCTGAACTCCTTCAGCCCATGCCCATAGCTGAATGGAAATGTGACTTCATTTCTATGGACTTCATCTCGGGACTGCCGAAGATGAGAAAGGGTTATGACTCTATTTGGGTGATTGTGGATCGGCTGATGAAATCAACCCACTTCCTCCTGATTAAAGTCACAAACTCTACAGTCGAGTTGGCCAGAGTGTACATTAAGGAGATTGTGCGTCTGCATGGAGTTCCCTTGGAGATTGTGTCGGACAGAGACACGCGATTCACATCTATCTTTTGGACTTGTATTCAGGAAGCGATGGGTGTGAAGTTGAAGTTCAGTACCGCATTCCACCACAGACCGATGGGCAGACGGAGCGGGTGAATCAGATTTTGGAGGATATGTTGCGGGCCTGTGTTTTGGATTTCAAGGACAGTTGGGATGACTGCCTCCCGTATACAGAGTTCGCCTACAATAACAGCTTTCATGTAAGTATTGGCATGGCTCCATATGAGGCCTTGTACGGGCGCCCTTGCCGAGTACCGCATTGCTGGGCAGAGATTGGCGAACGCAGTTTGATTGGCCCAGAGTTAGTACAGGCGACCTCAGAGAAAATTGACATTATCAGGCGTCGACTTCTTACAGCACAGAGTAGACAGAAGAGTTATGCCGATACGAGGCGGCGACCTCTTGAGTTTGAGGTTGAAGACCATGTGTTCCTCAGAGTTTCCCCTATGAAGGGAGTCCTTCGGTTTGGTAAGAAGGGGAAGCTTACATCGCGGTTTATTGGCCCATTCCAGATATTAGACCGAGTGGGTGTGGTGGCATACCGTCTTGCTTTACCCACTCCACTTGCGGGTGTGCATAACATATTTCATGTATCCATGATAAAGAAGTACGTTCCTGATCCTTCCCATATCATCAAATGGGAGCAAGTGCAGTTGAGCGAGGACGCTACGAATGTACTGCATCCAACACGTATCCTAGACAGGAAGGGGCAAGTGTTGCGTAGCAAGGTCATCCCACTTGTGAAAGTACTATGTATGCATCAGACAGAGGAAGAGGCTACTTGGGAAAAAGAGGCCGAGGTCAGAAAGAACTATCCTCAGATTCTCGATGAGTACGAAAATGTACTAATTTCGAGGACAAAATTTTTCATTAAGGGGGGTAGATTGTAACGTCTCGAAAATTTTCATACAAAGACCCGAGTACCACCTCAGGCAGAAATCACTCAGGACCAAATCCTTTAGAATTTAGACAAAGTTAACTAAGTGTTAAACTAGATCACATACGAAATCCGCACTAATCATTTAAATACGATCTGCAAGACCCAAAACTTGTAGAATCATTAACGCTAGGTTACCCTAAAATCTAGGATCAATCTCATTACACGGCTGCTTTGGGGAGCATCACGAAACTCCGTATCAGATCTAGACCGCACATCGAAAGTCCGAATAATACGAAGTTATAGAATTAGGACCGTCTTGCTGGGCTTGACAACCATCTCAGAAGTCAAAACCAGATAGTGTCCCAGGGCTATTTGCTTGAGCGCGGAGTGATGAGTGTGAGAAAACATGGTTTTCTTTAGAAATTAAATATAATTTAAGTAATCTGCGACTTGTTGCTTGCGGGCCAAATATAACCAATCAGACCGTCGGAATCTGACCCAAATACACTCCCGGATCAGGGGAAATTTCCTACACATGCTAGTGTACTTGTGACCCTAATCGAGTTTCAGTGACCGTTGAACTGAAACTGGTCCGCCACGTGTGATCTGGGAACCCGATTGGAACGAAAACTTAACTCGACCTAGATCCAAGGTCAGTGAGCTTAGGTCCGACCTTTGGCTCAAGGGGGGCTCCAGAAGTGCTCCGTTGAGACGGAACAGACCTACTTTGGCTATAACCTAAGTATACCTTGGCCCTGGGTCTAATTTGGAGTGTTTTGAGCCTATATAAGGACCTTAAACCCTCTCTCATTTGGCCTATACGAATTTGAGAGAAACCCTAGGAGAGAGAAGAGAGAAAAGAGAGAGAAAGTGTGAGAGAAGTGGGAGAATCTTACCCTAGTGCTATACGTGTTTAACCATCGCTATCTAATTGCTTTTCCGGCTATTCCGGCTTCGTTCTTAGGTAAGAAAACCTAACCCTAACCTATTTTAGAGTTCCAGGTAGTGTGATTTGTGAAATAACTAATCTGAGTCGTGTTGTAGGTTGCCAAATCAGTTCTGACAAGTTAATAAGGTGTTAGGATCAACCCATTGCCTAAGGGCGTCTAATCCCAGGTTGGCAAAAATCTGGGATGTTACAAAAGGAGTAATAACAACTCGGTAATCACGCTCATAACATAGCACTGCTTGTGCCTGGCGTTGTGGAGCACTGAGGGATGAACGCATGCCGCGGACGTAAGATGGTGTCACACGAGGGAGCATTGGCGAGGGCATGCATCATGACTGCATTCCATACATGCATTAATAAGAGTATTTAGGAGTGTTTGACTGTACTGCTTTATCATTACTGCTTGACTGAATTGATAACATGTTAACCTATGCTTTATTGTTCCACTAAGTTAGCTACTCACTCCCACGTTACGGGATGGTGTTCTGGACACCCACCAGACTCTGTCTTAGATGCAGGTATCGACGAGACACTGGAGGCTGTGCCTGATTACTACGATGATCAGGATAAGTTCTCCTACATGCAGTTCTCTGGAGGCTTCGCTTAGGCCATTCAAATGACGGGGTTACAGGGTTTACCATTATAGTTGTACCACTTTCTTTGGCATTTTGATTTTGAAACTAATACATGTATATGGTGACTCAGTATGGTGTTCATACTCTGGAGACCGATTGTGACCGTTTCTGGCTTTATATACATTTATATACATCTTTCAGTCTTCCGCTTGCGTATTATAACTTGATCTGGAGTATGAATTACTGTTTTGGTATAATCCCACTCATGATTAATGCACTAACACAGACAACATTCAATCATAAGCATTTATGTTGCATAAGTGATGTTTTGGAACTCGGGTGTTGAGTTGCTACTCGACCCCCAATTTTTAAGGCGTTACACCAGCCCAGACCAATTGCAGCTCCACATGTTGATATTTCCTTGGCCCACCGCCCAATGAGTGAGCCTGTCCAATATAGGGAAAAGATGCACCATTCGCTTCCAGATAGGGTATTTTTTTTTCATGAAGTCAGCCCAGAGATTGCTCCCACTCCCGAATCGAATGGCTCATGCCATCTTCAACTAGAAAGCTACCATGACTTCCTTATGAAATAGCAGTGGAGACCGCTTTAGTTGAATTAGGAATATGCCAATATGTCCTAGAGGGGGTGAATAGGACTTTTAAAGTTGTTATGGTTTATTTAAAATTCTATTACACTAATCCTAACAACAAGCTCCTATTAGGATTACTCAAAAATAACTCTACTGGCTTCCAAGCCTGGTAGAGGATCCAATCACAATCTATTTAATAAGCGAACAATATACAAACCAGTTTATGATGGATATGACTGTATATGTGTGTGAGATGTGATCTTAGATATTCAGATATGAAAATATTAAAGTAAATCACACAATCATAAAAATTACAATCTCAAACACAATCATTTTTATAGTGGTTCAACGATCAGTCTACTCCACTCCCTAAGGAGGTTTCACAGAGGTTCAACTCAAACCTAAGGTTTTAAATCAGGTTCACCTTCAACCTTCAACCTTTATGACCTATACTGAGGCTGACTGTTTGTGCTCTCACGAGCAAGAGTCAACACAATGCACCTACTTTTAGGCGCACTGGCCAAGGATCTTCCATAAGACCCTAACAGAGGTTTTACGTGGTTTACCCCAAACCCGAGGTTTCACACGGTTCACCTCAAACCTAAAGTTTTGACTAGTTCACCTTTAACTAGATGTTTATGCTCTCCACAGAGCAAGGGTCCACACAACGCACCCACCATGTACACTCCCGCCGAAGGCCTCCTACGAGGGCTTGAAGGGGTGAGAAACACCTAAGACCCAATCCTAAAAAGGAATTATCATAAGTGTCCTCTAGACTCTAGATACTTACAGATAAGTGGATGTGTCCCATTAAGCACATTGACGAAGATCTCCTCCTTTATTGATGAAGGGTCTTCGGCTTCCTTGATCCGCAACTCAAAAGATGTATCAATACATAGCTACGGGTTAGGTCAAGGTTATGATGAAATCTTACACTCAAAAGATTTTCCTACAAGGAAGATAAAGCGATTTCAATCATCTAAGCATTCAAGGCATCCCAGCTTAATGATTTGCCATTAAGGTAGTAGCTAGAGGATCCTTGAATTTGGAAGTTCATTCCCTAATCCACTCTATTGAATATCAATGGTGAGGGTGGATTGGAGGATGAACTCCCTTGAGAGAAAGGGCTTTGGGCATAAGATTAAGGTTAAACACTCAAAAGCTCTCTCTTTTTTCTCTCACAGCAACAATAGACAAGTCCTCTTTATATAGGCAAAAGGTTCCAACGGATATAAAACGGTCACATTTATGACAGAGTTCGATATCATCGAGCGGGTTCGATATCATTGAGTGTATACTCTCGATAGCATCGATGGTCCGCTCGATGACTCGAACTCAATGTCATACGCTTTTGAAACCTTTTGTCAGTTGGTTAATTAATCGAAACGATTGTCGATGTCATCGGATTTCGAACTCCGATTCCATCGATGAGAGGTTCGATCCATCAACACTTGAAAAATGAGAGAAACTTGACTAGAAATATTTCAGGTTTTCATGAATGATCGAGGGACCTTCGAGATCATCGGAATTTGAATGTCGATGATATCGATAGCTGTGTCGATGCATAGATAAATCAAAAGAATTTTTCATAAAGCTTACTGGACAGTTTATGTCCATGTTCGATGCAATCGATACGGCATCGATATCATCGATATTCGAATATCGATTCTATCGAGTGACCCCCGATCATAGATAAATCACCCTAAAATATTTTGCTGGAGAACTGGCACCTAAGACCGATATCATCGAAGGCCTACCGATATCATCGAGGTTTGAAATTCGATGATATCAAGGAGGCTTCGATATATCGATGCTTATATGATATTCTTAAGAAAAAACAGGGGCACTGAAATTCTTCCTGTCGATATTATCGAGTCACTTCTAATAGACTCGAGGTTTGAATATCGATGATATCGATAGGTGTATCGATACATCGATAATTCCATCCAGATATGTATGAGGTTGCTAGACATATTTGGTCCTCTTTTCGATGGTATCGATGGAGCATCGAGGACTCGACAGCGTAGGTCGATCATATCGAGATGTGTATTGATAAAATCGATAAGGCAAGAAAACTTAGAGAATTTTCCTATTTTGAAAACATTTTCTTACCCTAAAAACCCTATGATGTTCTAACATATTTAAGGATTTTAGTATACTTGGTGATTTAGGACAAGGGATGTGAGGCTTAGATTTACTTGTGGCGAGCTTGCACACATCCGGTTGAGGTAGACGCATGAATTGATCTTCCTATCAGGATCTGTAGTCTAACTAACTCAACACTCATGCTAATTGATAAACCAGGGCATTTTCACCTTAAGTTTCCTGATTCCCAGCCCCCCCTCTTCCTTTGGGAGAGAAATAACCCCCCTCCTCCAACGAAGTTTCTTTTTACCATTCCGCCCGCCCCTAGAAGAAGTTGGCAAAGCTAGCTTCCAAAGATGATAGAACTTTCTTCGAGATTATCGTTGCCGCCAGGGAGTGGATAGGAATACTTGACAGGACGGAGGAGATAAGAGTTAATCTGCCTCCCTGAGAAAGAACTTTGGCATCCACCCCTGGATTTTGGAGGCCACCTTGTCTAATAACGGCTCGAAAAGGCTACATCTGATTCCCACTACCGCGATAGGGACACCCAAGTAGGTGAGAGCTAAGGTGGAATTGCATATCCCAAGGTTTCTCTCAATACTTCGAATCCTGGAGACTAACAACTTTGGAGAGTAGTAAAAGGCACTTTTTCGTAGGTTAATTTTCTGGCCAGACACCTCTTGGAGGACCAAGAGAAAAGCACGAACTGCGCCGAGAGATCTGTGGCAGCCGTTAAGGAAAAGAACTGTGTCATCAACATAGAGTAGGTGCGTGGCCTGCTTGCAGCCCTGCTTCAACTTAAAAGGGTGGCAAAGGCCTCTTTCCACCAACATGGAGAAACCTCTGCTGAGCACATCGGTCGTTAGAATAAATAGACTGGGAGAGATGGGATCTCCTTGCCTAAGCCCTGGAGTCGCTTGGAAGAAACCACAGCTTTCTCCGTTGATTAGGACATAGAACCAGTTTGAATTCCAGCAAGATTCCACCAACTTTACCCAGGCCGGGCAGAAACCAAACTTGATGAGGACCTGTTTCAGGAAGCTCCAATCAATTCGGTCATAGGCCTTTTCCATATCAAGCTTCAATGTAATGTTGCCTCCCCTAACCTTCCTTCCAATGTCCCTAAATATTTCTTGACATAAGGCGATATTTTACGCAATGGAGTGACCTTTTATAAAGGCCCCTTGTTCAGCCGAGATCAGCTTGGGGAGAGTGGAACTGAGCCTAGAAACGATGATTTTGAAGAAGATTTTGTAGACCACGTTGCAAAGGCTGATTCGTCTAAGTCGGCAAAGGTTCTCGGCGCCTGGGATTTTGGGATTAGGCAAATTAGAGTAGTAATGAAGGCTCTAGGGAGCCGAGTCCCTCGAAAGAATTCCTTGACAACCAAAAAGATATCAAGTCCCACAATGTCCCAACAACCACGGTAGAAAGCTACTAAATACCATCAGGCCCGGGGGCCCCATCGATGGGGAGAGAAAACACACAACTTCGGACTTCATCAAAGGAAGGGGACGCCATCAGCATCTCGTTGTCCACAGCTGAAACCAGGGAAGGATGCAGTCCAATAGACTATCGACCGCCCCAGACTGGCTAGAAGAGGGAGCTGACGAAAGGAGACCTTTCATGAATTGAACACTTTCATCTTGAATTAATGCCTGATTAGAAGTGATTTCCCCTAAATGTTGTTGGATTTCGTGGATGGTAGACCTTCTAACTCTCTCTGAAGCAGCAAGATGAAAAAATTTTGTATTGCGATCTCCCTTGGAAAGCCAATTGTTGCGAGCTTTTTGTTTTCAGAAAATTTCTTCCGCAAGCTCCAGGTTAGCAAGCTTTTGCCTTGTTTCTGCTAGATCTTCTCTGCTGATATGAGGGAGGGATGATTGGGCCTGGGATTTAGCACGGATCAAATCTTGTTCTGCATTTTTGAGGTTATGAAAAATATTTCCAAACACCTCTTTGTTCCAGACTTTTAGCTGCACCTTGAGTTTCTTGAGCTTCAGCAGTAAGTTTAAATAGGGCTGGTCTGACATCTGATGACGCCAGGCATCTTCAACGAGTTGAGCAAACGAGTCGTCCAAGAGCCACATCAGTTGAAAATGGAAGGGCCTTGGGATGGAAGTGGAAGGGGAGGGAAAATTTACCAGAATTGGGGAATGGTCGGAATTCAGCCTCAGGAGATGCTTGACTTGAAAGCCACTGAAGATGTTGGTCCATTCCGCGTTCCAAAGGACCCTATCCAGCCTGGCCCACACCCTAGTGCCCATTGCATGGTTGTTACACCAGGAAAACCTACTTCCCGAAAAACCTACGTCCAACAGCCCTGCCTTATCGATAACGTCCCTAAATTCCATAGAGCTTACCTGATCGTGACTTCTATTACCCAGCCTCTCGCTGGACTGAAGAACCGCATTGAAATCCCCACAAACTGCCTAGATGAAATAGAAGCAAGAGATTCCAGAGAATCCTAGAGAAATCTTCTCCTAAACTTGGAGCATTTTGCGTACACAAAGGAAAGACAACAAGGAGCAGGGGAGTTTGGAAAAGAGACATGAATTGAAATAATTTGGTTAGACATTCCAATAACTAAAATTGAGAGATTTCCTTTGTGAAATATCCAAAATTTACCCCTAAATTCAGCATTGGAGATAGATGAATGGAAGTCAAGTTTTAAGCCGATTCCCACCCTCTTCCTATCTGCAGTCATGGGCTCCAGAATGGCTATAATAGAGAGGTTAAAATCTCGGATAAATCTGATTGTAGTTCGGACCATAGCCGCATTGGCCAAACCTCGGGCGTTCCAAATGAGGAGGCTATCCATCAGACAAATTTCCTAAAAATATGGCCTTCTTTTGCAACCTTTTAAGCCTGTCTTTCCAAGCTGCTGCTATTACCGAACTTTGATTTACATCTTTGCACTGATCATGAATAACATGCCCCTCTCCATAGTTGGGTGAATCCTCTGCAGCTATATGAGAGGGAAGGTGGACCCTGGCATCACGCCCGTCAAGGGGTTCCCATCCATGCATGGGAAAGGAGAGTTCTACATTCTCAAAAGCCACTGAATCCTGAGAGGCCACCTTCATGCAGTCACCTTCCTACCTCCTGGTATAATGATTTTCTGGTCCGCTCCGGTGAAGATGATAAGGAGAGAGAACCGATAGGTCTAGCTGTCTGTAAACTGTAATACAGCAGTTTGAGAGCCCTTTGTGGAGAGGGGATTGTTCCGCACTCCCAGTACATAAATAGGGGCTGAGGCGAGGGGAAGACCCCTCATCTAGTTCCTCTCCGTCTCCCTTACTGGATAATAAGGACACTGGGGAGTGATCAGCTGATCTGGAAATCCCTTGAGGGGACCTCCTCTTCCCAACAAGGTTTGAGCCAGAAATAGTGTAGGGGATAATTGCATTAGAGAGGGGGGATATACTAGGGCCTGGGAGATCTACTTTGTTCTTAGTTGGATAAGAACGCACCTGAGCAGGGGGCTGAGATTCACCAGCGAGCTCGGCATTCTCTGACTGGCCGAGAAATCTTCGTTGATGTGTCAAGGGGTTTGGTTCCCTAGCTCCATCTTCGTGTCTGTCGACGTTTAGAGAAGGAGGGCGCGCAACCAATGTGGCCCCAGGAATAGAGCATTCAACGGCTTGTGGAGATGTGTGGGGATGCAGGGTCAGCAGACCTACCGTCGGGGAAGCAAAGGGCAGTTCCACCTCTCCATCTACAGGAAAAAATGGGCCGACAGGAGTGTAGTTGGGGTTAGCATTTCCACAATCACCTGAGCTACCGTCTCCAATGTCGTCAGTTTCCCTGGTGAAACTATCTTCCACCCTATCCGTAGAGCTTCCTACTTCGATTCTATGTCTTGAGAGGTTTGGGCTAGCAGGATCAGCATTTTCGGCCGCTGTAGATTCCTCAATCTAAGCCCAAATCTTGAAGGAACCTCTACCGACGATGAGAGTTTGTGCCATCAGGGAGGAGGAGCCTGAAGTCAGTTTCACCTTCACCCTGGCAAATTTATGAAAGATCTCAAATCGCAAAACGGTATCAATCTGAATCACTTCATCATAGGATTTGCCCAAGTTCCTGTTCACTAATCCAAACCGTGCATGTGCCGAGATGCCGAACAGTCTGATCCAGGCCGCTTCCTTGTTAAAGTATATTCCGGCGTCCATGGAAACACTTCAGTCAAACCCAGGTCCCCCCAAAAGAGGGAGTCGGCTACAAAATCGGAGAGCTCCGCTTTGGTTTTAAAGGTAATAAAAAACTGGTAGTCTGAAATTCTAGCAACGTTAATGACAGAGGCCTTGAATTTGGAAGCCCTTATGCCGTCAATCAGATGAAGAATAGAAATCTTCTTATTGTCTGAGTCCCCTACCAACCCCAAATGTAGCTCCCAAAGCTTCTCCTTGACAGCCACAGGGTCAACCATTATCCATCCCGGGCCATATTGGGGGAAAATCTCTGGGGCAGGGGGTTTTTCCCAACCTCTTTTGGAAGGTTTGGGACCCCAGGTGGGGACCTTTCCCTGATTCTTCTTTGCATTCGTCTGATGAGTTCCGTGGAAGAGATTGTTTGTAGAGGTTGGACGAGATGGTTTGGGCCTGGCCTCTTCCACAGAAACCCTCCTCCCATCGATCTTTTGCCCGTTTAGTACACCTTTGGCTGCTCGAGCACCATCTTCATACATGTAGCAGATGAAGGCATAACTCCTTGATTTGCTTATCCCAGGAAAAAGGGGGAGATATACCTCTGAGATCCTATCATACCTCTAAAAAATCTTGAATAGATCTTCTGTTGAGCAGTTGAAAGGTAGATTCCCCACGAACAGAGTCTTTCGGCTACCGTCATCTGCCCTGTTCTTCCTTCTCGAGGGGGCGCGGCCCCTCGAACGGCCCCTTATAAACCCTAAGCTTCAGATCGCCTCATTCCCTCAAAAACCCTAAGCTTCAAATATCTAGCCATCTATAACTTATTCCGAATCTCTTATTATGACTGATTTAAATGTGGAGAATGAGCCCCTTTCAACCAACCGTTCTAACTGTTGTGAGACATGTTTAGAACACTCCCCTGAATTGAATGATGATATGATTCGGGAGATGGACGAGTCGCTCGATATGATTCTGGGAATTGAAACCAGCCAGTTAAGGCCACCATCTGAGTTGTCGACCATTGACAATACAATGCCTTTACTAGGTGGTACCGATGAACAGAGTTTTCACATTAATGTGTCACTAATTAATCCTCAATTTGTCTGTGCAGGGCAAGAGCAAGAGAGCATACCTCCATCTACTTTTAAAGACGATGGAGACGATGGAGTCCTTGAGCATTTCATTACAGATGTCAATGTGAAAAATAAGTCACTCTCAGTTGAATTTTCCAACTCTTTGGACGATTGCTTGGCACACTTTCCAGATTCAAAAGGCCACCATCTGAGTTGTCGACCATTGACAATACAATGCCTTTACTAGGTGGTACCGATGAACAGAGTTTTTACATTAATGCGTCACTAATTAATCCTCAATTTGTCTGTGCAGGGCAAGAGCAAGAGAGCATACCTCCATCTACTTTTAAAGATGATGAAGTCCTTGAGCATTTCATTACAGATGTCAATATGAAAAATAAGTCACTCTCAGTTGAATTTTCCAACTCTTTGGACGATTGATTGGCACACTTTCCAGATTCAAAAGATCCTATAATTAAAGAAATAGTAGATGTCTCGCAAGAGAATATCTCGGTAGTTGTTACTAACCAAGAGAATCCTTATTCTGAAGCCCTTTCTTTCCCAGATCCTGACTGTTTACCATTAAGGGAGGAGGAGCTGAAAGTTGAACCGAAGTCTGAAACTTTGGAATGTGTCGAGACTACATCATTTTTGAGAAGTTTTCTGAGTTTTATTTACTTGTAGTCTCTGATTCACCATGGGATACTAACTTTGAAACTTTTTCTGTCACAGGTGAATCATATATACTTTGGATACCTCAGGCGAATCAACGACATATTTTTGATGAGGTCCATAAATTTCTCTAGACATTTATGCTCCAAGGTATCCAAGCCTATTGCAAAAAGAGCTTTTGGATGATCCTGTTGAGAAACCTACTGAGATATTTATCCGGATATTGGCCAGAAGAGGAACCTTGTGGCATGACTAAGTAGCTTTTCCCCTGCTTTCATAGGACTATGGTAGTTTTCTTTATGTCGTTCTAGGATAGTCAACTTTATGCCGTTAAGTTAGTTTGCTTTCTAAATTGTTTTAGGATAAGTTGCTTTCGTTGGTTTCACTCTTGTGCTGACCCGCTCTCACCCTAATATCTCTTTGGAAAGGCCGTTCAATTTCCTCGTCAGGTAGTATCTTTCCATCACTTCTCTCTTACTTTCATTGTCCCATGTGCATTGCATGCTTATTTCTTTTACATTGAGGATAATGTAGATTTCAGGTTGGGGATGGGAGATTAGGTTACCTAATCAGTGTTTTCTCAGTCTTGAGTAAAATTTATGAAATTTTTTAAATTTTTCTAGAAATTCTTGTGAATTCGAAGTGATTTTGATGGCCATCTTTGATTTAAAATTATAAGATACATAATGTTGGTAATTTATGACTCCAAGTTTTAGCCATCTGTTAGATTTCACAGTTGAGTTTGAATTGTTAATTTATGATTAGAAGTTTAAACATTGATTGAGTCATGATTTCATATATCACGCCTAGCTTACACGTTAAAGCTTCAGTTCGTTATTGAATTGTTAACCTGGTAGTCACTAGGCATAGAAGGAGCCAACCTGGGGAATTTGTCCATCATGTTCAAAAGAAAAAGGTTGTCCTCAGAAAGGGTCGGGCGAATGATCTTCACCATAGGTTTGCTCCCTATAGGTGAGGGTTCATTTTCCTCCTTGGTTTTACCCGATACATGTGGTTGTTGGCGAACGGTCTTCTCCATAGGTCTGCTCCCTATAGGTGAGGATTCGATTCCCCAAGGTTAACACGGCGTGAAAGCCGCCGATCAAAAAGAAATTGAACTGTAAGGCAAGTTTTGGTTTAGGTTCAGTTTTCCAGAGTGTTCTTTTTTATTATCAATGTTATCATGAAAATTGATGATTGGACCTTTAATTGTGATAAGTCAAGGTTGCACTATACACCCATGGAACTCAATGTTTAGAATTTTTCTAATCGATGGACTAATACTTTGAACTTGACTATGAAGTTTACAATGTGCTTGAGTCCAAGAGAAAGTAATGCCCAACATTCTTGAATGTTAGAATTCTATTGATTGGACTGTTGTTCAAAAATCACTCGAGTTTATAGAAATTATCCTGTAGTTCTCAACTTATTTTTCGCATACTTTGCTCGGGACTAGCAAAATGTTGGTTAGGGATTGTGTTGAGGGTCAAATATTGCATATTAGACCCCAGTTATTACTTAAATTTACGAACATGATACTGTTTAACGTCCTATTTTAATCGTGTTTTTGTTTCAAGGTGAATTTAAAGAGATCGTACTGAAAATGGTATTAAAAGTATGGATTTAACGCTCTAAAATCACCAAGGCAAGGGACGGACCCCATGGGACCAAGATCGAAGGATTTACATGCCAGATATCCGAGAAAATCGAGAAATTGACGTTAAAGGAACCTGAAAGTCGTCCATAATGCAAGATCACAGGGTTTCCACCATCCGTTCGGTTCGAAACTCTATATCTGGCCTGAGGACCATAAATTAACAGTACACGTCGAATTTCAGCCATTGGATCCCTGTGGAAGTGGCCAAACGATGAGATCATCCCATGAATCATCAATCTCGGGCCCACCTGATATCTGGATATGCTTCAAATTTGGTCTCGACCCTTCAAGGTAGGTGGCAAAATGGATGGACAAAGCGGATTTTGCCTATACATCATGATAGGACCCACGTGGAGGGTGTGCGTGTACATAGTATGCGTGCACACATTGTGCACCGCATTCCACAAAGTCGGTCAGTGTGCGCTGACCGACTCAAATCCCTTCTTGTGCCAAAACACCTAGCGGACTCTCCATGTCCGACCGATTTTAAGAAGTGGGGCCCACCCATCATCCAAATGGATGATCCGGATCGTCCATATGCTCCAGAGTGGGGCACGACCCTCGCCATGGTGGCCTTTTGGCCCCATGAACAAGAACACACGTGGATCGCCAGAAAATGTAGAATGAACTGCGAGTTAATTTGATACAGTGGACACCAAAACTCAACCAAAACCACTCCTTTCCGACTGAAACTTCGCCAGGAATCCAATGAACAAGGGGATCTCTCCGAAAACATCACTGTGGGGCTCACCGAGCATCTCAGCGCAAGCTGATTTTCGCGGGCCCTGCGTCCGTGAAATCCGGCCACTGTGGGCCATCCTGTGATCCCGATCATGTTCGGTTTGTCGATCTGGACTGTCCATAGGAAAGCCAAAGTGGGGCCGACCATTGTCTAGATGGCAAACATCAGGGACAGGTTGTACAACTGTCCCAAAATTCTAAAAAACGCAACCTGGTGCGTTCCTACGTGCGTTTTTCCTCTGAATGCATAAAGGAAAGTCTTGTTTCCTTTTCCACTATGCAAACTGACCGCCTTCACGCTGCTATAAAGGGAGAGAAGAGGTCAGACATGAGAGACTATCTTGGACGTGGTGTGGAGCATGAGTAAGAGCCAGAGAGAGAGAGAGAGTAGCTGGCCATCTTAGAGGAGTTCTTTCTTTTCTTCCTTTTCCTTATTTTCTATTTAGTTATGTTCCTAAGAATATTTTAGTCTAATTAGGTCGGTGATTAGCTAAACCTCTTAGCTATGACTAAGAGGTGAAGCTTGTAGTGTGATGAGATTGGTTCTACGGCTTTGATTCATGTTACTTGAAGTCTCTTTTATTATAGTTTGATTAATAGGAATGTTTTCAGTTTTTAATGGTTTGTGGTGACTTAAATTACAATGGATCTGCGATAGTTTTGAGCATGTTCTTAGCATTATAGGGATTATGAATTTGGGAACCCTGTTGTTCACCATCCTCTCTTGGGCATGGTTGGATAATGGAACCCTTCCTAACCTTCATATATCTCTCAGGTTGGTTGTGGATTGGTTAAATTTTGTTGTTGGTTTTGTCTCATGGGCATGGTTTTGTGATGGAATCAATTCTAATTCTCATACCTGTCTTCTATTGAAAACTATATCAAAGGAAGTTTAGATTTAGATTTTTAACGTATTATCTTCCATCTGGATGAAGATAGGACTCTGATTCCAGTTGTGTTTATGAATCAAGCATAGATCTCCCTGATCTCTACAAGTGTATCCTTAAAAATCCTAGTTTCTCACCTTTGAATTTTACAAGCTTTAGTTTAAATACATCACAATTCTTCTCTTAATTCTCCCTGATTTAGATTATATCTTCGCCTAGTTCTAGTTCAAGTTACTTTCAGATTACGTATAAGGTTCAGTCCCTATGGATTCGACCTCGGTCTTATAGAGATTATTACTACATCACAACCCTATACTTGGGGTGTGAACACCTTCTCTGTATCTTTGTCCGTGCGTCACATCCTTCCTGCCCTGCCCACTCATGTGGCGATGCCCAGCATGCCACACACGTGCAGAGGTGGAATTCGCTACAGCCACTGCAGGTCTACCTTTTGAAGTGCTCCCGATCAACCTGTAAACATTTTCGAGTCATCGCGCTTTCATTATTACCCGTGCCCCATTAAATACTTTAAGAGCACCATCAATATTTATGAACTTGCAACCCAATACCTCAAGTACGCCAAGAGAAATCAGATTCTTCTTTATGTCAGGAACGTACCTCACATGAGTCAGGGTATGCTCTATCCCATCAAATATCTTGATGTGCACGGTACCAACAGCCACAACATTACAGGTAATGTCATTACCCATAAACACCTGTCCACCATCGCACTCTCTGTAACTGGCAAACCAACTCCGATGAGGAGTCATGTGAAAAGATGCCCCTATGTCTAGAATCCACTCGA
The DNA here is from genome assembly GCA_021015155.1 of Magnolia officinalis. Classification (NCBI taxonomy): domain Eukaryota; kingdom Viridiplantae; phylum Streptophyta; class Magnoliopsida; order Magnoliales; family Magnoliaceae; genus Magnolia; species Magnolia officinalis. Next base: position 15,192,113 of record JAJHSJ010000014.1, on the reverse strand, counting down.
TCCACTCGTCCTTACAATCATCGTAAAAGTGTTTGATCGTAGACATAGACAAAACATCACCATCACATCCTGTTGATCCATCTGACGTGGCAGCATTGGCCTCCCTGTATGAAGCCTCAGATTCTTCTCTGTTAGATTTAGGATTTATACAATCCTTCTTCACATGTCCTCCCATCCCACAATTCCAACACTTTAACTTGTCTTTGCCTTTGCCCATGTACTTAGATCTTGACTCTAAAGATCTTGTACTTTGCTCAGAATTCCTGTCCCTTATAAACAGTGCATCAGAAGATGTCCTCATGTCATCGATAAGTTTTCTCATTGCCTTCCCTTGAAGGGCTAAGATAACGGCGTCAACACTCAGGGTTTGATTCGTGGTGCACATTGTGTCCTTGAATGACTCATACGACGTTGGAAGAGAATTTAACAACATACATGCTTGTTCTTCATCTTTCATCACTTCCTCCATATCTAGCAATTTGCAAACCAATTTATTAAAGTTGCTGATGTGAGCCTCCAGATATCCACCCACTGCCATCTTGAAGTTATACCACTGTTGCTTCAAGTGTAGGCAATTTTCAGAGAATTTTTTCACATAAACATCCACTAACTTTGCCCATAACTTAGCCGCAGTTTTCTCCCTCATGACATTATAGAGAACCTCATCCGTGAGACATAAATGGATCAATGATAAGGCCTTTTTATCAAGAGTATTCCAATCATCATTACTCATAGTAGACTTTCGCTCCTCAAGAGCACCATCTTCGCCTTGCTTGATTAAGGAACTGATCATCTTGATCTTCCATAACTCAAAATTATTTTCCCTGAGTACTTCTCAATATCATACCTAGTTCTTACTAATATTGTTTATCCCTCAAATTCATATCTGTGCCTCAACGATTGCTCTGATACCACTTGTTGGGGATTTGTGCTGCGAAATCACACAGATATGGATCTAGGATAGCAATCCAAGAGCATCAAGCAATCACAAAAGAACACACAGATTTAATGTGGAAAACCCTTTCGAAAAAAACCATGGCACAAAGCGATAGAATTCTACTATAAAAATAGAAATTACAAAGAGAAAGGACTTGCCCTATTTAAACAACCTCAAATATCACCCTTTCTACACCCTTTAGAAACTCTAAAAGCCTTTTAGGAACCCTTTAAATACCTTTAGGAAACCTTTGAATCCCTGAGAATGGCCCCAGGGACTCTTATTTATAAATGGGGAAACCCCACTTACGCACCTCCCTAAAAACCGCCTCAAATTTATGCAGTCGGCGCATAAACCGCGCACCGTTTACGTAACACTCGACTAGTCGAGCCAGGGGTTCGACCGGTCGAGCCTATCCCTCGACTGGTCGAGCATCTCGAAAATCTCAAATACATCGTTGCTGGACTTCGAGTCGAACAGGCTTCGACTAGTCGAAGAGACCTTCAACTAGTCGAGCCAGTCCCTCGACTGGTCGAGCACCGCGGTGAACCAAGATTTAAGACATATGTTTTACAACAATACACTCTCAACATCCTCGTTGGATTGTGGGACCACTTCTACCTTCTTAAGTTCCATGGCATTGACCTTTCTTGTGAGACCTCTGATCCTAACATTAACGTCATCATCTTCCTTGAGTATGTATATTCCCCATTTCTCTTTGGATGCAGACTTGGCACCACTCGACTTGTTAGAAGTATCCCATAATTTTTCATTTTCAGCCAATACGTCATAGTATTCCCATGCCTCATCGGGATCTTTACTCATAAACTCATCACAATTGCACATCATCTCTACAAACTAGTGCTTATTTGAGCTTAATCCATCGTAGAAGAAGCTAATTACTTGTCATATCTCATAGCCATGATGTAGGCAAGTTAGTAAGAGATCTTTGATTCTCTCCCAACATTAATGAAAGAATGTTTCATCTTCTTTTTTTGTGAAAAAGTCATGATGGTATACCTCAATATATTGGTCTTGTGAACCGAGAAGAACTTTTTAAGGAACTCCCGGGTCATCTCAGTCTATCTCTCGATAGACTGAGGTCTCAAAGAGTGGAGCCATGACTTGGCTCTTTCCTTTAGAGAGAAGGAAAATAATTTTATACTCTAATTACATCTTGGGAGACATTATTGTAATACAAGGTCGTTACTATCTCATCAAATTTTTTAAGGTGAAGATATAGACTTTCATAATAAAGTCCATGAAACTTGGGAAGTAGCTGGATCACACTTGTTTTAAACTCTAGGTAACCTACAGTAATCAAAAGAATAATACATGAAGGTGTGGTTGTTCTAGCCAGTTGTTGGTAGTCTCTTAGAGTTCTAACTAAAGGGACATAGTGTACCTCGTTCTCATCATGCATTGTTCTTGTCGAAGCATATTCTGTTCGACATTCTCATCAAAGCGTGGTTCTTAATCAGCCATGATTGGCACATTCACGGCCATGGTATAAGAGTATTTAGGTACTCCAGCTCTAACTCTTCGATGGATGGAGAGCTCGTCAACTAAACCCCCTTTCGCTTAAAAGCCATTGTGTGTGATCACGAACCCACTTGGTCATAAACCATGCACACACATAGAAACTATTTTTTTTTTTTTCTTTTTTCTTTTTTTTTTTGGACACATAGAAACTATTTTCTAGCTAACCTAATAAAATCAAAACCCTACAACAAAAATAATTCTACAACAACTCAACTAACTAAAAAGCAATTAGCAATAAAACTAGAAGTTCTGAAATTAAAAACCCTAGAAAATGTTAAATTAAAAACCTTAGACAACTAAACCCTAATATAAACTTAATGTATTCTCAATGCATAAAGTCACCGACAATGGCACCAAAAACTTGTTGTGACAATCCCAAGTGCAGGACTATGCTATAGTCTTAACTCGGTGAGACCAAGATCGTTCCACAGGGAATTGGGTTGAGAACACAATAAGAACTAATTGAGTGATCTGAGTTTTTAATCTAAAGGAAGAAAAAATGGATTTAAATAATAATTAAAAAGATAAGGATCCGAGAATCCCCACTTAACAAATTTAGGAACTCAATTCGTCTCCTTCAAGTTAATAACTCAAATAGAACTAGATTCCAATCCGTTCTAATCGTAAGATAAAACTATAAATCTAATCACAGACATTCAACAAGATATATGAATAGAGATAAATCAATCTCTCATGAAGATCTAGACAATCGATCATAAAGAATCAAAAGTATATATTGTACCGGAGTTCACAATAGATCAATTAATTTTACAAATTATTCCATTTTCTAATCTAAAATTCAATCAAAACAATCATAATTCAACATTAAAAACATTATTATTATTTTTTTTCATGCTCAAAGCTTTTCTTTTTTTTACAAAGCTAACATTCAAAACATATAAACTTGAATAAAAATGAATTAAATAATAAAATGCATCAAGAGGTACATCCATTTATCTTAGCTAAGGGATTAGCCTAGCATGGATAACGTGTTAAACTAAATAATAATAATAATAATAATAATAATAATAATAATAATAATAATAATAATAATAATAATAAGAAGAAGAAGAAGAAGAAAGAAAGAAAAAAAAAAAATGGACTGAAGAAAAACAACGCTGTAAGAGCTTCTCCTTTGCTTGAAATTATTCCCAAAATCCTATATTGATAGACGTCCTTTGATTTTTAGAGTTGAATATTGGGCATTGAAAATTCGATTTTCTTACTTTAAAATTCATGAACAGATTGTGATGGCTGGGAACATGATTTGTATTTTTATTATTGGGGTTGTATATCATGAATTACACAACATGAATGGTTGGATCATTGGGCCACGCAGCAGATGGGATCCAGTGACTGAGGCTAATATCAAAATATGGATTTAATCCTACAGTTGCTATTTGGTAACTGAGGCTTGATCGTCTGTGTCCAATTACTGGAACCGTGCATCCGTGCATACCGGGTACTGTATCCTTGGCAGACCATGGTAAGAAAATTACTCTAGTAAGAATTTAGTTTTTTTATTTTTTTATTTTTTTTAAGAACTCTAGTAGGAATTTGAATGGCTCACATTCTGCTCTAAAAAACCAACGGTGAAGATCATCGATACTATATAATTTTGGGATGATGCTTGTTTACGGACGCGGATTGGCTAATACACCACCAGGTCCTGTCAGGGGCTGTGTGGGCCCAGCGTGATGTATTTTGACAGCCGATCGAAGGCTCAAGCAATGGGGATTGAACTCCTATGCTGAAAACCTCCTAAGGCCCACCGAGATGTTTATTTGCCATCCACTCTGTTTATAAGGTCACGTTGGCATGGATGAACGGAAAAGATAATTATTATCTTATCCAAAACTTCTGTCGCCACCGCATGAGTTTGCATGAGTTTTCAACGGTAGGCTTTCAATCCCAATGCTTCTGGTGTAGTAGACTTGAGCCTGCTTGAGCGTTGGACCTGCTTTCTCTTTGGCTCATGCTCTAAAATGATATTTCAAAATGGATGGACAGCATGGATAAAACATATACATCTAGGTGGGTCCCACAGGGCCATCCGTGGATGTCCTGGTAGGGTACTACCCAATCTCGTCCCTTATTTACGTGGAACATGTACGGTTCAATCATCGGGTCTTGACACCATGTGGGCCCAATGAGGCGATGCATGCTGGTAACCTCAGTCGCGACGGAGGCAAAACGAACTCTTTAATATACTCGGGTAGGGAGACATGCATGCAGATTCAAGGCGAAAAAAAAAAAAAAAAAAAAGCAGAGGCGGAGGCAAACAGAAAAAAAAAAAAAAGAAGGAGAATGGCGTTCGGTGGAGCCGTGGACTACAACAACGCGAAAGAAGTGAAGGAATTCGACGACTCCAAGATGGGAGTAAAAGGCATCGTCGACTCCGGCGCCACCACCATCCCTCGTTTCTTCATCCACCCTCCCGAAAATCTAAAGGCTCTCAGGCCTCCCCTACTACCCTCTCAATCCCAACCATCGATCTTTCCCACGTTAATTCCCACCGTCGATCAAACATTGTTGAACAAATACGTGAAGCTGCCAGCACATGGGGCTTCTTCCAAATCACTCACCATGGCATCCCCACCTACGTCCTCGACGAGATGATCGCAGCCGTCCAATCCTTCAATGAGCAGCCGGCGAACAGTCGGTCACAGCACTACAATCGGGATACAAGCACTGGTGTGTCATTCTACACCAACACCGATCTGTTCAGGTCGAAGGCAGCCAGCTGGGGGGACTCGCTGCAGGTAATCCTGGGGCCAGACCCGCCAGTACTCGACCGTATTCCTGAGGACTGTAGGAGGGAGGTGGTCATGTGGGACGAGCACGTGAGAGGGGTTGGGGAGGTGCTGATGGAGCTGTTGTGTGAGGGTTTGGGATTGGAGAAGGACAGATTGAAGGAGCTGTCGTGCCTGGAGGGGAGGTCGCTGGTAGCCCACTACTACCCGTACTGCCCAGAGCCGGATCTGACGCTGGGGATCGGGGCCCATACAGACCCGGCTCTGCTGACGGTGTTGCTGCAGAACCAGATTGCAGGGCTGCAAGTGAAGCATGGGGAAGAGTGGGTGGAGGTCGAGCCTCTGCCTGGGGCTCTTGTCATCAACGTTGGGGACTTTCTTCGGGTAAGTGGTAGGAAGTGGGGTCTACATACTGTCGTCCCCACTCCTATGGTTTCCATCAGCATTTCATTCTTTATCATGTGCATACGGTTCCGCGACTCGAATTTGTAGTTTTTCGGGCATTTTCAATTTATTTTATTTTTTCTACGGGGTGACCAACTAATGGTTGGATTGGCGTGATTCTGGCGGTGTCTCATTTCATTCAGGGGATAGATATTGGACGGTTTGGATGTCACGCACCCACCCATTTTCAGTCGTTTTGCATCACAACGGTGGTTAGAAAAAGCTTCCTCGTTAGCATTTTCCGATATCTAAATACAATGCGGAGTCTCGTGTGGGTGAAACCACATTGAGTTTTATGGAGTTCTTTCCACGGAAAGTAATAATCTTTTTCTTGAAAGTTGGGAGCGCATCACCCGTAATTTTATAATTTTACACTGCACCAAACAAAAACCGTCCATCACTCTAATACTGCCCCAACTCGGTGATCGGATTCTATCCGTTGGGTTTTGGAATGCGGAATCACACAGAGATGGATCTAGGATAGCAATCCAAGAGCACCAAGCAAACACGAGAATATAAAGATTTGACGTGAAAAACCCTTTCGAGAAAAAAACTACGGCACAAAGCAATAGATCTTCACTATAAAAGCAAAAATTAAAAAGAAAAAAGACATAAATATTAAAAAAAAAAAAAAAAACTTCCTTCCGAGATTTGTATATATCAAACAACAATTACATTCAAGAATCCCCGAGGAATAATAGCACCTGGGGGAACCTATCATAAATGGAAACCAAAAACTACAAAAACTGAAGACCCTGAATAAGCCTGAAACCCCAAACAGAAAGGAAGAAGAACGCCAACCTAAGGCCAAAAGAAAACCACCTAACGCCTTCAATTCTCCCCCCTAGCCACTTCCCTGATAGCTCCCAACCCCACCTTGTCAAGGAACAATAAGAACCCTCAAACCTGATAAGGGAGGTCAGCGAGACTGCCCACCAAGGAAGAGGATTGACTGCCACTGCCCTTTCAGGCCATTGCATCTGCAGTCGCGTTACCTTCCCTGAAAATATGTGCAAACTGAAATTACCCTCTAAACTTGAGTCTTTCTATCCTAGAGATCCAGTACCCTCATTTCCAGCCGGGGCTGGAAGGTCCTAGAAGGATACTAACCACCAGCTGAGAGTCAGACTCCACGACCACTTTAGACTGACCTCTATTTCAGGCATAGAGTCATTCCCTCATAGATAGCTCGAAGCTCTACATTAACACTCGAGCCTTCACCATAACCTTCAGAGAAAGCGAATAGAAACTCACCCCGGTCCCCTCTACATATGCCCCCACCACCAGATTTTCCTGGGTTGACCAATCCTCAAATCTCACCCTTGCTCTACCCTTTTAGAAACCCTAGAACCCTTTTAGAAAGCCTTAGAATACCTCTCAATCCCGTTTACACCCATATATATAGTTTTAGAAAGAATCCTAAACAAAATCGGAAAGAATCATAAACGAAATCGGAAACAAATCCCGTACTTTCGCAGTTGTGCAAAAAATCTACCCAAAATCTGATTAGATTTAACACATCAAATACAACAATCTCCACCATGTCTTCAATCTTCAAATATGTAGCTCCTTGTCCTCTCCTCTTATCTTTGCCTCGCATCATAGCTTCATAAATGCTTCTCGTGCAGAGCTTTGATGTGTATGGTGTGACACTTATTCCATCATGTGTGATGCATCATGTTAAGGCCTGATACAGAAATCTAAGTTGATCAAGTAGGCCATATGATAGGAAATAGGAAGATTGGAAAAGCAAATCTAGTGGTGGTACCCACCTGATGTTTCAGATGATGTTGATCTGTGGTTGTTATTTCGCTGTAATCAATTTTGAAAGAGGCGGTGGGATATACGAGAAGCTACGGGGAGGAAAAAATAGGGCACAGCGGATGGAAGAGGGGGAACGGGAGATAGGTTGGGAGAGAGCTCAGGCCCGTCGATATCGCAAGCGGCGCCACCCTTTCACCATCTTCATGGCGAATCTCACTTTCGACACCTCGGAAGAAGACCTCTGGAGGATATTCGGGAGATATGGGAAACTCGAAGGGGTGCATATCCCCAAGGATAATGTGAGGAGAAGATCCAAAGGTTTTGTATTTGTGTCTTTCTGCTACGAGCAGGAGGCCTACAATGCAGCGAACTACCTCCACGGGAGGAGGATTGATGGCTGTCTTTCTAGCCTGGGCCAAGCATTCTTTTAAAGAATCAGGCAATGGTCGGCGGCAAAACCCTATACAAAAACAGAGTCTGGGGCCTATGAGGATCTTACGATCGGTCACTGCGCGAGAAAAGATAGATGCCCACAAGCCTTCTTATGCGTCGATTGCCCAGGATTCCGTTCAGCCAGGTTTGTCTGTTAACCCCTCCATCGCTCCAAAGGCCTATCCTCCTTCTGAGGGGTCCAAGTCCTTCTATATTCGAGTCGATCCCCAGCAAGTCGACCAGATGGAGCAAGTGTTAGCCCTAGCTCTCGTTGCTTTTACATCTCAGGAAGTGTCCGTCATTCACCTGCTAGATGTATTTCGAAATCGAAGATGGCATCATCCCAGGCGGAGTTCAACAGACTAGGCCCCAAGAAGTTTCTGATTAAGTTCAGGTCCAATATCGATCTAGAGAGCTTCATTAATTACTAGGACCTCCAGAAGAAAATGGGCATAGATCAGATCGCAAAATGGTCGGATCGGGAAATGACTATTCTCTGCGGAGTGTGGATCGATCCGCCTAGTGGGAATCCCTTCCAATGCATGGTTCCCTGACGCCGTTGAGGGGATTGCTAAATCCTTCGGGGAGGTAGTGGAGATTGATAGCGTCACGGCGCTGGGGATTTTTCAGGGGTTTGCGAGAGTTCGGGTTAAACTCACCTCCTTCTCGGAGCTGCAGCGAGTGAGAATCCTTCAGGTCAAGGGTCGCGATTATCCGATCTTTGGCGTCATCGAGAGTCGAATTGGTGATGGCGTTCCCCCTGCAAAAACAAAAGGCCCGTCATCTGCTAAGGAGTCGATGAAAGCCTGGGTGGAAAAGTCCTTCCACCAAGCAAGAGACCACAGGAGAAATTGCCTTCTTCCTGGTTGTGAGAATGTTTGTGAGAAAGTTGTTGAGAAAGGTAAACAGTTTATTCCCAAGTTACCTGTTTGTGATAACGTCTGTGAGAATGTTTGTGTCAATATTGGTGAGAATGGTTGTGTGAATGTTGTAGAGACAAGTTAACAGGTTGATAATACATTACCTGTTTGTGACAATATCTACGAGAATGCTTGTGACAATGACTATGAGAATAGTTGCTTGCATGTTACTGAGTCAAGTCAATAGGTTGATCCTATAGTACCTGTTTGGGAGAAGGCTACGAGAATGCAACAGGTTGTCCAACGAGGGAATGCCTGTTCCGATGCCCCTGCGAGTATGTTATCTGATGGTGTCAGTTGACGTGCTTATGATACAGAAAGGTAGCCAAGTTGTCCTGGATTTGGAAAGCAGGAAGGAAGACATCTTAGTGGAACACATAGGTTTTGTTTCCCCTGCAAATCAGCAGGGCAGGGTCTGCTAGGCAAACCACACGGAGGCTAATCTGGAATCAGAGAAACTACAATGCAGGGTTGTTGCATCAAACCAGTATCAGTTGGGGTCCTCACCGTCTGAGGGGCAGCATGCTTTGGCCCTAATGCCTCGGGAAACAATGGGGCAGTGGGAGGAGGTCGGCAACAGGTCAGGGAAATTATGCAGAGCTATATCAATAGTGAATTTCTTTCCCCAGATACTATCAATTTAAGGACGGATTGGAAATGGGGACATCTCAAGCGAAATGTGCCATATCCATCTTCCATTAAGGCTCGCTCAGCGGGTAGCTCGCCTCTACGACCTGTTAAGCAAGCACTTGTCCCTGCCAATTATCAGAGACAATTTGATGGACCTGTCCTTCGCCAGTGAGTTGGAGGGGAGCAGATGGTGTTTGCTCAGCCTCAGAGTTTTGCAGTGGAGCAGATGGACCAACTTAAAGTAGATTTCTCTCCGTATTTTCGATCAGGTGAGAAGGTTACTGTGAAGGATCAACTGCAGGTTCGGGCAGAGGTTAACCGGGCTGATATCCATGTGGGGTCCAGTGTGGAAAGGCTTCAGAATGTGGGGCATAGTGTGGCAAAGAGCAAGCAAAGAAAAAAGAAAGTTGCACGTCTCTTTCGTCCTGACAAACCTACAGGCAAAGGTAGAAGGCGTTTTGTTTCTAACAGGAAAATGGTAAGACTGACGGAAGAAGGAGAATGGTTCTGCTGTCTGAGGAGACTCAAAAGAAGGTCAGCAAACTCAGGTTGTGTTTCAGATGGATAGCGCGATAATTTGGATTACCCGGGGGTAAGAAACAAAGCAACTATCAGGACCTTAAGGAGGCTTGTTCGTCATCACAATCTGATGTTGTTAGCTATATTAGAACCTATGGTTAGAGAGGACAAACGTATTATTGTTGGGCTAAAGTTGGGATTTCACTCCTCTTTCTCTAATATTGATGCGGGTGGCAAGATATGGGTTTATTTTCTCAATCAGCTCTCAGTCTCCATCCACTCCTCATTAAATCAACTGTTATCCTTGAATGTTTCATTACAGAATGGCACGACGCCTGGGCTTCTATCCATTGTTTACGCCAAATGCTCTCACCTTCACCGACGAGAGTTGTGGCAGGACCTGGTTAATATTAGTAGAAATGTGTTGGGTCCGTGGGCTGTAGGGGGAGATTTCAATGCAGTGGCAAGTGTCAGCGAAAGAAGAGGAGCGAGTATGATAGGTACTATCAGTATGACAGAGCTCTCAGCTGCCATTCAGAATTCTGGGCTTTTTGAAGCGGGGTTTGTTAGAAATTTTATCACGCGAAGTAACAACAGAGTAGGGCAAGCGAGAATTTGGGCCAGACTGGACAGAATTCTGGTCAATGACAGATGGGTGACAGCTTTCCCCTCCTTCAAAGTCACCCACCTGCCTCGTGTCAGTTCGGATCATACGCCTCTCCTGCTCTCCTTCCCTCCCATAACTCAGCCGTCCATCAAGCCTTTCAGGTACCAGTGCATGTGGGCAATGCATGACTCTTTTCAATTTATGGTCAGAAAAGCGTGGGTGGGTCTCTGTTCTCACAATCCCATGATCAATGTGCAATTAAAACTAAAGAAGACTATGCAATTATTGAAGATGTGGAATAAGGAAGTGTTCGGTAACGTGTTCAAGCAAATAAAAGAGGCAGAGGTTGATCTTACTCAGTTGGAAAATAGAATGCAGGATGATGATTCAAAGGATCTTATGCTTCAAAGCATGGCTACTAGGCGGAACTTGGCGCAGCTTCATCTTATGGAAGAGGTTTTTTGGAAACAGAAGGCCAGCAATTCCTGGCTCCAAGCTGGTGACAGGAACACTAAACATTTTCATGCTACTGCTTAAGAGTGCATAAGGAGATCTACTATTTCAGAGATACAGGATAGCAATGGGGCGACTATTACTGACATGACGCAAATGAAACTCAAAACTGTGAACTTCTTTTCTGTGCTATTTCAAGGGGACCAGTGCCCCACGTCAGATGATCTGCTCTCTGCCATTCCGCCTGTATTAACCCAACAACATAACTCTGCTTTACTTGCCCCTCCCACGTCCGTCGAAACTCTTGAAGCAATCAAATTAATGCCAATGGATAGTGCTCCCGGCCCAGATAGGTTTCCTGTTTCTTTCTTTATTGACTGTTGGCAGGTGGTAGGGGAGGATATCCACAAGGTTGTTTGTTATTTTTTGAAAGGGGGCCAATTTCCTAGAACGTTTATAGCTTCCTACATCAGCTTGGTCCCAAAAAAGCCATCTGCTGCTGGTTTTGCTGACTATCGCTTGATCAGTCTTTGTAACGTCATTTACAAAATTTTCTCGAAGATTCTGGCGTCCCGGTTGGGTAAGATCCTCCCTAGCCTTATTTCTATGGAGCAAGGGGCTTTTGTGAAAGGAAGGTCCATTACAGAAAATATTGCGATGGCGCTAGAGGCGATGCGAAACATTGACAAGAAAGTTTGAGGTGGCAACCTCGTTATCAAGCTCAATCTGGAAAAAGCCTATGACAATGTGGATTGGGTCTTTCTCAAGAAGGTGATGAGGCGATTTGGATTTAATGATAGATGGGTATCTTTGATAGAAGCATGCTGGGGAAACTGCTAGTTTTTGTCCTTCTCAATGGGGAGCCTACAGGTTTCTTCAAATCTTCGAGCGAGCTTCGCCAGGGAGATCCTCTTTCCCCTGGATTATTCCTCCTTGCGGCTGAGGTCTTCTTCAGAAACTTTAAACATCTTGTGGCGAGGGGATGGGGTGTTAGCCGTTCAAGCTGCAAGAGTGGCTTGACCATATTCTCACTTCTTTTTGCAAACGATACTTTATTGTTTGTGAATGGCAGCCAGGATTCCTTGCATTGTGTTAAGGCTTTCTTGGTTACCTTCCAAGATGCGTCAAGCCAGCGGATTAACTTCTAGAAGAGCAGCTTCCTTTGCTCAGCCAAGATGAACACAGGGAGAATCCGGCAGACAGAGAGGGCCCTGGGAATCTCCAAAGCTCGTGCGGGGGTTCTTTACTTAGGCATTCCTCTGTTCAAGGGTAGAGTCTACACGGCCTCCTTCAGAGCGCTAATAGATAAGACGGGGAGCAGAATTTCAGGGTGGAATGCCAGGCTTTTGTCACAAGCAGGTCGGCTGACGCTGATAAAGCATGTTCTGGGTAGTATCCCCCTCCATACTATGGCTGCTACCAAAATTCCAGTTAATCTGGTGACCGAGCTTGAGCGTAGGTTTGCCCAATTTTTCTGGGCTGGGCAGAAAGAAAGGAAAAAGGTCCATTAGATTGCTTGGAGTAAGATCTCGCGACCGATTGAAGAAGGTAGACTTGGAGTTCACAAACTGAAGGAAGTGTTGAAGGCCCAAGGAGAAAATGGCCTAGAACGTCAAATATGGGCAAGCAGTCAGCCCTTGGGTTTTGTACATGCGTGCGAAGCAGCGGACGAATTTAGAGGGAAGCTCGGCGGGTCCCTCATCCTCGGCGTCCCCCTTTTGGAAAGAGGTCAGAAATGAGCTCCCGATTTCAGCAAATACCATTCAATGGCAACTTGGGGATGGAGATTTGAATCTTTGGACATCCAATTGG
>JAJHSJ010000014.1:14964915-15179200 GCA_021015155.1 Magnolia officinalis | reverse complement strand
TTTGATAAGACATGTCCTGATATTGGTGGACCATGACTCAAAAATCTCTTTGATAAGGCATGTCCTAATGGTGGTCTGGAACTCCCATTGTGGATTCTTTTGTGACCATCATGGATTTTGAGCAATGGCCCTAGTTCTCAAAATTAAAAACTTGTGAATAAAGTGATTATTCTTTCTACTAATTTTATTATTTTTCAGATAATATCCAATGATGAGTTTAAGAGCATTAAGCATCGGGTGGTGGCCAATCGTTTTCGTGATCCACGAATTTCAATTGTTATCTTCTTCAATGTGGGTAACAGGGGCGATGCATATCTCTATGGACCTCTACAGGAGCTCCTATCAGATGGTAAACCAGCTCTTTATCGGAACTTCACAATGTCTGAATATGAGAAAAGTTTCTTAATGAAGGAGCTAAGTGGCATGTCATTGAACAATGACTTCAAGCTTTGATACTCAAAAAAATTTTAAGTGATGAATAAGTGCATTATTATATTTAATGTATACATTATCTGTAAACCAATGTATGTGTGGCATATATGCATGTCGTGTGAAACTCTTTTTATACGTTAGCATGGTATGTATACATTAAATAGTCCTTAGGACTACCACAACATTATTGTTAATAAATTGAGAGGGGGAGGGACCCAAAATCCTTACCCCGATTCTCTTCATGGTATTAGAGACAATCTCTCTCTCTCTCTCTCTCTCTCTCTCTCCTCCATCTCTCTCTCATCCCTCTCTCCTCTCTCTCTCTCTCCTCTCCTCTCGCTCTCTCTCTCTCTCTCCAAACCCAACCTCACCATTATCGCCGATGTCAGCCCAGCCGCAGTCAATCGCCGATGTCAGCCCCAACGGAACCAGCCGCAGTCAATAACGGTGACAGTTGCCTCATGCGAGCAATTGTTGACTGCCACACTACAAGAAAAGGGGCTTTAGCCTCAGTTCAAAACAGTGGCTAAAAAGGTTAAAAAACTGAGGCTAAAGCCCTTTAGCCTCAGTTTTGCCTCAGTTATCCGAACCGAGTTTGAAACCCCCGTGGCTAAGGCTTTAGCCTCAGTTTTAGCAACCGAGGCTAAATGACTTTTATAACCTCGGTTCTTCAAGTGAGGCTAAAAGAACCTTTTTAGCTTCGGTTTTTTACAAAATGAGGCTAAATCAAAATTTTAGCCTCCATTGTTTCCAACTGAGACTAATCCAAATGTTAGCCTCAATTGCCTCCAACCGAAGCTAAATCTATTTTTAACCTCGGTTCTCAACAACTGAGGCTAAATCCTTTGGCCACGGGAGTTTTAGTCTCAGTTTATGTAACTGAGGCAAAACCGAGACTAAAGATGGATTTAGCCTCTTTTGGCATCAACCGAGGCTAAATTCGGTTTTTGACCTCATTTCTCTCTATCATCCAAAGCTAACAATATCATAATCAACAAATGATTGAACCTGTGCATATTTCACCCATTTAGCATTCATCAAGACAACAATTCTGCACAATATCAACAAAACATTAATGATCTATTTATTTTTTCAAAACAAAATACAAATGCACATGAACTGCCACATAGCCTTCCACATGAACTGTTTCAGTTGGGTCCCCTTCTAACTCCTCTCTCTGCAATCGTTGCCTTTCAGCCTCTCCTTTGACAAGCTCCCCCTAAAAGAAATGGAAAGTAAAAGCTACTTATGAAAACTATTAACTGAATTAAAGCTAATGCAGGAAACGTTCTGAATATATCCAAGTAATCATGAATGAGCTGACCTTGTTTTTCCAATACATTTACGGTATATTCTAGCTCTTCCACAGACTTCTCTAACAGCTTCACCTCCTCCTCCTCCTCTCTCGGCATAGTTCTTCCTTGCCTCAGCCATCTGAGATCGAAAGGGAAAACATTGAGAATCAAACATGACACAAGTACGGAAAAAAAAATCAGAAATAGGTAATGATAAAAAAGAATCAACAAGCACCTGTCGAGCTTCTGTAGCAATTGCTTCATTTTCTTCAGCAACAGCTAGCTTGTGCCATTTCTAGCTGCTCTTTCAAGACAAGTACCTCAGAATCAAGGCAATCCCTTCCCTTAGTAACTTCATTCATATCACTCTTCAAACCTTCAAGGTTATGATTCATTTGCCCAAGTGAATCACTCATTTCAATAAGTTCTCAAATAGGAGTCCTTCCAAATGTCAAATCGATTAAGCATTTTATCAGATTCAAAAGGAATTCTGATGTAATTGAGCTCATAGCAAGAGTCTCCTGCCAATTGCAAAGCAGAGACGATGGCAGCGATTCTCTGACCCTTTTTGCTACATAGTGTCCCCAAGGGCCATGGCCATCAACAACACACCACAGAACATCATGTCTTCTTGGCATCCGAATTCCTACAACCCATATAGAACCCACAATTTAAAACAAATACAGAAGAATTGAGCCTCAGCAATTGAAAATTCATTCGTACTCATCAAACAACTGAAAATCGCTCTCATTTCTTCCTATACAGATCTCCATGCTGAAACTAAAACTTAAAACATTTAAACCTGTGTGGAATTAAAATAGCTTTGAAAGTAAGAAGACAATGAAATAAACTTAAAATATTTAAACAATGCATGGATTTAAACATTTAAACCTGTGTAGAATTAAAATAGCTTTGAAAGTAAGGAGACAATTGAAAAACTTAAATATTTAAATAATCCATGGAATTAACTAGCTTTCATCATAAAAACATCTTGGCAAGGAACTACATGATACACGACCTGAGGATGGGCCCTGACATTTGGTGATCCACACTGTTGATCTGATGATTTCAATGCTGGATGGGCCACACCCAAAAATCACCACAACGGGACAATCCTAATGGATTAGTTTGCTTTTGTGTGTGTGTGTGGTGTGTGTGTGTGTGTGTGTGTGAGAGAGAGAGAGAGAGAGAGAGAGAGACATTCACTGCGTCGTACAATCTGTTTGCATCGATTGGTTCACCAACAGTTTTTGATGGAATCTGCGACAACAGGAGTGCAACCTGCACAAGCAGAAAAGTTACACATGCGCCTAATCAATCAGATACACAAGAGTGTGTTTAATTACCTTTAAACCTTCTGCAGTGCAATCTGATATGGGCCATCCATGATCTCTGGTTGAGAAAGGCCATGCACCTTTAGAAATGTGACAATACCAGAAACTAAGATCACCAGGGCAGTCTTCCAAAACCTTCAAAAACAAAGTGGAACAGGTCATAATCGACTACCATTATAACTAACCCTGCAGTTACCACAATCAATAAGTGAGTTTTGAATCGAATGTCCTCCATAAAAAAAAAAGTTATGCCGATGACCACTTATGCACTGAACTATAAATGGTTTTAGATTTTGAACGCCTGTGAGAAACCCAGATTCAATTGATACTGGACAAAAACAAAGACAAAATGGCACTACTATAAAAGTAAAGGTGGTTTATTTTATTTCCAGACAAAATGACTCAAACCCAAGACTGGTGGATGCAACTGCAATAGCTTAGCTAATGCGTTCAGTGAATTGGTTTTCTGTTTGGGCAGACTTTTGCACCAATAACTTCATAGATGTTTTTCTGTATCCCTACCAGATTTTACAAGTTTTAAAGAACTGTATAACTTGTAAGTGGGAGTGGAAAATCAGTTGAGTTTGTTTCCTTGATGTACTTAAAAATTAAAAAAATAAAAAATAAAAGAAGTTGGACTGTCAAAAAGAAATGGGTCATCTGATGTGTATTGTAATCTGCCTGTAGCACCAGATTTGTGTCGATCTTTATTGAACAATCTCAGAAATTAATATAATGACACGAAAAAAAAATCTATGAAACGAAGATTTGACATATTTCAGCAGAGCCAAGCTAATCAGGTTTATCTAAACTGATTTATAGGAGACAAGACAATACATATTTCATAGGTGATTTGAATCACATTCAGATGTTTTTTTTCTTTCAAAAGGATGCATGAACCATTTTCCTTTTTTTTTTTCCTAGTTTATGTGATGTTGAAAGGTTGGATCAACTCCACTTAGTTTCAATACATACTGGGAAGTTTGGTACCCAAATTACCATTGGTTCAGCTTCCATTCAGAAACATCCAAATGCAAAGGTGTTTGGAGTGGGCAAATTTTCATTTTTCTCTTATCTGGTTTTCAGTCTCCAAATGTGTTTGGTCTGGGGCCGCTGGGCACCTTTTCATTTTTTACCCATCCAGATAATTATTCAATTGGGGGAAAAGGCGGAGCATCCCATCTGCCTCAAAAAAAAGAGGAAATTGCCCAAACATTCACCTAAACTATCTGATGGAATCATTGATGGAACTGCTTCAAATGCCATGTATGGACCACTGGCATCTCCTTCTTAATCACTTTCCTGTGTTCACTGCATTTTATTCAATTCGATGAATAAGTCGTAAACAAGTGAGATTCTTATGAATTAACGTTACAAATAAAACTACTCTTACTCAATGAATGGTGCGACCGCATTGGTGTTGAACAACACATATCTATGTGCCTATGTCCTATCAACATATTCGATAATAAACACGTCAATTTTTCCCAATGGACGACCTACTACTGCCGCATCCCTAAAGTCCTCATTTCGAACCGGTCTGTTGAATCTTGTCTCAACACCATGTAAGTACCGAGAGCAGAATGTTAGGCATTCTTCAGCTAGGTACCCCTCTGCAATCGAACCCTCTGGCCGACTTCTGTTTCGAACGTAGGACTTTAGTCTTTGTAGGTACCTATAGTCACATAATAGACATATAAGTATACATGATTTTATCTGATACAACAAGATAAATGAAAGGTCATATTGAGACCTTAAAACATACCTTTCGATTGGGTACTCCAGCGGTACTGTACTGGCCCGGCTAACATTGCCTCGCTTGCTAAATGTATAGGCAAATGCACCATGATATCAAAGAATGACGGCGGAAAGATCCTCTCTAAATGGCAAAGCGTTAAAGCAATCTGAGATTCAAGAAACTTGAAATCCTGCATCCGGCCAACCTTGGAACACAAATCTCTAAAGAATCCGCTTAATTCAATTAGGATTGCGCTCACGTTTGGAGGTAATGTCCTTCGCACGGCGATCAGAAGTATTTGTTGCATCAAAACATGAGTGTCATGGCTCTTGAGTCCTAAAATCTTCTTCATTTTGAGATTGGTACATCGTGAGATATTACTCGCATAGCCATCTGGTACCTTCATGTTCTTTATGACTCTGCAGAAATCATCCTTCTCCTTGTTCGCCATTAAAGCACGCAGGTGGCAAATATGTTTTGCCTGATGGTCTCTGCTTTGGGTGAAGTGTTCGTCTTATCTTCATTTCTTGGAGGTCCAGACGAGACTTCACATTATCCTTTGTCTTCCCGTCGATGTTCAACAACGTCCCAAGAACATCGTCGCATACATTCTTTTCTCTATGTGCATCACATCAAGGCTGTGACGCAACATATTACCTGCCCAGTATGGTAAATCGAAGAAGATACTTCTCTTCTTCCAACAAGAGCCTTTCCCTTTTCCTTATTATCGTCTCGATTCTCTTCTTTCCAACTTTGGTATCAGACTTCTTTCCAAATTTATGTTAATTTTGCTCACTTGAGCTAACACTTCATTTCAGACAGTTGTTTCAGCACCTCTCTCACTCCACTCCAGCTTTCCATTAAAGTTCCTGTTATCATGTATACCTATGATCTCTATCCAAGAATCGCGATAACCCATGTAACAAAACTTATGGCTATGTGTCAACCTTGGGACTCTGTGTCCTTATTGCAGTTAGGACAAGCGAGCTTACCTTTTGTGCTCCATCCTGACAACATTGCATGTCCAGGGAAGTCACTAATAGTCCATAACAAAGCAGCACGCATTCGAAAATTCAACTTCGATAATGCATCGTAAGTGTCAACACCGACCTCCCACAATTTAAGCAATTCTTCTATCAACGGTTGTAGATACACGTCGATATTATTGCCAACACCATGCGGGCCTGGTATAAGTAGAGACATCATGATGTAAGGCTGCTTCATGCACATCCACGGTGGTAAATTGTACGGCATCAAAACAACAGGCCATGTGCTATGAGCAATGCTCATCGTCCCGAATGGATTGAATCCATCAGTTGCTAACCCAAGCCTGACATTACGACTATCACATGAAAAATTCAGGTGTTGCTCGTCAAAAGATTTCCATACAGGAGAATCAGCAGGATGTCTCATGCACTCATCATTGGTTCGTCCCTTGTCATGCCATCTCATGTTTTTAGCTGTTTGTGCTTCCATAAATAACCTTTGTAACCTTGGTATCAATGGAAATGCCACAATGTCTTTGCTGGAATCTTCTTAACTTTGGAGGGAATAGTTGTTGCCTCATCGTCATTAGAATTATGTTCAGTCGTTTTCCATCTGGATATACCACACACAGCACATGACTCATCGTTCACATTAGTCTTCCAATACAACTGGCAATCATTGGGGCATGCATCGATCTTATTATAACTGAGGCCCAGTTCTTTAATAATCTTCTTGGTCTCATAAAGGAACTCGGCAACGTCTCACCCTCGGGGAGTGCTTCTTTCAACAATTCAAGCAACATGGTGAATGACTTGTTGCTCCATCCATTTAAGCACTTAAGTTGATACATTCGAACAACAAAAGAGAGTTTCGTGAACTTCTTACATCCCGGGTACAAGGCTTGTTCGGCGTCTTGCAACAACCTGAAGAATCTTTCAGCTTCAGGATTCGGTTCCTCTTGTATTGGCTCCTGTGATGGCAGCTCAGTCGGCATGTCATCCACACCTGATATTCCAAACACATCATGCAACAATCCATGCATGTCATCACGTGGAGGCATATCATCATGTGTACTAGTTGCAGGGCCGGAAGTCGATGAAGAAGACGCCTCCCCATGGAACACCCAACGGGTGTAATTCGGCATAATTCCCTCACACACAGATGATCTACCACTTCTTTATGAGCACGCCAAAAGAGGTTGGCACACTTTACACATGGACATAAGATCTTCCCCTCGCTAGCAGCATTGTTGAATGCGAACTCAATGAATTCCTTCATGCCCTTAACATAATCCAAGCTCACCCTATATTGTCCAAGGAAACAAAGGGAACTCTTAGAACAATGCAACTTTACAAGGAATCCAAATTCGAAGGAGAAAGTATAGCTCAACACATTACCTTGACTTTTGCATCCAGCTCTTATCCATCACTTGTATCCAACTTTGAACAATGCAATACTCTGCCCAAAATTCATGTCAATCCACTGTAGTTATTACTCTACTCAACATTGGTCCTGCTACTATCTTATATTCTAGTATAAATTGGTCGCCTCATACATTAAAATACGCATCTATCACCCAACAACACAGGGAACAAGTTAGAGTAGACATCCGCAGTTGATTTGCATTCGGGGCCACTGTGTTCAATATTCATAGTAATATGTAACAGTTGAATCAAATCCTAATTATCTTTAATCAAATTCCTGAATAAATGATCAGGAATTGATTAGATGTAAAATTAATGTCTTTAATTATTCATCCCAAAAACATTATTAAACCTCTTTCAATCTAGTAAAAAAAAAACTGTTAATGTAGATTCCCAAGGATATGATAGATGCCTCCCCATACAGATTATAGCGAACGGAGAAGGATAATGACGAATAGGGGTTTTAAAGCAAATGACACATGCCAGGGAATGGGATTGATCTTGAAGGCCTTTTGACTCTATTGCCCAAAATCATTATTAACATCATTTCCATAGTTGCAAAAAAAAGGTCAGGGGACATACCAAGCCAATGCTCAAAATCATTGGGATGTGTAATTATACAGGATGTGCAGGCCCCCCTGTTTTTCTCTCAAATTCTAATTACAGCAAAACATGTAGAAATGGCTAGAATAGATCTAAAAACACTTCAAAACCAGATATGCATCATACAAATCTGATATTTCCTTCCAAAAGGTAACTGCCTTAGGTCCATGTGAGATTTGAAGATCTAGTAGCTCTTTTCATGTTGTTGATTTAATCAGGCTTCACCTGGCTCTTGATTTTTACCACTGAGTTATCCAATACATACTGCCAATCCACAGATTCTTGGTTTCAAAGACCTATCACTTTGGGTTGCATCATGTATACACAAGCAACACCCTTCTTGTCTTTTATAGCAGATAATAACATGACTGCTAAAGACATGGAATAGTGAGGCACAAGCAGCCAATTACTATAATGGGAGTCTCACAAATCCAGAAACTGATCAAAGAACAGTAGCGTGATTCACAAAGATATGAAAAGGTAAACCCCAACGAATAGCAAGTACCGATCGTCTCATCAATAATGCCCACTAAACTCCAAGAACCCTTGCTTTCCAACTGGCCTGATGAATAGCATAAGACAAGCTGCTTATCACAATCCCCATATTACCATGGACTAAAGACATAATGCAAAAAAAAAAAAAAAAAAAAAAACTCACTCATACATTTTAATACAGATAACAGGTGCTAAATCTCTTCAAGAAATTGCAATGGTTTCTTTGGAAGTCCAATTGTCCAAATAACCATTATTAAAAGAAAAATGGATTGGAAGTGGAAGGAAAATTAAACATTTTCTGTTGTTCTAAACTTGTTTTAAATGATGATCAAAGGAAAGAAGTAAAATAAAAATGGGAAGATATGGAACCATCATTAGGGAAACACAAGAAATGTCAAACCAGATTGTAGAACTTGGCCTATACAGGAATGCTGATTAAGATATGTTAATCTGTTTACTGTTGATTTGCAATTTCCTCAACCAAATATCTTGTAATCCCGATGGAAAATGTCTTATCCTTAATAATCCATAGCAATCTCAATTAGAATCAGCAATCCAAAAGGTGTGCTAAAGAGATGGAGAGACTAACAAAGAAAGGATCAAGATTCTGATACTAACAAAGAATGCCTAGACTACATACACAGAAGGGAAAGAAAATGCACCCAATCTTGAAAAAAAGAAAAAAAACACTCCAAATAAGTTGAGAAATGAGCAAACAGATGGAAAAATTCAGCTTCATGTCCTGGAAGAGTAAAATCAGCTTCACATCAAATTCTGTCTGCTTGACATGATTGGCCTTTGGCTTGAGTCAGGTTGGTTAGGATTTGAATGTGGCTAGGGTTGGAGATTGTCTCCTGATAGCAGCTTCTGTCAGTTCTGCATTCTTAGGGATCAAATGCATGGATTGCCCAATCCAAGACTGACTAAGAGAAGGATCCAAAATTGGCCCTTATGAATTAGGATATGGTTCCAAGTTCTCTAAATTGAATGTTAGTTGTTCCTTGGACATCAGAGGATGTCTTTCTATTTTCTTTTCGTTCCTTGGACATGAGAGGATGTCTTACTATTGTTCTTTTTGTTCGGAAGCTGAGTAGCATCCAATAAATAGGAGGTGGTCGTCTAAGCCTAGAATGGTTCTTGCAAATTCTATTCCTAAACCACTCGAAGCTCGGCTCACATTCAGCTGGTTCCAAGGATTCCAATCTATGTGCGGGAACTGTAAAGAAATAACAATTCTTCCACAGTCTCTTTGTCTTTGTTACCATTGTCAATTTGATACTCCTGACTCAGGCGAGTCACGACTCAACTCAAGACCGAACGAATAGATCTGAGTTACTGAGTCTAAAAAACATGGATGGTGCTGATTTTTTGCACTAGGTGTGGCAGGGCATGGGCAAGCTAGGTCATGCCCCAAACAAGAGAAAAACAGGACATAGTAATATGTAACAGTTGAATGTTATGGCCCTGTCATGCCCCAAACAGATGTTGATTTATGACTGTATCGAAATTATCAATGATAGTAATGTATTTCAAATGCCTGATATTACATAAACCAATGATAAATCTCTAATTTCTAAATATATAAACCTAAATTACAACTTAAATCAGCAGGAATCGGATCAAAATTCAACAAATCTATCGAAATCAAGAGACATAAGTTGGATTCAGATCAAAACAGATTAAGCACCAAAAATCGAGAAAAAAAAAATTAGAAAAATCAAACCCTTAGTGAAAAAAATTGGAGAAAAGGGGGGAAGCTCACCTGATTGAAAGTTAAAACCCTTCCTCTGTCCTCAAATAATGCAAACTGCAAATCAAAGTAACTGCTTCAAACGAATAACCAAATTGAGACAAAATCGAAAAGGAAGGCACCATGTATCATCATCTCAAAACAAAAATAAAAAAGCAAAGCTTCAGACAATTGGATCCGAAAGCAAACAGATCCATAAAAAATAATCGGATCAAAATCCAACGAAATCTATCAAAATCGAGAGACAAGAGCTGGCTTCAAATCAAAACAGATCAAGCACCAAAAATCGAGAAAATAATAATAAAATAACCCTAAGTGGAAAAAATTGGAAAAAAAGCTCATGGAAGAGATGGAGAGGCGTTTCATTTGGAGATGGAAATCTCGAGGAAGAGAAGATGGAGAGCTGACGAAAGCGGATTACGTCCTACTATTCAGCAGAGACAGATGAATCGATTGAAATCTCAAACCAGAAATAGAAGGGATTTCAAGGCATAGATAGTGAAATCAAATTCGATTCCGATTTTGAATTTCAGTTTTTTGTAAAATCGTTAAAGAGAAAAGAATCGAGCTTACCTTAAACTGATCTAAAGCTGATTTGGATCTGGATCTAAATGATAAGGAGATCTTCTAACAGCTCTCCTCCTTCCAATCGAGAGAGAGAGAGAGAGAGAGAGAGGATTTCGATCTGGATCTGGATCTGAATGATAAGGAGGTCTTCTAGCAGCTCTCCTTCTTCCAATCGAGAGAGAGAGAGAATGGATCGAGGGCGTGGATCGGAGCAGAGAGAGAGACAGAGAGAGAGAGAGAGAGCGAGGGCGTGAATGGAGCTATCCATATATATCACTGTGCTCGTTTTATTTCATGAAATAGACTTTTGGCCTCGGTTCCTAAGCAACCGAGGCTAAAAAGTACACTTTTACCCTCCATTGCTACGTAACTGAGGCTAAAAGGTAGCTTAGTTGGTGATTTATTTCTCACCGTTAATTTTTAGGGTCTGTTTGATTTTGTGGGAATTGGAAAATATCAAGGAAAAGGGTGTAATAATTATTTCCCAACACATTTACCCATTTCACCCTT
The DNA here is from genome assembly GCA_021015155.1 of Magnolia officinalis. Lineage (NCBI taxonomy): Eukaryota > Viridiplantae > Streptophyta > Magnoliopsida > Magnoliales > Magnoliaceae > Magnolia > Magnolia officinalis. Next base: position 15,168,065 of record JAJHSJ010000014.1, on the reverse strand, counting down.
ACTTATTTGACTACCTACTTTTTGAACACGGAAATCGAAAATCTTGCAAAATATCTGTGGGTCCCACTGTGATATATTTCACTTATCCACACCGTTCGTCCATTATGTCAGATGAATTTATGGCATGAGCCAAAAAATGAGGCATATCCAAGCTCTAGTGGACCACGCCACAGAAAAAGTAAATCATACACTTACCGTTAAAAACTTCTAAGGGCTACTGTTTCTTTTGGTGTGGGCCACTGGAGTATTGGATTTACGTGATTTTTTGACTTGTATATCAAAAGATTGTAGTAAAACGGATGGACGGAATAGATATATCATATACATCACGGTAAGGTTTAAAAAATTTAACTAACACTTTTGAACCAGTTTCCAAGGCAAGAATTACCAGAAATTTTCAAACGGGTAAAACTGTGATAATTAGTCATTTACAGGTATTTGCACTTGCACTCAAAAATCAAACAGGCCCTTAATAAAATGTAAGATCACCTGATGTGTTCCAAATCAGCTCGTGTGACATGAAGGCTTCATACATCTCACGCAAGTGAGTGAACTTATATTTTTTCTTTAATAACATTAACTCTGGAGAGCATGAACAACCATATACACATTCACAAAGGTTTCTTTATAAGCGGCCGTATTCACCTCAATCCAATCCGTTCAAATTATCCTTTTTTATTCTTAATTTTCAAAAAAAAGTTAATTCTTAATTTTTTTAAAAGTTATCAAAATTTTAAAAAATTCTAATTCTTAGGAAATTTTTAAAAGTTCTCAAATTTTAAAAAAGTAGACTTTTGGCCTCGGTTCCTACGTAACTAAGGCAAAATAGTAGACTTTTGGCCTCAGTTCCTATGCAATTGAGGCTAAAAAGTAGACTTTTGGCCTCCATTTTTTTCAACCGAGACAAAAGGGAAGACTTTTGGCCTCAGTTTCTCACCAACCGAGGCAAAAGGGTAAACTTTTGGCCTCAGTTTCTCACCAACCGAGGCAAAAGGGTAGACTTTTGGCCTCAATTGCTCACCAACCGAGGCAAAAGGGCCGACTTTTGGCCTCAGTTTCACCACCGAGGCAAAAGGGCAGACTTTTGGCCTTAGTTTTTCACCAACCGAGGCAAAAAAGCAGACTTTTGGCCTCAATTTCTCAACAACCGAGGCAAAAGGACAGACTTTTTGCCTCAGTTCTCAACAACTGGCAAAAGGGTAGACTTTTGGCCTCAATTTCTCACCAACCGAGGCAAAAGGGCAAACTTTTAGCTTCAGTTTCTCATTAACCAGGCAATAGGGCAGAGTTTTGGCCTCAGTTCTCAACAACTGAGGCAAAAGGGCAGACTTTTAGCCTCAATTGCTCACCAACCGAGGCAAAAGGGCAGACTTTTAGCATCAGTTGCTCACCAACCGAGGCAAAATGGTAGACTTTTAGCCTCAGTTGCTCACCAACCGAGGCAAAAGGGCAGACTTTTGGCCTCGGTTGCTCACCAACTGAGGCAAAATGACAGACTTTTGGCCTCAGTTTCTCATCAACCGAGGCAAAAAGTGAATTTTTAGCCTCAGTTCATTTACAACCGAGGCTAAAAACCATATTTAGCCTCCTTTTTTTGAACTGAGGCTAAAGGCCTACTTTCTTGTAGTGCCACTATCGACGACAACAACCGCCTTTATCAATGTCAGCAATTGTGGATACTAGTGGTGACAGCCGCCTCAACTAGCAGCAGAAGCCATAGCTGCTAGCAACACTAAGCCACTGCATAGAAGCATAAAATCACCTACTTGTGCACAAACTTCTTATTTTTTTCCTACTATTCCAACCACACTTGAATTCCCATGTAATTAAAACCAATAGTTAGATGACTTATCAAAGACAATATTAAAAAAGAGTTTATTGCCTGTTGGTCTCCTTGATGGGTTAAGAAACATAAAGGTAAGGAATTTTTTCAAAAAGGTGGGAGCACACCACCATAACTTTGTTGATTCAAAAAAAAAAAAAAAAAAAAAAAAAAAATAGTTGTATAATCATTCAGGTGGGCACCATAAAAGGAAATGGGCATTACCTACCATATAACACTACTAAATAACACAAACTACAATTTTTATAAGAGAAAAATAAAGCCCTGATGAATGTTAAATACAAACCACAAATATAACTGCACAAAACACAATGGCAATTAGACAACAATAAAAGCCAACACAAGTTGTCTCAATTAGGACAACAAGCAACACTTCCTGAACATTACACTCTATTAATTAACCTATGACACCAATGACTACTCTGAATTTGATTGGAGACCCATCAATCTATGCTTGATCTCAAGCTTGATAATGTAACCGCAACAACCTCAACAAGCAACAGATTAGACAAGTAATAATATCACCTTTTTTATTTGAGTAAAAATTCTGAGCAACCAAAAGGGGTGGGTGATAACAAAAAAACCTAACGATGCAACACTTCCTAAACATTAAACTCCGTTAATTAACATGGGACACCAATGGCTATGATTTTGATTAGCAACCCACCAATCTATGCTTGATCTTGAGCTTGATAATGTAACTGCAACAACCTCAGCAAGCAACAAATTAGACATGTAATAACATCACCTTTTTTATTTGAGTAAAAATTCCAAGCAACCAAAAGGGGCTAGTTATAAATAAAAAAACCTAACACCCCCCATCCAAAAAAAAAAGATTTATTTCATTTCTACCACAATGTTTGATGCTATTGTTGTTGGGAGAACGGCGGAATCACACATAGATGAATCTAGGATAGCAATCTAAAAGCACCAAGTAAAAAGGAAGAAGAACACAATGATTTAACGTGAAAAACCCTTTCGGGAGAAAACCACGGCACAAAGAAATAAAAATTCACTATGAAAGCAGAAATTACAAAGAGAGAAGGCTTACCCGATTCGAACAACCTCGAATATCACCTTTGCTACACCCCTTTAAAACCCTAGAATTACTTAGAAACCTTGGAATGCCTCCAATCCCGTTTACACCCATATATATATATATATATATATATATATATATATATATATATATATATATAAATAATATATAATATATATATATAATATATATATATATATAGCCTTGGAAAGAATCTCATACAAAAAAGAAAACAAATCCCGCAAATCCGCGGCTTTGCGTAAAAACTGCGCAGAATCCTATCGATGTCATCGAAGGCCTTTCGATGGCATTGAACTAACCTTGTCAATTCCATCGAAGGCCATTCAATGGCATCGAACTAATCCTGATAATGTCATCAAAAGCCTGTCGATGGCATTGAAAAAATGCTCAGTTAGTCCAGCAACCAACTAAAGAAAATTCAGAAAATATCGACGAGATTGAGAATTGTTCGATGCCATCGAAGGTGACATCAAACAGACTATCGATGGCATCAACAGACCTTGTATCTGACTTAATTTAAGACATCAAATACAACAATCTACACCATGTCTTCAATCATCAAACGTGTAGCTTTTTGTCCTCTTCTCTTATCTCTGCCTCGCATCATAGCTTCATTAATGTTTCTCGTGCACACTCTGTCTTCCTTTTACGTCATCGCTAAGTCCAGAGAAGTTGCACAAAACTTGAACTTATCTATAGGAACAACTTTGGTGAGCATGTCTACTGGATTCACGCTAGTGTGAATCTTCTCCAGAGTCACACCTCTTTCTTCAAGCACCTATCGGATAAAGTGATGACGAACATTAATGTGTTTAGTACGAGAGTGATAAACAGAATTTTTAGCTAAATTTATAGCACTTTCGCTATTACAATTAACCGGCACGGCTTTCTGCTGAAGCCCCAATTGATTTATCATGCCTCTCAACCAAACATCTTCCTTAAACAATTTTGTCACTGCCATATACTTTACTTCGGTCGTGGAAAGAGCCACTACGGACTGAAGCTTCAACATCCAAATAATTGCTCACCTGCTAATACAAACGAGTATCTTGAAGTCGACTTTTGGAATCCATACTGCCTGCGTAGTCTGAATCCACATACCTTACAAACTTTACCCATGTCTTCTCAAAAGTTAAGGCGTAGTCTTTTGTACCTCGAATGTATCAAAGTAACCATTTCACATCTTCCTAATGTTGCTTGCTGAGGTTTGACATGTATCTGCTCACAACACCAACAGCCTGTAAAATATCTGGTTTCGTACAGACCATGGCATACATTAAACTACCAACCACATTTGAATAGGGCATATGAGACATAACTTGCTTTTCCTCATTTGATTTAGGACATTGTTCTGAGAAAAGCTTGAAGTGAGCGCGTGGGGAACGCTCAAGGCTTTTCCTGATCCATCTCATACTTAATCAGCACCGTTTCAAGGTATTCTACCTATGATAACCAAAGCCTACTCCTCTTCCAGTTTATATAAATATATGTGGCGAGAACCCTCTTTGCAGCCCCCAGATCTTTCATCTCGAATGTCCCTGATAACCGAGTCTTTAGTACATTGATTTCAGATATATCATAATTAGCAATCAACATATCATCAACATACAATACTAAGATGATCAATTTTTCATCACTCAGTGTCTTCTAATAGATATAGTGATCGTATTCACTCCGAATAAATTTCTGACTCAACATGAAAAAATCAAATTTTTTATACCACTTCCTAGGCGACTGTTTCGGGCCGTACAACGACCTCATTAACCTACAAACCTTATTCTCTGCTCCTTTAACTTCGTAGCCCTCGGGTTGCTTCATGTAGATCTACTCTTCCAACTCCCCATACAGGAATGCAGTCTTGTTATCCATCTGTTCTAACTCGATATCGTATTGGGCAACCAGTGCCAACACGAATTTGATAGATACTTGCTTAACCACCGGCACAAAAATCTCTGTGAAGTCGATTCCTTCCATCTAAGCATACCCCTTCATGTTGAGGGTCAAATATTGCATATCAGACCCTAGTTACTGCTTGGATTTATGAACATAATATTATTTAAAGGCCGACTTAATCGTGTTTATGCTGCAGATTGAATTCAGGAGTTTTGATTGTAAAAGAGCACTAAACGTGTGGATTTGACGCTCTGAAGCTACCAAGGCAAGGGACGGATCCCAGGGACCGAATTCACACGCCAGGGATCCGAGGAAATCGAGCCGTTCACTTTGAAAATGGCCTGAAAGTCGTCCAGAACGCAAGATCACAGAGTTCCCACCATCCGTTCGGCTTGAAACTTCATATGTGGACTGAAGACCATAATTTAACCGTACACGTAAAAAATCAGCCATTGGATTGTTTGGAAGTGGCCCAACGGGCAGATCAGCCCCTTAAATCCTTAAGTGGGGCCCACCATATATCTAGATCTGCCTCAATTTCGGTCTCAACTCATTAAATGAGCTGAGGAAATGAAGGACGGAATGGATTTCACACAAACACCATCGTGGGACCAACACATGCAATGCATGTGTACAACTCATGCAAGACCGCATTGCACCAACCTGTGGAAATGGTCAGCAACCGCTGACCCGTGAACTCATCAAAAAAAACAAAAACGGAAATCTCCGTTTTCCTTCCTTCAACAGCGGCCGCACACGGACGATATGCGATTTTGGTAATGGGCCCCACTCATCATATGGATCGGTGATCGGAACCGTCCATGCACTCCAAAATGGGGGCTTGATCATAACCACGGTAGACGTTTGGCCCCAGGCAAAGCGGTTGTGCATTTTCAGTCGGTAAACACCGGATGAACGGTGGAGTAAACTATTGTGTGGACCACACCGAAGTAACGCCAAAAACACCCCTTCTGGGTGGTTTTTCGACGGCGATACAATGGACGGCTTGAATTTCTTCAAAATAACATCAAGTGGACCCCACCAGCAACCTCAGTGCAAGAGCAGAAGCTCTGTTTATACGTCCGCAAAACCCGACCACTGTGGGCCCCACTGCCTTCATAATCACCGTCGGATCGACAATCCGATCCGTCCAGAAGATGCATAGGAGGGTCATAACCCCAACCATGATGTTTAAATGAAAGGCATGGATGACTCTTTCCTTTTAATGCTCCAAACGCAGAACTGTTTGCGTAAATGCCTTCTGCTGCTGCGTAAATCTCTGCGTAGGTAGTTTCTAAAAAGAGCTTCCACTGACTCCGGTTTTTAGACACAACACTAACTTCCAACAACTACAAAAGGGAGGTCTGACGTGAAGAGAAGGGGAGGTGGAGCTTGGAGTTCGGCTTGGGCAGCAGTGGAGGCTGAGAGACAGGGATTTCTTTTCTTTTCTTTCTTCTATTTTTATTTTTACTTTGTCTAAGCGATCAGCCCTCATGGTTGGCTGAACCTCTTAGCTATGGCTAAGAGGTGAAGCTTGTGGTGTGATGGGGAGATTCTACGGCTTGATTTGTGTTTGAATGACTTTGATTTTAGTTGATAATTAAGAAATACTTTAGTTGTTAATGATTTGTTGTGACTGAAATTACAATAGATTTGCAATGACTTGAGTATTTCCTTTTTCCTTTTATGTTTATGATGTCAGGAAGCCCTGTTGTTCACCATCGTCTCCCTGGGCATGGTTGGATGTCGGTACCCTTCCTAACCTTCATAAACATGTTGATTGGTTGGTAATTAATTTAATTCTGTTGTTTGCTTTGTCTCCTGGGCATGGTTAGTGATGGATCCATTCTAATTCATACACCTTTTGACAATTATATCAATGTCAGTTCGGTTAATTTTCATGATTTGTGAAGCAGGCCTAAGATCTCCCTGATCTCTACAAGTGGATCCTCTGAATCCCTAGTTTCCCACTTCTGAATTCTCTTAAATTTTAGATACATATTTCACCATTATTCCTCAAATCACACTCGATTTAGATTTCATCTCATCCTAGTTCTAGTTCTAGTTAGTTTCGGATTACGTACAGGTTTCAGTCCCTGTGGATTCGACCTTGGTCTTACCGAGTTTATTACTACATCACAACCCTATACTTGGGAAGTGAACAAGCTTTTGGCACCGTTGCCGGGGATTGACGGCTACGTAATTTGAAATTAGTTGGTTTAGAATTAGATTAAGATTAGGATTTTACTAACTTTTGTTTTAGATTTTTTTTTATTTTTATTTGATTTCTAGAACTAACCTGTTTCCTCTTTTGTAGGATTCTTAGATAGAAACTTCTAAATGGTAATCCCTTCCTAATTTTTCTCTACTTTTTCTTTTCTAGAATTAGGATTTTAGTTTTAGAGATTTTCTTATTCTAGGTTTCCTTTTTAGAAACTAATTTTTTTTATTTCTATCTTAGAATTTTCTAACTTTAAAATTTTTATTTTTAGGAACTAATTTCTTTTGTTTTGTTTTACAGGATCTAACATAGGAATTTCTAATCTGGTAACTTCGTTCTAACTTCCCCTCCTTTTACTTTCCATGCTGCTGTAGGATTTTTATTTTATTTTAGGAGTAAACTCAGAGTTAAAGTTTCACCATGTATATGCACGAGTGGGAACGTCAGTATGCTGAGAAGAATAACCTATATTGGGATGATGATTATGATAGAAATCAACCAATGTCTCAAAACTATTCTGAACTATCATCGAGAATCGACCGGAATATAAAGATCCACCGTTAAGAAGTCCTTACGTGATCATATGCGGGAGAACATTACACTCCACGGATTAACAAGACAGTACGTGAATGTTGGGGTTATCATAACTATGAGAGTGAGAATTATTATCACTCATCTGAGAAAAAGAAAACAATGCGTGATTATATTATAGTGATAATATGTATACCAACCATCAGATTCTCCCACACATGATCGTATGACTCTAATCAGTGGAACCATCAATGTCGGGAAGATGAACCAACAACATGTTATAGTGATATTCTCTTGGATCCCCTCCCACTTTTGAGAACCAACCAGAAGCGATCCAAGAGGATTCATGTTTTTAATCTAGAACAATTCACAGTATGTTGCAAAAATGATGAAATCATTAGAGGCAATTGAATCGCACCTCAATAAGAGGAACAAGGCTAGTTCACCCCAGTTGCAACCCAGTCCAGAAATACAATGCAATCCTAACTGCATTTAGAGAATTCTGGAATTTAGAATGAAGAGTTGAATTGTGCTAATGAGCATATGGTTCACTTTCCCGATGAGTCGATCTCAATGACTGTTCAAAAGAATGGGGAAGAAACATGGTTGTCTTTCAAATACAGTGATGATGACACACTTTCCTTACATGATACACAGGATCTCAATGATGAGGTTGAGGTTAGTTTATTCGAACCTCAACCAAATTTATAATGTAAGGAAAGCGATCCCATCTCAAGTGTGTACTGCACTGAATTGGAAGCTGAGAAGTTGGGATGAGATGCATGAGAGCACACAACCCAAATTCCCCTGGAATCAATCTCAAGTATGGTCCAGGTCAATGCTCAAGAAGCACACGAAGTGATCGGTCATACTGAGCTACTCCACTCACCTAACATGTCTGATTTAAAAGTGGAAGATGAGCTCATTAGACCGACCCTTCCAACTTCTGTGAGACATGTTTGGACCACTCTCTTGACTGAATGATAATGTGATTCGGGAGAAGGATGAGCTGCTCGCTACGACTCTGGAATTTGAAAACTTTTAACATTCAAAAATAACCGCCTCTTTGTAACCTCATCCACAATTGTTCTAATACTCTTTATTGAGAATACCTTTTTTTGTCTCCTCCTAGTGAGAAGAATAGGAAGAAAAATGCTGCAAAACTCTATATCTATAACATATGTTATACATAGCCTGTACAATATAAGTGACTAGAGGACCACCGTGTTGTAAGCGTCACTTCTACTCTGTTTATCAATATAAACTTCTCATTTCACCATATAGATAAAAATAAATAAATAAATAAAAGTCAGCATGATCCAAAACTCGGTGGGCCACTCCATGGGGAGCAACGTAACTTAAGCGTAAAACATCAAGTTCACGTGGGTGTGGCCAGCTTGACTATTGGATTAGATTATTTTTTTCAAGCTTTGTCCTTATAAGTCTTTTTTTCTTCTTTTTTTCCTTCTTTTTTTCCTTTTTTTCTTCTTTTGTCCCCGAGTCACTCGGGTGGGTCCCACCGGTACTTCATGGGGTTAGATCATTAGGCTTGTCAAGGGGAGATGTGAATTTCATATAATCACCCTTTAATCCCTAAGCTCTGCCGGGCTTTCTGTAGTGTCAGTGTGACATCCACTCTATTCATCAGTTTGGCTAACTTAAGTTTGGACATGAGTCCAACAATTGGGTAAATCCAAAACTCAAAGTAGATCACACTACAAGAAATAGTTTGCATGAAAATGCCTACCTCAGTGTTCATGAGGCGATTTCCACTGGGATGAAGGGAAAACACAAATATAAGTCGTTGGTTAAAAAGTCAACTTAAGTTTGGACATGAGCCAAAAAATGGAGAATCCCAAAACTCAAGTTGGTCACACTACAAGAAATAGTTTGGATGAAAATGCCTACCACAATGTTTACGAGGCGATTCCCATCGGGACAAAGGGAAAACACAAATATAAGTAGGCTAAAAGGTAACTTAAGTTTGGACATAAGCCAAAAAATGAGGTAAATCCAGAACTCAATTGGATTACACTACAAGAAATCGTTTTAAATGAAAATGCCTACCACAATGTTTATGAGGTGATTGCCATCCGGTTGAAGGGAAAGCACAAATATTAGTCTAATCCAAAATTTCTATAGCCGAGTATTTCAATTGTAGATGATCGTTCCCCATTGTTTCTCTTGGTGTGGTATCTGTCTGATTTCTTATCTCACGATCTAAAATAAACGGGCACAAGCAGTGGAATTAACATAGAAATCATGGTGAGCCTCATAAGGCTCATGGTGATAGGGGCTCTCTGTAACCATGATTACAGAAAATTGGGATCTCTCAATGGGCTAGGCCAACTCATGGGCTTCTAGGCTGGGCTAGCATTTGGACCAAGGTTGGGCTCCCAAGAGATGAGCATGTGTTTGCTTCTAAGGCATTTTAGTTTCCAACCACATCCATGCCATCCACATCCTACCCTACCCGGCTATATAAGCCGAAAGTGGATCTGGACGCCATGTGGAGCAAGAGAGTGTAGAAAGAAGATTCTGAGAGAGAGGAGAGAGAGAGATCAGAGGCGCGGGGGGGGGGGGGGGGGGGGGGGGGGGGGGGGGGGGGGGGGGGGGTGGGGGGGGGGGGGGTGTATAAGAGAAAAGAGACGGGAATGATAGGCGAGCCATCCTCACCTTTCCGTCACTACGGCCCATTCCAGTGAGTTGAGATCTTAAAATAAGTCAATGCAACAGATATATGGAATGAATATCACGCAACTATTTTGAGCCCAGAAGAACATTTACGGCACGGTCTCCACACACAAGCACCTTGTTCAAGTTACTCATATTAAAAAAGAATAGCAAAAGCAAGCGGGTGCAATCTACGTCATCCCTTGCATGGTAAAATCTCAATTGTTCCTTGCCAAGTTGCTACATTCTATGATGAATTTACCCCCTTGACCAACATTGTGAAGACTAATTGCAAGGACATAAATGTCCAGAGCTGTTGGCGTTATATACAGTAGAGATGCTAGAGATACACATACATGGATTACGAAACATCAATACTCCGCACAATTCAAATATTCAATAAGAGAAACACATAGGTGGGAAGTATGTGAAAAATCACCTCCAAGACAAATCACAATAAACACATGGAATGTGAGCATGTATCTGATATAAGGATCAACAAGACAAATCACAATATTGGATTCTTTTTCTTTTCTTGTCACAATGAAAAATCAATTCTTTCAACGCCCACATCACAATATGAGGATCAACAAGACAAATCACAATATTGGATTCTTTTTCTTTTCTTGTCACAATGGAAAATCAATTCTTTCAACGCCCACATCAATTGAAATGCATCATGCAAAAAGAGAACAAAAACTCAGGAGGGAGTAGCCACTCTAAATGTGGCCTGGCTAACCTCCCTCTGTCAATCTTCTTAACGTCCCAAGAGCAGATATTTGAAGCAGAGTCCTGCAATTAGATAGTGTGTTAGATATTTCCCAGGGGAGTCACCTAACTTCAACCAGCAATTTCACTGATACATTCTCAATACAATAGGATACGTTTCTGACATTGCTTATGATAAACATGTTTTCAGTAACATTTGGTAAATAATATCAATTGTGACTTGTAAGACAGCCTGATCACTGTAAATTTACCATAAGATCATACTTTGCCAATTGCCTAATTCTTACCCCTCGATTTGTTAGCGTTCCTTCTAGATTTTGAGCATTTCCTAGCTGTGATTACGTGATGGATGGATGTCCCATCTGATATGATATGCCATCTCTAGGATGGATGTCTAAGATCTAACTACTGTGTTTATTGCCTATTTTCTAACCATTAGATCTGTTAGCTTTCGTTTTCTGGATTATAAATTTTTCTTGTCCATCCAAAAATGTGAGATGGTTCGTCACGGTCCATTAATTGGAATGCCCGAATCCACCACTTCAGTATACCAATGAAGGGTAACTTGGGGTGGATACATTGTAATAAATACTAATGATGAATGTGGGTTCTAAAAAATTGTTGTAATTTTTCTTCAGGGTATGTTTTGGCATAAGTTCCTATTTGTTTCAATAGCATTAAGGTAGGAGAAAGGGTAACATACTGAAGGAATTCACCCAAGAAATGACCAAACAAGGCACCCGTGCCAATGCGGCATAAGCAAGTGAGATCAACCACGTTCATCAGGTGGGGCCTGTTGTTGATGTTTTAAATCTGTAAATAACAGGGTCTGTAGATGCCATCGACAGACGCTCAATGCCATCAACAGACCGCTCAATGTCATCGAGCAGATGTCGATGCCATCGACAGATGTTCGATGGCATCGGAAAAATCCAGAAAATCCATGTTTTTGTTGTTGGAACGTTTTAGTGTTTTACTCGATGTCATCAAACGTGTTCAATGCCATCGACAGACTGCTCAATGCCATCAACAAACCGCTCAATGTCATCGAGCAAATGTCAATGCCATCGACAGATGTTCGATGGCATCAGAAAAATCCAAAAAATCCATGTTTTTGTTGTTGGAACGTTTTAGTGTTTTACTCGATGTCATCAAAGGTGTTCAAAGCCATCGACAGACCGCTCAATGCCATCAACAGACCGCTCAATGTCATCGAGCAGATGTCGATCCATCGACAGATGTTCGATGGCATCGAAAAATTCAAAAAATCCATGTTTTTGTTGTTGAACGTTTTAGTGTTTTACTCGATGTCATCAAAGGTGTTTAATACCATCGACAGATCATCAAGCCATCGACAAATCATCTATCCATCGAAGTCCCATCTAATGTACCATCGAGCAGGTGCGCAGAATTGCGTAAGTGCGGGATTTGTTTCCTATTCCGATTGTGATACTATATGATACTATATATGTCGGGTGTGATCGGGATTTGGGAAGGAGTAGAGGAGTTCTAGGCTTTCTAAATTTATTCCTAAGGGTTTCAAAGGCATAGCTTGGGTTTGTGAAGTGGATTCGAGGCTTGTTCAAATAGGTAACACTCTATCTCTTGTATTTCTGCTTTCATAGTGCATTACTCTTCGCTTTGTTCCCGAAAGGGTTTTTCCACATAAAATTCGGATTGTTTGTGTTTGGACTTGGTTGTGCGATTGGTAATACTTTGCTTGATTCATCTCTGTGTGCTTCTGCGGTTCCCCAACAGGGCCATGGACATGACCAAAAATAAGAACAATCTACTCATTAAGCAGGGCCATGGGCCTACACGGATAAGGCACATTTGGATTGGGGAAAAAGGAAAACAAAAGAATGAAAAGAAAAATGTGATGATTATCCAATGATGGATTCCCAAGGATTCTATGGTACTATTGAACTATGGATTTCATTTTTTGAGATCTTGTTTGGATGGCAAGTGAAATTTTCATTTTTTGTAAGACTGCTCATCTCGTATCTCGTGTTAAGGAATTTGACTATGGAAAAGTGTAATGATTTCATTTAGAGTTCACTACTGCTTTTGTTATGGAAACATAGTGAACGCCCCATCATGAGATAAGTGTTTCCTTTCTTTCGCTTTCACTCAATCCAAATAGACCAAATGTACACGTGCCCCTCCTGAAGAGTAGACTAGCCTGATGTCAAGTCAAAGAATGTTTCTAGTGGGCCCACCTTATGAATGGCCAGATCTCACATACTTCTACCATTCATAAGGAGGTATATATTGGCATTGCATTGCCTTAAACATTCTCCTTGTGGTATTTGAGCATTACATCACCCCCAAAAACTAGGAGAAGGTTTCACTGCAAGAACAAAAACAAGGAAACCTTGGAAGGCTATCAATTACCTGTTTCTTTCTCTCTACAATGTAGAATTCGTACACGTGAAAAGATCATCATGATTGGCTCCGGCGACCTTCTGCTTGCTTAAGCTTGTCCATGAGTAGATGTGCTACTGATTTGAATCCTTTCTCCCGGGCTTCTAGTTAACCACATTGGTTTCCATTAGCAAAACCACATTGCATCAAGGTGTGTTTGGATGAACTATCAAAGTGAATTGCAATTACCACTCTAGTCAAGTAGAATTAATCAAAATGTATTTTCCTTCCATAGAACTTGTATTGCGAATCTTGACTCTAAATCTCAACTAAATCAAATTCAAGTTGGACTTGAAAGAAATGCAACTACAATTTGAGGGCTACTTCCTCACTATGAACACTGGGACATAACGCTAATTTATGTTTTTTTTCTCATAATTTACTGAGTGTTTGCAATTCAATCCCTTGTGCATCCAACCGCAGCCTTGATGAGCAAAGAAACATGTTATAAATCACAACAAAAAACACATATAAACCTTCGAAAATGGCTATTCCGGTGGGTGCAATCTTTCGCTTCTTCAAACAAATGGAGCTGTCCAAGGAAAACAGAAGTTGTGTCAGAGGAATAACACATTCAAAGAGGCTTGTAGAAGCACATTGCTGATATGGAACATGTGCGTAAGATCCAAGATGGTATTACAATGTACAAAACCAGGCTGTTCACTCCTCAAGTGGACCACAATGTACAAAACAAAAAGAAAATGCCTAACAAAACTTTTCTAGCCATTCATTTTGTTCTACATCCTATGGCCTATCTGACGAGTGAAATGGCATGACTCTTAGAACCTGAGATCTAACCAGTATGGCCCTCCAAATGGAACACTCGCATCCTGCACACGTACACCATGTCAGCACAAATGCTTACGTATGATGGGTAGGGCCCAACATGTGTGGGCATCGCAAACTTCCGTATGCATGATCACTAGAAAGAGGAATTGATCTCATGCCTAGATATACACTGAAACTCATAGCATAAACTATAAGTTTGGATACCACCAAATAAGTTACTTTTTCTACTTACAGCAGTTGATTAGTAACTTAATTGAGATAAGTAAGTTTGGTTTATGAACAATTATAAGTAGCTTTTTTATTTAAAGTTACTTAATCACTTCAGTTTAATAAGTAGAAATCAAGACAAGCTACTTAAGGTATAAGTAGCTTATCTTGAGTAACTTACGATCCAAACACCCCCTATATTTCCACAATCCAATTGCCGCACATGTGACCTATTTGGACTGTCAGATCAATGGACCAGCTGGTATTGTCAGATTCTCAGCGGTGTTCATATCCATCAATTTAAATTGTACTAATGTGTGGCATGCGAGGATGAATACCTGTTACAGATCCAGAATGGTTTTAGTCCTTGGTCCTCAATGCAATGTGGGCACATCCATTTCTTGTTGTTCCTTACTTTCTCCATCTCTATCAGATGAAAAGGCATCAAAAGATTAGTTTTCAGGAAGATTTGCTATTATATAGCTCGCATCTCTCTCTCTCTAAATGCATAGTGATTGGGGTTTTTCAGTAGATGACGACCATGTGAACAGACTATATCCCAAAAGCAAAGCAATCAAACATTGGAAGCTATCCAATTAGTGGCCTTCCAAAGGATTGGTTAGAGCAACAGTCTGCATTCAACCAGAAAACTAGATGGATGGACAGAGTTTTCCAATCACTATGATTTCGGCTACAGCGCATCTAGATGAATCTCAATCATCATATAGTTTTTTTTTTCATTCAAAAGGCTAAGAGGGGCAGTTATAGATGGAATTTTACCTTCTCCATACCTAACCTTGAGACAAGCTCGACAAAGAACGCCATTGCTAGAATGGCAGACCGAGCAATCCGTCTTGCCTGATCAGGACATTTGGAAATTGTGACATATTGAAGTTTGTATGTAATGTCAAATAAATGCCAGATAACTAAAATAGCACTTACCTATACATGGCTGATCGATATCACCATTTCCACACCGCTTGCAATCTTCCTCTCCACATAGCTTTTTCTGCCTGCATTGACATATTTGGAAAATTACAAAGATCAAAAATGAAAATAACATCCCATTTTTGTAAGAGAATGAAAAGAATTCTCTGTGCCTATGCCTGAACCAATGGCATTTCTGTTCAGGCTAGCACTCTGTTTAGGTGGGCCCACCTTTCAATGATCCATACCATTCATATCACTGGCCCACTGCATGAAGGACCAAGAAACTCTTCAAGTGGATGACGCACTCAATGAACCAGTAGACCTTCTTTCCAATTGCATATGAGATATTGGCAATATTTTAACTGTTACCATATAGTTTCTGGCAAATAATTAGAGGGCTAGTATTTTAAGATGCAGTTTTCCACTAAGATGCACCAAACGAAGGGTTTGGATTCCCAACCCAGGGGACCAACTTGTACTTAATGCTGGCCCAAAATAAAATCCAGCCGAGCAAGGTTTTTTAGCCATTTCTTGAAAGTTGAAACTACTTAAATTCCATTTAGTCACTGGAAACAGATGAAAAAACTAAAGGGCCGCTTCTTGCGATAGAATTCCAAACATGATGAAAATGGTATACTGCTCTAGGGGCGTGCTGGAGTTGCACTGGTACCACCATAGCTTACAGTAGCACTAGGCAAATGTGGGGCCAAGTGATGTGTTCACACAATCCAACCCATCCATTAGATGTGTCACCTCAGAAAAAACGCCACGGCATGAAAAATCAAGCCGATCCAAAATTTAGATGGGCCACAGCACAGGAAACATATTGAAAGGGAACGCCCACGTTGATTACTGTTGAGGGATCCATCATGTTGTGTATATATAATCAAGGCTGTCCGAGCCCTTCATCCAGTCAAGATGAAGAGCCAGACCAAAATTCAGGCTGTTTTCTGAGTCAGGTGGGGCCCTTTGAAATTCAATGGTGGGCATTCCCTACCAGCTCTTGCTGTGGCCCACCTTAGTCCTGGATCAGGCTGAATTTTGGGTCCTAGGGGAGTTGACGCATCTGATAGACGGTCAGATTGGGTGAATACATTGTGGACCCCACATTTGCCTGGTACCAACTGGAGCAAGCCCCTACTATTCCATTCTCCTAAACCGACCCAACTACCTTAAACAGTAACTATCATTTGTATGAATTGTGCACTGAAAATTGGTGCATAAACCATCTCTACCCAAAATCAATTCCAGTGCCCGCCAACCCCAACAAGTTTAATGGATGGCTCACGACCAAAATACTGCGACAATCGGATATTCCTAACCGTCAGATCAACGGCCAGCACTTGAAGAGTGAAGAAATTGGTCTACAGAGAAAGTTCATCAATCAAGGGGTCCTTGCTCTTGCTCCGGTGGTAGACTCTCAGGAGTTTCAACACCGGGTCAAGGGTTCGAGTACCCATAGGTGGTGAAATTCCACTAGCGTGAGTGTGTGGGAGTGTGTGTGCGTGTTAAAAATAAAAAAAATAATAAAAAAAATAAAAAAAGGTTCATCAATCAAACAGTTCTGATCATTTGTTTTTGCGGTCTTCTTAGCCATGGCCTACTCATGAGTTGTCTCATCCATAGGTTCGAATTGATGAACATGAGCAGATCACTAGAGAGGCAGTGAGTTTCAATGTTCAGATTCTGCAAATGAGTACTATGTGAATAAATCTTCCAAAGTACAAATTACCAACTTAGGACAATAGTAACAAAGAAGAAGGTCCATTAGTAGGGACATTCCAGGATGGGACCCACATGGTAGCCCCACAGCCAAAAAGTTAAACTAGCTTATGATCCTGGCTGTTGGTGAAATTAAAAGCATCCAGAGCATTGAGTAAAAGGACAGATTAAAAACCTGCAGAAATGGCAACAGATACCCAAAATAGAATTATAAACACTCCCTCTACTCTTGCTATCACAGCGTCGGGCAAGAACATCTGGAGGAAGCTGCAGATCCGAAGGATGGATGCTCAGAAAAGGAGCATTCGCGGGCCTCGTCTCTTCTTCATCATCTCCTCTGTTGAACAATCTCCTTGGCATTGGTCGAGTCCGCTCAGAGAGACCAATTTTGTCTAATCACAAGAGTGGAAATCAGGAAAAAAAAAATGAAATAACCAAAAAACCCAATTAGAAAATCGAAGAGAACCTGTCAGAATCAATTTTGGGTCGGCGGATTTTCCCTTCAATCGATCGGAACGGCGCAGGCATGTGCGATCATAGATGGCTTTTTGGTATTTACGGATGGGAGTCTTGATGGGTTTTGTAGAGGAGATGATGGAATGAAGGTCAGAAGCAGTTTTTTCTAGTCCAAGAGAAGCCAGTCGAGCCTTTTTTCATGGAAATAGAAAAGAAATCGTTAGAAAATGAGAAGAGAGAGAGAAACGAGAGACGAGAGAGAGAGAGAGAAAGAGAGAGAGAGAGAGAGAGAGAGAGAGAGAGAGAGAGAGAGAGAGAGAGAGAGATGAAATGGACCTGATTTTCAGATATTCGTGCATTTCGGAGATTTTCATAGTCGCTCTTTGCTCTGAGTCTTCCCATGGCTTCAATGGAGAGAGAGAGAGAGAGAGAGAGAGAGAGAGAGAGAGAGAGAGAGAGAGAACTTTGGTGTCGCGGAGAAACGAAGTGAGAGTTGAGTTGCCAACGGCTACTTTCGGGTTCTTTTCAAATTCGAAAGAAATGCTACTGTGCAGGTCGCCGTAAAAAGCTATTATGTGCAGCTCCCTACTCACAGTAGACGTGGCCAATATTTTTTGTGATCAGGACCGTTGATCTTCTGAAACACTTCACAGTAGGATAATTCAAATACTAAAAAGTTGTAAAATAGATTTTCTTTTGACTTTTGATTGTTGGATGTTAACCATTAATCTAACCATTCCTTTTGTAGGCCACTGATTGTGTGGAATAGCTGTTCATTCAAGTCAGCCGGGTGTAAACAATTTCAATCTCCTTTATTTTGGGTATCACCTATCCATGTGGTGGCCCACAGATGTAGAGCGGTTGGCAGACACTTTCATGTAAAGATGGACCACAGAAGGCTCGATGAGAGGTGGAAGTGATCAGAACCATTTGAATCCTAGAGCAAGCTTATCTCACACACCAGAATGAGTTTTTCAATGTACCATATATGATTTTGAGCAGGAGAAGCTACTTTAGCCACCCAACCCGGCTACCCGACTTATACAAATTTAGCATATCCACAGTTGAAACTTCATTTTAATTTCGTTTTTGCTGTTTATAATAAGTTTTAGTTCAATCATAACTCTTAATCCTTTGAAATTTAGGAGTTATGCCCAACACGAAATGGGCTTAGAAAATTTAGAAGAATAACGTGGTTAGGCCAAATTAGACACCCACTATTATTGACCAAAAATCATGAAGTCCAATAGAAATCATGAGGGTCTTGTAAGTCACAAATTTTCGGAAGTTTGAGTTTGAGTTTGATTCTAAAACTTCTTCCTAGATTTGGTATCATGATTTAAAGAGTTGTAAATTCATTTTTTTTATTATGAACCAATTTACTTTTGAATTTTTTTTAGAATTTTTTTCTATTTTCCTATCTTTCATCGTGGATTCAAGGAGTCTCTATGAGGAGTCCAGATAAGCTCCCTAGATTCGAAGTAATTATCCCCTTTGAGGAAGACAATGATCGACCTCATCACGTCCATCCCTGCGTCACCCACTAGAGGAACAATGCCCATAATGGTTTTCCATTTTCAGTGTGTACCTGAACAAATATTTGCATTAGGGGTCGTTTGGATGGCTATAAATTTTTTGTTGTAAATACATTACACCTAAAGAGAGTTTCAGGTGTAATTGGTTTATATGTTATTCATTTTGACTTTTAACTGGTAACTTGTTTACTGGTAAATAGATTGTGTGCTTGTCTAGTTCGTAAAGTGTTTATAATAAATAAAGTATGTATTCATATGAGAGAGCTTGGTCGACGAACCTTTCAAAATCTACAAAAATTACGTAAGAAAGACTTAATTTTTTTAGGGCCCTAAAAAGACATTAAAGCATGCACACACTAAACGGATTGAATATTTTCTACCCATCATAGTTGAGCCCCAAATGTAATCCAGAAGTTTTTTATGCTAGACATCCCATCTTTCCCTTGTGTGGTCCATTTGATAATGAACGAGCTGTTTTTTAAGGCCACAGGAGAGCATCAATGAAAGTACATGATGGATAAATTGGATATACCATACACATTAAGGTGGGCCCCACATATTATGAGTGTATATTATCCATCGTGTTCTAACATGTGTAATTTGAAATAAGGCTTTTTACCAGGTTTCGGATTATAGCTAAAAGCTATAATTTATTTACAACCTGTGGGGCATTTACAATCAAATACATGTATCTAAACCGACCTTGTAATAAAATTACCTGTAATTTTTACAACTTAAAAGACTTTACAAGCATCCAAACACCCCTTTAGAGAAGAGCTACGGTAACCTTGCAGAGGCGATCTGCAGTAAGTTAGAGATTACCAAATGACATGCTTGCTATGTAATTGATTCAAAATAAACAGTCAAAAGTATGTCTCAGTTTAGATATATCATCAACCTAAAATTAAGAGTTTTTTTAATTTGTCCGGTTGGTTGACATTTAATGGATGGTTAAAATGAAAAAATATACAATGGATCTGCTTCAACAAACAAGTGTCCACGAATCAGATGTTATTATTGTCGAGACAATCTAATTTTGGGATGTAACTTACAAAAAGTGGGTTCCGTAGGTTTAGTCGGCCCACCGTGAATGTATATAGTTTATCCACGCAGTCCATCTGTTTTTCCAGCTCATTTTAGGGGTTGATCTTAAAATTGAAGCATATCTAGAAAATGGGAATAATAATTCCCATCGTTGAAACCTTCCTAGGGTTCATAGTGATGTTTGTTTGTTATCCAATCTGTTTATAAGATCAAACAGAGATGGATGAAGGGAAAACACAAATATCAGCTCGATCCAAAACTTTTGTGACCTCAAGACAATAATTTTTCAACAATAAACGTTCATTTCACACTATTTCCTGTGGTGTGGTCCACTTGAGCTGTGTATATGCCTCATTTTTTTGTCTCAACCCTAAAATTATCTGTTAAAAATGGATGGATGGAGTGGATAAAATACATAAATCACGGTGGGATCCACAGAGTTTACTCAGCACGCAATCAGCTTCCTAGGTGTCAATGGGCCGGGCATGGGCCTGCCAAAATCAAATTTTTGAATAGCCCCAGCCTGTAGCCTACTTCCGAGTGTTGCTTTTATAGTTTTATTTCATCCTCTGACCAGATTGTGATGATACGTGCACTCGCATTTGTAAATGTTGCAATGGGAGCGGATTAGGTGCGGCACTTACCGTGGGGCCACCTTGATGCGCTGTCCATCTGTTTTTTTAGATCATTTTAGGGCCCAAAAATGAAGCAATCCAAATTTCGAGTGGACCATAATATAAGAAATAGCTGTGATTGAACACTGCCATTAAAAAAATCATAGGCCCGTAGTAATGTTTATTTGCCATCCAATCCATTGATAAGGACACGCAATCCTGAATGAAAGGAAAAGACAAATATAAGTTTGATCCAAAACTTTTGTGGCTTAAAGTTTTTAATGGCCAATCAGCACCTTTTCACATGGCATGGTGCACCTGACATTTGGATCTGTTTCATTTTTTATCTCATCCCTTAGAATGATCTAGAAAAACAGATGAGATTTGGATCTGTTTCATTTTTAGCTCATTTCTTAAAATGATCTACAAAAACAGATGAATGGCATGGATATAGAATACATACATCAAGATGGGGCCCATAGTAATGATCGCACCATCTTGGGTCTGGTTGGGCCACACCGCTCCCCAGTTGCATGTAGGGCTGTCAATGGGCCAGGCTAGCCTGTCGGGTTTCTGGGCCGGGCTCGAGCTTAAGATCGAAGCCATTGTAAAGACAGCCAGGGTTGGACTAGATCTTAAAAAGATCTTTGGGCAGGGCAGTGTGATTTCTGAGAGGAAATATTGAAAATTCATAAGTTGTAGCATGCAATTATGAGTGGCAGCTTGATTGTGTCCCACCATGATGTTTGCATAAAATCTACCCGACCATTAGATGCATCACGCTTTACTAGGCTGAAGGCCCAAAACTCAGCCCCATCTTTGATTCATATGGACCACAGGAATGGAAAGTGTATAAAGAAATGTTCACCCTCCACACTATTTCCCTTAGTATGGCCCACACAAACCGCGGATGGTTCTTATTTTTTTAGCCCTAGCCATAAATATTTGTATATGATCTAATGGTTGGAGTGAATTTTATATAATTATCATGGTGGGCCTTGTGACAATTAAGGGTGGATGTCTGTCCAATTGTTTCCTTTGGTGTGGGCCACCTAAATCATGGGTTAAAATGATTTCTCAGATATGAACCTAACATAGGATTTAGCATGTAATGGTCAGTGTGGATTTCAAAATATATATTAGGGTGTATCCTTAAAAAAAAAAAAAAATCGTTGGTAGGTTCATCTGCCAGCTGTTCCAAAATTTGTTCTCAATTGATTGAAAAAAAATCTGTAGGGTCACTGTGGATTTCAAAATACAGGATTTAGCATGTAACAGTCAGTGTGGATTTCAAAATATATATTCTGGTGGACCCTTAAAAAAATCATTGGCAGGTTCATCTGCCAGCTGTTCCAAAATTTGTTCTCAATTGATTGAAAATAAAAACAAAAATATGTAGGCAAGCATGCCCTTGATCTTTTACTCGGCCGACTTTGATATAAATGAGAAATCAACTCTCTTATACACTATCATATCTTCCGATGGTTTTTTTTCCCACTGTACGACCCACTTGTGGGCCACGCACCTTACTAAGCCCACTTATTCTTACCTTCCAAGAATAAGCCCCTTCTTTGCGGATGACAATTCACAAGTCCAAAATGCCCTTGCCTTTCTACAAACGCACATTCGAAAGCTGAAGGCCACATCTCCTTCAAAAATTTCTCCGATTCTTTTTTCCTCTTCTTGATCCTTCACTCTAGTAAAAAAACCTCATTTTCTGATTACATCACCCCCCTTTGTAACTGGCCACCCTAGAAGTAAAACCTCCATTTTACAGCTTTCTTTTCTCCCCTTTTGTGAGTCTCCACCCTAACAGTAAAACTCTCATTTTCACCTTTATTTGGTCAAGAATACACTCGCTACCCACGTCATTTTTTACTTTTGTCAACCCAAGACAGGACGAAAATGGTCCCCCCATCAAAGGCGAATGGCAGGTATATTTGAGATCCCTGCTTTCAATTTATGGACCCCACTGTATTTTATATAATATATCCACATGGTCCACAATCCTCTTTATTTTTTTTTAAACATTGTATGGTATGGCATGTCCCGATAAACGAGCAAATGCAATGCTCAATTGGCCCACATTGAGGGTTTTTTAAACAAAGAACGAAGACCGATGTGAAACAAATAAGGAAGACCGATGTGAAACTGAACGAAGACCGAGGGCCCACTGAGTTAATAGACCGAGGACCCACTGAGTTAAATTGACCGCGAACTGAGTTAAATCTACCACGAAGTGAATGGAATTGACCGTGAACTGATTTAAATCTACCGCGTTGTGAATGAAATTCACCGAGGACTAAGTGAAATTCGACTCACAACTACAAGAAACCGACATCTTGACCGAGAACTATGTGAAATTGAACGATAACTGTTTGAAATTGACCGATAACTGCTTATCACTCACTTATCGGTCAATTTAACTTAGTTCACGGTCATTTTAACTCAGTTCGCGATCAATTTCACCATGTCCGCGGTCAATTTAACTCAGTTCTTAGTAAATTCCATGATATTCGCAGTTAATTTAACTCAGTTCAAAATGCTAATTTGAAATAGTTGTTGGTCAATTTCCATAGTCCAATCAATCTCACTTAGTCCCCGATCAATTTCACTTAGTCTTTGGTCAAACACAATCAGTTCGTGGTAAATTTAACTCAGTTCGCAGTTAATTTCAAATAGTTCGCGGTGAATTTCAGCCAGTTCGCGGTCAATTTCAATCAGTTCGCGGTCAATTTCAGTCAGTTCGCGGTCAATTTCATTCACTTCACGGTCAATTTCATTCAGTTCGTGGTCAATTTCAATCATTTCGCGGTCAATACCATTCATTTCGCGGTCAATCTCAGTTAGTTCACGGTCATTTTAAGTGATTTCGCGGTGAATTTCAGTCAGTTCGCGATCAATTTCACTCACTTCGCGGTCAATTCCACGACGTTCTTAGGCCAAAATGTAATATATAACTCAAAAATTTGACCGATAATGAGTGAAATTGGCCGCAAACTAGTTGAATTTCACCTATGTGTCGGTCACTTTGACGTGGAATTCGTCTAAATGATCGATAACTACTTTTTACCAAGAACTTGCGAAAATTTACCGACAACTTCATGAAATTGACTGATAAATGAGTAAAACAGGCCGAAAACTTGTTGAAAATCATTTATAAGTCGGGCACTTTCACTTGGAATTCGCCGAAAATGACCGCCAACTCAGAAAATTGACACTATAATTTATGATTTTTCACCACAACAAGTCGACTTTCACATTATGCTTCATTAAATAATGAATGTTATTGTTGATATAATTTCCAATTCATCCTTGTAGATGACAAACCCTCGCCTAAGGAATTTGGTGCTACAGTCCCGAACCAGTCATGCAGGTGTTCATTGACATGGTGGTTTGATATCGTGAAGAGTGGTTTGGAGAAGAATGACAGCAGATTAAATATATTTAGGCAGTCTCCATTCTCGTTTCTACTACGCATTACATCATTTAGGTTTATAGGAGCTTTGTTTCACATACTTATTGAGAGATACAGAAGTAATCTCGTATTCGAGATACAGGGGAACCGTTTAAAATTTTTGAAGATGGACTTCACCCTAATAATAGGGCTGAAGACTGGTGACCTCTCCATACCTAATATTCATCGTTCCAAGAAGTCAATAAGAGAGAAATACTTCAAGGAATATCTTATCCTAAGAAAGCACGTTCAGGAGGTGTTCAATAAGATAGTTAATAGCAATAAGCACGAAGATGTCGTGAAGGTAGCCTTAATATTATACGTAGAGTGGTTTGTTAGGGGAACCGACACGAATATTATGTGTTGTACAGAGTATATCGACTTTGTGGACTCGTTGGAAGACTTTAATATCTACCCTTGGGGTAGTTTGGCCTTCCATACGATGACTGAAAGGATCGAGAGTGCCTTGATGGTATCACATGGGTTTCACTACAATGTCGATAGCTACATATTTCCCCTACAAGTAAGGATTCTTTCCTTGTCTATTTTAATTTATAGTTTATACGGAACTATATTTATTTAAGATCATCTTGCTATTTCATTGTAACAGATATGGGCCCTTGAGAGAGTATCGGCTCTCCGAGAATGTATCATTTCATATGTTCCCTCCCAAATCCCAAGATTCATACAATATTAAGGATGGAAGGGTTGGAGGTATAAGAAAATTCATCAAATACTTAAGAGTGAATATGTAAGTCAATTTTTATGAGTTAAGTGGTCACTTATTGAAATATATATGTTTTTGTACATGAACATGAAGAATGTTCTCTTGCAAATTGAGATAATTCTTACCTTAGAACCCACCATTGAGGAGCTCGAGTCGGATGCCGTTCGTTTGGTCCGTAATAGATCTCACATAAGATGTTAGAAAAGTTTTCTTTTATGTTGAGATTTTTTATATACTTTGACATGTTACATATTTGATATATACATTGCCTCATTTTGTAGGGCATTAAAGATAATGATGGTGAAGATATTGAAGAGGATGAGAGAGAAGGAGAAGGAGAGGCCGGGGGAGAGGATGAGGGAGAGGGAGAGGGAGAGGGAGAGGAAGAGAGTGATGATGAGGGAGAGGGAGAGGATGAGGGAGAGGAAGAGAGTGATGATGAGGGAGAGGGAGAGGGGGCGGGATTGCAATTGACAGGAGAGTTGAGGGAGGATAGTGAGGAGCTGAAGGTGGAGAGGCTATAGGGAAGAGTTGAATCAAAAGGAAAAACATATAGATGAGAGGGAACGCGAATTAAAAGAGAGAGAAGAATCGATAGAGAGGGAAAGAGAAATAGCAATTAAGGAGAGGGAACTAATGGTAAAAGAGAAAGAAGCCTTGAGGTTAGAGAAAGAAGAGTTGAATGAGAGAGCGATTTTGAAGATGGAGAGGAAAATGCTATTGAGGGAGAAGGAAGAATTGAGGATCAAGAATGAGGTATTGAAGAAGGAGAAGGAAGAGTTGGAGGAGGGTAAGGTGGAGTTGAAGAAGTAGATTGAGGCATTTCTTATAGAAAAGACGCAGTTTTGGAAGGAGTTAGAGAAGGAGAAGGAAGAGTTTGAGAAGGAGGATGAGGAATTGGAACATACGGAACAGGGGAACGAAGAGGTGGATGTTCAACACTCGAATGCGTTAGACGTTAATGTATGAGAGAAATCACTGTTGTCCATTCCAGTCCATAAGAGGAGAACTAAGAGGGTCATGAAGCCGTCTGTCTACAAGCGTTCTCTATTCACATCCATCTCTGCCATCCAAACAACTCCAAGCAACGCCGTCGACTCTGAGAAACCGAAACAATTTTATACTTCTCCGATACCCTTCCAAGCCAAGATTGATCCATTTAGGGTTATATCGAAGGAGGAACTGCATGAACTAAATTGTTGGGCCAACGCAAATAAAGACTCAGCGGATTTTATTTGGGTCAAGACCATATGGGAGAAAGATACCTAGGTTGATAGCATGGTAAGTAATTCACATACATACATAAATCCATGTGTATTCAACTCTTATATTAGACTAGAGTTTAATCCGTCATCTTTATTGATTAGGTTATTGACAAATACGTTGATTTCTTGGAAAGAAAGCATAGTTCATTTCTAACTTTATATACTCAAGACTGCAAGTTTTGCCCCACATTTTTTCTGGTAACGGTATGATTTGGATTATGGTTACTATGTTATTTGTTTATATGATATATGTTCTAATTTTGTATTCTGTCTGTAATAGTCATGTCTCGACCTGCATATGTCAACATTGAGAATGTACCGAGACATTAGCAATGAGGAAGAGCGTGCAGTATTACAAGTAGATAAACTCACTGTGAACAGCATTGCTAAACCTCAAGAAGGGCAGAAGCCCATGTGGCAGTATGAACAGGTAATGATGTCGTTATATGTGATCAACTCTGGGTGTACCCATTTCTATAATTTTACTAATAATATCTTATCTTGTCAAATATGGACAGGCATACGTACCAATCAACCACGCTAACAGATATTAGTACCTCATGGTCATCCACCCTCAAGACCAAGAGATCGTTATTCTCGACAGTTTATATTTGAGGGCAGTCAGTCGATACAGGGAAAATATCGAGCCGATGAAGGAGGGCTTGCCTATAATATTTCATGCCGCAGGAGATATATTTGTGTTGAACATGAAGGCTTGGACGGTCAGAGAAGATACTTCTATACCAAAGCAGACGAACGGATATGATTGTGGCATATTTTTCATGAAATATATTAATATTTTGTGCAGCGAAAATTTTGTCAGGTACAGACTTGCAGAAATTCACTCCTATCTTTAGGGACTCTATAGCCTATGATTGCCTGAGTGTCCACAATAGATGATATATTTGTGTTAGGCATGAGAGGAATGAAGAAATTTTGTGAAACGTTGTAATTTGTTGTAAATGATGTCTTGTAAAACAGTAAAACATTGAGGGTGTAATTAGTTGTAAATGATGTCTTGAAATGAAATGTCAAGTATATTTTGTCCACAATAGATGATATATTAGTTAATTTCATCTACTTCGCAGTGAATTTCATTCATTTCGTAGTGAATTCTATTCACTTTGTGGTGAATTTTACTCACTTCGCGGTCAATTCCATTCACTCCATTCATTTTGCGGTCAATTCCATTCACTTCACGGTGAATTCCATTCACTTGGCGCTGAATTCACTCACTTCGCGGTCAATTCCATTCACTTCATTCATTTCACGATCAATTCCATTCACTTCATGGTGAATTCCATTGACTTCTCGGTCAATTTCCTTCACTTCGCAATCAATTCCATTCACTTCACGGTTAAATTAATTCATTTCGCGGTCAATTTCCTTCACTTCGCGGTCAATTCCATTCATTTAACGGTCAATTTCTTTCACTTCGTGGTCAATTCCATTCATTTCACGTTCAATTCCATTCACTCCATTCATTTCACGGTCAATTTAATTCACTTCACATCAATTCCATTCACTTCACGGTCAATTCCATTCACTTCGTGGTCAATTCCAATCATTTCGCGGTCAATTTCCTTCACTTCACGGTGAATTCCATTCACTTCACGGTCAATTCCATTCACTTCAAGGTCAATTTCCTTCACTTCGCGGCCAATTCCATTCACTTCATTCACTTCGCGGTCAAATTAATTCATTTTGCGGTCAATTTCCTTCACTGCACGGTCAATTCCAGACATTTCGCAGTCAATTGCCTTCACTTCGCGGTCAATTCCATTCACTCCATTCATTTCGCGGTCAATTTAATTCATTTCGTGGTCAATTTCCTTCACTTCGCGGTCAATTCCATTCATATCACTATCAATTCCATTCACTTCATTCACTTCGCGGTCAATTCCAATCATTTCGCGGCCAATTTCTTTCACTTCGCGATCAATTCCATTCACTTTACGGTCAATTCCATTCATTTCGCGGTCAATTTCTTTCACTTCACAGTCAATTTCATTCACTTCACTGTCAATTCCATTCACTTCGCGGTTAATTTCATTCATTTCGCGATCAATTTTCTTCACTTCGCGGTCATTTCCATTCACTTTGCGGTCAATCCATTCATTTTGCGGTCAATTCCATTCACTTCACAGTCAATTTCCTTCACTTCGCGGTCAATTCAATTCATTTCACGGTCAATTCTATTCATTTCACGCATTTCGCGGTTAATTCCATTCACATCGCGGTCAATTCAATTTGAAGTCAATGAATTTCACTATATATCGAAGAAGCTTCGATATACGATTCTTCTCTATATCGAACATAATTCGATATGATCGAATAAGTGAAAAAACTGTCCAGAGACCTTGTGTTCATTACAAATGAATTCTCGATGACAATTCGATATCATCAAATGTAAGTCGATTACATGGACCTTGAATTTCTTCAAAACAAAAGCTAAAATTTTCAAGGGCTCTTCGATGTCATCGAACACTACTCTATGTTATCGTAAGTCTCTTCATTAAATAATGAATGTTATCATAACTAAACCAGTTTCGTCTAGCAATTGCCTCATGAAAAATTCACTGAATTTCATGATATATCGAAGATGCTTCGATATGATATTCTTCGATATATCGAATGCATTCGATATTATTGAAAAAGACCCAAAATTGTCCAGAGACTTTGTGTTCATTTAAAATGAATTTTCGATTATATCTAGTGACCTTTGATCAATCGAAGGACATTTCGATATCATCGAAGTGTACTCGATTACATGGACCTTGAATTTCTTCAAAACAAAAGGTAAAATTTTCAAGATTTCTTCAATAACATCTAAGTCTACTCGATGTTATCAACGTTAAGTTATCGATAACATCGAACTGTATTCGATGTTATCGTAACTAAACCAGTTTCGTCCAGGAACTTCAACAAAAATTCACTGAATTTCACGATATATCGAAGCCGCTTCGATATGATATTCTTCGATATATCGAATGACATTCGATATTATTGAAAAAGACCCAAAACTGTCCAGAGACTTCGTGCTCATTTAAAACAAATTTTCGATGATATTGAGTGACCTTCGATGAATCGAAAGACAATTCGATATCATTGAAGTGTACTCGATTACATGGACCTTAAATTTATTGATGGTGTCAAAGCTAAAATTTTCAAGGACTCTTCGATGTTATCGAAGACTACTCGATGTTATCGAGGTTAAGTTATCAATAACATCGAAGTCTATTCGATGTTATCATAACTAACCATTCACTGAATTTCATGATATATCGAAGCCTCTTCAATATCATATTGTTCGATATATCAAATGTCATTCGATATTATCGAAAAAGACCCAAAACTGTCCAGAGATGTTGGGTTCATTTAAAATGAATTCTCGAGTATATCGAGTGACCTTCGATATAATCGAAGGTTTCTTCGATATCATCAAAGTATACTTGATTGAAAAAAAGTCAAACTTTTTGTCCCGACCTCTGGACTCCCTTCAATATTATTGAATATGATTCAATAATATCGAAGAATCGTGTGTATTTATAGCACGGTGCATCCACTTCACTTCATTCACTCCATTTCCTTCTTTCTCTACGGCGCATCGACTCCAAGAAGCTGGTGGAGGTGCATTCGAGCCATTTTCCTGAGCATTTAAGGTTGGTAAATCGTTTTATTGTTCAATCAATCAAAACCCTAGATTTCCCTTTAGTTTCTTTAGGAATATCATCTGAGTTTTCCTCTAAATGGGAAAAGACAAGAGTAAATCTGTTCATCAGGGAGAATCTTCCAATCCCAGGCCAAAATGTTCCATAACAGTTGCCAGAAGAAAATCGGCTCAACCACCAACCCAAACAGACTCTCCATCACATAGAAACGATCCGGCCCCCGAAGTTGAAATCCCTATTGTGCCACCACCTCCTGAGGCTCTATATGAAAAGCTTAAAGCAAGGAAGATGGTGTATGAAAGATAAATTGACAGGTCCTGTCTAGCTCCATATGGGATTGGACCAATGCTTGAGGTCATTGGCTGG
Organism: Magnolia officinalis; assembly: GCA_021015155.1. Classification (NCBI taxonomy): domain Eukaryota; kingdom Viridiplantae; phylum Streptophyta; class Magnoliopsida; order Magnoliales; family Magnoliaceae; genus Magnolia; species Magnolia officinalis. The sequence continues at coordinate 15,137,908 of JAJHSJ010000014.1, read as the reverse complement.
TCACGTATGCTTAACTTTAGTGGAGTGACACGAAATGAACAAATATGTAGGTTTTTAGCCTACTGTCATTCACCAATATCTGACCCCCCGTCCATAGATGTCACCATTGGGCAAACCACAGCTCACATCACTCCTGCCATTATCAGCCAATTAATTGGAATTCCCATAAAATCTCAAGGCTTTGCAGAGTATGACTTCAACTCACTTGAAGTTCGTTCAAAAATTATTAAACATCTCTGCAATGAGCAAGACATTCCTTGGCACGAGGGTAATTCCCTGCGTGGCACCCACATGTCTGCACAATTCCGCATTCTTCACGCAATTTTTGCTACAAACGTCTATCCTTGGGGCACCAACAAGTCTGATCTTACCCCATTCATGTTGGGGATTCTCTATAGCGTCAATCAAAGAGTGGAACTGTGTCTGCCTAATCTCATGTTGCATCAGTTGGTCGTAGCAATCCAAGGGATGGGAGATACGTACATTCCTTTCCCTTATCTTATCTGTCTTTTATCCCGACATGTGGGATTGCTTCCCACCACTGACCGTCCTCGACAACCTCACAAATTTATCAAATTAAATATCAAAAGAATGGCTTCGCTGGACACACCAGCTTCCTCTTCCGCACGTCATCATGATGATACTATGAGTGAAACCGAAGTTAAAGGAGCTAAGACTGAAGCAATGGACATTGAGGCATGAGAGACTGGAGATGAGAGGCAACAACCCAGTGACGCTGTTCTCGCCAGTCCCACATACCATCGTCATGCTGGCCACCAAGAGCATCGAACCTCGATTATACATCAACTTCGCCAGCAAGATGAATTGTTGTCGCATATCGAGCAGATCGTAGGTGCGACGCAAAGAGGACTCGAGCGAGTGGAGAAAGCGCTATAGGACCTGATATCGACTATCACATGCAGACGAGATGACACCATGCCACATGGAGCCGGTCCTTCAGCCCAGCCTGGTGCCTAGTTGGAGAGATAAGGACGCTAGCTTGCGTATCAGTTATCTTTCTGGATAAGCAAGCAAATCTGACGAGCAGACATCAGATTAAAGCATTCCTTTGTTGAAAAATGTTGTTAAAGAAGTTTTTTTTTTATTTTTTGGATATTGTATGCCCTTAAAGGGCTTCTTCTTCTTTTGTTGGATGATGATTATACTACCCAAACTTGGGGTAGTCATTTTGGTTATTCTCTAGTGAATGAATGATGATATCTAATCACCCTTATTTTTGTTAATGATGGTACCTTGTCTGTCATATATGTTGATAACTCTAAACATTCATATGATGTGGCCAATTTTCATTGTCCCAAACTTATAATATGCATGGATCATTTCAATTCATCCAATCAATTTATGTGATTGGCTCGTAGTGATCCAAATCCATATTATGATTGGGGGCATTTTCAGTTTATCAAATTTCCTCACTGTAGAACTCTTCGTTTGATCTAGGTTGTTTCTAGTGCTATGATTTAGGTTGTTTCACCGCAAAGTAGATGAATTGAATGGAATTCACCACAAAGTGAAGGGAATTCCCCGCGAAGTGAATGAAAATCACCGCGAATTGAATGAAGTGAATCGAATTCACTGCGAAGTGAACGAAATTGACCGTGAAGTGAAGGGTATTCGCTGGAATTGACCGCGAAATGCATGGTATTGACCGTGAAGTGAAGGGAATTGACCACGAAATGAATGGAATTGACCATGAAGTGAAGTGAATTCACCGGAATTGACCACGAAATGCATGGAATTGACCGTGAAGGGAATTGACCGCAAAATGAATGGAATTGACCATGAAGTGACGTAAATTCACCGGAATTCACTGCGAAATGCATGGAATTAACCGTGAAGTGAAGGGAATTAACCGCGAAATGAATGGAATTGACCGTGATGTGAAGTGAATTCACCGGAATTCACCGCGAAATGCATAGAATTGACCGTGATGTGAAGTGAATTCACTGGAATTCACCGCGAAATGCATGGAATTGACCGTGAAGTGCAGTGAATTCACCAGAATTCACCGCGAAATGCATGGAATTGACTGTGAAGTGAAGTGAATTCACCGGTATTCACCATGAATGCATGGAATTGACTGTGAAGTGAAGGCAATTGACCACGAAATGCATAGAATTGACCGCGAAGTGCAGTGAATTCACCGGAATTCACCACGAAATGCATGGAATTGACCATGAAGTGAAAAGAATTCCCCGGAATTCACCGCGAAATGCATGAAATTGACCGTGAAGTGAAGGGAATTGACTGCGAAATGCATGGAATTGATCGTGAAGTGAAGGGAATTCACCAGAATTCACCACATAATGCATGGAATTGACCATGAAGTGAAGGGAATTGACCGTAAAATGCATGGAATTGACCGTGAAGTTAAGGGAATTAACCGTGAAATGCATGCGATTGACTGTGAAGTGAAGGGAATTGACTACGAAATGCATGAAATTCACCGAAAATGCATGGAATTGACCGCGAAATGCATGGAATTGACCGCGAAGTGGCCTTATTGAAGAACTTATACTTGTGACATGAAGCAGGTTATGCCGACATGGATATCGGATAAGAGTTCCAGATTTATTATAACTGATTGAAATGCAATCCTACTCACACCACCCAAATCTAATTTTCATAACTCGGATTATAAGCATAACAGTAGCAGGTTCCTGAAATCCCTATAAGACATGGATTTTCAGAAAGTATCTGGCCAATCATTATTATTATTCAAAGTTTGAATCGTAGTAGTAAGAAATTTGCAATTTCAAAGAAAGGAACAAACGTATTCAATATATAACATTCACAGTCATATTACAAAAACTGCATTACAAATTACATTATTCCGGAGGTATTGGAAATTCGCAACTCCGGTGATTATACCCTGTTTGTTTACAACGTCCGCATTTTACTATTTTTCGTTCCTCTCCATAGGAAAGGATTTGTGCCTTCTTCGGTCTTCCAGCTGACCTCCTCTGTAGCGGGGGCTTGATCATTGCACAATACTCCTTAAATCCAGAAGAAATTTTCCATTGACTCTTGTCCCGTACTGGGTACACGGAATCTTCATACGTGATCTGGTACTTCCTCGCCATGTACAACGGGGAGCAGTACGAATAATGAGGAAGATTATAGTTTATACATGCTGAAAGAACATGAAAACAAGGGAATCTCTTTACTTCAAAACTCGCAGCATGTACCTGAAAGCTCGCTGAGCTTGACAGTATCATTGTAGTCTCCCACAACATTGTATTTATCCCGAGAAATTGCATGGCAACGAACATCTCATGCCTTCGGGATGAGATCCTTTAATTGTTTCTCGGCCTACGGTGTCAAGGGTACAACGAATGATGATGATGAGTCTCTTCTCTTTTAGAACATCTCTTGAATTTTCATTCTGGCCGTCTCTATCAGCATAGTCACGGGATATTCTCGTGCTTATTTAAATAGAGCATTAGCACACTCAGCTATGTTTGTAGTGACCAAATTGAATCTTTTTCCAGGGAAGTGCGAAGATGCCCACCTTTCATACCCTATTTCCCTCGGCCATGCATGTACCAGGGGGGTTAGCAAGTTTGATATCATACATTAACTTTTCAAACTCGACTATCCTACAAGTCTTTACAGCTTGCCAATAGTAGATTTCTAACGACTTATCTTTAAACGTGTCTACCAAGTGTTGGTATATATGGTACGCACAGTAGCCATGGATTGCTACTTGGAAGACTTGGGGAACTTCTTTCATTAGACCTTTTATACCGGTCTGATATGATCACAAGACCAGGTACATCCCCTAACGTATCGCTGAGGTAGGTAAGGAACCAGTTACAACTGCTGCTGTTCTCTGATTCTCCGATACCAAAAGTGACTAAAAAGATATGATTGTCGTCATCCAAAGTCGTAGCAACGAACAGAACACCCTTGTATTTACCTTTTAGATACGTCCTGTCAATGGCCAAGACCCTTTGCAGAGATATTTGAAAACTTCTGACGCACTGTCCGAGCGCAACAAAACATCTCTCGAACCTCATCGTCTGTTGATTCACAAGCAGGGCAGTCACTGTTCCCGAGTTCGTCATCCTCAACTCATGCAGGTACATTGGGAATTCTTTGTAAAAGTCTTCATAAGACCCCATTACGCGATCGATTATAATCTCTTTAGCGCGTCATGCCTTCTTATAGCTAATAAGAATTTTATACTTCTCTTGCATTGCAAATATAATGTCCTTCGGCCTTAATCCCAGGCGTTGCTCAATGCGATTGACAACCAGTTTACTGGTTAGCTTATTACTTGTTTGCCGATGATTGCTCTTCATTCATGACATTTCACATATACGTATGGACGTGTAAGTCTTAATCTTGAATATCCCCGCATCATTCACCCTAGATGCATGTACCCTCCATTCACACTTATCTTCTATACACGCCACGGTGAATTTCTTGGATGTGGAATACATGACCTTGTATTGAAAGTTGTTGTGAATTGCAAATTAGCTCAAAACATACTTACACCGGCTCTTGTCCTTAAACGTTTGGCTAACGGCTATATCAATCAGGTCATTAAGTATATATGAATACAGTGACAGGTCTACATTGGTGAAACCAGCATCCTCGAAAGGCACAATGGCAAGGCCGATGGTGAAGTCCGATGTTTGAGCCTGCTTGGGCAATGAAATGTCGCTTCCACTTACGTTTCTGGCGTTGGATGTTGAGGACAAATTTACTCTTGTAAATGAAGGTGATGCCATATATTCACTTCTAAGCTTGAAGTCAGCCGACGCGCTCACTTGACTTGTCATGAAGTTTGATGTCTGAGCCGACTCGGGTACTGGAGTGTTGCTTAGAGGAACCTATGAAAGTGATGTCATATATTCATATTTTAAGCCATGTTCCTCACCCAAACTTCCAACAGTTGGGGCGTCATGTTCGAAACCACTGTAAGTCATCGGGTCTTCGAGTATTGCCTCATTAACGTGCTGCATTGTCTCGATGAATAAATTGATGAAACGATCTAAATGCTTTAACTGTGTTGCTAAGAACATTCTCACATCTTCATCATCTTCAATTACAGTCGGAGGGACTGATTCGTTTGTGCAAGGATACAATGCTTTCAACCTAATATCATAATCCTCAGGTCCACTCTTCGCAATCCTGTACATTTTTTATAGAAACTCATCATATGTAGTGTCAACGCCCACGGCAATAGTTTTCGAGTCTCCACCCTTGTACGTGTATCGATTGTTTTTGCTTACTAACTCCCCACCATATGAGCATAGGATGATTACCGAAGCCATTTTCTAAAAACAAACACAATAATATAACTCGTTTAGTATTCACATGTATAAGGTGGATTTGACCGAGTAGTAGGAAATCTACCATTGTATTAGCTCAAATATGACCGACTTATCGGTCAAATTTTCAAAGTTCTCAATTGCAGGGATGTATGTCACTTAGTTCGCGATGATTTTCACTCACTTTGCAGTCAATTTCACTCACTTATAGGGCCGGTTCACTCACTTCACAATGAATTTCACTCACTTCTCGTCCTGAAGTGATTGAAAATGACTGCAAAGTGAGTGAACTTAAGCGCAAACTAATTGAAAATTATCGCGAAGTGAGTGAATTTGACCGCGAAGTGATTGAACTTGAGCGCAAACTAATTGAAAATGACAGCAAATTGAGTGAAAATGATTGCGAAGTGAGTGAAATTAACCATGGAGTGATTGAACTTGAGCGCAAACTGATTGAAAATGACAATGAATTGAGTAAAATTGACCGCGAAGTGAGTGAAATTGACGGCGAAGTGACTGAAATGACCGATGAGTCGGTCATATTTGAGTGAAAATGATGGATAAATGTGTGAAATTTACCGAGAAGTGCATGAAATTGACCTTACATTTACTGCGAAACATCGTCAAATTGACCGTTCACTTCTTGAAGTTGACAGTAAAATGCATGAAATTGACCAAGTAGTGCATGAAGTTGACCAATAAATTCAGTAAATTGACCGGGAACTAAGTGAAATTGACCACGAACTTCTTCAAGTTTATTGGATAACCGTGTAAAAATGACTTAGCAATTCATGAAATTAACCACGTGAAATTGACCACAAACTTCTAGGTAATTTCTTTAGATTTTAAATATGCTTACCTCCCACAGCCGCCGTATCTGTGAAATCCGTGTTCGAGAAGAAGAATAAGAGTGCGTTGATGTAAAACACGTTCTTCAGAGAAAAGCCTATAAGATTTCACGTTTATCAATATATCCACGTACTCTCAGAAAATGAATGCAGGTAGCCTTAAGTAGAATGGAATATGGAAAATGTAGTGTGATAGTAGGATGGAGATTCCATGGAGATTTAATGAAGAAAATGGGTGAAAAGAACGAATAGAGATGATAGAGATGAGTTTGGACGTGTATTTGGGTGTAAAGGAGAGAATGGACTGAAATTGATAATGCAAGGGCATTTTGGACCTGTGAAATTTCATCCGTACAGCAGGGACTTATTCTTGGAAGTATGAATAAGTGGGCTTAATAAGGTGCGTGGCCCATAAGTGAGTCATATAGTAGGAAAAAACTCTATCTTCCCATCTCCTTTACACACTGCCCATGCTTCCCACGGAAGCGGATTGCTTACTGAGTAACTTAGTACCATTAGCGTACTGAGTAAACTCTTATTTATTTTATCCACTCTGCTCGTACATGTTAACAGATAATTTTAGAGCTTGATCCCAAAACGGAAGCATATCCAAAGCTCAAGTGGACCACACTAGGAAACAGTGTGATTGAACCTCTACCATTGAAAAATTCTTTTTGGCTATAGAAATTTTGGATCAAGATGATGTTTGTGGTTTCTCTTCATCCATGTCTTTGTGATCTTATGAACAGGTTGGATGACAAATAAACATTATTGTGGGCCCTAGGAAGGTTTCAATTGTGGAAATCATTATTCCACACTGTTTACTGTGGAATGGTCCACTTGAGCTTTGAATTTACTTCAATTTTGGGATCAACCCCTAAAATTATCAGGAAAAATGGATGGACTGTGTGGATAAAGCATATACATTCACAGTGGGCCCAGCTGAGTTTACTCAGTACGATAAAAGCGTATTGGGTAACTCAGTACGCAATCCGATTTCGATTCTCTCTTCCATCCCGCTCCTCCCAGAATTCTCTTACCTCCATGCTCCAACCACGCTTTCACCCTCTCACTCCATCCCAATAGCCATTGCAGCGGTGGACTCCTTGCGGCTTACGTTTACAGATGAGATTACACATTTTATGAATGGGGTGGGCACATTTTTGTGTTTTCTTTCTAATTTATGATTTCGGTCATGGGCTTGGCCCATATAAACCTTATAGGTCACTCAGGCTAAACTTTTTTCACCCATCACAAGCCCAAGTTAGATTTGGACTTAGTTTTAATAACACCCCTGTCTGTAACTACAACAAAGCCGCAAGAATCTTGGAAATGGACCCAGATTGAGTACTCCCCCTACCAGGACCTAGCTTAAGATGGACGGTCCTAGAGGGGGCTCTGTGGCGGCACCATGATGTATGTGTTTTACCCATGCCATCCATTTTGACAGATCATTTTAGGTAATGAGTCTGAAAATGAGGTAGATTGAAGGCTTGAGTAGACCACACTACAGGAAATAGCAGGGATTGAACGCCTACTATTGAATTTAGACCGTTCTTCTGTTAGGAGTGTTCATGGATTTGAATGTATGCTAAAAATCACAGTGATCAAACAAGCATGACCATCCATTTAATATGAATACTAAAGATTGAATATTAACCATTCATCCAGCATTCATTTTCAAAGGCCACTGATCAGATGAAGACAGAATCCAATCTTGATTTTAAATGTCCGATTCACATTATCAACAGATGTTTCACAGCACTGTAACCAAGAAGATTCAACCAAACCACCAACGTATTACAGGGATGACGCCAATTTCCTACCACAACTGGTTCAGGGAGACCGTGCAGCTAAAAAACTGTGGGGGCCCACCATGATGTTCGTGTGGCATCCACTCCACTCATTAGTTTTTTGGAAACATGTTAGTATGTGAGGGCGAAAAATTAGAGGGCACATATTGTGGACAGATCCAACGTCATTAAAATAGGACAGTGGGCCCCACATGTCGATTTGCACGGTAAGCTCGTATGACAAACATTTGTATTGGTTTGTTTCGTTTCCGTTGAGCACAGCTGGTCTCCTCACCGTTATTCCATGAGCAATGCATGGAAATTTTAAGCCTTTTTATTATTATTATTTTTAGGATAGGGTTTTTTATTTTATTTTTTTAAAAAAAAAAACTTACTTTCATTCGTAGGCAAATTCACATGACGATCGACCTTTGGGCAACCTCAGGAAAAAAGGACTTGAGAGAAGCCTATCATAAGAAAGCTGACAAAAGAAAAGATAAACCAAAAGAAAACAAATCGGGACCACAAGCCCTGAGCACCAGCCCGGATCACTGAACGACATTGTCAGAAATTTTAAGCCTTGACCCATATCCAATGACTATAATCCTAGCGTGCCATATAGCAATATGAAGTGACATAATAGTAGGGGTGGCAATCGGCTGGATTTTAGCCTGGCCAAGTTAGACCTGGGTCTAGCCCCGGTGGTAAACTTATAAGAGTTTCAACACTAGGTCAAGGGTACAATTAGGTGAAATCCCACTGCGGTGTGTGTGTGTGTGTGTGCGCGCGCGTGTGGAAAAAAAAAAAAACAAGTTAGACCTGAGGTAAGCCCAACACTTAAGACCAAGGCCAAAGCCCAACATGAGCCTAGCACAGCGGACCAAGCCCAAACCTTTAAAAAAAAATTGGTTGGCCTGGCCAAATCTGAACCAACCTGACCTAAAAATTAATATAATTTCTATTTCCCACTTTAATGTTCCTAAGTTATCCTTGCATCAAGTGGCCCACATGCACAAAGAAATAGACATTATAGAGAAACGAATCAACCATCTACGTTGAGCTGCATGGGTTCAAGTGAACATATGGGAGGTGTGTGTGTGTGAAATAAAAAATGGTTGAGCTGAGTGAACCTGGCCTAAGTGTCACCTTGGACCATGATGGGCCAAAACAAGCAAGCCCAAACCCAAACCATGATGATTCTGCACGAAAGGGCCTGATTTTGGCAAGATCTAGCTTTTTGTTTGGCATGCTGATTCATGCATGGTATTGACAAAACTGCCATTGAAACCTTAAATAGGCCAGGCCGCCGGGTTAGGCTTGGGCTCACAGGTTCTTAGATGCAGCAAAGAGCTTGTCCCGATAATAAACATAAATAAATTTTAGGCCCAGATCCAGCCCTCCGGGTTAATATTTCAGCCTAGCTTGGCCTGAAGCAGGCCAAACCCAAAAGCCCAGGTTATGGAATACTGATATTTTGTGTAGTGCTTTTATCCCAACGAGGCAAATCAGATGAATGGATTCGATCTCATATGAATATCACTGTGGGCCCTACACAAAACTAAAGGTTGGTATCCCATCCCAACTGTTTCCTATGGTGTGGGCCACCTGAGTACTGGATCATCACGATTTTTGCCTTCCAGGATTAATTTGAACCAGCGCACCTGATGGACAAGAGGATCTTATGAAAGTTCCACCCATGTGGCTCTCAGTTAGCTATGAGTAATCTAACTCAAGGAAAGATTAAAATGTTGTGTAGAGATACTCTACATTCATGAGGTGTCCCATGTATGTTGCCTGGATAAAAAATGAAACTTTTACCTTCATCTGGGACTATTGTGTACAAGAAAATGGATGATTAAAAGTAGTCAACCAACGATCCAAATTCAACATGTACAATGACCCACCTAATGAGAAGATCTGCATAACTCTTTTGCGCCTAGGCATATCATGGTGGAGCCCTCCCGATGAATGGGTCGGATTCTGCCTAGCATTCCTTGTTAATGCATTTATTTGTGCACTTTGTTTGCAACCACATACGTCGATGTGTGAGGGAATTGGTTGAACTCTTGGAAGCTGAAAACCAAACACGTATGAAGACTATAGCATCAAGGAGTAAAGAACATTTATATGAAGTGTCTTGGTACTCCTAACCCTTGCATAAAAATAACCCTTAGCCTCTAGATAATCATAGCCTAATAGGTAAACATTTGATTGATCACCTATTAGCCTTAGGAGTCCCAATTGAACATACTTAGATAAGCTTTAGATGTCTCAGGCTGCTGTGAAACAAACTGCTTAAACAGTGCGTCATTGAGCGGTCATCAATCGATCAGGCTCAAGCGATTGAACTTGGACAAAACTGTATAGCAAGCTTTTCGGGTAAAACTGAATTTCATTCAATCAATTAACAGTCCTCAGTCGATCGATCAAGGGCAGCCCAAATCGTCCAGCAAGCTTTTCTAGATATAAGATAGATTTAGTCAATCGATTGACAACTCGGTCGATCGATCAACTGAACCGAAATCTACCTGTTTTTTTACTGTTGGAGCTCAAACTCTTTATATAAGGCATTCAGTTCTTGGGCATTTTGACAGTTTTTTTAATGCAATAAAAGGCTAAATGTTTTTCCATTCAAACCACACATTCTAGACCTTTAATCTCATGAGTTCCAAGTCGTCTTCAATGAGATTTTCTCTCTAAAGATGATTATAATCTCCACCTTAAAGATGATCTTGAACTCCACCATTTTCTAAAGTTTAGACCCAAACCTCTTCGCAAATCCTTTATCTAAATCCTCTAGAAGACTTATTTAGTTGAATCTCCTAGGATTATAACTTTCCCATGTGTTCTAGTAGATTCAACCAAACTCCCATTACCTTGGTTGCCTCAATGGAGTATCGCATGCAAGGTATTTAATCTTAGAGTTGAAGCATTGGTAAGCATCGACATCAACGATCGGAAGAGCATAAGGGAATCAGATTCAAGAATGGGAGAGCTATAAAGAAGCAACCCAAGTGTGCGCATCAATGAGGCTCAATCCGACAAGTAAGCTGTCTAGTATGAGTCCATCTACTCATTTTCCTTGTGTAAGATTGAGGGCAAGAGTTTGTAACCCAAACTAGATAAGTTCTTGTGTAGGACCTAGGCTCTTGTGTATGGCCGAATTCACTGGACATGGGTACGTACGTGTTAGTTCAATGGGAGCATTTGGCGGTAGTAAACGTAGGTCATTTGATTAGGACCGAGATTATTGGTTAGCCAATAGAAAACCAATTAAAGCCTTTTGCGGGAGCCTCCGACGGAAGTGTATGTTAAGTTCTTGTGTATGACTTAAGTCTTTGTGTGGGGTTATAAAGGTTAGAGGTGAACCTGTTGAAAAACCCCCGATAGTAAATACCTGTACACTCAAGAGAGTGTGTCCGCTGGGAGCGGAGTATGGAAATTGAACCACTATACAATCTTGTGTTTTAGATTGTGAATTATATACATGTTTAATTCATGCTTATGTATTTGATTAGTTAAATCATTTGAATGCTTGAATTAGATTGTATGTTGGGCACTTAACTTATAAAGCACACACAAGCACATTATTGATTGTAGACTAGTTGCTTCATTGAAATATCTATTGTAATATATGTGATTGGACCCAATTTAGCTTGGAAGCCTTAATGTTAATTTCCTTACTTAGTTTAAATTGATATATTAGTTTAAGTAAGCAATTTAGTTTGAATTAACATAATTTTTAATTGATCCTATTCACCCTTCCTAGGGCATAGTCATTCATTCCTTAGCTCCGCCAAGCTTCCACACAGATAGCCCGCGGGCCCACCGCCCCACGCAATTTCAATTGCCATCAAAGTGGGTTTCTCATGAAAGGCTTAACCGCTTGGATTGAAATTTGTAGGAGCTTAAAAATGATATCTACCCAAGAGGGGTGTGCCATCACACGACCGCTTTATTTTGACGGGTCTAACTACGCTCATTGGAAGGCTAGGATGAGGGTCTCTCTAACATCCATTGACCTAATGGTTTGGATAATTATCAAACAAGGATGGAGTATGCTTGTAGAATAAGTCATGGTTAATGGTAGAACCATTAGCTAGCGCTCCCAAAGATAAATCCGAATGGAGCGTTGATAGAGAGCTTGGTATACCTATGATGCCAAAGCTCTCAATATTATTTATTGTGCGATTTTTCCCGACGAATTTAAATGTATTTGTACTTGTGAAACAGGGAATGAAGCATGGGACACATTTGCGACCACCTATGCGGGAACTAGCACAGTAAAAAAATGAAAGCTTCAGCTCTTAATGACCTAATTTGAAAATATAAGAATAGAAGAGTTTGAAACTTTCATGGAGTTCTATTTTAAATTGAACGATATTTGCAACTCCATGTGGGGCTTATGAGAGAAAATTTCATATGGCCATATATGTAAAAAAAAAAATACTTTGGTTCCTCTCTTGGAAAGATTTAGCTCAAAAGTCACCTCTATTGAAGAGTGTAAGAATATATATGACATAAAAGTAGAAGACCTCTTAGGTTCCTCAGAAACTTATGAACTACACTTTAAGCCCCCTCTAGCATAAAAAAACTAGTCGTCCTTAAAACACCTCATAAGCATTCGCATATGCATAAAATTGTTGAATAGAAAAATGATTGTAATGATGAGGATAGGGAAAAGGAATTCGAAAGAAAATTTAAGAAATTCCTCAAGCTTAACAGATGGAAGAATTAAAACAAGGACCGATCGGTTGATAAGCATAAAGGTAAAACCGTTAAACGATCTAAGAAAGTATAATGACACAACTGTGAGGGTTATGAACATATATTTCCAACGATTGTGTCATCAAAGTAAGATCCAAAGTAAAGGCTATAGAGGAAAAATGAGATAATACAAATGAGTCTGAATTTGATTAAGGACACTCCTCTAGTGATGAAGGCCTTAGCCACTTACGTGTCTTATAGGCCTTCACCACAGTTTCCCTCCTTATAGAATTGGGAGACCATAACACCTTAGATAGGTGACCCTAGAAGGTCCCTATGGGTTTAATTGTTAAATAATAGGATTAAGCCTCACTTATTGAGCTCAATAGTTAAATATGAGGATTTCAACCTCATTTATGAGCTTAATTGGAAAATCAGAGGATTCTAGCCTTAGTGTAAGATTATAGTTAAGTTTATGGATTTTAGCCTCATTTTTGTGCCCAATGGTTAAATTAGAGGATTCTAGCCTCATGTGTGAGCTTATTGTAAAATATAAATATTTTAGCCTCATTTTGTGCTTCATAGTTAAATTTGAGGATTAAGCATCATTCATCTTGATAGTTTAAGTTTTAAAGTTTTTTAATTTTGGTATCATGTGTTTTTAGCTTAGACTATCATTGGTCATTCCTATTTCAATTGGTATATTTTCTGAATGACCATAATAAGCATACTCCATGTATTTAATATTCATATGTGTCTTTTAATCCATTGTAGCATATGCTTATAGTAACATGTATGACTTATAGAGTTTCTTTTCATTTTATATTTTTATTGGTATATTTACTAAATTAACTGTTTGTGAAATACTGACAAAGGGGGGAGAAACATCAAGTCCCACCAAAATAAGCAAAATTCTATTTTACAGAATTTGTTTGTTATTGTAAGAATTGATGACAATAGGGAGAACAATTATGGAGGAGCATTGCAAGTTTACATGTCTTTCTTGTATCGAGTTAAATCATTATACTTTGATATATAATATTTTGTGTTTTTTAGGATGCCATTGGTATGGATCATGATATGGTATAGGTTAGGTTTTTATCACGTAATTGACAAATGGAGAGATTGTTAGTACACTTATTTGTGCACTTTGTTTGTCAATCACGTGCGTCGGTGTGTTAGGGAGTTGGTTGAGCCCTTTGAAAGCTGAAAACTGAAGACACATGAAGACTAAAGCATTAAGGATCAAAGAATATGTATATGAGGTGCCTTGGTGACCCTAACCATTGACCCAAAATAACCCTTTAGCCTCTAGATGATCATGACCTAATAGGTAAACCTTTGATTGATCATTCATTACCCTTAGGAGCTCCAATTGAATATGCTTAGTTAGGCTTTAGAGGTCTCAAGCTGTTGTGAAATAAACTGTCAAACCAACCGCCATTGAGCGGTCATCGATCGATATCGATTGATCGGGGTCGAGCAATCGAACTTGGACAAAACTGTCTAGTAAGATTTTCAGGTAAAACTAAATTTCATTCGATTGATCAAGGGCAACCCAAATCGTCCAACCAACTTTTCTGGATATAAGCTGGATTTGGTTAATCGATTAACAAAACCAAAATTTGTTCATTTTTTTCCCATTGGAGCTTAAATTCTTTATATAGGACATTCAGTTCTTGGGCATTTAGATGGGTTTTTGGTGCAACAAAAGGCAATGTATTTTTTCACTCAAACTACACATCATAAATCTCTAATCCCATGAGTTCCAAGTCATCTTCCTTGAGATTTTCACTCTAATGAGTATTACAATCTTCATCTTGAAGATGATCTTGAACTCCACCATTTTGAAGAGTTTAGACCAAAACATCTTCGCACATCCTTTATCTAAACCTCTAGAAGACCCATCTAGGTGAATCCTCTAGGATTACAACTTTTTCATGTGTTTTAGAAGATTCAACCAACCTCTCATTACTTGTGTCACCTCAATAATGCAAGGTGTTTAATCTTGAAGCTAAAGCACTAGTAAGCATCGACATCAACAATCAAGGGAGTAAAATGATATGAATTCAAGCACATGAGAGCTTCATAGAAGCAACCCGAGAAGGCGCATCAACGATGCTCAATCCGACAAGTAAGTCGTCTAGTGTGAGTCCATCTACGCATTTTCATTATGTAGGATTGAGGGTAAGAGTTTGTAACCCAAATTTGATAGGTTCTTGTGTAGGACCTGGGCGCTTGTATAGGGCCAAATTCATCGGACACAGGTGTGTAGGTGTTATTAGTCTATGTGGGAGCATCCTGCGGGAGTAAACGTAGGTCCTTGGATTATGACTGATGTTGTTGGTTAACAGATAGAAAACCAACTAAAATCTCTTGCGAGAGCCTCCATCGGAAGTATATGTTAGGTTCTTATGTAAGACATAGGTCCATGTGTAGGGTTGTAAAGGTTAGAGGTGAACCTATTGAAAAACCTTTGATAGTGAATACCCTTACATTGGATTGGATTGTATGTTAAACACTTAACTTGTGAAGCACACACATGCACACTATCGAATATAGACTAGCTGCTTCACTGGCATATCTATTGTAATCTATGTGATTGGACCCACTTTGGCTTAGAAGTCTTAGGGTTGATTACTTCACTTAGTTTAAATTGACATATTAGTTTAAGTAAACAATTGAATTTGAATTGACATAAATTTTAATTGGTCCTTTTCACCCCACCCCCTCTAGGACATAGCCATTCATTCCTTAGCTTTGACAATCTTCCGCACGCATAGCCTGTGGGCCCCTCACGCATTTTCAGTCTTAACCCGTGCTCTATGGCCACAAATTTGGTGAGGGTGGGGTAACAACTTAGTGGGTTATGCCCCCAACTTGATGTATGTGTATGTCACGTTTTCCATCCATTTTTCTAGTGAACCCTACAAAACAAAATAATAGAAACAATGTTAGTAAAATTCAGAGAAAAACCTAATCTAAAACTACAAAAACTAAAACCCTAGGTTAAACTAAAAACACAACCTTAATTTAAAGCTGGCGTATTCTCAGTGCAATTCCCCAACAACGGAGCAAAAAACTTTATCGAACCTAAGGTTTGACAACCCCAAGTGCAGGGTTGTGATGCAATAATAACTCGGTGAGACCGAAGTCGATCCACGGGGAATTGATGAAAACACAATTAGAACTAATTTGGGTTGACTAGGTTTTTAATCTAGCGAGGTATAAATGGTTTTAAACAATTAATACAAACGATTAAGGATCCGAGAATCCACTTATCGCAATCATAATATCTAATTCATTAATTCAACTCTTATAACTCAGTTTGAATTAAAATTCTATCATATCCAATCAGATAATAATTATATTAGACTAGTCATAAACACCAATCAAAACATGAATTCAATTAAACGATTCTCTCATGAAGCATTTGAATCTCAATCGTAGGGAATTTGGTCATCTATCGTACCCAAGGTATATAATATATCAAGAAATTATACAAATTGATTCATTCTCTAATAAAGTTAAGCAATTGCTCAATCAAAACATCCGATGTAACTGTAGTTCACAACTAATCAAATGAATAAACAACTCAAAGACTTTTATAAAGCAAATTCAAATCAATTCAATATAATATCATTATTCAAACCATTGTTGTTGAATCAAATAAACTAAATATTGTTATAAAATAAATATTGAATTAACATACCTTCGGTGGGATCGAACAGTCTGTTATTTCTGTTACTTGATTGTGTGATTTTTTATAATTTTCTCTATCTTTAGTACTTGGTTTTCTTGGATCTTTGACACCTGAAATTTTAATCTTATGGTATTCAATTATTCAATTCTTCATTGCCTTTGAGCTTCATATTTTTTTAAAGTTTTAAATCATCCATTTAAGCACGTATTTAACTTTATATCAAAAATTATCTTGCATGTAGAAAACATATCTTATTATATCAATTTAATACCTAAATGTAGCCGAAACCAATGCAATTGTAACATCCCGGATTTTTGCCAACCTGGAATTAGACGTCCTTAGGCTATGGGTCGCTCCTAACACCTTATTAACTTGTCAGAACTCAATCTCACAGTCTAAAACCGCTTGTTAACCCTTTTCCTTCACAAATCCCACCCTTCACCACCTTGTTCTTTCAATTTTTCTAAGTACTTTCACCCTAGACACTATCTTAAACTAGCTAAGTATTATAACTTGGATTACTTTATATACAAACTACAAAGGCTCAGGTACCACCTCAGACAGAAATCACTCAGGACTAAATCCTTTAGAAATTAGGCAAGAATTAGCCCGTGTTAAACTAGAGTACCTGTGAAATTAGCACCAATCACTTTAAATACGATCTGCAAGACCCAAAAGTTGTAGAATCATTGACGCTAGGTTACCCTAAAATATAGGATCAATCTCATTACCCGATTGCTCTCGGGAGCATCTCGAAACGCCGTATCAGATCTGGACCGCACATCGAAAGTCCGATTAACACGAAGTTAAGAAATTAGGACCGCCTTGCTGGGCTTGACAACCATCTCAGAAATCAACTCCAGATAGTATCCCGAGGCTATTCGCTTGAGCTCGGAGCGGGGAGTGTGAGAAATGTAAAAATAATTATAAATTAAATCCAAAATAAATAAATCTGGCACTTCTCGCTTGCGGATCAGTTTTAAGCAACCAGACCGTCAGAATCAGACCAAATTACACCCTCGGATCAGGGATATTTCCCCAAACATATCTATGTACTCGAAATCTCCGATCGAGATCCACTGACCGTTGAACTGAAACTGGTCCACCACGCGTGATCTAAAATTCCGACTGAAACGAAAACTTAACTAAACGTAGATCCAGTGTTAGTGAGCTTAAGTCCGACCTTTGGCTCAAGGGGGCCTGCCAGAAGTGCTCCGTTGAGCTGAAACAGGTCCGCTTTTGTTATAACCTAAGTATACCTTGACCTGGAGTCTATTTTGGAGACTTTTTAGGCTATATAAGGACCTTAGAACCTCTCTCTCACAGCCATACTAATTTGGGAGAAATTTTAGAGAGAGAAGAGAGAGAAGAGAGAGAAAGTGTGGGAGATGTGGGAGAATCTCCCTGTCATGCTTCTCTGCCGCTCCACAAGCTTAACCGCTCCATTCTAATCGATTTTCCGGCGATTCCGGCGTTGTTTCTAGGTAAGAAACCCTAACCCTAACCTGTTTTGAGATTTTTGATAGTTGTAGGTTATGAAATAGCTAACCTATTTCGTTTTATAGGTTGTCAAACTGCCATATACAAAAGTTTAGCAAACCTATCAACTTCGTTACGATTCTACGACAAAAGGTGCGGACTTTGATAGATTCATGATCTGCATGCAATTGCACATGTACAAAGTACTGTCTGTTTTTCGTTTCGATTAAAGATGAAGAATATGAAATTTTACATCTTCTAGGTATTTGTAGAAAGTACCGTATACGTATAAATTTTGGAAATGTATTTTTCATGATTATTTGCTGTATGAATATATTATATATGGATAAAATACTTAGTTGGCGAAAGGGTTCGCCCTAATACATGTTTTTGCTAATATACACTATGTATGTTAAAATAGTGTATTCTAAGTGTTTGTGAAAATGACTGAATGAGTATAGAATTCTTATTCGTGCTCGCCATGACTAATTGTCATGGATATATGATTGTTGTATTGGCGATACCTCTTTGACGAAAGAATTTGCCCTAAATCACGCCACGGCCAATATACACTATATATGCTAAAATATGTAGCCCAAGTGTTTGTGGAAATGACTGAATGAATATGGAACTTGGATTCCTGCTTGCCATGACTATCCGTCGTGGGTGCTCGCGTATTATCCATTGGGGCAACTCCCTAGTGAAAGGATTTGGCCTAATACCTATGTGATCAACATATGTCATGTATGTTGATGTATGTAGTCTAAGTGTTTGTTGAAATGTTTGAATGAGTAGTAGTTAGTAAATTGTAATGTATAAGGGTGTTGAGATATGATTCTCAACTCCTTTAACTATGTGTATGATTTCCTTGGATAGTTGTGTGATTAGGAATTGAATATGTACAAACTCATACTTGTGTTGTGCTTCATAACATGCTCAACTGATTGTATGATTTTATCTATGTAATGCATATGTTTAAATTCATGTTTACATTGTATGATCCGTCATGGGTGATGGGAGAGTGGAGCAACGAGTGCGTGCAACAGCCCTGACAGCCCTAAACGGATAATATCAGACTCTGGTTGTATGATTTAAATCTTGATTCATTACTGCTTTAACTATCTGCAATTGAATGTGATTGGGGCTATGATTATAGTCCAGGCAATCGGTAACGAAAATGAATGCGTGGCTGAGATTCATTTGCCACGTGAGATGTGTTTGACGAACCCGAGTCGTACTTCGGTTGGCGATAGTGGTTGGCCACACGAAGTGCTTATGCGTTTCATATCATTCAACTTGTTGTGCGCTCGAGCTAGCCGAGCTCGTCAAGTAACCCGATCTGTCTAATGTATGTTCACCATGTTTGGACGCTACTGCTTGAACCTAGGGTACCAAACTTACCAGAGAAATTCCGTTAACCATGGTACCTCGATCCGCTAAGACTCATGAGCCGGGCATGGTGGTATGGGACACCTTGGTCGAGCTGTCGGCCTACACTGGGGCCACGTGCCTCCCCGTAGTAACCAGTGAGCAACCAGACTCGTGAGCCGATTATGGTAGTATGGGACACTATATTCGTGTTGTCGGCCTACATTGATAAGGTGATGGGGGAGTGGTACAACGATTGCGAGCAACAGCCCTGGCAGCCCTTTGTAGTGACCTCGAGCATACTCTGAATTTGCGGTGAGGCGACGAGTTTTGCCATAGTGAATAGAGTATGAACTAGGCCTGTATCAGCTTAGTGATGAACCGTTAAAAAGGTGATGGGGGAGTGGTGTAACCATTGTGCATAACAGCCCTGACAGCCTTTGCAGCGACCTAGAAACACACCATCGTATGAGATTAACTAGGATTGACGACCCTAGAATGGATCATGTTTGGGAATGATACAAGAGAGGTACCTTAGTTTTCCAATACTGCTGTTTGAAATGGACTAATAATAACTCGGTAATCATACTCATCATCGCATTGCATGTGCCTGGAAGATGTGGAGCACTGAGGGATGAAAGCATGCCGCGAACGTAAGATGGTGTCGCACGAGGGTGTGTGTGGTGAGGGCATACATCATGACTGCATTCATACTTGCATTAATAAGAGTAATTAGAATTGTTTGATTTTACTGCTTTATCATTACTGCTTGACTGAATTGATAACATGTTAACCTATGCTTTACTGTTCCACTAAGTTGATCACTCACTTCCACGTTACGGGACGGTGTTGTACACACCAACCAGATCTGTTGAGTTTCAATGCTTATGAAGCAGAGCCGGACTATTACTATGGTGTTGAGGAAGAGTTCTCCTTTATGAAGCTCTCTGACAGGTCTATGAAGACCTGGTATTGCATTGACGGGGCTATGTGTTTGGGTTAGAAGACATTACACTTCCACAACTTGGTATAATTTGAAATTATACTCATAATGAATTAACCTAGTAACTTTATCACACTCTGGAGACTCACCACTGTTTTATATTTTATATATCTATCATAGTCTTCCGCTTGCAAATTTAACTGTCTCTAGAGTATGATATGCTGTTTTGGCTTAATCTCACTCATGTTCAATGCACTAATACAGACAACATTCAATCATCATTCATTTTGTTGCATAAGTGATGCGTTGGAACTCGGGAGTTGAGTTTATGCTCGACCCCCGATTTTCAGGGCGTTACAGCAATTGGGGGGATAAATATGCAATATTTGAGCTTGATCAAACGGCACATAAATTAATGGATTAACCTTGTGATTGTTAAGTTTAAGATATTTTACTTGAGTGTATGCTAACTAAGGGCTAAATAGGTCTACCTGAACTAGGTCGACGATGCTTGTATGTGGGAAAATACGCCTATTTGACTTATGTGATGTACAACAGATTGTGTGTATAAAAACCTGTGTTCAAGTGCACTCTCAAAGAAACATTAGACTGATGAAATGTGCATAAATATTAAGCACATGCAGACTATTGTTCAGGTATACTCATGTCACATTTGACTAATGCGATGTATACCAGTATGGTGTGCAAATAATCTTGTTCGAATACTCTAATGAAATCCTTCGTAGCACACCAATAGACCTTGTGTTTAAGAGGTTTGGCATGGCATGGAAGATTCTTATAGTTGATATAATATACGAATATAAATATTCACATACCTTTGATCATGATATTGTGAATTGTGAGAGGACTCATGTTATAAACTCTGAGTATATGCACGTTAACTTTAATAAATAGTGATTTTAGAATTATATGATAAATCTTAGTAGTTGATCTAATGTATGGATATGGATATTCACAAGCATTGGATTGTGATATTGTGAATTGTGTGAAATTGTATTATAGACTCTGAATATGTTGTACCTAGATTTCGATAAATGTTGATTTTAATTGCCATATATTGAATACATTTCAGCCGTTTCATCATAATGACCTATACACGAGCTTTCAGATCACCATTGGGGGTGGTTGGATACTTGGGGACCTAGTGATTGGTCATGGTTATTGGATACTTGGGACATTGTGATTGTTGTGGTTATTGAATACTTGGGACATTGTGATTGTTGTGATTATTGGATACATGGGACCTTGCGTTTGGTCGTAGTTATTAGATACATGGGACATTGCGTTTGGTAGTGATCACTATACCTAGTGTTAGGTTCTCCACTGTCAAGTCTGAGCCTGGATAAGCATTCTAGTTGTGAAATAGTCCCTACTATCGAGGATGGGTGGAGAAGAGGTATGACGAGCTTACATAGTGTCGAACCGAGTTGGGTTGACATGATTGTAGAGCGGGATCTTTAACTGTCGAGGTCGGCTAGTGTGATATACAAATGTGCCCCTTCATCCTCAGGTTAAGTAGGATGATATGCATTGATTTGCTTCGAGAAGCCTTATTGTTAAGAACGGGTGGTGTATGGGGTACTCATCGTCAGGTCCGAGTAGGGTGCCTTACTGCTGAGGACAGGTGGAAATGGATTTGAAGCGGAGAGATTTGATGAGAGTGCATGACTCTGTTATTTGTTTTGATTGGTAGTGTATGATTACCATAGGGTGAATACATTGGAAGTGGCTTTCATATGCATTATATTCACACTTGCATTGCATCCATGACCTTACTTTATTGATTATAATATCTTGATACAAGTGGTTACACACTTATACATTTTGATTATTATACACACTATAGTTATATATTCTGTCATGAGTAAAAATGTACCCACTGGGCTTTTAAAGCTCATTTGAGTTGTTGTTTAACTTTTAAGGAGCCCTAGCCAATCGAGGTAGCTGAGTGAGAATAAAAATTTCATTTTATTTGGCTTAGTCTTTCTTTTGAAAATGCAATGATATAATTAAAATAGACATATATTTTGGGAATGATGTAGTATCATATTTTAGGTCATTCTTTTTGTGATCAATTTTGTATATCATGATTAAGGAAGAAATACTATTGAACCAACTTTAAAAAATAATAATTCCAAATTGCAACTCAATAATAGGGTCACAAGCCTGAGCTCTGTTTTTGGGGCATGACAACAAATCTGAGATTCTCAAATAAATTGGCCATGTATGCCAGCTCATTCAAATTCTAAGGACAATAAAAGAAAATGACATCTATGACTAGAGGGATCAACCATAAACGTCGACTAATGCCTTCTTACTCAGAAGTAAACACATGCTAGCTAAAGATCCCAAATCTAGCATTGTTGAAAGGATAGACATAAACATGGCATCTTTTGCAACATATTCTACCATGATGCTGATTTAAGCCGTTTAGGGTCAACCAATCTCCCATCCTGCTATAGCAAAAAATCAGCCATGCATGTTGGTTGTAGCATTTTCAAAGGTTAAACAGATAAATGCTTTTCTATTAATCAGGGCTTGGACGTGCATGCTGAATGAAGCACTTTGATAGAAAAAACATCTCACGTGATCTATGAACCTTAAAATAGTAACATGGTATGCACATTTCGGGTGGAAAAAGCAAGGGCTCAATGGCCGATCGCAACTTGGCTATAGATCATCGACGTAAAATCAGGTGTATCCTTCTCCTCGTTGCACCGTTGAAAAAGAACTAGAAGAGAAGAACATTGCAATGGTGTTTAAAGGGAGATAAATGAGGCGGGTGCTCCTCGAGTAGTACACCACTATTTGTTAGACCATGCAACAGTTAGATAGGGTTTACATAAGATCCATGCATATAACTCTCCCGGATTTTGTTGTCCAAACACGTCCTTAAGTAACTCATGCATCTTGGATTTAGACCTGGCTTTCGTTTTTTTGGGGTCCATTTAGATACCACCAAATAAGTTACTTTTTCTACTTACAACAGCAAATAAGTGACTTATTTTCAAATGAGTAAGTTTGGTTTATAATTAGTTATAAATAACAATTTTAATTAAAAGTACTTAATTACTTTAATTATTTTTGTTTGCTTTTCTACTTTTTATTAGTTGTTGCAGAGAGGCATCAGAGATAAGAGATGTTGATAAGTACTGTTGATGCAAAAATCTGGTATGCTCTCCTCGGATCCTTTACTTGCACAGGAAGAAGACAATGGAGACCCTGGCTAGAGCCGGGGACCCTCCAATGCCGAAGTCAGGGCTAGGATCGTATTGAAAGGTTTTAGAGAGAGTTTTTTGCGTACCTTCAACCTTGAAGTCTCTTATATTTATAGGAGGGGGAGGATCCCATCGTGCCAGGATTCTTTCCTGATATTTTGGAGATTCAATGTCAATCCAATTTAGGACTCCAGCCGATCCCGAGATCCTCGGGATCGGGGATCTTCTTACTAGATTTTCAAGATGACGTTTCACTTTACACCGTTTCTTCCTTTCTCGGTAGATTTTACCGATTGAATCGGGCCTAACCGACTCTATTGATAAGCGAGTTTCGGCTGACTATAAAAGGTTGAACTACTTGCCTTCTGTCGGATGAGATGAAACCAATCCATAATCAGCACGCCTTCCTAATCCGATAGCCGACTCTGTAACCGACCTGAGGATAGGTCGGTTTTATGGTCAGTCGTGTAGCTTCCGAGCATTGGGCCTTAGTCGGCCCATTTGGATGTTACTGCCTCGTTTGTCGAGCCAACTTCTTACACCTCTATTTAATGTCAGGATCTTTCTACAGATTCCTTGCCTTATGGCTCAGGACTTTGTAAGCCTCGGTCTGGATTGGTTCCTTAAAGGTCGAGCTAAGTCTCTCCTTTAGGCTTTGGGCATGCGTGCCTCGGTCAGGCTTGTTGCCTCGGGAGCCCGGGCCATGTCAGTAGAGTTGGTCCATTCCATAGCCGAGTCTCTAGACTTGTATTATTTTTCCCCAACAGTGAGCCCCCTTACTCCTTGCATCAACTTTGTTGATGCTAAGGAGTAGAGAGTTATTGAGTCGGCTTGAGCTGGGACCGACTTTATGATGGAGCATTTATTGCTTGCTTGGCGGCCAGCGTAGATGTCGAGGCATTTTATATCGTCTAGAACATGCGCCGGTTCGTCAATCAAGGCCGCTCGAGCGGGAAGCCGCCAATATGTCTTTTCGCCTTATGAGAGCCAGACACGTGGCGAAAAAAGTGCTTGTATCGTCCGAAGCGTTCCACGTGTTGGGCGGGGGAGTCGAAGCAGGCGTTAGTTCGACGGCTCCTTAAATGCTCTTGCTACGTGGCAAGGCTATAAAAGGGGGAGCGGGACACTGGGCTCCTATTTTCACCCATTTTTCCACTGCTTTCCGCCATTTTCCACTGTTTTCCGCCATTTTCACCCTTCCGTTTCCGACTCATACTTCCACGTTTTGTCTTTTCTTCAGCCACTCCTGCTATCTCCGATGAGTTTTTAACTCTCTCCCTCCCTTTTGGTTTCAGTTGTAGTGATAATGCGGAGACCCTTGAGCCCCCGAGAGGGAGCTTCCGGTGACGTAGGTGAAGCAAGACGTCTTTGGGACGTTTCGTAATCACCTTCACTGTTGGCGGAGATGGTTGTGGATGTCAATGCTGCTTTCCATCACTCCGAAAAGATGACGGGAACTTCAGCGGAGCGTCCAGTTCCAACTAGTTCATCTAGCAGAGGGGCGTCGTTAGCGACTGCCCCTAGCAGGCCCAATCCTCCTGAGGAGGAATCAGAGGAGGATGAGGGTGAGACGGCCGAAGGAGTTAGTGAATCCGTCGCTGCCCGGAAATCAGCAAGTGCTGCTGAATCAGCAGCCGAGGGAGAGGAGGTTGAGGACGAACGGAGGAGTCTCGTTCCCTCGGTTCTAACCGAGGCAGAATTGGACAAGATCAGGGCCGGGTACCATGTTCCGGACTAGGTCATTCTTCGCCTCCCACTCCCAAATGAACTACCCGACCGTCCTCCTGCCGGGATGGTTGCGATTTTTCAGGTCACTTTGCAGTGCGGCTTACGTCTGCCTCTTCAGGGGATAGCTCGGGATTTCCTTTCCCGACTTCGAATAGCGCCTGGACAGATAGTTCTGAATGGATGGAGGGACTTGTTCGAATGCGCAGTGTTATGGGCTGAGATGGAGCAACCCTCACTGATCGTCGATGAGTTTCTCTATCTGTACCAAGTACGGCCGAACCCGCAGTAGCCCGACTGGTATTTTTTGTGTGCTTGGCGGAATAAGGGCGGATCTTTGATAACCGACCCTCCTACTTCCAATAAGCATTGGAGAGATAGGTGGCTTTGGGCATGTGGTCGTTAGGAGACTGCCGAGCCTGGGCCCATCGACTCTCGCGTTCCTCGGGTTTTCTCCCAAGCAGGTGACTCGGCGTGCGCGCTTTTCTCCACCTCCCCATAATTATAAGTCTTTGAGTCTGACTGTGTATGTTTCGCAGATATTCTCGGGCGAAGGCCAAGTCTTAGAGTCAGCGCTCTAGCTCGGATCGAAGATATGAAGGCGCTGAGTCCGAAGCGAAGGTCTTGGAAGAGGCTTCTCCAACCAGAGCGTCTTTTTGAATCGGGTTTGGACTCGGCCTTAACAGGTACTTTTTGGCTGCCCTTCTTTATTCCATTTGATTCTTGTTTGACTCGTCTTGTGGTTGATGCAGAGATGACTGAGGCTCATCCCTTCCTCTGCCCACCTTCCAAAATGAAGGCCCCTCCAAGGTCAGAGCCTTGGCCTCCGAAGAGGCTGAAGACAGTTTCAAAGTATAAGGGGCAAACTGCCCCGGCCATCCCGACCGTAATTGTTCCCTACTAGGAGGAAGGGGCGGGAGCGGCGGACGCGGTGGCTCCTGAGTTCGCTGAGCTAGGACCTGTTGTGGAACCGGTTCAGGAACAGAGGGAGGAGCAGAGAAGAGAGGAGCCCTCAGGAGGGGAGACGACTAAAAAGGAGACGTCGATCTTCCAATGGGCCGTAAGGACATGCTCCCCTGAGCGATCTCCCATGGGAGCGAAAAGGACTTCGCTGCCCTTTTCGAAGCTCCCTCAAGGCCGACTCTCTCCCATATGACGAAGACACTTCTCGAGGTAAGAACTAAACTTTGCGCTTGCTTTGTCAATTTTCTCAGGTTTGGCTGACGTTTTGTTTTTCTTTTGCAGTTTGCCCCTTGTATGCTCAGGGCTTGCTCAGATTTGACCGATGCCCAGAAACGGGCAGAGGAGGCAGAAGCACAACTGACCGCTGCTATGACTCGGCTCAACATAATGACTGGCGACTTAGGGGTTGTCAGGCAGGCCCTCAAGGGGGCCACCGCCGAGAGTGCTCGTTTGTCCTCGCAATTGAAAGAGGCTCAGGAGGAGAGTCGGAAGAATCGTCAGGCTTATGTCTCCTCTGAAGATAAGTTGGCTCAGCTTAGGACCAAGACTGAGGCTATCATTGCTCATGCCAAGGTCCATGCCGTAGAGGCCTATCTTGAATCCCATGAGTATTTGGACGAGCGAGACCGCTTGTTTCAGGATGACTATGCTAAATGCATGGACCTGATGAAGCTTTCCTTCCCCGAACTTGATCTCTCAGGATTCGATGACAGTGGCTCTGGGTCTGACGGTACGGATGTCGGGCAGCTGGGTCTTCTACTACGACGGCCGCTGATCTTGAGATCACTTCCAAGGCAGCTCATGAGGCGGCGCCAGTGGTTGCTCTGAGTGGCAGCAATAGTTGAATCCGAGCCACCTCCTGAGTTAGCTCCTAGTGAATCTTGAAGCTAATTTTGGTTGCAAAGCTTCAAGCATTTCAAGCACATCAGGCTTCAAGCCGAGCTCGAGAGCATCTGCAACCGAGGGGGGACGTCGCTTATCTCGGCCAACTCTTTTCTGCGTTCTCCCTTGTCACTTTGTCAATGTAATTCCAAAGTGGGAACTAATGTAATCCGATGCAAAACTCATACTGATGAATGAATATATTTGATTTTCACATTTATTTGACTCAATTTACATGTTTTCCATTTTTTGATCGTCTGATAATAGAATTTAACCAGTCGCTCAACGGCCGACCTAGGGATAGTAGATTTTTAGATGCTCGACATTCCATGGATGGAGGAGTAATTGCCCAGTTAGATCTTCCAACCGATAAGTTCAAGGTCGGACGGTGCTCGAGACAATATAAGGTCCTTCCCAATTGGGTCACAGTGTGCTCGCACCAACTTTCTTTGTGTTTAGGAACGTTTTTCGGAGGACCATGTCCCCAACTTGGAATCGTCTAACCTTGACTTGGGCATTGTAGAACCGAGATACTTGTTGTTGCCGAGCTGTCATTCGTAGCCGAGCCCTTTCCCTTTGTTCTTCCAAGAGGTCGAGTCCAAGAGCAGATAGTTCTTCGTTGTCCCGTTTGTTAAACTAACTGACTCTAGTAGAAGGCATTCCGATCTCGACCGGAGTGATGACTTCTGATCCATACGTAAGGGAGAAAAGAGTCTCTCACGTGGCCGTTCGAGCGGTAGTTCGGTAAGCCCATAGTATTTTAGGAAGTTCTTCACCCCACGCTCCTTTAGCTCGGTCGAGTTTGGTTCGAAGATGCTGCTTGATGATCTTGTTGACTACCTCGACCTGTCCATTCGTCTGAGGATGATGGGGAGACGAGTAGACATTCCTTATTCCGAGATTATCGCACATACCTCTGTATTGCTTGTTATCGAACTGCTTCCCGTTGTCAGTAACAATGGTCCGAGGTATCTCGAATCGGCAGATGATATTCTTCCACACGAAATCTGTGATCTTTTGTTCGGTTATCTTTGTCAATGGTTCAGCTTCGGCCCACTTAGTGAAGTAATCCACTGCGACGACGACAAATTTGGTCTGGCCTTTCCCCATACGGAACGGTCTGATGATGTCCATCCCCCACTGCACGAAGGGCCAAGAACCGGCCATAGGGGTCAGTTCCTCAGGTGGCTGTCTTAGAATGATCGCGAATCGCTGACATTTGTCGCAACTTTGGACGAGCTTGCGAGCGTCATGCTGAATGGTCGGCCAGTAATACCCTTGTCACAAGACCTTGTGCACTAGCGATTGTCCTCCCGAGTGATTTTCGCAAATCCCTTCGTGAATTTCTCGCAGTACATAGTTAGCCTTGTCATGTCTTAGGCAGCGTAGCAAAGGAGCGAAAAAGCATTTCTTATATATTACACCGTTGAGTATGGTATAACGGGAAGCTCGAATTTTCAGTCGTCGAGCCTCGGCGCGATCCTCAGGCAACTTTCCAGTGTCGAGATATTGGACAATCGGGTCAAGTCAAGCAGGTTCCAAATCGATCGAGTGCACGGTCGAGCTAGACGAGTTATCGATGCTTGGCTTAGCGACGTACTTAATTGGAATGGACCGGGGTATATCGTCTTCATCGACACAGGCAAGTTTTGCTAATAGGTCAGCTTTAGCGTTTTGTGTTCGGGGGATCTGAATGACAGTACATCGTTGAAAACTGACGATAAACTCTTTGACTTTCTTCATGTAGGCTTTCAGTTGCTCTTTACGTGTTTAATACATGCTAGTAACCTGATTGACAACTAACTGCGAGTCACTGAATACGTTGAGATGAGTAACACCCAAACTGACTGCTAGTCGAAGGCCGAGCAATAGGGATTCGTATTCTGCTGTATTGTTTGAGGCTTGAAATCTAAGTCTTAAGGCATATTGTATGTAAGTTTGATCGGGAGTTTCTAGGACGACTCTTGCCACACTTGCCTTAGAATTGGATGAGTCATCCACGTAAAGCTGTCAGTAGGGTGGGTCGGGCGATGTCACGGGATCTGCAGTCATCGGCTGGCTCATTTACAAGGTTGGTAGGTGGATCGGTTTGTGGAGTAACTTCATCTATGAAGTCGGCCACAACCTGCCCTTTTGTAACAGCCCGAATTTTTCCCAACCTGGAATTAGACATCCTTAGGCAATGGGTTACTCCTAACACCTTATTAACTTGTCAGAACTGAATCCCATAGTCTAGAATCGCTTCTGAACCCATTTCCTTCACAAATCCCACCCTTCACCACCTTAATCTTTCAATTTTTCTAAGTACTTTCACATTAGACACTATCTTAAAGTTTAGGTGATGAAGAACAATACTTAAACTAAACATTGCTACAAAGGACTAAGTACCACCTCAGACCGAAATCACCCGGGACTAATTCTTTAGAAATTAGGCGAGAATTAGCCAGTGTTAAACTCGAGTACCTGTGAAATTAGCACCAATCACTTTAAATACAATCTACAAGACCCAAAACTTGTAGAATCATTGACGCTAGGTTACCCTAAAATCTAGGATCAATCTCATTACCCGGCTGCTCTCGGGAGCATCTCGAAACTCCGTATCAGATCTGGACCGCACGTCGGAAGTCCGATTAATACGAAGTTAAGGAATTAGGACCGCCTTGCTGGGCTTGACAACCATCTCGGAAATCAAATCCAGACAGTGTCCCGCGGCTGTTCGCTTGAGTCCGGAGCGAGAGAGTGTGAAAACACTTGTTTTCTTTACAAAATAAATATCTTGAATAGTAATCTGGCACGTGTTGCTTACGGATCAGTTTTAAGCAACCAGACCGTCAGAATTAGACCAAATTACACCCTCGGATCAGGAGAAATTTCATACACATATCCATGTACTTGGAATCTCCGATCGAGATCCACTGACCGTTGAACTGAAACTGGTCTGCCACGCGTGATCTGGAATCCCGACTGAAATGAAAACTTAACTCCACCTAGATCCGTTGTCGGTGAGCTTAAGTCTGACCTTTGGCTCAAGGAGGCCCACCAGAAGTCCTCTGTTGAGCTGAAACTGACCCGCTTTGGTTATAACCTAAGTATACTTTGACCTGGAGTCTATTTCGGTGAATTTTTAGGCTATATAAGCACCTTAAACCCTCTCTCATTGCAGCCAAACGAATTTGAGAGAAACCCTAGAGAGAGAAGAGAGAAAAGAGAGAGAAGTGAGGGAGCAGTGGGAGAATCTCCCTGCCACTCTTCCCTGCCGCTATACGAGCTTCACCACTCCATTCTCGTCGTTTTCCCGGCGAATCCGACTCCGTTTCTAGGTAAGAAACCCTAACCCTAAACTGATTTGGGGTTTTGATAGTTGTAGGTTATGAAATAGCTAACCTATTCCGTTCTATAGGTCGCCAAACTGCCATATACGAAGGCTTAGCAAACCTAGCTGATTTGTTACGATTCTACGATAAAATGTGCGGAATTTAGGTGTATAGGTTATGGTTTTCAACACTTTCAATGTCAGATAATGATAGATTCATGATCTGCATGTAATTGCATATGTACAAAGTGCTGTCTGTTTTCTGTTTCGATTAAAGATGAAAAATATGGAATTCTACATACTCTAGGTATTTGTAGAAAGTACCGTATACGTATAAATTTTGGAAATGTGTTTGACATGATTATTTGTTGTATAAATATATTATATGTGGATAAATTACTTGTTTGGCGAAAGGACTCGCCCAAATACATGTTTTGCTTATATACGCTATGTATGTTGAAATTGTGTATTCTAGAAAATACCGTTTACGTATAAATTTTGGAGATGTATTTGTCATGATTATTTGCTGTATGAATATATTATACATGGACAAAATACTTACTTGGCGAAAGGATAGCCCTAATACATGTTTTGTTAACATACACCATGTATGTTGTAATAGTGTATTCTAAGTGTTTGTGAAAATGACCGAATGAGTATAGAATTCTCATTCGGGCTCGCCATGACTAATTGTCATGGATTTATAATTGTTGTATTGGCGATACACCTTTGACGAAAGGATTTGCCCTGAATCACGCCACGGCCACTATACGCTATATATGTTGAAATGTGTAGCCCAAGTGTTTGTGGAAATGTTCAAATGAATATGGAACTTGGATTCCTACTTTCCATGACTATCCGTCGTGGGTGTACGTGTATGATGATTGGTGCAACTCTCTAGTGAAAGGATTTGGCCTAATGCCTATGTGATCAACATATGTTATGTATGTTGATGTATGTATTTTAAAGTGTTTGTTGAAATGTTTGAATGAGTAGTAGTTACTAAATTGTAATGTTTAAGGGTGTTGAGATATGATTCTCAACTCCTTTAACTATGTGTATGATTTCCTTGGATAGTTGTGTGATTAGGAATTGAATATGTACAAGCTCATGCTTGTGTTGTGCTTCATAACATGTTCAACTGCTTTTATGATTTTATCTATGAAATGCATATGTTTAAATTCATATTTACGTTGTATGATCCGTCATGGGTGATGGGGGAGTGGAGCAACGAGTGCGTGCAACAGCCCTGGCAGCCCTAAACCGATAATATCAGACTTTGGTTATATGATTTGAATCTTGATTCATTACTGTTTTAACTATCTGCAATTGAATGTGATTGGGGCTATGATTATAGTCCAGGCAATCGGTAACGGGATTGAATTCGTGGCTGAGATTCATTCGCCACATGAGATGTGTTCGACGAACCCAAGTCGTACTTCGGTTGGCGATAGTGGTTGGCCACACAAAGTGCTTATGCGCTTCATATCGTTCAACTTGTGGTGCGCTCGAGCTAGCCGAGCTCGTCAAGTAACCTGATCTGTCTAATATATGTTCACCATGTTTGGACGCTACTGCTTGAACCTAGGGTACCAAACTTACCAGTAAAATCTCGTTAACCATGGTACCTCGATCCGCTAAGACTCATGAGCCAGGCATGGTGGTATGGGACACCGTGGCCGAGCTGTCGGCCTACGCTGGGGTTACGTCCCTCCCCATAGTGACCAGTGAGCAACCAGACTCGTGAGCCGATTATGGTGGTATGAGACACTATATTCGAGCTGTAGACACCTACGGCGAGAGCCGAATACGGTGAGACCTGTATTCGTGCTGACGGGCGACGAGTCTTCGAGTATACTCTAAGGTCTGTGATTGGCGACGAGCCCTTCACAACAACTAGAGCATGAGTTGAGCCGAGTACGGTGAGATCTGTATTCGAGCTGACGGCCAGCGATTGAGCCGAGTACGGTGAGACCTGTCTTCGAGCTGACGGCCAGCAATTGAGCCACATATGGTGAGATCTGTATCCGTGCTGACAGGTGACGGGCCCTTTGTGATGCCTTCGCTATGCCTCTCAATCCATAATATCGTATGAGACTAACTAGGAGTGATGACCCTAGAATGGATCATGTTTGGGAATGATGCAAGGGAGGTACCTTAGTTTCCCAATACTGTTATTTGAAATGGACTAATAATTACTCGAAAATCATGCTCATCATCGCACTGCATGTGCCTGGTAGATGTGGAGCACTGAGGGATGAACGCATTCGCGAACGTAAGATGGTGTCGCATGAGGGTGGTTTGGCAAGGGCATACATCATGTCATTTCATACTTGCATTAAATAAGAGTAGTTAGAATTGTTTGATTGTACTGCTTTATCATTACTGCTTGACTGAGTTGATAACATGTTAACCTATGCTTTATTGTTCCACTAAATTGATCACTCACTCCCACGTTACGGGACGGTGTTGTGCACACCAACCAGATTTGTTGAGTTTCAGATGATGGCGATGCTTATGAAGCAGAGCCGGACTACTACTATGATGTTGAGGAGGAGTTCTCCTACACGAAATCTCTGACAGGTCTATGAAGACCTGGTATTGTATTGACGGGGTTATGATACTTGGGATAGAAGATATTACACTTCCTCACATTTGGTATATTTTAGACTGTACTTGTAATTATTTAACCTGGTAACATTATCACACTCTGGAGTCCCACCACTGTTTTTATATTTTATATATCTATCACAGTCTTCCGCTTGCAATTTAATTGTCTCTGGAGTATGATATGTTGTTTTGGCTTAATCTCACTCATGTTTAGTGTACTAACACAGACAACATTTAATCATCATTATCTATATTGCATAAGTGATGTTCTGAAACTCAAGAGTCGAGTTACTACTCGACCCTCGATTTTTCAGGATGTTACACCTTTAATTGCTACTCTTGGCTTGTATTGAATATCAAATTCACTGAGCTCAATTTCCCACTTCGTTAGGCGGCCGGAAGCTTCTGGTTTATGGAGAATCTGACACAGTGGGAGGTCTGTTACGACGATGATGGAGTGCGCTTGAAAGTATGACTGTAGTTATCATGAAGACATAACTAATACTAGGGCCACTTTCTCCAGAGGTGGATATCGGATATTGGAGACCGCCAGGTACAACAACAAGGCTTCCCCAAGCTCGGGCTTTGATTGGAGAGGAGGAGATCCGAGATATGACTTCAGCTGCTGGAATGCTGCTTCGCACTCTTCCGTTCAATCTACCATTTGCCGTCCCTTCAATTGTCTGAAGAATGGGAGGCATTTATCGGTAGCTTGGGAAAGGAAGCGGTTGAGTGCGGCTACCCGTCCAGTCAGTCTCTATATATCTTTAATCGTTCTTGGTGATTTCATGTCAAGCAATGCCTTGATTTTCTCCAGATTTGTCTCAATCCCTTGCTGGCTGACTAGGAATCCGAGAAATTTACCCGAGCTTATTCCAAAGGCACATTTGCTCGGGTTCAACTTCATCTGATATTTCTGAAGGATAAGGAACATTTCTTCTAAGTCGGTAGTATGATCGGCTGCCTGTATACTTTTGACGAACATATTGTCGATGTACACTTCCATGATGCGGCCGATCTGCTGGGCAAACATTTTGTTCATTAGCCGCTGGTAGGTTGCTCCTGCGTTTTTTAGGCCAAATGACATCACACGGTAATAGTAAAGACCTTTGTCAATGACAAAGGTAGTCTTAGATTTATTTGATTGATACATTATAATTTGATTGTACATAGAGTAAGCATCCATAAAAGTAAGAAGTTCATGTCCCGCCATGCTTTCCACCAACTGATCGATCATCGGAAGAGGAAAGTTGTCCTTTGGGTAGGCTTTGTTTAAGTCGGTATAATCGATACAGACTCGCCACTTCCCGTTAGCTTTTTTAACGAGTACGACATTAGCTAACTATTCCGGATAGTATATTTCCTCGATGAATTTAGCCTTGAGGAGCTTGCTGACCTCTTCTTCGATGATGGCGTACCTTTCAGGGCCGAGAGGTCGTTGCTTCTGTCGGATCGGTCGGTAGGTCGCGTCGATATTGAGGCGATGCGTAATTACCGAGGGATCGATCCCAGGCATGTCTTCATGGCTCTACGCAAATACGTCGGCGTACCGTCGGAATAAAGATACCAGCTTATCTTTTAGGGGCGACTGAAGAGACGAGACAATCCGAACAGTTTTGGACTCGTCTGTCTCAACCAGAGGTATCGGAATGAGGTCTTCTACCGGTTGACCTCGCTCGAGAGTCTTGGCTCGAGGGTCCAGTGATTCGATCGTGGTTACCTCGACTGGAGCTTTTACAGTCATCGCATAGCAGCGCCTTGCATACTAAATGGTCTCCTTTGATGACTCTTACTCCTGACTTAGTAGAGAATTTCGCGCAGAGGTGGTACTTCGACACGACAGCTCGGAGAAGACATAAGGAGGGTCGACCGAGGATGACACTGTAGACTGATGGTTGATCGACTATCAGAAAGTCGCCCATAGCCGTCGCCTGATGCGGGGAATTTTCAGCAGTGAGTGGTAGTGAGATGACTCCTTCAGGAAGGATTTGTCCACCCGAGAATCTGATCAATGGGGTTCGAACTGACTGTAATGCCGATCTTTCGATGCCCATTTTATCGAATGCTTAAACGAACAATACATCTGCAGACGATCTTGTATCGATGAGAATATAAAATACTTTGCAGTTTGCTATAGTGAGGGTGACGATTAAGGCGTCATCATGTGGGTGATGAATGCCCCGAGCATTTTCATCAGTGAACAACACGCAGTACTTTTCCGTTTTCCTCTCTTTTGAAGGTCGAGCTAAAATCAGGATCTCGGACTCAGGCCGACTGATGCTCATTGTATGATTTTTTCGAGCATTGTTCGAGTTACCTCCGCCTCGGAGACCACCGACAATGGTTCGGATTTCTTCCATAGGTCCGTTTTCACCTGAGCGTTCTTCCGTCGTCCCGATTCTTTGGTCGATATGCTCTCTGAGATGACCTTCTTGGATAAGCCTCTCGATTTCCTGTTTCAGGTTATAACAATCACTTGTATTGTGCCCATGGTCGCGATGATAATGACAATACTTACTCTTATTCCGTCAGTTCGGATTGCTCCGGAGTCTATCTGGTCAGTTGACGAATCCTTCGCCCTTGATTTCCATCAATACCTGCTCTTGTGGCTTATTGAGCGGAGTGTACGTCGAGAATTTGTGGTCAAGCCGCTTACTCGACCTACGTTCGTCACGGGACCGATCATCCTTACGCTTCTTACCACCAGCCGAGTCAACTTCCTTTTTTGCTGACTCTTTGGCCGGGATTTTTGCGTTTTGAGCGGCCTCGCGCAGGATTTAGGTTTCTTCGGCGTCTGCATATTTATCCGATCGAGCCATGAATTCAGCCAGAGTAGTAGGCGGGTTCTTGTACAAGGATGCAAGAAACAGCCTATCTCTGACGCCTTGCATGATAGAGTTGAGGGCTGTCTCGTCCGAACGTTGCCAGACTTGGAGTGACTCGAAGTTAAAGCGTTTGATATAATCCTCAAGTAGCTCTCTCTCTTTTTGAATTATATTGTTCAAGTGCGCAGATGACTTCAACTTTTTCTTCCCACCAATAAAATTGGCGAGGAAAGCGTCGCTGAGCTCAGTAAACGAGCTAATAGACTTTGACTTTAACTGTTTAAACCAAAGCCAAGCTACATCGGCCAAAGTGAGGGAGAAGGCCCGACACATCATGGCGTCCGAGGCATCGTGCAATTCCATATAGGTCCAAAAGGACTCTATGTGCTCGGTCAGATCGGTTTTGCCGGTGAAGGGTGTGATATGAGGAAGGCGGAATCGTTCAGATAGCCGAGCTTGCATAATCTCTTTTATGAACGGGGATGTCTTCACCTCGGGCCTTGTCTGATTTATATTGCGGTTTTGTTTCATATCTGCGTCTCCTCCCGCACTTCCTTCCATAGGTCCTGGAGGTCATCTTTCCAGGGTTCGTTGCTGTCAGCCATACCCTTGACCGGGGGCCTGCTGCACCTTCTCCGATCTATTTCGTGTCGAAGATCGCTGGCAAGCAGCAGGGCGGTCATGGAAATATGAGAGGGTGCAGGCTCAGCCGGACCCTGGTGTTGGCTTTGCTGAGGAACAAATCGTGGAGCGACGGGCTGAGGATCGACGAATTGTCATGGGGCGTTTGCCCGACCATCGTCCTGCTCGGGTAGCTGAACTTGCTGGCGATGGATCTGTTCCAGCATTTGCTTCATGTAGTTCATGTCGGTCCTGAGTTCCTAGACCTCCTTATCTAACCATCCGTTTCCTCGATTCCGTTGAGCGTGCCTGGTCGAAACGGAGGTTGCTGGACGGGCCGCAAAACCTTGTCGATTATCGGGTCGGTTCTGGGCCCTTTGGGCTCCATTCGTACCCGGCGGGCCTTCTGTCGCCAGTGGTCCAGTGACAGAGACCTCATTAGGCTCGTTCTGGACGGTTCTCCTTGTTTTTGCCATTGGAGATTACTCAGTACTTGAAGAGAACGACTTTTCGTATCGTATCTCACAGACGGCGCCAAACTGTTGATGCAAAAATCTGGTACGCCCTCCTCGGATCCTTTACCTGACCAGGAAGAAGACAATGGAGACCCTGGCTAGAGCTAGGGACCCTCCGATGCCAAAGTCAGGGCTAAGATCGTATTGAAAGGTTTTAGAGAGAGTTTTTTGCGTACCTTTTACCCTTGAAGTCTCTTATATTTATAGGAGGGGGATGATCCCATCGTGTCAGGATTCTTTCCTGATATTTTGGAGATTCAAGGTCAATCAAATTTAGGACTCCAGCCGATCCCGAGATCCTCGGGATCGGGGATCTTCTTACTGGATTTTCGGGATGACGTTTCACTTTACATCGTTTCTTCCTTTCTCGGTAGATTTTACCGATTGAATCGGGCCTGATCGACTCTATTGATAAGCAAGTTTCGGCTGGCTATAAAAGGTTGAGCTACTTGCCTTCTGACGGATGAGACGAAATCGATTCATAATCAATGCGTCTTCCTAATCCGATAGCCGACTTTGTAACTGACCCAAAGATATGTCGATTTTATGGTTGGTCGTGTGGCTTCCGAGCATTGGGCCTTAGTCGGCCTATTTGGATGCTGCTGCCTCGTTTGTCGAGCTAACTTCGTGCACCTCTGTTTAATGCCAGGATCTTTCTATAGATTCCTTGCCTTATGGCTCAGGACTTTGTAAGCCTCGGTCTGGATCGGTTCTTTGAAGGCTGAGCGAAGTCTCTCCTTTAGGCTTTGGGCATGCGTGCCTCAGTCAGGCTTGTTGCCTTGGGAGCCCGGGCCGTGTCAGTAGAGTTGGTCAATTCCATAGCCGAGTCTCTACACTTGTACTATTTTTCCCCAACAAGTACCTTGTTTACCCGGGTGGTAGACTCCCTGGAGTTTCAACACCGGGTCAAGGGTTCGAGTACCCATGGTGGTGAAATCCCACGGTGTGTGTGTGGGGCGTGTGTGCGTGTGGCGTGAGTGTGTGGGGTGTGTGTAAAAAAAAAAAGTACCTTGTTTACCCAATGTAATTATCTTCTTAATAATTAGAAACAAAGATAAGCTACTTGTGGCATAAGTAGCTTATCTTATGCAACTTGATCCAAACGCTCCCTAGAAGTCTATTTCCTTAGTCACGTGGGGTCCACTTGATCAAGGCGGGGTTGAGAATATTCACGGTCGTAAAAGTTGATAATAGAGATTTGATCAATTTTCAGCCATGATGGGCTCGATCCAATCAACTTTTTGGGCTAGGCTTCACTCCAGTCTCAGGCCTTGGCCCCGGTAGTGTACGGCTGGGCTGGGCCTAGACTGACGTGGCCCATTGCCACCTGGTGATCATTTCTCCTTCAATCTCCACGCGAACCGCCCCAGTATTCTACTCGCACATGTGTAAGCAAAAGTATTCGCGGCGTCTCTTTCGTAAAACCACTCTCTCTGCCTTTCTCCGTCTCTCTCTCCACAAAACAATGTTTCTCCATCGATCGACCCTCCGAGAAATGAAAAAATCACACCATCTCTTTCGATCATCGAATTAGGGTTTTCTTCCAGAAATATCCTCACATTTCTGCCCTAAAAACTCTCAAAATCCTTCCCTTTTTATCCCTCCAACTTTCGTGCCCTCTTCTCCTTATCTCTCTCCAGTAAGGGGGAAAAATCGGATGACTCTGTCCCCATTCCCTCCTTGAATCGATCTTCAACATCTCTGGTCTGAAGGAGAAGGGTATGTTTCTTTTCTCATTTTTTGGATTTTTCCTTCCCCCGTTAAAATTACATCTCATGCTGAGAAATTTACATCCTATATTGCGGAAACCAGAATCTAGTTGTGGATATTGAATCACTTGCGGTGCTTCTTAAATCGGAATGATCATTCTTTGGTTTTGTGAATGCGGTATTAATCATTTGTTTTGTGTGCATTTGGACATACTCCAGATTGCAGTGTTGAATGTTTTCGCGCATCGCTGTATCGTTTTCTGTTCAGCTGTGCATTTGGGGTGGCAGGGATAGTGAAAACTCTGCCTTTGGGATGCTGTTTTCCTGTCTTACTGGCACTGATTTAGATATTTGTTTGGGGTGAAACAGTCAGAAAAATAGTATCACATCTAATGGGTTCTCAGTTCTCTACTTTTCCACCGTCTTAAATGCTCAGTGGAACGATGGTCAATCTATTTTGCTAGAGCATTCAGGTCAATTGCGAATTGATTTTGGGGAACATCCAAACACAGCTGGTGTTGCCCCATTTTACAGTCCTTGGGTTTTGTGATAATTTTTCTATGCCAACACCTTTATGGGATTTGAGTCCCATGTTATGAATCCACTCTCATTTTGAGAGAGCAACAACATGTTCATTTCTGGGAGCTGACAAACTTGAGTATGGCAGATACTTAAAGCTCTAACTTCTCAAGATCCAATCATGATGAGGATCGGTTCTGCCTAGAGTTGCAGAGCAGTTGGGTCAGGATAGCGGGGAGTTCCAAACCTGTCCCATTTAATAATCTGCTCTGTATCTTGGTGCCAAACCCAATCAATTATATTTAGGTCATGTTCAAGTTGAGTTGAACTGTGACCCATTTACTTAATGGTTCGGATCTGGTACAAGTGAATCCAAAGTCCAAAACTGCTCCATTTATCTAATGGCTCAGTATAGTGGGTTTCAAATGATGTGCCAAATATGTGGTTGTGTCTAGAGGATCAAATCAAATGAACTCCAAAAAGCGCATTTTTTTTTATGCCATCTTAGATAAAGTTGAGATGTCCATTAGGTCGAAACGGTCCTGCTCTAATTTCCTCTCACTGTCTGCCCACAATGCCCTAAGTCACAACTGCATGCTATTGTGGTAGAAGACAAGCTTCTAGAGCTTGGCATACACAATTTGTTCCTTTGATTCATGTATATGAACAATCACATGCTCTAGTTCCGCTTGCATGACGATGATGAAACAATCTAGGGCAACACATATGAGAACGCCAATAGCTGCAGGGCAGGGCAGTGAGCAGTTGCTGCCATGCTTGTCAATTTATCACACAACCACACACACACATATGTTAGTTCAATTTGGTAAAATAGATGCTTAGTGGAAGAAAGAACCCAGATTCGTCTACATTTGACGTAGT
Source organism: Magnolia officinalis (assembly GCA_021015155.1). Lineage (NCBI taxonomy): Eukaryota > Viridiplantae > Streptophyta > Magnoliopsida > Magnoliales > Magnoliaceae > Magnolia > Magnolia officinalis. Next base: position 15,097,967 of record JAJHSJ010000014.1, on the reverse strand, counting down.
TTCTTTGTTTCCAAAGATGAGTTGGCTGATGGAGGAAGATGCCAATTCCTTTTCACCCTGTTTCTTGTAAGGCCTGTTGTTATGTTCTTGTTCTCTTGGTTTGGGGAAATGGTGCCACAACGAAAGAGGAAACAAGAGTGGAGGACAAAGGGGGAATTATAGCAATGGAAGCTGAGGGGAGGGAAGCTCGAGAAGTGCCAGTGCAATGGGAAGAGAGGAGGGACGAAGCGACTGTAGATTTAGGGGGAAAGTAGGCAAAGGGGAAATGGAAGGATGGGGAGAGGGAGGAGCAGTAGGAAGTGAAGGTAGGGAGATGATGCCAGAAGAAGGGGAGGAGGGAGTTTGGACATAAGTCAGGAAACGAAAGCAGGTGCCATAAAAGAATGGTTTGGGGAAGGAGTTATCGGAACTCCCTACCCTGTTTATCTGTCAAAAAAAAAAAAAAAAAAAAAAAAAAAAAAAACAAAACTCCCTACCCTGTTTGTAGTATGCTTCCCCGAGGGGTGGCTTCCAATCAACTTCTCTAGGGTTTTCGGTAGGGCGGGAAAAGTTTTGGAGGTGATTGTACCTTGTGATTGGAAGACTTCGATCTATCGTGGGTTCACTTTCATTTGAATGCGCTTGGAGGAGGAGGAGGTGGTGATGGCGGTAAAGTTGATCAATGGGGAAAGCTTTGGTGGGAAGAAGCTTTAGGTCTAGAGGGCCTGGCTCGACCCTTAAGTTAAAAACAAAGTGATGCAAGATTGATGCATGAACTAAGTAACATGTGAGATCAAATAACCGAATTAAGATATTTAACAAAAAAACACAAACATCGCTATATTCATCACAAATATCATGAAAATCATGCATAATCCTGACCTAAGCTACCAACATCGTAACACAAGATCATTAAATAAAAAGAAACTAGGATCTAATGGATGTAGGGACATCCAATTAGCATAGGGTATAGTCTATTTTAAAATAGGAAACTTAATACAACCTAGGGTGAAAATTAGGGTTTGGGTAATTTGGGAAAGTAGGAAAATTAAGAATTTTAGGTTAGGGTTAGGGTTTCGGGGATGAAAGAGAAGGGTTTTGATATAATGATGGTGGGAAACCAAAAGGGGTGGGTGGGATTCGGTCACACGTGTGGCATGGGAGGATGGGGTTAGATCGGTTAGGGTTTGGATTGTAGATGGGTATGGGAAGGTTGGGTTTGGGAGAAGACGGAGATCTGTGATGAGGAGAATGAAGAACCTGAAGAAAATACCTGGATGGGGAAGGAAAGAGAAGATGGTGTGGGGATAAATGGAGACCTCACACCTCCGTTGATGAAGATTAGCCTCGCACCAATTTTCATTCCAAATCGCATTAAGATGGGAGAAGAAAGCAAGAACTTTTAAAAAAAAAAAAAAAAAAATTATAAAAATGACAAAATCAATAGGGTTGGAACTCCACCCCCTGTGCTTTTATTATTAAAAATTTGAAATTAAAATTCAGCATAATTACAACTATGCCACTCACTTAAGTAAAGTGTCCCATCATCTAAAATAAGAAAACTAAAACATTTATTATCAATCCCAACCATCAAATAACTCCTAAAAATAACAAAAAATATAAAGAAAGCAATATCAGAGTCCAAGGGGCCCAGATCTAAAAAGATCTGGTGGCTCGATGGCCTGATCGACAAGATCCAACGGTCGGATCGACACGAAATAGAAATCGTATGACTAAAATGATCTCCTAAGCAGCCCACATGCATCATCCTAAAGTGGGGTCTTCCTGATGCACGTCCAATGCATGTGAGGTCTTCAAAATGGCCCGGCGGGCCCCATCTAGAACTCGTCTCCCATCCACAAAGAAAGCTACGCTGATGTGGGTAATCGTCTCTGTTTCTGGTACACCTGAGTAGGTCCTCTGATGTTCCCATCACAAAGGAGTGAGAAAGACGTAAAATGGGGAGGAGAAAGATAAAGAGGTGAAGGTGGGAGTAATGCAGGGGCATTTTCACACCAGGCTCGAGTGGGGTGGCTTGTGGGATGCAGGGGCACACTTGGGATGGGCGGCCCGTGTGAGGCGTGTGGCTCATGTGAGACGGGCCCCATCTATATGAGGTGGAACCCATGTGATGTGGGGCCTATAAGGGGGGTTCGGCCGAGGTCCTAACCCATGGGATGTGGAGCCTAGGCTATGAGATAAAGGGATTGATTCGCCATGCTTTATCAGTTCGAGCTTTTAGAGTAAGCGGTTAATTGTCCTGCATCAAAGTGGTATCAGAGTGGGAAGTCTTGTGTTCGAGACTCCTCACCGGGGGTGTTTAATGCAAGGGGCATTTTCACACCGGGCTCGAGTGGAGTTGCCTGTGGGATGCATGGGCATACTCGGGGTGGGTGGCCCGTGTGAGGCGGAACCCATGTGATGTGGGCCCACGAGAGGGGTTCGGCCGATGTCCTAACCTAGGTGTTCCGTATCCGTTATGATATGTCCGTAAAGGCCGATACGTATAGGTAACGACCATGACCGTTACGTGATACGGGGGTGAAAGGGGGAAGTTGGTTTTTTGGGACCGTATTAGCTGTTACGGTGGCCGTAAAGGCCGTTATGTGGCATAACAACCGTTACCCCCCCAACGGTCGAAAAATGACAACTTTTTTTACCCTATTTAAAACCATTTTTGTTCTCATTTTTGTTCTCACTTTTCTCTTTCCAAAAACTCTCATAGATCATTCTACAATAGATTTCGACCACTCTTACTATAATTTTTAAGATTAAAACCGTAGATTGAGGTGATTTGAGAGAATAGAAGCTCTGATGGCCTTTTTTTTTTTTTTTTTTCAAAAGATTGAAAAAGTAGTATTTATACATTTTTTCTAGTTCTAATGCTTGATTGTGATGTGTAAACATTAAATACATAGTAATCATGTTCACAAATTCACTAGATAACCCGATACCACACTCTCACCAAAGAGTGGACCGTTACACTACCATAAAAATGTTCAAAACAAAAAATGAATACATATTTGGAATATTTACATTATTCTGGATTTTTTAGATAGTTTTTTTCAGAATTTTTCGGGCAAAAGAAAATTTTCAATCGTTACGGGGGTCGTAATGGTCGTTACGCCTTTGTATCGGTAATTGTGGTTATTGTTACAACCACCGTTATCGATATGGAATACCTTGGTCCTAACCCATGGGATGTGGGGCCTGGACTATGAGATAAATGAATTGATTCGCCATGCTCTATCAGTTCGAGCTTCTAGAGCAAGTGGTTAATTGTCCTGTATCAGAGAGTTAGGTAGGAAACACTTCGAAAAGGTAAAAAAGAGGGGAAGATGGAAAGAGTAGAGGAGAAAACCCAAAGTCCTTTAGGGGACACAATGGTTGTGGAAGACCTCCACCAGAAGCCGCAGGGGGAGAAGGAAGCAGAGGAGGAGAAGTGATTGAGAAGGCGTGGAACACTTTGCAATGGACATTGGCGGCAGAACCCTTCGAAGAAGCCTCCATTTCGCAGATAATGGCTTGGCTCGAAGACCGTTGTGGCCTGGGGTGTGGAAGATTTCATTGTCAAGCCCATCAAGATGAATGAAGTTTGGATTTCTGTTAAACAGGGGTGAATCTAGATCGATCGATGGTTGTGACTTGTGAGAGCTCCATTCAAAGACGGGCCCGTAAGATAGATGAGGAGATGGGCGGATAAATCCTTCTTTGGATGCGAGGAAGTATGGTTTTTGATTAGGGGGATTCCTTTGGAATTATTGCTTCGTGAAGTGTTTTTGTAGATTGGCTTGTGTCTGGGTGAAGTGGTTGTGATGTGGCAGAAGATGGAGAGGAGCTTGGGGTAGCTTGTGTCTGTGTGAAGAAGTGGGTGATGGAGGATCTTGCAATTGTTAAAGTTGTGGTCGAGGGAGAAAGCCTTAATCGAAAGGTGGAAAGGGAGGTGCTAGGGGGTTCCGCAATGATGGGGAGAGATTTGGAGTAAAGGAGGAGATAAAGGTTTGTCAGGGAGGAGCTCTCACAGGCTTGGGGAGGGAAGGAGCATAGCCTCAATGCTCCAGTGGAGTACCAGTAGGTGGGGTCGTTGTCTGCGACCCTCATTGGCGGAGAGTGGGTGGGTGGCGAGGTGGTGAATGGGGAAGTGACATGTGGGTTAGTTGGGGTTGCGGCCTGCGGGGCAGTGAAGCAATGCTCCGCCTCTTCGAGCTTGCAGTTGGTAGTTGGTCTGAATGCTGAGCCTTTGATGGGTAGACATGTACACTGGTTGTTGGTAGCTGTGAGTATGTTTGGATTTTACATTGGGTGACACGACAATGGGGGAGCAGGGAAGGAGAGGATGTGATGGTCTGAGCCATCACAAATGCATCTTGTTCAGATGTAGGTGATTCAGGAAGTCGGTGGAGCGCCTTATGTGCCTGACGTGTGGCAGGGAGGAGATCGAGATCCTGTTTGGGAGGCTTCTAGTGTGGTGACACTTGGAAGGGATGGGTCCAACTCTCCTCAGCACTCGTTTTATCCCTTGCACGAGAGATCGAGTTGTTTTCTCCACTACATGTGTTAAGTGCTTGCATGTGGGATGCATTTCCTCTTATTTATTTAAGGTGTGAGGCATTGCATCTGTTGAAGGCTGTTGGGGCAGCTGAAGACCTCAGTGAGGAGCTCGATCTGGCTCTCAATCCTTCGACAGTTGGGAGATGCATGCAATTTCTTCCACTAAGTTCTAACCACAATGCTCTGGAGCAAGGAGGGTATCTAAACTCAGAAGAGCGGAGGGATACTCAAGTAGATGATGGAAGAGGGTCGGTACTAGTTCGTTAGGAGTAATTGGGTGTTGTGGAGGGGGTTGCATTGCAGTTGGGGAATTTGGTTCCTGATGAGGATATTCTGGAGGAGGCTTTGGTCATTAATCCTTTGCGGGCCTCAAACATGAGAGATGAAGTTCAATTTGATTCGGTCACGGCAATAGGAGTGCAAGCCGTCTTAATGGGGGATTGTAATCTTACAGAAGATCAACTTCTCTGGTCTAAAGACATGCTGGAAATGGATGGATGTTTGTTGGGATTACCCTTCGAGGCTTGGGATGAGGATGTATACGCGTTCTTCCAGTTTGTTCAAGGTAGATGAGCTAAGAGACAACAAGAATTTTAGGTGGCGAAGGCTAGAGAATCTCCTAAAGGCTGGTGAGAACTTCCTGTCTTAGAATGTTCAATCAATTACGACGCCACAGGTAAGTCCAGTGGGGGAAAGAGGGCTAGAGGGGGCAAAGTTGTTGATCAATGATAGTCATGTCTTGGAATGTCAGAGGATTGGGTTGTAAGGTCAAAAGAGCCCAGGTTAGGAAGAGATGTGTAAAAGGCCAAAAGTGGATGTCATCGCTGTTGTAGGAAACTACGTTGTAGTTCGGGGTATAGTTGTGGCCCAGAACTCAGAGACTTGGGAGGAAGGAAGATAGTCACTCTGCTAAGTATAGTTGTCATTGCCACTGCGGGGGGTATAGTTGTGGCTTGGAACTCAAAGACTTGGAGGAAGGAAGACAATTACTCTGCTAAGTATTTAGTATCGGTATTTCTGCTGACATTTCTTTTGGCTTTGAATGGGTTTTCTCTATCGTGTATGCTCCTTGCATCCTTAGAGAGAGTAGCTGTGGGTGGAACTAAATAGTGTGAGACAGAGGTGGGGTTTGTCATGGTGTGTTGGTGGAGATTTTAATGTAGTTTGGTTCTCTTATGGAAAATCAAATTTGGGGGGAGGGTTGGTACTCATAGCATGAAGGACTTGCAAATTAGGTGGCTTCGCATGATATGCTGGACCTTCCATTGGGGGGAGCTAAATTTACGTGTACAAATGGGTAGGAAGAAGATATTTTATTGTGCTTGGATATATTTTTGGTGCCAATGGACTGGCTTGAGAAATTCTCTCTTGCATGTTAACGAGGCATGTCGAGACCTATATCTAATCATTGTCCAATTGTGCTGGATGTGGTCGAGGAGGACTGGGGCCCAAAGCCTTTCAGGTTCAAACTAGCTTGGCTGTAGATTGATGGTTTTGAGCAGTTGATAAATGATTGGTGGCAGTTGATGGTTTTGTTGGATTTAGATTAAGCCGAAAGCTCAAATTGCTAAAAGAGAAGATACAAATTTGGAAGAAAGAAGTTCTTGGTGTTTGGGAGGTAGAGCTCGACACCATATTAAAGGATATTCATGAGTTGGATGTTAAAGAGGAGTCGAGTCAGCTGGCCGTTGAAGAGCGTGAAAAGAAAGCAATTGTTGCCTTGAAATATGCTAATCGTATCAAAGAAGAGGAAATCCGGCGGAGGCAAAAATCTAGAGCGCTGTGGCTTAAAGAAGTGGATAGGAATGTGTTTTTTCAATAGCATAGCTAGTGCTAGGGCGCAAAGCAACTTGGTAGTGGATGGCAAAAGGACTTTGGAAAATGGGTAAATTTGCAATTCAATAGTTCAAGTTTACAAGAACCTGCTATCTTGCGATTAGCGGAAGGGGCTGTGGCTTGATAACTTGGAATTTCCTCAATTGTTAAGTGAGGAGGCGACTTATCTTGAAAATCTAACTTCAGAATAAGTTAAAGATGCTCTTGAGTCAATGTGTGGAGATAAAGCCCTAGCTCTAGATGGCTTCCCGATGGTCTTCTTTGAGAAATTTTAGCAAGCGGTCAAAGGGGATGTGATGGTGTTTATTTTTGAATTCTACAAGTGAAGTTGTCTTTCAAATGATCTCAGGGCGTCATTCATCGCTCTCGTTCTTAAAACCGAAGGTGTGGAAATGTTAAAAGACTTCAGAGTTTAGACCCGCTAGCCTAATTGGGAGTGTAAAAAATTTTAGCTAAATTTTTTGCCTTGGGTTTCGGGGAGTGCTTTCGCAAATCATCTTTGAGAACCGAGGGCCTTTGTTGTGGGTTACAAAATTTGATAGTCCCCTTATCGCTCATGAACGCATCGACTCTAGGAATAGGGAAGGGATATGTAGGTTAGTTTGGAAGTTCAACATCGAAAATGCATATGATCACGCAAATTAGGAGTTTCTAGACTACGTGCTCAAGAGTTGTATGCAATCAACTACTTTCTCCATTCTTGTAAACGGGTTGCCAATAGGCTTCTTGAAGGCTTCCAGGGGCGTTGGACAGGGTGATCCTTTATCTCCATATTACCTTTTTGTAGTAGTTGGGGAGGCTCTTAGTAAGATGCTTCATAGAGGGGAGGAGACTGGTTTAATCAACAACTTCACAGTGGCAAATGTGGGGATTCAAATTAGTAATCTCCAATACAGATGTGATACCCTTTGTTTTGAGATGTAGATGTGATCTTGGTTGATAATATTCGGAAAAGCGTTGTTTGTTTTGAAGTGGTTTTTGAGCCAAACATAAATGTTGCCAAAAGTAAATGCCGGGAGTTTGTGTGGATAAAGAGGAGTTGTTGTGGCCGGCTACTGTTTTCGGCTGTAAAAAGGGGTGATGCAGGACAACTAACCACTTGCTCTAAAAGCTCGAACTGATAGAGCGTGGCGAATCAATCCCTTTATCTCATAGCCCAGGCCCCACTTCCCATGGGTTAGGTCCTTGGCCGAAAACCCCCCTCGTGGGCCCCACATCACATGGGTCTCGCCTCACATGAGTCACTCGCCTCACATGGGCCGCCCACTCCAAGTGTGCCCCCACATTCCACAGGCCACCCCATTCGAGCCCGGTGTGAAAATGCCCCCTGCATTAATCACCCTCGGTGAGGAGTCTCGAACACAAGACCTCCCGGTCTAATACCATTTTGATGCTGGACAACTAACCACCTGCTCTAAAAGCTCGAACTGATAGAGTGTGACGAATCAATCCCTTTATACCATGGCCCAGGCCCTAACCCCCTCGGTTGTGGGGCCCATATTGCATGGGTCTCGCCTCACACGGGCCGCCTACCCTGAGTGTGCCCCCGCATCCCACAGGCCACCCCACTCGAGCCTGGTGTGAAAATGCCCCTGCATTAAGGGGGCTTTTCCTTCGTTGTATATAGGGTTGCTCCTATGCATAGGGAAGCTAGCAGAACACTTGTGGGATAAAGTTATTGAGAGAATTGAGAGGAAGTTATCGAGCCGGAAATGTCACTTTGTCTTTGGGAGGTTGCTTAACTTTAGCTAAAACTGCCTTTTCTAAGATGCCGGTGTACTTTATGTTGATAATGCCTTAAATCAATGCTGGACAGGTTGGAAAGTTGACAAGAGATGGAAAGGGGCTGAGAATAAAAGGACGTTTCATCTCCTTCAATGGGAAGATGCGTGTAAGATGATAGATGAAGGCGGAGTTGGCATAAAGGATTACGAAGTCATGAACATGGTGCTTCTTGGGAAGTGGCTTTGGAGATTTGGTACTGAAGAGTAGAGGTGTACACGAGTCGAACCGAGTCGAGCTTGGCACAACTCGACTCGGCTCGGCCACTAGCTGATCCTAGCTAGAGCTCGGTTCGGCTCGGTCCTCGGCCCTGACTGGCTAACTCGGCTCGGTTCGGTCAACAGCTCGGGTCAGTTCGAGTCGAGTTCGAGCCAAGATCGAGCCGAGTTCGCCTATGCAACATTTTCACAAGCACATGGACTACACCTTCAAATTCTCACTGTATGTAAAACAACAGCAGCGGTTTTACAGGTATTTCATCAAACACCTTGTAGGCAACATCAAAATAAAGAAAAAAAAGGGTATTTGTTTCATATACATACCTTCTTTGCCACCAGTTGACACTTCATTGAGTCATTTCATCAAACACTTGGTGAGCAACATCAATATCAAAGTAACCGAGTCACCGAACTAGTTCGATCCGAGTTCGTCGAAATTTTTTCGAGCTAAAAAAATCAGCTCGACTCGGCTCGAACTCAGTTTTGAACCGAGTCAAATCGAGCTTTTTCGAGTCGAGTTGAGCGAGCAAACCGAGCTAACTTGGTTCGTGTATGACCCTATTGAAGAGGGAAGATTATGGAGGGAGCTTATTACAATCAAATATAGTACGTAGGTGGGAAGGTGGGGAGTGAAGAACTCCTCCGCCCCTCTTAGAAAGTGGTAGTGTCGGTAAAGCATGTGTTTTGTAGATTGATCTCCTTTCGCTTGGTGCCAGAAACCAATGTTTTTTGTATTGTTATCGCGTAATGTTTTGCACCCTTGGGATATAGATACATATCGGTTATCGCATAGGATATATCCATTGTATCGCGTAATGTATTGTTGTTGTTGGGAAACATTGGGAAATTGGTCGAATTTTTCAATGAAACTTCAGGGATTGTTAAAAAAGACATCAATACACACTTTGAAATCAAAACATCACAAAAGAAAAATAAAAATAAGTGCACACAATAGGTTTCCTTTGTATGGGGTCCTAATCTATACGCTGTCTCACTGAACTGATGCAACTATATTCAAAGTCTATTCATAATTTTATATAATACTGCTGCTCCACAAACCAACAATACGAAGTAGCATCATTTAATTCATTTCTCTTTAGCTTATTTCAGATGTTTAGGTTCCAGTTAAGATATCTAGTAGGTCTGATTTTGGGTTCCAGTTAAGATATCTAGTAGGTCTGGGTTTAAGTATTTTGCTACATTTGTCGATGATTGTTTGAGAATGACATGACTTTATTTAATGAAATATAGATCTAAATTATTTTATATTTTTAAGACTTTCCACATGGAAAAAATTAGTTTAATTTGAAAGTGTTTGTGTTTCAATATGATAATGCTACGTAGTATATTTCAAGCTTTTAGTCAAAAATTTTCGTGAAACAGGAATCCTACATCAGACATCATGCGCATGCACCCTACAACAAAACAAGGTTGCAGAATGGAGAAATTGTTACCTCTTTGAGGTAACTAGTGCTCTCTTAATTCACATGAATGTTCCCGAGAGTCTTTGGAGCGATGCAGTACTCACGACATGTTTTCTGATACATTAAATGCACTTATCTATTTTAAAGAGTCAATTACCTCTTCAAGTTTTGTTCCTAGATACTCGGCTGTTTCCTCTACCTCCTAAAGTTTTTTGATGTGATTTTTTTCGTCCATCAGTTGGAGTCTGGCCATGATAAGTTTGATCCTCAAGCAGTTAAATGTAATTTTCTTGAATATTCTCGCATAAAGAGCGGTTATCGTTGTTAAAGTCCATCATTTTGAAGACAATACGTATGTGTAGTTGTTATCTTTTTTGAGTCTACCCGTTCTTCTCAAAAGATGGCTAATCTCTTGATAAGGAAACTGTTCTCATACCTGTTGCGGCCAACGTAGACATCCAACCTCCATCTACTGCCTCTTCCATTCCCACTATGCCTTAGTTGAAGGTTTACTTATGACGAACAAATGGTACAATCGATCATGACGTGCTATCCAACATGTCTTTTTCAGAGACTTGTGGTCGAGTGAGTTTTTCTGATACGTTTGATATTCCTATTCTCTTAGAAAAGGTAAGCGTGTGTACTGATCATCCCATTTCTAAATATGTTTTCTTTCATTGCTTATCTGCTAATTTCCTTAACTTTGCTGTGTTCCTGTCTTCTCACTTTACATTGTTTCTAAGTCATATGAGGAAGCTCTATTACATAAGGGGTGGAAGTAGGCTATGGAAGAAGAGATGGATGCACTTCATTGGAATGAGACTTGGGAACTTACCACTTTTCTCAGATGATGTACTGGCAATGCATCAAAGATGCAGTGCATTCATTGATTCTCCCGATAGGAATCTAGCAGCGTAAGGGGTCTGAGGTTGAATCATATCATTTAAAAAAAAAATAAATATTTTCTTTCATTCCTACCAATAAATGTGTTGTGGGTTGCAAATGGGTATCCACAATCAATTTTCATCCTAATGGTACAATTGAACTGTTGGCGACTCACCTAGTCGCTAAGGGGTATACTCAAACACTTTGTGTTGATTACGGTGAGACCTTCACTCCTGTGGCCAAGTTGAATTCGATGCGCATTATACCGTTTATAGCTGTGATTTGTGAATCATGGTTGGCCATTCCTCCACTTGACATTAAAAAAATGCTTTCCTTCATGTTGATCTTACAAAGGAAGTTTATATGGAGCGACCTTCCGGATTTGTTGCTTAGTGCGAGTCTGGTATAGTATGTAAACTGTGAAATGCAATTTATGGGTTAAATCAGTGTCCACGTGCATGGTTTGACAATTTTAGTTGTATTAAATTATGTTTTTGTTTGAAGTCATGCTGATTATTCCGTTTTTATACAAAAAAGCATCTCAAGTCTTGTTGTGCTTGTAGTATCTATGGATGATATTCTTGTTACTAGAAGTGACAACAACGGGATTGAAGAACTAAAGAAGTATCCTTAATAACATTTTCTCACAAAAGATTTAGGTCATCTTCGGTACTTACTTGGTATAGAAGTAGCTAGATTAAAAGGAGTTAATCTATCTTAATAGAAATATACTGGATTTACAAATGAAGACGGGTCTTCTTTGGACCAACTCAGATGACACTCCAATGGATCATAATCACAAGCTTGTAAGTGATCAAGGAGATGCAATGGAGGATCCGGGGAGGTATAGGAGATTGGTTGAAAAACTTATGTACTGAACTATTACTCCACCAGACATATCCTATGCAGTAAGCGTGGTAAGCCAATTCATGACTTCTCCAAGAGTACCTCACATGGAAGCAATTATTTGAAATTTGTGTTACCTCCAAGGAGCACCAGGTCAATGAATTTTGTATAAACGGAATGGTCATCTTCAAGTGTCAGGATATTCAGATGCAAACTGGGCAGGTTCTTTAGTAGATAGATGATCGACTACTTGATATCGTACATTGTGGGAAGAAATCTAGTCACATGGAAGAACAAGAAGCAGAGTGTGGTGGTCCGATTGAGTGTTGAAGCAGAGTACAAAACAATGGCTCATGCTTCCTGTGAGTCGATGTGGATCAAGTAGAGTGTGGTGGTCCAATCTCTACTCCATATGTTCGATCTCAGGACTAGCTTGCTGATGTATTCACTAAGGCTCTTTGTTCCACTCAGGACACGCACTCTCTCTCTCTCTCTCTCTCTCTCTCTCTCTCTCTCTGTTCATTCTGCATTCCCTTCTCTTCTCTTTCAATCGGTTTATGCTAGGTATTTATGTGATGACACCTTTTATTGTTTGTTTGCTTTGTTGTCTATGTACTTCGCTAGAGGGTTTCCTCACTGGGTTTGTTGTACCCTGATAGTCCATAGTATATACATGTTAACATCATCCAACCTTCCCTGCAGGTACAATTTCTTCTCCCGTTTGTTAGGAAACCATTTGTTCATGCTATCTATATAAATTTTATGAGAAATAAAATCAATTATTTAAAGTGCAGATGGATACTTGTCATGGAAAACCACCTCAAACAGGTTTACACTTTAATGATAGTGATAGCATGTTGATGTGGAAGACATGTGGTACGAAGTTCGATTGAAAGACAGTTGATATCATTGAGCTCATGGTTTTGTCGTATCACCTATTATTTGAGCTTTCTTGAACTTGCTTGGGCTTTCTAGATGTGATCTTGCATGATATAATCTTGAGGTTATTGTCTATATTTATGAGGTGGATGCACTTGACATGTCTTTTATAATTTTCAATTTTGGCTGTTTCAATTTATAAATGGTTTGTAGTTTCAGGAACGTCTGCCACACATTGTTCTTTTCACAAGATGGCATCTTCTCAACATGTTGAAATGGAGGCCGCCAAATTCTTGCACAAACTTATTCAGGAGTCGAAGGATGAGCCTACCAAACTGGCAACAAAACTCTACATGGTGTGTGGCACTTGCCTTTCATTGTAAATACTGAATGAGCTTAATATTCAATCCTTTGCCCATTTTTTTTTTTTTTTTTTTTTCATTCTTTTGTTGTGTACCAGATATTGCAACATATGAAAGCAAGTGGGAAAGAGCAGTCTTTGCCTTATCAAGTAATATCCAGGTCTGCATTTGTAACTTCATATGGATTTCCCTACATTCTGATGGTATATAATCATGAAATGAATAGCGAACAAAGCTGGGCATGATCTTCTTTTAGTCGAGTTAGTTTATGTTTTGTTTCATTTGGATAAAAGTGACTCATATTGTTTTTTTCTTACCAGTAAGTAGCTCACATTGTTGATTGTTTAGATATTCATTTCCATAAATAATTTGAATATGCATGCATGTCTTGAGCAATCAGGCTGTCTATATGTAAAAAGTTTTTGCTGGATGCAACTTTACTTTTCTAGATTCTGAGATGAAATTTATGAACATTGAATAATATGGTGCACTGTGATTGCTACAAATTTGCATTTGAATATTTGCATAAATTTCCTTTACGTTAGAAGATCAGGGATTTGTTCACTTTTTTTTAACTGGTCCGGTGTAAGAAGCACACTATCCTCTGTGTTAAAAGAGAGTAAGATTAGTGAAGCATATACGTTAGGTAACCCAGCAGCATTTTTTAATACTCACTATAGCTTTGTGCATGCAGTCACTAGTTGAACCTTAGAAGTGATTCTAGGATTTCACATATAGAGAAAGTAGAAAGTATGTTTTAGTCACCAAGGACCATGCATAACTAACTAGAATAGTAAATTAGGTCTCTAGTATGGGAAGCAGGAAAACTTTAGTTCTTCTTCATCATCATCATCTAAGCCTTATCCCAACTAATAGGGGGTCAGGCGCATGCATCCAATTCTGCCATTCCACTCTATCAAGGGCCATATTTTTAGTTAGAACATAGGTCATCAAGTCTTTTCTTACTACCTCCACCCACATCCTTTTGGGCCTTCCTCCTGTCCTTCTAGAGCCTTCAACTTGCAAACTCCTTGCCACCAGCCGATCCCGCGGAGAATGTATGCACTCGAAACAACACTTCGTTGAGTCATTTCATCAAACACTTGGTGAGCAACGTCAATATCAAAATAACCGAGTCACCTAACTGATTCGATTCGAGTTGAAGTTCGATCCGAGTCGATTCGAGCTCAGACAAGCTCAAACTTGGCTTGAAATTTTTTCGAGCTCCAAAAATCAGCTCGACTCGGCTCGAACTCAGTTTTGAATCGAGTCAAATCGAACTTTTTCGAGTTGAGTGGAGCGAGTTAACCGAGCTAACTCGGTTCGCGTACAACTCTAGGTATAACCTTGCAGTCCTTGCATATTTATCATTGTACAAAGAAATCTATTTGGCTTGTAAATTATCCACTTTTAATAGTAATTAAGTACTCATCTCTCTTTTTGAAGTACATGTTTGCTAGAGCTAGATTGTATATGCGATAGCAAAATGAAGGATGGTATCCCCCATCTCATTTTTTCTCCCAAAACCATATCCTCTATGTCCTTATTCATACCCTCTACTCTCTTTTCCTACTTGATCATTTAAGTCTCTTCCTACAGATATCCTCTCTGTTTGAAATTCCTTTCATTAGTCCATCCATAGCCTCTTGGAATTGTCTCTTGATTCTATCATCGAACCCTACCTGTGGCACATATGCACTAATAACATGATTATCTCCTCTCATAACACAAGTTTTATTTATAAAATCCTATCACTTACTCTTTTGATGTTTATAATTTTATCTACCACTATCTCTACATTTCTATTATTGTCCTTCCATATATTTTTAAGTTTATATTCAACAATTTCTCTAGTTTTGACTCCTTTCCACTTGGTTTCCTGAACGTAAGCTATGTTTCAGGGATTGATGAAAATAGGGGGAGCAATGCAAGTGTTACATGTATTGTTTGTATCGAATTATAAATCATTTGTAATTTGACATGTAATATTTATAGTTGTTTTGATATGCCATTGGTATATACCATGACATTGTCTAAGTTAGGTTTTTATCACATAATTGACAAATGGTGAGATTGTTAGTGCACTGATTTGTGCGCCTTGTTCGACAATCACATAAGCGTAATTTGAAAAGTGCTTAAATGACAATTCCAATCACAAGCATGTATAGTGGTTCGATTTCCCTACTCCACTTCCGGTGGACGTACTCTTTCTAAGTGTATTGGTATTCACTATCAGAGGTTTTAAATCAGGTTCACCTCTAACCTTTACAGTCCTACACAAGGATCGCAGTCCTACACAAGAACCTAGTGTACACTCGCACCAGAGGCTCCCGTAAGAGACTTTAGTTATTTTTCTATTAGCTAACCAACAACCTTGGTCCTAGTCCGAGGACCTACGTTCACTCTCGACGGAGGCTTCCACAGAGACTAACACGTATACACTAATGTCCGATGATTTCGGCCTTACACAAGAGCTTAGGTCCTACACAAGAGCCTAGGTCCTATCGAGTTTGGCTCACAAACTCTTACCCTCAATCCTGCACACGGAAAGAGAGTATGGACTCATATATGACACTTGTCGAATTGAGCTCCGTTGATACGCTGTTCTTGAGTTGCTTATTCAAAGCTCTCCCATGCTTGAATCCACTCCTCAAATGCTCCCCTGATCATTGATGTTCTATTCTTTGCCAATGCTTCAGCTCCAAGATTAAACACTTTGCATGCGATGCTTCATTGAGGTGACCAAGGTGATGTTAGGTTAGGTGAATCTCCAACAACTCATGTGAATGTTGTAATTCCTAGGGGATTCACCTAGATGGGTGTTCTAGAGGATATAGACACTGATTTTACCATGGGTTCAAGTCTAATCTTTAGAACAAGGTGGAGATCAAGTTCATCTTCTTCATTGAGGTTGTAATCCTCTTTCAAGTGATGAATTACAAGGAATATGACTTAGATCTCGTGGATTTAGTGGCAAGGGATGTGGGATATGAGTGAGGAATCTCCTTTTGTTCAAGAACCGAATGCTCTTTTATAAGAAACCGATTTGCAACGGTTATAAAACGGCTAGTTAACGGCTTTGTCGATCTGATCGAAAGGCTCTTCGATGGGATTGAAGGTCCTTAGATATGATTGAACGGACCTTCGATCCCATCGAGAAAATCCAGGAATTTATCTGTTGGGTTGCTAGACTAATTTTTCGATCGAATTGAGTGGTCCTTTGTTCCATCAAGTCTCATCGACAGCCTATCAATGGGATCGAGGACCACTTGAAAACTGCTGTTTTGGGCATATGATTTCATAGTAGCTTCGCACATCTTCTAGCCCTATCTAGCATGACCTTACTTATCATGTTCCAATTAAGCTTCTAAGGCTACAGGATGATCAACACGGTTTACCTATTAAGGTTATGATCATCTACAGGCTCAAGGGTTGTTTTGGGTCAAGATTAGGGTCACCAAGGCACCTCATATGCTTGTTCTTCACTTCCTTGATGCTTCAGTCTTCATGTGTCTTCGATCTTCAGCTTCCAAGGGCTCAACCGACTCCCTAACACAGACGCATATGATTGACAAACAAGGTGCACAAATCAGTGCAATAACAGTGTCTCCTTGATTTGATCATATCGACTAACTTCATACTCTTACCTTTCAGTGTCCATTGAAAGGTAATAGTATGAAGTTAGTCGATATGAGCGATGCCTTGAATGTGGGGACCATCTTGACACAATCCCAAAAATCAGGCAGATCTAAATCTTAGGTGGACAATAGTAAATTAGTAAGTGATGTCTTGAATGTGGGGCCCACCTCGACACATTTGTTGTATATCCATGCCGTCCATCCTTTATGCCAACTCATTTTAGGGCATGATCCAAAAAATGAGGTAGATCCAAATCTCAGGTGGACCGCACAGTACGGATTGAATTCCCACCATTAAAAACTTCTTGGGACCAAAAGATTTTTGGATCAAGCTGCTATTTGTGTTTTCCCTTTGTCCAGGTCTATGTGACCTTGTCAATAGGTTCGATGGCATATAAACATTACAGTGGGCCCTAGGAAGATGGCATAAAAACATTACAATGGGCCCTAAGAAGTTTTTAATTGTGGGCATTCAATCACTACTATGCGGTCCAATTGAGATTTGGATATGCTTCATTTTAGGGACCATGGCCTAAAATGAACCAATAAAATTGATGGATGGCATGGATGTACAACACATAAATCAAGGTGGGCCCCATGCATCAAAACAGTGCATGTGCACTAAGCGGCGTACATCGCAGAGTATTTAAAAAACACAGCCACGCTGTCCATTCTCTCTCTCTCTCTCTCTCTCTCTGAGAGAGAGGCTGCACCACAGGGAAGAAAGAAGAACGAAGAAGTAGAAGAAGCTACTGCAGTAGCCACAACAGCCCTGTAGCAGCACCGCAACAACCTCGAAGCAGTAGATGAAGAAGAAGAATAAAATAATCGGGTACATTTTTTTCTTTTTTCTTTTTCATTTTCTTTTAAGGTTACAGTGTGTAACGACTGTTGTGGGGATCGTAACGGCCGTTGCAGTTCATTTTTTTCCAGACCCCACCATTTTAGCCCCGTATCGCGTAATGGTAACCGCCGTTACTGTTACGTATCAGCGGCCGTTATAGTTCGTTTTTTCTGGACCCTGCCGTTTTAGCCCCGTATCGCGCAACAGTAACCACCGTTGCTGTTACGTATGGGCCATTAAGGCCGATATGTAACTGATTTGGGACACCTTGGACACTTTGTGGTTGCATCCAGAAATATGTGTTCGCATATGCAATAAGTATGCGATTTCACCATCGCATACTCAGTATGCAATGGCGTAATCTCCCATCAAAATCATATCAATAAAATTTATAGTTTAAATTATCTTTGTTCAAAATCACATCGATAAAATTTCTATGTTGTTTTTTATCTCTTTCACATTTTTGAGCATGTGCATTCATTTGAGTACTTGTTAGTTGACTTGTTATAGTCTAATAGCCTAATAGATGTAATAAATAAAACTATAATGAACAATTACCTACACTTGTGGTATTTTCCATAGTTTCTAATTATTATTATTTTTCGATTTTTCCTTATTTTTTAAAATTTTATTTTGGGGGCTGTGCATGGCACATGTGTTTGTGCAATCGTATATTGGGCACAACATACTTGGGTCGCATATGTCATTTGACAACAATGACTAAAACTAACAAAGCAATATTCTTGACTGCTATTGCTTGTATGATTCTTTATTGGGCTTGGAAGGGTGAGGAAAAGGCATTAACTCATTTTCCTCTTTTGAAAATTGAGAAATGGGTTTTGAAAAGCATGAGGGAGGTGCTCTTCGTGTTAGTTCATGGATGGTTGCGTGGCGCTGGTCATGTCTAGGCCACTAGGCCATCCCCTAGTTGGACTGTTGTATGCCCATAATTCTGGGCAATCTCCTACTCCCATATAACCTAAGCCGCTTTGGCCTTGGCAATTGTCCTAGGTCTGATTGCCTTTGCCCAGTGAAACACCTTGACTATACTGCTGCTGAAGAACGTGCAAGACATATGTGGTGCATTCGTACCGTTGTAGGGAAAGAAAAACAGTAGTTGAAAACTCTAGAAAATATAGGAGGTCAGTTGTTAGCTTGCCGTGGTATTTTCTTCAATGTAAATCATCCTTGGAAGTGATCGAGACAAAGTAACTGTGGAATATCTGATTGTTGCTCTTGACTAGATGTTTGGAACTCAGTTCAGGCCCTGAGGTAGCAAGCTGTGCTGTTTAGAAGGTCTTAAGGCTGACCCAATGAAGGTGCAACGTGCAAGTAATTATTGATTAGCCTATACCGACAAACATACACGAGGAATGCAGCAGTGTTCATGGTTTTTAGCTATGTTTAATCGGAACTTTATTATGATTATGACTCATATTATGGATGTCAGCGACCAATGCCTTTTGAGGAAATAAATGTCAAGATGACAGAAGTATCTGTTCACTGACTTATAAACTTCAAGAAAACGTTCAAAGTTAAATGTGATGGTCTCCTGAATGCATTGGTGGTGTTCTCAGTAAGGAAGGACATCCTGTTGCCTTCTTCATTGGGAAGCTCAAAGGCATGTGGAAAAGTATTCTACTTGCGATGTTGAATTTTATGGAGTTCCGTAGTCATCAATGGTGAGATTCTCATTCATTGACAGTTTGTGCTATATTCTGAGTTTCTGACCGATCATGAAGCTCTACAGTAATTGAACACCCTGAAGAAGTTGACTGTGCTGCATGCTAAATGGAGCATTTACATCAAGGTATTCCATAACGGTAATGGTGGCTATAACGTCCACTGCTGTTACTGTTATGATATGGGCCAACAGCTGGCCATTACAAGATTTCTTTTTTCTTTTGTTAAAAAAAAACCCATTTTGGCCCTGTAACGGACCATTACGAGGCTGTTACGGGTCATTTTTTCTGTAATGGCCATTACAGCTCCATAATGTGAAGTGTTTACCACTGTTTGCATAACTGTTTTTTGAATACCTTGATCTACATCAAGTCGTCCATGAGTTCATCTGTCATTTGAAGCATTGTGCAGGAGTAGACAATAAAGCGGCAGATGCTGTCAACTGCAATAAGCATCTTCTATCTGCACTTTCCTATCTGCTCCTCTAGGCAAATAATTACCTCTCTGCCTTTTTGGTAACAACGTCCCTAAGGTGCTTACTTGGCCTACCCATGCATAAAGAAGGCCAAGGTATGTGGATGAAGCTGCTTGGGCATATGTCCAAAAGCCTGCCAACTGACCCCTTCCCCAGAAAATCACCTTAGATTTGCCTTTTTGAACATTTATGTTCTCCTGAAATCGCTTTGAAACATCTCACTACCTTTATCATGTTTGAGATAGCGCATCTGTCTGCGCCGCAAAAGAAAATTTTATCATCTGAAGATTGTTCTTAGGCTACCTGGAAATTGTTGTGGTTCACCCAAGAATCCCCTTTAAAACCTTCTTCTCTGGCCTTCTCTATCATTCAGAGGGACACTGCTCATTTTCAGAGAGACAAATGCCTTCTCGACCCCAATTTGTAGAGATTTTCATTTGCTTGCATTTTTATTCCGGGAAATGTCTTGTATCATACAGTGCTCGTTTCAGTTATTGGTTGGTTGACCCTTCTATTTTCTGCTCATTTTCTTGGATTCCTAGATGCTTGTATCAATGTTACCTAAATGGTTAACTCCCTACTTATTCCATTCTGAATCATGCAATTCGATTTATGGGTCATCTGCGATCTGGATTGCTATTTTTACTGACCCAAAAGTTCTGTTCTATGCTCTTATTATTGATAAGTATTTAAGTTATAATGTAGATTTAGATTAGAATGTAGAGATTTATACTTTCAGTGATGCCATAACATGCATATAATACAATACTATGCATGTAGGATTTATAATACTAACATTCATTATATCGGATATAATCTACATATGAATTCTTACATAAAACTATATTGCATATACTTGGTGTATGTATTCGAGGTACACATGATCCTGCCCCTAGCTTAACATGTATTGGAGGAATCAGCTTAGCGCATTTCCATTCCCATAACATGTAGCAGAGTTTCCCGCGTTCCAGGTAACCTTGACCTGCCAATATTGATCTGATGTGGGAATGATGCTAATATTAGACAGTTGTTGGATATAGCTTACCATATCCTATAATTCTAGGAATAGTTGCTTGATTCATACTTGTTTGATGTAGCTGAATCATATCATATGGTTTGAGGAATAGTCGCTAGTTGGAGAAACGGATGTGGTAAATGATGTCAGAAATAGATACGAGATGCATGTCATTTTACAATTTTTTTTTTTTTTTTTTTTTTTTAAAGGTAACTGTAGCCGGGATTGAACTGTGGATCACTCACACACACTACACTCTCTCTACCAGCCCATCTAACGAACGGGGTATTATTATTATTATTATAACATTTGTTATAATAGTTGCACAAGTGCTTGAAACTAATGCACAGAACAGGGAGCAATGAACCAGGTATTTTAAAGCGGGCTTTCCAGAAACTATGGTTCCAGGTTCCTTTTTTGCCTGATCTCCTAAGCATTTTCATAGTCTAATAAAAGTAAGAGTGCCATACTACCATATAGAATCTTACTCTTGAATATTTTATGTTTACCAATAGCAAGGAATTAGTACATGATGGACTAAAATGATAATTTGATATAACTAAAATAATTACCACGGGCCATGGCATCAAAACTCTCTAGTAACATAATAAAATGGAATATGAATAGCATGTTATGGATAGAATATCTGTATCTGTATCTGGGTCCTGGATTCCGGAATGTGTGAGTGCCACCCTGCACACTATACCTGTCTCTGCAACCGTGCCTGGGCATCCTGTCTTTGTTTTACAACTTCAATCCCTAGATTATTTCCTGAGATATATGAGAGTACTTATGCACCGTTTGAAATAATCACATGGAATCTGCATAGTTCTTCTATTTTTCTCATTGGAAACTGTTGTCAGTTGTTTCGTCAAGTCATTGCAAATCATTTGACAGTAACCATTGGCCAGATATTCTTATCCGGCTTGGAATCAGTCTTCCGATTTCCTGGCTTGGCTTGGATAAATCAATGAAACATTTACTGGCAGGGTTTTCTAAAAGATTGTCTGGTCTCATATTGTTGCTTGGCCACATCAGGTTTTATCTGCGAGTTTTTGTAGATTGGAAAAAGAAAAAGAAAAAGAAAACTATGGTAGTTGTTATTTTCTTTTAACTTTAACTGCCAATCTTAACATGACTTTCTCCTTATCAGGGCCATGGAAACTGTTGTCAGTCAGAATGGTCTTGATATTAATACTTTGAAGCCATCCCGTCTCCCTTTAGCTGGTGGATCTCAGCTTGGGGATCTTGGCCATGTAAGGTCTGACAACGATGCACCCGACAATTCATTGCCTCTAGGGGGCATTGACATGCCGCTTAAAGGTGGTCCTGTTAGTGGATGGAATGCTGCATCAAGTGGCAAGACAAAGGAAGATGAGCACGGCAGTTCGAGCCAGGGAGTCGGGTTGTTGAAAGATTCTAAAGCAACTTCAATCGAGAATGACAAAGCCAACCATGAGGCGATTATTTCGAACAGGCCACCCGCTGGGCCATTTATCATGGAAAGCACGGGACGTGGTGTTCATCAAGGACCCTTATCTCAAAGAAATGCTAAATCATCCGAGCATGAAAGTCCAACCAGTCTGGGAATGGATGGTTCACGGTCCACAAACTCACAGGAAAGGCATGATACCACTGAACTTGGCAAGCAGGTACTGCAAAAGGACAATAAAAAAGGTGGTGCTAAGAGAAAGAAGGCAGAGCCTTCTGTGGCGATGCATCCTGACAATCTCCAGCAAGTGAATACTCCCGTTACTAGATTCAATGCAAAGAAGGGGAAGCTGATGCAAGAGAGTAATCCTAGTTCCCTTGAAAGGTCAGTGGATAAAACATATTTATCAAGGGATCCAAACAAGGAAGCAGATATTTCTTCTGCTCATGGTGCTTTTGGGCTACAGAAAGTAGGTTCATTACCATCCAAACACAGTGTATGGAATCAAACGAAAGTGGGGTCTTCATCCTCTGCTGACACAGAATCTATGGCATCTCTATCTACTGGAAAAGTCTTAGAGCATGCAGGCGTTTCTCATACAGGAGTCAATACACATAAGATATTTCAGGTACCTTGTCTTCTCTTTTACATTTGTTTCATGATGCTTGGACGACTGCTGTTTAGTGTTAACCGGGCATTGCTGCTGCTTGCTTCTGGGTATTTTAGCTCCTTTCCCTTTTGTGTTGCTACTGTTTTTTGCTGCCGCTTGACCCATAATGAAGTGTCTCATTTTTGCACCTGACCTTTTACATCTTCCTGTGCACTTCGGTTTTCCCCCCCTTTTTTCTTCTGGAGTCTCTTTCAAGTTTAAATTTTGCTTGCTATATTACCTGGTTATGTCATCATAACAGGTTCACATTTTCATCTGTCTTCTATGTTGTTATTGATGTCATGGTACTCCGTAACGGCAATGGTGGCCGTAACGGCCACCACTGTTACCGTTACAATACAGGCCGTAACAGTTGTTATGCTCTCTCTCTCTCTCTCTCTCTCTCTCTCTCTCTCTCTCTCTGTTTATTTATTTATTTTTTGGGGGAAAAAACTGAAAAAAAAAATATATATATATATAATGGGCCGTTACGGGTCATTTTTTCCATAATGACCACTACGGCCGTTATGACCCCATAATGTGTAACGGTTGGCACCATTACTGTTACATTGTAACGGCCATTATGGCACACCTTGATTGACGTAATTCTGGAAGGAAAAAGAAAACCTTTAATGGACACCTTGATGTACCAAATTTGATTTCTTTATTCTGGTATTCATACAGTTTTTGTTTGTTGACTCTATGGACCTTTACAGTCATTAGGGATGTTTCTCTTAGACATTGTTTTTTCCACATAAACTAAAGTGGTGGTTGTCACGTGACTCCTTATAGGGTTGGTTTTACTTTTTTTCTCATTGTTGTGGTAGGGGCCTGCACGTCTTATGCTGCCATTTTACTTCTTGCTCTTTGGTTACATCATTTGTAAATTATGATGTTTGTACCATATTTGCATCTTTTTACCTTTTTAAACTATGGACATTTGTAAACAGGGGAGTGGAACTCTGGGACCACTAAGCAATGCAAATGTTTCTGGGAAAAGTGAGATAATTGGCAGTGGGGATCAAGATACTGTTGCTAAAACCAAGTCAGAGGCCCTCCAAAAAGATACATCTGTTGACTCAAGCGGTAATGTAGAAATGAAT
Organism: Magnolia officinalis; assembly: GCA_021015155.1. Classification (NCBI taxonomy): domain Eukaryota; kingdom Viridiplantae; phylum Streptophyta; class Magnoliopsida; order Magnoliales; family Magnoliaceae; genus Magnolia; species Magnolia officinalis. The sequence continues at coordinate 15,074,366 of JAJHSJ010000014.1, read as the reverse complement.
CCACGAAGAAGTGTAACTCCTAACGATACAGGAAGTTCTATTTCTCAGGTTTCTGCCTCTCCGCGCTTTCCCTTTAAGGAACATCATTTGAGACAGCTCAGGGCTCAGTGCCTTGTCTTTCTAGCTTTCAGGCATGTCACGTATTTCTAGTGCCCTTCTCTACATCATAAATGAGCATGTTCTAAGTGAGGTATTACGCAATGCTCAGTTGAAAGAAACAGCACTTGTTTGACTCAGCAATGTGCAGATGGAGTTCACTGTGTGTAACCTAAGGTCCTAAAGCCGTTCATCCGGTGTGCCCTATATTCTACGGGCCATGCCCCAATGTCTCCTCGATTATAAGCCATCTGATGAAAATGGACAATTACAAACAAGGTCCATATTAATGGGGCCCTAGTGGAAGGTTAGGATCATCCAAATGGACCTTGGGGCCCAACATATTAATGATTTGGGCCACCAAATGGTGGGCTACTTGGCACAGTTTGTTGGCAAAGCAAATGCTTGATCTAAGATTGTATATTTTCTTACTATAGGCATGCAAGCTATAAAAAAAAAATGCAGCAGTATGATCATCTCCAATGCTTACCTTTGGCTCCTCTTTTACATGCAGAAACCGAATGGCACCTAGGAAGCTGCATCTTGACATTGCACTCGGAGAAAGCTACCCTAAAGAAGGCAAGTGTACTTCTCATTATTGATGCTATTTTTTCCCCGTATCTATTGTTCTGTGCAACTGGTGAAGTAAAATCTCAACTGTCACTTGATGAATGATTTGTTCAATGATTGGTGGAATTACAGATGGAAATCGTGAAGGACCGAATGATCATAGAGAGATATCATTAAAAGAGCCTGGTAACAGTCACGAGATCGCTGGTTTGTCAGGAAGGCCAAATGATGTTATGGAAGCTGAGAAGGAGATGTCAGTCACTGGAACCCCTACAGGTTCTTCATCTGGAGGAAGTCTAATGGTGACAGATGCCTCCTCAAAAAGCAAAGAGACAACAAAGAAAAAAGGAAAAAAAGCTCCAGCATCTGATGGAAAACGACTTACAGCTGCAAAAAGAAAAGCTGAGGCAGAGAAGCAGACCCAGGAAGCTAATGTTTCACAGGCAGTGGCATCTATGCCAGTGGAGCCTGACTCTTCCATAAGTGGTGCAAGAACTTCATCTGAGAGTCATTACGAAAAGGATGATTATCAGCATGGCCATCAGCAAGTGGGCTGGGGGAACCAAGCCAGTTCCTCTGTTCTGGGAATAGGCAATCAGCTGGAGCCTGAGATAACTAGTTTGGCAGGAATTGGTGCTCCCAGTAATGCTGTAAAGGAAACTTTCACACCTGCTATCTCTATGCATGAACATGTACCCCCAAAAGTAGATAATCCTTTTAACAAGGCGCAAGGTCTTAAAGAGAATGACAGAGTAAAAGAGCAGATTACACCCATTATGAGGAAAGATGTTGAACTTGGTTACTTCAAGCATATGATGAAACCTCCGAGGGATGTCAACACATTTTCCACACATGTTGGTCAGGCAGAGAATCCTTCAGCTGCTTCTGGATCGACAATCTCTAATGATGCTGATACTCCTGGGTCAGATGGTCAGAGGGTTTCTAATATTCAAAAGCAATTTACTTTCGATGGGTTCAGGAACGTCACTTTCAATGACACTGTAAAATATGGGAACTTAGTTACCGTAGCAGACAAATCTGCAGAGCAAGAAGAGGTAGACAGGTCAGTTTCCAATGATGTGCCAGTCTCTCCAAAATACACCACCTCAGAGAAGTGGATTATGGACCATGCTATAAGAAAATTTCGTGAAGATGAAATGTGGGCATTGAAGCAGAGGAAGACAGAGGAAAGAATCATGGCACGTTTCGACAAGTTGAAGGTGTGATTTGAATATTTTACCATGTTTCTTTATAATGCATTCTTTAATTTGAGATTTTTTACCATTGTTTATTTATTTATTTGAAGTTGTTGTGTGCTCCGAGCATGTAGTGGTGGGAGTAGGGCTGTCAACCGGCTGGGCCTGGGGTTGGCATCGGCCCTAATTGTGAACTGTTCGGGCTGGGCTTGATGGATGGACCTATTCAAAATTTTGATTTTGCCTAGCTTGAGCCTGGCCCATTGACAACCCTAAGTGGGAGAGTTTATTATTGGTTAGAAGATTGCCTTTGCTACATATTTTTATTACATATAGAGAAAGAAAGAAGAGTGCTTTTACCAGTAATCTTTAGTATGTTCTATTCTATATTCAAGCAAGCTAAGAGATCCCGACAACTATTGTCTTCTAACTGATAGTGGTGTCTGACATGTATATGGGGTGCCAGACATGGTTATAAGGTAATGGACATGACAACTTCTAGAAGCCAGATTCATGGACATGTTCGTGGAAACATTTAAAATAATAATATTGTACTTTAAGAGTATATTGTAATGATCAATATTATATAAAGGCCTGTTTGATTTCCCTAATTACGTTGTAAATGGCTGCAAATGGGCCATCATTATTTCTCACTCTTGGTTGGTTGGAGGAGTTGCTGCCTTGAAAACTGTGTGAATCCCATGTGAATTCGGAAGCGGATTGCGTACCGAGTAACTTAGTACGCTAAGCGTACTGAGTAAACTCTGTGGGGTCCACCATGATTTATGTATTTTATCCAGTCTGTCCATCCATTTTACAAGATAATTTTAGGGCCTTAGATCAAAACCGAAGCATATACAAGGCTAAAAAGGACCACAGCACAGGAAACAATGTGAATTGAATTTCTACCGTTGAAAAATTCTTCGGGGCCACAGAAGTTTTTTCCCTTCATCCATGTTTTTTTTATATCTTATGAACAGTTTGGATGACAAATAAACATCATTGTGGGCCTAGAAAGGTTTCAACGGTGGAAATCATTATTTCCACTGTTTCCCGTGGTATGGTCCACTTGAGATTTGTATAAGCTTAAATTTTGGGCTCAACGCCTAAAATGAGATGGAAAAACGGATGGAAGGTGTGGATAAACCACATAAATTCACGGTGGGTCCAACTGAGTTTACTCAGTACGATAAGAGCGTACTTATCGTACTGAGTAACTTAGTACGCAATCCGATTTCTGTGAATTCCATGTGATTCTATACTCTCAAAAAACGTGGGACCCACTGTGATGAATATTTCATATCCATGCCGTCCATCTATTCCACAAGCTCATTTTAGGACATTGGTAAAAAAGTTAGGCAATTCCAAAGCTCAAGTGGACCACACCACATGAAATAGTGATTCTAATGGACCTCAACCGCTGAAAGCTAAAACCTTCTTAGGGCCCACAATGATGTTTATTTGTCATCCAACTTGTTCATAAGGTCATAGAGACATGGAAAAAGGGAAAACATAAAAATCAACTTGATCCAAAACTTCTGTGGCCCCCAAGAAGCCATTATCGGGAGCTATTCAATTCCCACTATTTACTGTGATGTTGTTCTCTTGAGCTTTGGATCTGCCTCATTTTTGGGCTATGCCCTAATATAAACTGGCAGAACGGATGAACGACATGGATATGACATATATCACGGTGGCCCCCAGAGTTTTTGTGCTTAAAATATTTTCCTGCCTCTGTTTTGCGCGAAACCACTAGATCTGTCAACATCAACTTTGGAATAAGAGCTATAATTACAAGTGTTAAGTAATTATGACTATTTTACAATGTATTTACAATGTAATTTGAAAATCAAATAGGCCTTAATTAGCTGCAATTCATGAAGTTGATTCGAAATAGTTGGGATAAGACTATGGTGGTGGGTGGGTCAACATGGGAGTTCACATCAGTTCGCGATTCGAAAGACCCAAATTTGAGGGGGATTTGCCAGCGGGGCTAGCTGCAAGGAGGTGGGGTTTTCCATGGTACATACAGGGTGACTTTAATGTCACAATGTTCTCTCATGAAATGTGAGGAGCTAAGGTATTCCAAAACGGTTATGTAACCGCTGTTATGTAAAGTTAATTGTGGTAACCATGGCTGTTATTTAAAAAATTTACCCGTACGGCCTGTAACAGTCATGTAGCAGCTGTAATGGGGCCGAAATAGGTTTTTTACAAACAATTAAAATAAATCGTAAATGGTGACAGCGGTGGCCGTTATGGCCACCATTACCTTTGTGGAACACCTTAGCGAGGAGAAAGTAATGTGGCAAGAAGTATGAGGAATTTATTAGATTGGATTCTCAAGAATGAGCTTATGGATGGTGCCTTTAGGGGTGCTTTCATCCGGACTAACAATCAAGCTAATCAAGTACAACAAGAATTGATATATTTCTCATTTTGGGTGAGTGAGACTCAGCATATCCTAAGGTTACTTGAATGGCTGGACTACATCATGTTTGTAATCACTGCCCCATTATTATTAATAAATTGGACCTTGGGGAGTCCAACTACTTTTAGATATGACATTGTGTAGATGGAAGAAAATGGCATTGTTTACTATAGTGGGTGAAAGAGCGGTGGAGATAGTTCCAAGTGGATGGAGGTGCAAACCTAAAATTGTTGAGAAACTTAGGTTGCTCAAAACTAAACTAAAGGAGTGGAATAAAGCTCACTACGGCAGAATTGGAGAGGTGATGGCTACAATCCCTTTTCCTCCCTATCTATCTCCTAAATCTTAGTTGGGATTATTATTATTATTTTTTCTGTTAAAAAAAAAAAAATCCTAAATGAGATTTATGAGATGGGGGGGGGGGGGGGGGGGGGGGGGAAGAAAGGGGGTGAATTGACCCAGAAGCGATAAATCCTGACTAGTTGAGCTTCAGAAGAAATACAAGAAAAGCAAAAGTAGAAGAGATCACGTAGTGCCAAAACTCTAGAGCTCTATGACTCATTTGGAGGGGAGGCATGGAGTTCTTCCATTCTACGGCTAGTGCGAGACGATGAATGAATCGCATATGCAGATTGGAAGTAGAGGGAGCGATATTTTTGCAGTGCTCGAGAAAATGCGATGTGATAATAGAGTTCTATCTAAAGTTATATAAGGGAGGAGCTGAAAAGAAAGAACTTGGACAACCTTGAGTTCACCTAGATAAGTGTCAAAACAACTTATTTCCTAGAAAGGCTTATTTGAAGAGGAGGTTAAAGAGGCAATGGATTCATTGGGGGAGGACATCAAAGGTTATATTTCAAGTAATTTAGTGAAGACATCAAAGGAAAGGTAATAGATGAAACTTTATAAGAAGGGCACTATAGTGAAGAATATGAGCACCTCCTTTATTGCCCTTATCTTGAAGAAGTGTTTCTTGTTTGGACAACTTATGGCCTATTAGTTTGATAGGAAGCCCATATAAAATTCTTTTATAAGTGTTGACTTCTCAATTTAGAAGAGTGCTTGACTTTATTATCTCTCCTTCTCAAGAGGCTTTCCTTGCGGGGAGTTAGATTTTGGTTGTATTTTGGTTCGTACATGAGTGCATAGAAATCAAGGCACAAGGTGGGAAACTAGGGAGTGTTATGTAAAACTTAGGAAAAGCTTAAAATCATGTTAATTGAGAGTTCCTAGATTACATGCTTAAAAGATGGGTTTTAAAGGCGGGTAGAAGGGATGAATGATTGCATGTCGCTTAGTTGCATGATCCTTCTAACTAGGTGTTGCTCCAAGGTTCAATCCTTGGTAGTGTTAGCTTTTAAAAAAAGGTGCTGCTCCAACTTTGCTTCCTATTTGTTTATGCTTGAAAACATTTTCATATTGATGCTTCCTTGCTCCTACACCTGAATTTGTTGTTGCGTCACGTCATGCCTTGTGCACAACTATAGTATGTTAGCTGCAAAATACTCCATGCCGTGTAAGGATCACTCTGATGTCATTGGGTCCGTTCTTTGCCATTTAGTCTTTTCTTTGAATACAACTCGTTACTATAAAAAAGTTGTTTGTGTGCAAAGGAATCCAAAAGGTAAACAATAATATTGGACCTAAAAATCAATCATTGTATGTAAAAGGTATTTGAAGGTAAAGGATAGTAACAAAATTTAAACATAAAATATTAGTTTCTGGTATGAACCTCATTAAGGGGTGTGGGACATTTTTTTCTTCTTCTAAAAGATAACTAATTTTTATTGAAAAGTGAAGACGACAAAAACTACACAACAAACATCCTATTCAGAGAAATATCCCAACACCTCAATCTTAACCCTCCTAAGCACATCCCTTGCTGACCCACTTGTTTTGTAAACACTGGTTGTTCTTCCCTACATAACCCCCAATGGACGACCCATCAAACCAAGCCACAAAATCACTCTCTCTTCCCTACACCTCTGACGCGCCAAGCCAGAAGGTGGTCTTCAAATTTCAATAGAGCTAGAGAATACCCACTCCATTTAAAATAAACCAAGAAAACTCTCCTAGACCTTCCAAGCAAAGGGGCAATGAATGAAGAAATGGTTAATTGATTCTTTGTTGTACATACACGACACATGTTAGGAAGCACCATCGACCTCTTTTGCAAATTATCAACAGTGAGAACCTTCTTTCTCCCTGCAAGCCACACAAATGCCGCCAATATGGGAGGGGCTCCATAGGACTACACCTTGGCTGTGTGAACTTTCTGGTCATCCTTTAGATGCTTTCAAATCATGCCGTAGAAGAATCAAACTATGAACCTTCCTAACTTGTCATTTTTCCACAACAAAGAGTCCTTTTCCCTTGAGAATGGAAGACAACCTTGAAGCTTTCCTAGAACCCTCACCGTCTCCATTTCCTTGTCCTGCAAATTCCTCCATCATGGAGGTGTCCAAATAACCACCCCACTACAATAAGAGAAACATCTTGCAACTGAAATATTAGCTTCTGGGGACAGACTAGCTGGATTGGGGAATTTTGACCTAAGCGAGCTTTCTCCGATCCACACATCCTCCCAAAAGCGGATACTCTTCCATTTCCCAAGTGAGAAGCAAACCCCTTTTGAAACCCCTCGGCCATACTTGAGATTGCCTTCCACAATCCTGACCCCTTATAAAAATAGTTCTTTACCCCACACCCTCCCTCTTGAAAGCCATACTTAACCACCTCACGCCAAAGACTTCCTTTGTCTCAAACCTCGATAACCATTTGTCTATTAAGGCTAAGTTAACACTTTCCATCTCCCTAATCCCTGCATTCCCTTCATCATAAGTCTTGGACACCTCATCCCAATTGAGAAGAAGAAATTTCTGCTTCTCCCATTTCCCCTCCAGAAAAACTCTCGCTGTAATCTTTTGATCTTGTCTAACACCTACTTAGGACACTTGAAAAGTGACATGAAGTATGGAGGCATATTGGATAAGGCTGCTTCTATTAGGGTGATTCGACCCCTTAAAGACAAATACCACGACTTCCACCTACAGAGCTTCCTCTCCATTCTTTCAATGACACTCTCCCAAGTGGTGTGGGACATGTGGGCACAGAATGTTGACCCAACCGGCACACATGTCAAAAATGTGCCATTTACTTGTAAATAGCTTTTAACAAAGAAATTTATGTGGGGCAACATATTGGGCAACCTATGTAAGTGGATGCTCTGATAACTATTCATCAATGAAGAGGTAGATATTTGTCTCCATTGATATCTTATTTTTTTTTTTTTTAAATAGTAACAGTATATGAAGAAAAATGGAAGTTGTGTTATTGAGGTCCTTGCATCAGGTAGGGTGTAACAACCCGAATCTTCGGGACCCGAGTACACGACCCGTTCCCCAAAAACCCGAGTGTTAACCTTAAAGGATGGTCAAATATTATTATTTTTTTCTTCTTCTTTTATCAGAGTAAGCAGATGAGCGTAGAATGGACAAGTAAGCATAAAGGAAAGTTCCATTATCATTTAGAATATACAAAAGAGTGCCCATAATGACTTATACAAACCAATGTCTCGAACATAACAAATACAAGAATCTACATGATCTAGTACAAGAAAAATAACATAAGCATATAAACATAGGCAGCCAGACTGCGCCACTCCTCGAGGTAGATGTAGTCATGTAACCCTGGCACATATACCCGGCTCCTCATCAACCTGAACCTGAAAGTCACTTAAGACATCTGTGCTACCTGTACGGTTATATATTTGATGGATGAGTGGCCAACTCAGTGTGAACTCCCCTCAAGATTACGCATCGCCGCATTAGGTAAGCATAGTTATAAAACAAAGCATACAAAACAATACATGATGCAAATCTTTTTATGTGCATGGATGCGTGAAGTATGCAATCATCGCCCCGGGGATGCTCATCCGTGCGATCATCGAACCTGGGAAACATCATCCAGTCGGGTCCCCATGCAATCGTCGACCCGGGTAAAACATCCAGACGGTCTGTGCCCCGGGTAAAACATCCAGACAGGCGATGTGACTGGTCATCAGCGCAACATTCAGCGTAATCGCGGGGCATGAAGATCCAGGTCATCATCAAAATCGAATGACTAGTCATAAGCGCAACATTCAGCGTAATCGCAGGGCAGAGTGATCCAAGCCATCGAAATATGCCATGTATGCATGATTAGCCAATCCGTTATTAATCCAATTACAATCAGCAGGTTTAATAAGCTCAAAGGTCACTACGGGGAGCACATGGCCCAGCGTAGGCCGACGACTCAGGCATAGTGTCCCATTCCACCATCCCCGGCCCATGAGGCTACCACCTTAGGATGTTTAATGGAAACCCATCGACTAGTGGCCAATCATATTACGATAGGTGGGGCTTACCATCGCATGGTTGCACAGTATAAAACATCGAACCCAGATAGGAAAAACATCAAAACAGAACCATGTAGGGCGAGTATCAAAATATGCCACATAGGGCGAATACCAAAACTATATGATGAAAACCACCTTTCAAAACCATTGGGCATAACAACCCTGGATGGTAGGCCCACATCAATGATCCATCTAGATCACCACTCAATAACCACCAAGCCGAAGGTCCATTACAATCATAACCAATCGGGTTACATCCCAAGCATGGGTGTACACATATAGGTGAGGGTTCCCACCGATGTACCAGTTTAAGTTCCATAAGCAATCCACAAACAATCCACAAGCATGAATAAATATGCAAGGTAAACATTAAGCAAGCAATATAGCAATTCAATTCCCACCGACTAACACATGTGATTATAAGAGAGAGATATCAATTATGATTTTTAATAAAAAACTATAACTTAAGCTAATGAGGAGATGGAAAGCTCAAGGGGAAGAATCATCACCTTACACTTGGAATCGCCTTTTAATGTCATTAGGAAGTGTGCACGCCCTCAGACTTGGGTCCTATCATAAGTTATGAGATTGTACCATTAGATCTAAACTTATCTTCACCATTTTATGTTTAATGTATTGTCCTAGGGTTTAGATTACTTAGGCTTAGATTTAAGATTTGGACTCTAGTCGGTGTATTAGTCGTAATTTAAACTCAACAGTTATAAGATAATTATTAGTGTTAGTGTTAGACTTCATAGTAGCTAACATGCTACTGATAATCGTTATGACAGCAGTTAAGTTTTGATCTAAAGAGTGACAAAACAGTATACCGGTATTTAGTAATGATATTATTTTCTATGTAATAACTAATATTAGTATAGTTAAGTTACCAACGGCTATTCGTTCATAATATTAAAATCCTAATGACGTTAGGGGTGGCTACCACGTTAATAGTGTTAATAATTGTAAAGTCGCTATTAACACTAGTGATGAAGTTGTTATTTAGCTAACATGACGAACTTATCCCTTATGAGGATAATAAATATTATGACATACTGTCAATGATAACATTTGAGGGAAATAGATAGAATACTACTATTTACTAATTGCAACCCTATTTATAATAACTAGCCTTAGCATAGGGTATCCACTAATGGTTAAACATACCCAATGTTAGAAATCCTCATAATAAGAGTGGTAACAAATGGTGTAATCTACTATTAACGAGAGTATCTAGGAATGATAAGTAGGTACTAGTGTCCCATTTATACAGCCCAATAGATGGCTGCTTAACTAGGGCCCCAAACTGAGCCTGGGTTTGGTATATTTTGGCCTAGTAGTGCTTAGTGTGGCCCACTGAGACTTATGGTGAGGCCCATGTGGAGGTCTGTCTCAGCTTGGTGCAAGGCCCGGCTGATGGAGCATCTTCTACCCAGATCAAGGCCTGATGAAGGCCTAGTTTGAGTCCAAATTCGGCCTAGCTGCAGCCACCCATAGCTACCCCAAAGTCTGGGTTGAGGTCGGCCCAAGCCTGTGGTCCCAAAGGTGGCCCACAGAGAGGGTGCGGCCCACTGAGCTAAATACTCAGGTGCGGCCCATCAGATTCCAGCATGTGCCCCACCGAAATGGAACACAGCTTCGCTGCTCGGCCCAGAATTTGTGGCCAACTGGGCCCGGTTTATGGTTACGGCCCAAAGAGTTGACCGATCTACACACCTGCTGCAGAGCTTGGCTGAGAGTAGAAGTGTTTCTGGTGTGGCGGGGAGGAGCTGCTCGATCGCAGCAATGCTAGAACGGAGCCGAGTCCGACCAGCAGTTCGCACCAGTGAGGCAGCGAGTCGAGTTGCGTTTGGTGCGGTGCAACACCCGCACCACCATCTTCCTTTTCTCCTTCTTTCCTTCTATTTTTCTTCTCCCTTTTCCTTTTTCCTTCCTCTTTCCTTTGCTGGAAACCCAACGAGACACGAACCGGACCATCTCAGACCGCGGCTCGGTGTAGTTTTGAACGAGGAAGATGATCGAGCAAAAATGGTGGATTCAGATGTGGAGCTTCTTCCTCCAATCCGTTCCTTCTGGATGATTCGTATGGGTCTTAGGAAACTCGTAGATAAGCTTTCTCGAAGCTTTAGGATGATTTAGGTGGTGGGTTCGCGGGTTTGAAGGTGGCGGTTGGTTTTTTTTTTTGGTTGTTGTTGCAAGAAAACAGATGTGGAGTCTCTTCCTCTCAACCCTATCATCCTTATAGAGTTTCCCTAACGTTTTTAGACCGTCGGATGAGCAGCAGGTGGTCCGGATTGCACTGCTTTACCGCACCCTCCAATACAGCCGGAATAACCAAACAGCTGTGGTTTCTCTTTACCGTGGGTAGAAAACCCTAGGTCGGTTTGGAATGGACGGCTAGGATGTTATCAAATGAATGGCTGAGATTGGAGGAATCCTCCTCTCACACGGATCGCTCTGCTGGCAGCAGAAGATTTCTATTTTTGTAAACAGATGTGTTTGTGGCCTGATTTGAGGCCGACATTGTGTACACGTGTGTGCTTTTCCACGTGTGATACGAGATGGACTTTGGTGGGACCCAAACCTTGGACACGATGGACGGTTTGGATTAGCTGAAGGATTGCTGATGGTGGGCCACCAATCAACACACTGACAGTCCCTTTTCAAAAAGCCCGTAGGCGGGAGCTGCGTGAGGAGAGGGAATTCTCCCATTTTTAGAAACTGTCGGGTCAGGGGTCCTTTGACCCGACCCTAGGTGCGGTGCACCTCAGCTACACGCAGGATGTGTGTACATTCCGCATATGGTGGGGGTCCACAGTGATGTTTGTGACTAATCCACACCGTTCATCATCTTGGCCAGGTCATGAAGTCATATGTGTTCAGATATGGAGAGGATCTGAGTCTTTTAGTGGGACACAACATATTTGAACAGCAGATGTGCCCAACGTCTAATTGCCTCTTGACCACGTAATGAGAATGAGATATCGTGATTGGCTGTGGGGTCGTGTGGGTCCCTCGTGATGTCGCTTAGGCAAATCCTCTCCCTTCATTTGATTTGTATGATAATGGTAGGCCATGGGCCAAAATATGGGATGGATATGAGTTTTGGATGAGCCACACCACTAGTAAACGTGTGGTGATAGTTCCGTCACTTCCCGTTTTACTTCCACTGTAACATTTTCTTTTCTATGTTGTTGTTCAAAATAGATGGGATTCACCTGTGATGATCTTCCGGAAGATCCGCTCCATTCACCGTCTTTGGCATGCCGTGCAAACCCATGGTTCCAAATTTGAAGTAGATCCGAACTTCAAGTGGGCCGCACGATCCGACAGAGTAACGAGAATTCTCACCGTTAGAAATTCAACTCTAATTCCGTCGTCAACAGTGCCATGCATGATACCATATTTACAATTCTACCCTTTTTTTTTCAAAACTTCTGCCATTCGTAAGTCATGAGTCTACCGTCCAAATGTGATGAAATTTGACAGCTGGTCTTTATTCTTCACGCTCTTTCCGTCGCCCAAATTTGATCTATGATCTCTTAAAGATGACTAAGATTCTCCTTTAATGGCTAATATATTTTAAAATTCTAAAATAACATTTGTACTCCTCTGATCGACAAGTTACCGGACAGTTGGGACCTAAACCCTAAGATTTTCATGATGATCAGTTTGTCATGATGTTTACATGGCCCGTTTGGCGGATCCAAACATGATGGGTGGTCAGATTACTTGTTAATAATAAGAGGACTTGATAGTATGCACTCCGGCCATGTATGTGGGTTGATGTACGGGTGGTTTCGTAAACGGATGGACATAAAATGTGTTTCTGGAGTGATTATGGGTATGACACATATACTGTTGGATTTGAGTGACTTGTTCACATGTGTAAATTCCTCGGATTGAAATTTCAATAGTAGGTTAAGCATATCCATATGGGGTGAATAAGATGGACGGGTCAGAATCTTGATCTGATAAATGTATGAACGGATGTAGAGGTCAAGTAGCTGATTTACTATGATCTAAAGGCTGAAATTTGAGGTTTACGGTTAATTTGTGATAATTAGGCATGATATAAAATTTCAGATGAAACGGACCGTGGGAACCATGTGATCTAGTGTTCAAGGGTCTAGGTTAGTGGCAATTTCGTAATTATTATCGATCTATGAGTTTTAGGAAATCTAATCACTCCACATGGTTATAAACACTTTTCTAAGCAGTTCTTACAAAAGAACGTATATCTAAATCATTATGGATAGGGAGTTATTCGTCATGTCATCTAAGAGAAAGTACTTACGTCAAATCACGTGATGGGTGAGCTTGTCTTGAAATTCAACGGTCAGATGGCTTGATTTATGAATGAAGATCACTCCCAACAGTTAAGCTAGTGTCAGGGAAAGGATGTAAGGATAGAATAGTTGGATTGGTATCGTATACATGTATGTGTCACGTTGAATCTTATGGTAACGCTCGAGGACTTTTGATGCTCGAGTATTAAAAAGTTCGGGGCGTTACATAGGGCCATCTATTATTTTGGTTATTTTAGGTTGCTGCTTGTAGGTACTTGAGTGGTTGCTTCTGTAGTTTTTGCTTAGGATGCTGGTCTTTTCAAAAAGCTTATTGCTCTTGCACCACATAGTGAGTTAATGTATAAGAGTATTATTTCATGAGCCTGCACTATTTTGCTTGTTGAAGGTAGCTTAATAAAGCAGGCTTCTTTAACAAAAGAATCTTTAGGGAACACTTTATTTACTTCAGTTTTATATGCTTACATGTATGTATAATTATCCCTACTTTGTCTTTAGTTCATGCTTTCTTATCTTAAATTACTTCTCATGCAAATCCCAAAACATGTTGAATAACTGCTTAAATATTTGTATCAATAAATTGAAGGTAATAACTTTTAAAGTTTATGTAGGGTTTGACAAGAAAGGTTAGTAAGGAAACATTTTAATAGTCATGTTTTTCCCATGCAAATAATGATTGGCTTGCTTATCTTTATTGTACAATACAAATTATTTTATTTGTGCTAAATGTAGAGTTCGTAGTATCGATATTGTTACATGTATTGATGGCTAGGGATATGGAAACATGTATCGATATTGTTGGAAGCATATCGCTGATTGAGGGAAACATGGGGAAAATGGTATAACTTCTCAATGAAACTTTAGGAGATGCTAAAATATACATATTTGCATATTTAGGAATCAAATAATTGCAAAAAAGACACATACATAATAAGTTTTCTTGGGGGCCTAAAAGCATGTAACATTGACTTGAGGAAACATGGGAAAATGGTGGAATTTTTCTATAATACTTCAACAAATGCTAAAATACACATATTTGCATATTTAGGACTCAAATAATGGCAAAAAAGATGCATACGTAATAAGTTCTCCTTTTGGAGCCTAAAAAGCAAGAATCACTGACTTAGGAAAACATCGGGGAAACATGGGGAAATGGTGGATCCATCCAATGTTTTTAGTATCGTTATCGCGTAATGTATCGAACCCTTGGGATATGGATACATATTGGTTATGTCATGGGATATATCAGTTGTATTGTGTAATGTATTGCTATTGTTGGAAAACATTGGGAAATTGGTCGAATTTTTCAATGAAAATTAAGTGATTGTTAAAAAAGACATCAATACACACTTCGAAATCAAAACATCGCAAAAAACAAGTGCACATAATAGGTTTCCTTTTGTATGGGATCCTAATCTATGCATTGTCTGACTGAACTGATGCAAGTATATTCAAAGTCTATTCATAATTTCATATAATTAATAAATATAAGAAGACGCGTGGTTGTGGCTCAAACCCACATAGAAGAAGTAGAAAACTAGAAATATACCTGTGAATAATGTGTGGTTGTGGCTCATACCCACATAGAACTGTGCGGTGGCTCAAGATCGTCATCTCCATCTCGATGGGGTTGGGCATGGTGCTGCTGCTCCACAAACCAACAATATTATGCGTAGGTCATAGTAGAATGATACTACTGAAGATACACTTTAACATAACGCTGGAACTCATCCTCTCTGATTTGAGAAAATTTTGATTTTTCCCCAAATTTTTGCAAATTAGCCAATCTTTCCCCAAAATCCCAAAATTAGTGTTTTTTCCTTATAAGGCAACGATTTTATTGATAAACTGCAAAAAGCGGAAAAGAATACAAAGGAAAGTGAAAAAGAAAATTACAACCCCAAAAGGGCAATGAGGACGCATTCATATAAATCCTTAATGCCGGTGGCCCACTCAAGCACCCAATACATTGCTTTGCATGTGATGACCCCTTCGGAAGCCAACTTGTTTTCGAAACATCGATATTCCTTTCTCCCCAAATGGCCCAAAGGCATGCCATTACTGTTAACTGCCAACCGCTATCCCCTCCTTCCCAACTCCTTCATGCCACGATGCCAAAAAGGAAGGCATGGACGTCAACATAACCAAACATATGTTGAGAATCGTTGGGAAAAAATCCCACACCTTCCTAGCAAAGGGGCAATGAATGAACAAATGAGCCATTGACTCGGCATCCCTCTTGCACATGATGAATATGTTTGGAAGAATCATTCCTTTTTTTTACAAAGATTGTTGATGAAGGACACATGATTTAATGCTAGCATGCAACGTGAAGATTATGAAAGAGTCCATAAAGTAATTCAATTAACAACAGATGCTAACCTACCAATTAATTAATAATAAACAATAGGAAATAAAATTTGATTTAACCTAAATCACATGCCCGCATGCTAAGAAATCACATAAATCAATTAAAACTAGGACCGATGGAAGGATAGAACTTCCAATTTAGCATAGGCACGTTCCACACTCAATGGACAGATTTGTAGGTTTTATGATTAGGGTTAGGAAGGGGAAAATCTGAAATATGGAGAATTAGGGTTCATGAGAATTGAGAATTTTGGAAATTGGGGATCTAGGGTTTAGAAGGTTGTAATGGAAGGGAAAAGACGAAGACAATATAAGAAGAGAATAGCTTTCGAAGAAGAGGAAGATGAATAATGTACCTTAGAATCCACCACCAAACAAGCTTCTACCCTTCCACAATTTAATTGGAAAGGAGGGTTTTTTTTTAAAAAAAAAAAAAAAAAAACCCTAGAAAGTAAGGACGAAAATTCTTTCACACAAAAGAGCTTCTCTCTTTTTTCTTTCTTCTCAATAACACCACTAGGGTTGGAACTCCACTCCCCTTGTGGTTTTATAATTAAAAAAATTCAGAATTAAAATTCAACATAATTATAACGATGCCACTCATTTAAGTAAAGTAGCCCATCATCTAAAATAAGAAAACTAAAACAGACATTATCAATCTCAACCATCAAATAACTCCTAAAAATAACAAAAAACATAAAGAAAACAAGATTAGGGTCCAAGGGGCCCAAATCTAAAAGATTTGGTGGCCCGATGGCCTGATCAACAAGATCCAACGGTCGGATCGATACGTAATAGAAATCCTGTGACTAAAATGATCTCTTAAGTAGCTCACATTCATCATCCCAAGGTGGGGTCTTCAAAATGGCCTGGCGGGCCCCATCTGGAACTCGTCTCCCATCCACAAAGAAAGTTAAGCTAATGTGGGTGGTCGTCTCCGTCTCTGGTACACCCGAGTATGTTCTCTGATGTCCCCATCAATTGTCTACCTTGAGTACTCTTTCCCTTCTTACTAACCAAATGAAAGCTGCAATCGTAAGGGGAGCCGCATTCTCCCAGAAGCGAAAGTTATGGAAAGAGGAATAGGGAGGGTGGGTAAGAATCTTATAAAAGGCGCCGACAGAGAATCTTCCTAACCTGTGACCTTTCCAAACCAGTGAATCCTTCACCAAGACGTCTACCACAACACTTTTCAATTTATCCAAAAGGTTAAAGAGAGCCTCTACTTCCTCATTTGAAAGTCCTCTTCGGCCTGGGGGCGTCTACACAATCCATCCACCTTCGGAAGAGAAGCACCTAGCTACGGTGATGTTCCTATCAGGAGAAAGCATAGCCAAAGTAAGAAACACATCTTTCAACAGGCAATCGCCTATGCATAAGTCCTCCCAAAAGCGGACACGGGTGCGTTCACCCACTGCAAATGACACACCTTCTTTGAACTTAGAGGCCGCCAAGAGAATGGCCTTCCAAAGACCTTAATTTATATTGTGAGGAATCTTTGATCCACCACCCCCGTGGGCCGGTACCATATTTTCTGGCGATTACTTCTCTTCATAAGCTACTACCTTCCGTGGCGAATTTCCATAGCCATTTCCCTAATAAAGCTTGATTCATATGCTCCAGGACCCTCAAACTAGCCCCTCCTTCATATTAAGGCTTGCAAACATCCTCCCATTTCAAAGGATGAAACTTCTACTTCACTGCTTTATCGCTCCATAGGAAATCCTTGAAAATTTCAAGCCTTGCAAGAACCACATTCGGGCAATGGATGAGCGACATAAAAAATATAACTGCATTCTCGATCTATCCCCAATCGACATGGTCATAGGCCTTATCAAGATTGAGCTTGCACACCACCTGAGCTTTGCCTTATGTTTGGAGTCTATGCTTTCGTATGCCAACAAAGCACAGTCCAATATCTGTCTTTAAGCTACAAAAGCACTTTGATTTTCCGAAATGATAGTCGTAATTACCTCTTGAAATCTAGTTGCAAGGACCTTCGCTAGAATTTTGATGATGATTTCATCAAACACTCCTGAATACTTTGAAATGGGGGCCAATTGATTGCTGATCGAAGTGGAATTTCAAAAAAAAAAACATTTTTAACATTTTTAATAATTATTTTTCTTCAAAAATCCCTAAATTACTAAGAATCACTAGATCAAGTTATATACCCGTTTTGATTTTGTGTTTGGACACAGATTGTAACCGATTTGCGAGAAATTGGGAAATTTTATTTTTTCGCAAATTTCCTCAACTCAGCCCTTCTCCTCTAAATATCAAAATCGAAGCTCCAAATCCATGATTTTTTCATACAAATATAAAGAAACATGGATTTGTAACCATTTGACATTGATTGAACATGATTTATAGCGAAAAAAGGATCGAAAATCGAAAATGCTCATCGGATCGAACAAGTGGGATATCGGCACTACCTGTGCGTTTTCGCACAATCGGGATACAAGATATATTGTGGGATATATTGGCTGATATCGTCTATACTTAAAACCTTGGATCCATCCAATCATAAACCATCCATGCATGCGTGCACATACATACAAACACACATGCATGATCCATCCATCAATACTCACATACATGCATCCATCCAACTATCTGTCCATCCATCCATGCATACATGTATGCACATACGTACATGTATTTAATCATACAACCATGCACCCATAAAAAATTTGAAATGGATTTTTTTTTTTTTTTTTTTTTTAGATAATAAATTTTTGGTGATATTGATACATTGGCGATGTTATTGATGATATCACTGATACATTGGCGGTACAAGCAACATTTTTAATTTATACAGTTGAAAATATTGCGATACATTGGCGATACTTTGTGAAATATCGGCAATATATCACCAATACTTGGAATTTCTGATACTACCAGTGTTATGGGTGTTGCTGTTTTAGCGATATCAATAATGTCGGTGATATTACCGATAATGTTGGCGATATTATTGATAATACAGGCAATAATACTCGGAACAATGTTTAAATGTAGAGTTTCCATCTGGTCTTTCATATTTTTGTTGCAATTGCGATTCCGTGCATATGAAAGAATGTAGGACAATTTATTTTACATTCTTGCTTTTATTATAGTTGATTTGTTATATCATTATCTCGGAATCCTGGTAGGTTCTGACATCTTTTTTCTCCCCAGGAAAATGTGAGTTCATGTGAAGATATTTCTGTAAGAACAAGGAGTGTTATTGAGCTGAAAAAGCTTCAGCTACTCCATCTGCAACGTCGTTTGCGGAGGTACTTATCTGTTAGCGTGCATCTTATGAGGTTTTGTTTCCGCAATTCAAGTTACACTGTTGTCTCATTTCATATTTTACACACACACACGCACCCACACACGTACACACACACACGTGTGTGTTGCTATTTATTTACATAAATATATACATATGAGACATGTTGACACTTGACAAACATATCTGTGTATGTGTGTGTGTGTGTGTCATTATGTACGCAGTATGTATATATTGGATGTGGTGTCCTACATTATTTCTTTTTCTCTGATCTTTTCTGAGACTGTCTGCATTGTGTGAATAGTGATTTTCTGCATGATTTCTTCAAACCTATCGCATCAGACATGGAGCGTTTGAAATCCATCAAGAAACATAGATATGGAAGGCGTATGAAACAGCTTGAAAAATTTGAACAGAAAATGAAGGAAGAGCGCCAAAAGAGAATTCGTGAGAGGCAGAAAGAGTTCTTCAGTGAAATAGAAGCTCACAAGTATGTATGATAATGGCCTGTTTTCCCCTTCAAGTTATTTGATACCCGTTTACTTTTTTATTGTTTTTCCTGGAATTGTTGTCCAAAATTTGTTTGGCTATTGGCTTTTGTGACCTTTGATGCAATATGCACTTTTCTCAGTATGCACCCTTTTAGATGGTCTCATGTGCTTACCTGGCCCCACTGTGAGGATGTTTTGGTCCATAAATTAGGTTGGTCAACGCATTAGGTGTGCAACATGTGTATGAAAACGATGGACAGTTTGTTGCTAGCTGTCCACATTCGTCTGATGAATTGTCCAGTATGATATTGGCACATGTGGCAAACCTGATTGTACTAAAACAATGTCCTGCAGACAACAAGTTGGAATGTGAGGCTGCTAATATAATTGTTGTCATTGAGCAAAACTACTTCATTTTGCTTGAGAATTGCACTTTATGTTATATGTACCATTTGGGGGTGCAATTTGGGTGGGTTGGGTCAGGTTGAGGGTCCACCTGAACTCAAACCAACCTCAAGAGGACCCAACCTGCAACCCAACCTTGCCCGAATTCCCACCCATGGTTCTGAATGTCAGTATCGGTCGGCGTATCAGCCCAATAGAAAAGTGATATGATATGGAGTCGTGTATCGGTATCGGGGCTGTATTGGCCCGTATCGGTCAGTTTTTTTTTTTTTTTTTTAAAGTAAAAAAAAAAATGAAAAATAGGAACAAATGAGATATCCAAGAATCTTCTTCTTCTTCTTCTTTTTTTTAAAAACCATGTATTATTCAATGGTGTATCGGACCATTCTTTGATGAGAATGTCATCTGTCGGTTTGACTTGTTGAAGGTCAACTAAATGGGCCCTGATTAAGCACAAATTAAGCATGATTTGGTGAACTAGGGCCCATTACATTGAAATACAACAAAAAGAAGATGAAAATATAAAAAAGAAAGTGAAGGTTGACACTTCGCTTTGATTTGTCGAATCCCATTCAAATTATTTATTTTGATCCCAAAATAGGTCTAGATCTAGCCTAAAATGAGTTTTTAAGCTTTTTCCATGGTTTAAATGAGAAAAAAAAAAAGATGAGTCATGAGTGAAAAGAAAAAAAATAAAAAAATAAAATTGGGCTTTTATGGGCATATCGGCCGATACGGTCACATTTTTTTTTTTTTTTTTTGGTTTGTATCGGGCCAATACACCCCGTATCGCGTATCGGCTAATTCGATACTAATAATCAAATCTATGTTACCACCCAAGGTGCACAACCTGAACTGATGGGGACATCTCATGCACATGCCCGCCCCCTCTACGCACGTACGTACGAAGGAGGGCCCCACCGTCGATCTGACTCGATGACGACGTCCAGGGAATGCCTCCTAGTTAGAAGACAGAGTTTTGATTCAAAGAGTGGGCCCGATAGTCAAGAAAAGCCCATCATGGGATCTCATGATCGTGACCCACTAGTCGGATTAAGTTCATACTTTAGGTTTTGTTTATTTATATTATTTAGAACATCATGAACGCTTTAGATTTCTTTGATTGATTTTTATTTTAGTTTACTTCATCGCCAAGTAATAGGTTACACACATGACGCAAGTTTTGGGGTATAGGGTTTTCTCTATAAATAGGCACCCCTTGTAGTTCTTTTGATTTATTGAAGTTTAATAAAAATTCCTGCAAGTTTTTTTTTCTACTCTCTGAGTTTCTGAGTTGTGGAAAAATTCAAGTGGGTGCGAAGCCCTCCCTTTTCGAAGGGCTAACTACCGTGGTGCGAAGCCACATCTATCCCCATCCGTCTTTACCCTCTTCCATCCATATATCTCACCTTCTTCCATCCATATTTCTCCTCCTACAAACATTTCATCTGCAAATCCATCAATAGTTGTAGCTGTTTTTCTCTCCACAGCAGATTTTCAGAATTTGGCCCTGCAGGAGGGCTAAACTTCTACGAAGCACCACACACAAACCGTGTATCGGATCGAGCTAAGATTTGGGAGTTTTGGAGTCCATCCCTGGCCGACCAGGGCCAAGGTGGCTTTTTCCTGAATAGTGGGCCCCACACACGTGCGGCCGTGATCACACGTACGTGCGTTTGGGCCATTGTTGCTGTCCGCACGCTGGAACTGTCTTACAGTTCAGGTTTTCTTCTTATTTTACCCTCTCATACCAGTTTTTCATAAACCCTAGCCCTAAATTGCATTATCCTTAATTTATTTGCCCATTTTCTCACCCTAGGGTTCCTTGAGTTGAAATTAGTGAATCCCTTGGATTAAAGACTGATTATTGCGCATGTGTGGATGATTATTTCTTATCTTTGAGTATCGTTTGGTTCATAATTTTTATTAATCCAACCCTAACGTGTGTAGGCCAGGACCCGCATAGATTCCCCTTAATTGAATGTTTGGACTTTCATGTGGGATATGGAATTTGTGTAATTGTTTAAGAACTAACGTGATCTTAAGCCTGAAATCTTGCACATCATATATGAATTTTATTTCGCCAGTGGCGAAATCTTCGCAGCCGGGGAGAATTGATGGGGACATCTCACGCACATGCCCACCCCCCCTACGCGAGGGCCCCACCGTCGATCTGGCTCGATGACGACGTCCAGGGAGGGCATGGTATGCCAAAACGGTTACGTATCGGCCGTAACGGCCGATACGTAACGGTAACGGTGTGAACCGTTACGCGTTTCGGGGTCGTATCGGCCGTTACGGAATTTTGTACCCGTATCGGCCGATACGGGCCTGTTACGGGGCGTATCGGCCGTTACGGGCCGTTACGGCCGTTACAGGGCCGTTACGGGCCCGTATCGGCAGAATTTTGGCCCTTTTTTTGAAAATTCGAAAAATCATTTTTTAATGATTCTTTTGCTGTTTTAATGATGCCATATGATGTGTTAATCATAGTAGAACATGTTAATGTGCATTTTACAGATTTTGGGTGCCATTTTATATTTTTTTAATATTTTTTTCTATTTACGCATGAATTTTGGCCCCTTTTTTTAAAATTCGAAAAATCAATTTTTAATAGTTGTTTTGCTGTTTTAATCATGCCATATGATGTGTTAATCATAGTAGAACATGTTAATGTGCATTTTACAGATTTGGGGTGCCATTTTATATTTTTTTAATATTTTTTTCTATTTACGCATTTATTTTGGCCCTTTTTTTGAAAATTCGAAAAATCATTTTTTAATGATTCTTTTGCTGTTTTAATGATGCCATATGATGTGTTAATCATAGTAGAACATGTTAATGTGCATTTTACAGATTTTGGGTGCCATTTTATATTTTTTTTTATATTTTTTTCTATTTACGCATGAATTTTGGCCCCTTTTTTGAAAATTCGAAAAATCAATTTTTAATAGTTGTTTTGCTGTTTTAATCATGCCATATGATGTGTTAATCATTGTAGAACATGTTAATGTGCATCTTACAGATTTGGGGTGCCATTTTATATTTTTTTAATATTTTTTTCTATTTACGCATGAATTTTAGCCCTTTTTTTGAAATTTTGAAAAATCATTTTTTAATGATTCTTTTGCTGTTTTAATGATGTCATATGATGTGTTAATCATAGTAGAACACGTTAATGTGCATTTTACATATTTGGGGTGCCATTTTATATTTTTTTTATATTTTTTTCTATTTACGCATTTATTTTGGCCCTTTTTTTGAAAATTCGAAAAATCATTTCTTAATGATTCTTTTGTTGTTTTAATGATGCCATATGATGTGTTAATCATAGTAGAACATGTTAATGTGCATTTTACATATTTGGGGTGCCATTTTATATTTTTTTTAATTTTTTTTTCTATTTACGCATGAATTTTGGCCCTCAAAAATAATTGCAAACACCTAAATGTAAGATATTTTCATATTACATTCATTCTAATATATCTATCATTGATAGTAAGTTAGAAAATTAAATATATGAATTTTGTAGTCAAATTTAGGTTATCTGGTTCATAAATTCATTAGACAGTCCGATACAACTTCTCACCAAAGAGTGGACCGTTACACCACCATAAACATGTTCCAATTTATAAATGAATGCATATTTGGAATGCTTAGAATATTTCGGATTTAATCCATATTTTTTCATATTTTTTCGGCAAAAAATTTTTTTTGCGCCGTTACGGGCCGTTACGCCCCCGTATCCGTATCGGTTTCGGAGGGCACCGTTACGCCAACCGATACCGATACGGGACACCTTGAGGGAGGGCCTCCTAGTTAGAAGACGGAGTTTTGATTCAAAGAGTGGGCCCGATAGTCAAGAAAATCCCATCATGGGATTTCATGATCGTGGCCCACTAGTCGGATTAAGTTCATACTTTAGGTTTTGCTTATTTATATTATTTAGAACATCATGAACGCTTTGGATTTCTTTGATTGGTTTTTATTTTAGTTTACTTCATCGCCAAGTAATAGGTTGTACACATGGCGCGAGTTTTGGGGTATAGGGTTTTCCCTATAAATAGGCATCCCATGTAGTTCTTTTGATTCAATGAAGATTAATAAAAATTGCTGCGTTTTGCTGTTCCTTTCCGAGTTATGAAAACCTAATTGGGTGCGAAGCCCTCCCTTCTTCGAAGGGCTAACTACCGTGGTGCGAAGCCACATCTATCCCGATTCGCCTCCACCTTCTTCCATCCATATTTCTCCTCCTACAAGCATTCCATCTGCAAATCCATCAATAGTTGAAGCCGTTTTTCTCTCTACTGCAGATTTCCAGAATCTGGCCCTGCAGGAGGGCTGAAACTTCGGCGGAGCACCACGCACAAACCGTGCATCAGATAGAGCTGAGATTTGGGGGTTTTGGAGTCCATCCCTGGCCGACTAGGGCCAAGGTGGTCTTTTTCTGAATAGTGGGCGCCACACACGTGCGGCCGTGATCACACGCACGTGCGTTTGGGTCATTGTTGTTGTCGGCGCCCGGGAACTGTCTTTCGGTTCAGGTTTTCTTCTTATTTTACCCTCTCATACCAGTTTTTCATAAACCCTGACCCTAGATTGCATTATCCTTAATTTATTTGCCCCTTTTCTCACCCTAGGGTTCCTTGAATTGAAATTGGTGAATCCCTTGGATTAGGGACTGATTGCTGTGCATGTGTGGATGATTACTGCTTATCTTTGAGCATCGTTTGGTTTATAATTTTAACAGATTCAACCCTAACCTGTGTAGGCCTAGACCTGTGCAGATTCCCCTTTACTTGAATGTTTGAGCTTTTGTGTAGGATGTGGAATTAATATGAATTGTTTTGAATTAGTATGATCTAAAGCCTGAGATCTTGCATATCATATGTAATTTTCCATGTCCTGCGTCATGAACCCAAAACAAATTCCTCTTTATTCAAGCCAACCCTACGTCCCTACCCAACCCAACCCAACCCACCCAACCTCACTCAAAAACAAGTAATCAGTCCCAACCAACCTAACCCGACCCGAATTTGTTCTACCCAAACCCAACCCAAATTTAAAACAGGTTGCTGTTTTCTAACCCAAACCCAACTTGAGGACCTTGACAACCTGACCTGAACTCAAGTTGGATCAATTGGGTTCGGTTTGATCTGAACCCCAAGTTGCAGCCCTACTACCATTTGGAATTGGCTTTTAATTATTTAATTATTATAGTCTGTTGGGAATCATGAGTACCGGTCAGTTGTGCTGGCTAGTTTTTGGCCTCTTTGGGGTAAAAGAAATAATTGCTGCTTCCAGAACTAGAGGGGGGCAGCATTGGAGGTTTTCAGAAAGGCGAAGTCAGATGTTGCGGATTGGGCTTCAAACTCCAAGGGTCTTTTTGAGTGTTTCTTTTCTTGTTTGATAAGGCTTATGCTGTTGTTGTTTAATCACCTTTCAAAATAAAAAAAAGAATGTTGGGAATCATGGGCATGCTTTTCAGGGAGAAACTGGAAGACTGCTTCAAGATCAAGAGAGAACGCTGGAGGGGTTTAAATAAGTATGTAAAGGAGTTCCATAAAAGAAAAGAGAAGGTACACAGGGAGAAGGTTGACAGAATTCAGCGTGAGAAGATCAACCTGTTAAAGAACAATGACGTGGAGGGGTACCTACGCATGGTTCAGGTATTCGTTTAAATCCCCTCCTATTAAAACGTGGTTTATGTTGGTGTGATGCTTTGCTTCTTTCATATTGACACTTGATAACCATGTAGGATGCAAAATCAGATCGTGTTAAGCAGCTCCTCAAGGAGACTGAAAAATATCTTCAGCAGCTGGGCACCAAAGTGCTGGAATCAAAGGCCATGACAAGGCATTTTGAGATGGAAATGGATGAAAATCGAGCAGTAAATGTTGTCGAGAAAAATGAAATTATCATCAATAATGAAGATGAAAGCGATCAGGCACAGGCAAGCATCATCTCTTGTGCATGACTTGAAGTTACCTATTGTTCTCCATCTGATCTTATAAATTCTCTTTTGCAGCATTACCTGTCAAACAATGAGAAGTACTATCAAATGGCTCATAGGTATTGATGTTATATCTCAGAAAGTGTTTTGGCATTTTGGTTAGCGGAATGGTTTGATTTGCACGTGTTCACTACTGGTGGCTATTAATTAGCAGCTTTTAAAGTAGAATGCTTCAGAAGTGGAAATTGGTGTAGGCCATCACTTTCTGTTTTCCTGGGAAATTTTTCTCATGGTTCTTTGTTTTCACCAATTATATTCATGAACACACATGCATAAATAAATACATACCTTCACGTACATACAAATATGTATGCTACTTGTGCTTTCATCTTTATTGTTGGGAATTCATATTACAAACATTGTTTTCTGCAGTGTGAAAGAAAGCATAGATGAGCAGCCATCTTATCTTCAGGGTGGAAAATTGAGAGAGTGAGTTGGATATTTATAATTTTCAGTTTTCCACAACTGAACTTTTTTTTCGAAAGAAGAATGTACCCTCTTTTTTTTTTTTCTTACCTGGGAGTTTATTCTTAATTCATTGTTGTGGAATGGAAGAACGGGGTTTGTGTAGCTGACCTTATTAATTAGGATAAGGCTTAGATGATGATAATGATGCAATGTTATGCAGATGGACCCTTTTCTCTAAATCAAAATTTGAATTTATTTGATATCTGTTTTTACTTTACAGGTACCAAATGAATGGTCTGCGATGGTTGGTTTCATTATACAACAATCATTTGAATGGCATTCTTGCTGATGAAATGGGTCTTGGTAAAACTGTCCAGGTATGGCTGAGTGGGATGTGAAATTGCATTAATTCAATACGAGGCTGTTTGTGCACATGCGTGTCATTGATCTGATGGCCCCCTATCTTGGATGGACCATAACCAAAACTGAAAGATTCAAGCTAACTGATTTATAGTCTTTATTTTATTTAATGACTCATGGCATATATTTTCTTAATCATCAATTTGCTGTCCAGTAATTGAAGAATTAGGACTGCTTGTGTGCAATAAGAAAATTCTCTGTTAGTCATTGAAGTTCTAATGCAGGGGCATTTTCACACCGGGCATGAGTGGAGTTGCCTGTGGGATGCAAGGGCACACTCGGGGTGGGTGGCCCGTGTGAGGCGGGCCCCACTCGTGGGAAGCGGAACCCATGTGAAGTGGGGCCCACGAGGGGGGTTCGCCTGAGGTCCTAACTCATGGGATGTGAGGCCTGGGCTATGAGATAGATGGATTAATTCGCCATGCTCTATCATTTTGAGCTTTTAGAGTAAGTGGTTAATTGTCCTACATCAAAGTGGTATTAGAGCGAGATGTCCCGTGTTTGAGACTCCTCACCGGGGGTGATTAATGCAGGGGCATTTTCACATCGGGCTCGAGTGGGGTTGCCTGTGGGATGCAGGAGCACACTCGGGGTGGGCGGCCCGTGTGAGGCGGGCCCCATCCGTGTGAAGCGGGTGGCTCGTGTGAAGCTGAACCCATGTGAAGTGGGGCCCACAGGTGGGTTCGGCCGAGGTCCTAACCCATGGGATGTGGGGCCTGGGCTATTAGATAAAGGGATTAATTCGCCATGCTCTATCAGTTCGAGCTTTTAGAGCAAGTGGTTAATTGTCCTACATCAAGTTCCCTATTAGTCACTGATAGATGATTCTATATAGGCATACACGTGTGTGTTTGTCTACAGTCTACACACACACACACTCACTGATATGGACTGTACCATCACAATCCACAACTTGTGGTTTCATGGGCTGCTGTGGGCCCCACATCATCTGTGCATCATATCCACCCCGTCAATCTTGTTCTCCCCCTCATGCTCACCGTAGTAACCAAGCACCAGGCCAATTCAAAACTAGGTGGACCATGACGCAGGGAACAACATAAAATCATGACAAAGACCTCTAAATTCACATGGTGTGGCCCACCTGGGTTTTGGATTGGCCTGATTTTGGGTATCCCTTAATCCTAGTGGGATGCAGTCGATGAATGGATTAGATGGCAGATACCAAAACAGTGCGCCCCACAAACAGTGGGGAAGGTTTTATTGGTTGGGCGTCCCTGCCCAACTGTTCCTTGTGAGGTGGTCCACTTGAGTTTCCGTTTGGGCTGATTTTTGTCCCCATGGCCTAAGATCGAAGGGTGCATCTAATTGATGGGGTAGATCTGATACACGGTTGACGTTGCCCCCCACAATACGGCAACAAGTATTGGTGGTACCTGTACCATATGAGCGTGCACATAGACATGCATGCACATATCGTTATGATATTGGACTCGCACACAAACACACATTGTGATGATGAATAGTGGACACATGCATGTACACATACACATATTGATGATGAATGGTGGTGAAAGCACACATACATGCATGCACACACATACATACTTACCATGGCGATGAATGGTGGTGAAACAAAACATCTGATAAGTGGTCTTTTTGCAGGTTATTTCTCTAATCTGTTACCTGATGGAATCAAAAAATGACAGAGGACCATTTCTAGTAGTCGTGCCATCCTCTGTTCTAGCAGGATGGGAGTCTGAAATTTCCCTCTGGGCCCCTGGCATAAACAAAATCACATATGCTGGCCCTCCTGAAGAGAGGCGCAAGTTATTCAGGTAATGGCAAGTCAATGTGAAATTCTTTGCTTTATCATTTTGTTAGTTATGTGAAGAATGGATTAATTATCATTCCTTTCTGCAGGGAAAGGATCGGTCATCAGAAATTCAATATCCTTTTGACAACATATGAATATTTAATGAACAAACATGATAGACTAAGACTCAGCAAAATCCATTGGCACTATATAATAATTGATGAAGGCCATCGCATAAAGAATGCATCTTGCAAGTTGAATGCGGACCTGAAGCATTATCAGAGTTCTCATCGCTTGCTGTTGACTGGAACACCTCTACAGGTCAACCAAAGTTCTCCCTCTCTGCTAGTACAAATTGAGTTCCATTCCAATAAGTTTGATATATTTCCTTTCTTTTACTCATTTATTTATTTATTTATTGTGTGTTTAAACTCCATTTTCCTTTCCCTATCAGTATCCATGTTTTCTTTGTTTTGTTGCGGGGTTTCTCATCGCTTAAATGTTGTTTCAAGTGTCTGTTTAGAGGTACTGGTTGAAGGGTTGCGATCTTCTGATCTTAGAGATCTCTGGGACATCTCTCATCCATGTTTGTTTCCATCAGCTTAACCGTCTGGATCACCAAACCATGTCCTTTCACCTATATGGAATGGGGGCATTTGGGCACTATTTATGTTTTGATTCGCCAGCACCTTATAATTCCTCTCCCATGTTTCAATTCCATCCTTCATATCTTGTGTCATTAGCATTTTATTTCCACCTTGGAACTAAATTATATTTATTTTGTTTCTTTCTTTGCAATATCTATGTATACATTTTGATTTATTAAGATTTTTCTTGAAGTGTCTGCTTGAATAATTTGAATTTTCTTTCTTTTTAGATAATGAATATAACCATCTCTTTATTTACACAGAACAATCTTGAGGAGCTATGGGTGTTACTGAACTTCTTATTACCAAACATATTCAATTCATCAGAGGATTTCTCTCAATGGTTCAACAAACCTCTTGAGAGTGGCGACGATAGTTCACCTGATGCAGTAAGTGTTGGGATTATGTTATCTATATAAAATGCAGCATTTTAGTTTCTTTCTAATCTGAAGTGAGAACATTTTCTAGGATCTTTGTACCATTGTTGATACTCATGATCTAACAGGCTTTGCTATCTGAGGAGGAGAATCTTTTGGTTATAAACCGTCTTCACCAAGTCCTTCGACCCTTTGTTCTTCGGAGGCTGAAACACAAGGTCTGTGATCTAAATCCTTCTTGCTTTTGATAATTTATATTATCTTGAATTTTGTTTGATACCCGAAAATTTCAGAACTTTCACAAATGATTCTAGTTTGTTGGAAGCAGTGACATCTTGAACAAAATGCTAGAATAATCTTTTAACAATAAAAAAGAAAAAAGAAAAAGAAAAGAAAAGAATGGTATACATGTCTGTCACACATTGCCTTTTATGTTGGGATTGAGTAGTTTTTTTTTTTTTTTTTTTTTTTTTTTTTTTTTTTTTTTTTTTTTTTTTTTTTAGGGAGCATTTGGAGAATCAATAGTTATTAGGGCTGTAAACAGGTTGAATATTGCAATATATCCGTATTTGATATCCGACTTAGATTTCAGATGTGGATACAGATTCAGATATTAACCAAGAAGTTGGATAAGGATATAATCCAAAACTTAAAAATATCTAAATCGGATAAGGATATACCAAGGAGTTGTATAGTCGGGTTATTGGATATCCGACTAATATCTAATTTAAAAAACTAAAAAAATCAAATACCTAATAAAATTAGCAAACATGTCAAAAATAGAAAAAAAAAAAATCAACATCCTTGAATACCTAATAAACTAGTAAAAAATAGCGATTTCCGTAACATAATTACATACTATCATGCTACAATTCTTTGATCATTTAAATAAAAACTGGCTTTGACAAAAAAGTCAATCGTGATTCATTAAGAATCATCATATCAACCTCATCATCCATGTAAATATCAATCAACATTGTAGAATTTAATATTATATTTATGTTTAATATTTTAGTTAGAAATATTATTAGTTGGTTAAATTGTGGAAATGGCCTCAGGTAATCATGTAAGCAAATATGGATATCCGTATCTGACCTGCTTAGAAGTCGGATAATCGGCTGAAACTTTTTGAATTGGGTAAAAATTCCATATCCATGTCCGATTTTCTCGAGTCGGATATGTCAGGTAAGCGGGTAAATGGATATACATTGCCAGCCCTAGTAGTTAGTCTGGCTCTGGTCCACTGCTTTTATATTGATATGTATGAGTTCATCCTTTATCCACTTATGCAATCAACTTTACAACAACTGCACATCTCTCCACTGTTTATGCATAGTGTCATAGTTGTCAAGCTGCACATGCTGGCTACCCACCTGGGCATGAGCCCTTGTTGGCCTGGCAGCCTAGTGGTCGAAGGTAGGTTTACTCAAGTAGATACGTAAATATGCTATATATACTTATGTATATGCTTTTTTTAATGAGTGGAAATTAATTTTATTAAAGGTTAGAAAAAAAAGAAGCAAAACAAACAAGGCTAGCAAGCCCTGGAACACAAAACTAAGCAGATTACAATCAGTGTTCCTAATATTGATACTATTGGACGATATATTGGCTGATATTATTGTTATCGCTGGCCAGCGAGACGAAACCCATCCGAGACCTTCGAAAAATTTAAAAAAATCAGAATTCTTTTTATTGTGCGATATATCGCACAATATCGAACGATTTTTTTGCGAAATCGTCGATATTAGTGATACTATCGTGTTGTATTTGCAGATTTACCAGAAAATTGAAAAAAAAAAAAGAGGGAAAATCTTTCAATCCATGTAAGAGGGGATTCCGGTACCTGTGGAAGAAGATTGCGTGACCGGAAGCTGAATTTGGTGGGCCACTCGATCGAGAACTAGCGGTCTACCAAAAATCGTGGAGATTTGGAGAATTTTTTAGAGACATTTTTGGATTTTAGGGTTCCGGAATGACCGAAACCCTATCTCTGTTGCGACTGTGAAAATGGCTTCAGAATCCCTTTTTTTGAGGACGCGGTTTGCGTCCTATCCCTGCCCGTCTCCAGTTGGGAACAGGCAGTAGATTTGAGTGGCCACGTGATTTATGGGTCTTATCCACACCGTCCATCCATTTTTTTTTGTATCATTTTAGTATATAAACCCAAAAATAGGCAGATCCAAGGCTCAAGCAGACTACACATTGGGGATTAAACTCTTACCATTGAAAACTTCTTGAGGGCCACAAAAGCTTTGGATGGACTTGATATTTGTGTTTTCTCTTCATCCAGGTGTACGTAACTTTATGAATAGGTTGGATGGTAAATAAACATCACGGCGGGCCCTAGAAAAGTTCTAACGGTGAGAGTCATTATCACCGCTACTTCCTGTGGTGTGGTCCACTTGGGCCTTGGATCTTTCTCATTTTTTAGCTTAGACCCTGAAACGATATGAAAAATTGGATGGATGGTGTGGATAAGACCCATAAATCACGGTGGCCATTCAAAGCTGCTATACATTCCCAGTTGGAGACGGGCGAGGTTGGACGCAATTCGCGTATTTTTTTAATGAATGTGGTAGATACATACAGTCTGTCGCGGACTCTGTGGGATCCACCTTAATGTATATGTTTTATCCAGGCCATTCATACGTTTTTTCATATCATTTAAGGACTTTGTGATAAAACTTCATAAGATCCAGATCTCAGGTGGACCACACTAGAAAGAGTGGTGAATGACCCTTAAAAGTATTTTATAGGCCACAAAAGTTTTGGTTTAAGCTAATATTTGTGTAATCCCTTCATCCAGTTCTGATTGACCATATCAAAGGGTTGGATGACAAATAAACATTATGGATGTACTTAAAATAGGCCTTGATATGTTTTTAATGGTGAATGTTCAATCATCACTATTTCATGTGGCCTGGTCCACCTGAGATTTGGATGTACTTAATGTTTGGGACAATGTACTAAAATGATCTGTAAAAACGAATGGACGGAGTGGATATACAACATATCATCAAAGGTGGGCCCTACAGTAAGGTTAACACCCGCTGAGTAGTTACCTGCGTAACACCTAATCCACACCCCTTAGTGCGACTTGGCTGCACTAAAGACAGTGTGGCCCTTACGCCGGGCCCACATAGATGTATGTATTGTATATCCATTCTGTTCATCCATTTGGAGATATTATTTTAGGTCATAAGACAAATAATGGGTTAAATCCAAAGCTCAAGTGGACCCCACCACACAAAACAGTGAGGATTGAACTCCTACCATTAAAAACCTTGTGAGGGCCACATAAGTTTTCAATCAAGCTGATATTTGTGTTTTACCTTGGCCCATATTTGTATGAACTTATGAACAGGTTGGATCTCAAATAAACATTATGTGGACCCATAGAAGTGGTTTCAATTTTCAACGGTGGGTGTCATTACCCCATCGTTATCTGTGGTAGGGTCCACTTGAGCTTTGGATAGGCCTAACTCTATGGCTCAGCCCATAAAATGATCTCTCCAAATGGATGGACGGTGTGGATACAACACATACATAATGGCTAGGGCAACAGTTAGGTCCCACGCACCTTGTTGGTTCCGTAGCAGGCCCGGACGCGAAAATGGTGGGATGGATAACCCCTTTTGCAGGAAGTTCCTAGGGATGCTAGGTGGGGCCCACCATGATGTTTCTGAAAAATCCACACTGTCCATCCGTTTTTCCAGATTATTTTAGGGCATGAGACCAAAAATCAGGTGGATTCAAAACTCAAGACGACCATAGGAGAAGGAAAACTAGATAAAGTTTCATAACGATGAACCTTCCTGGTGTCCACCTTGATGTTTATATGCCATCCAAACCGTTTATAAGATCATTTCCACTGGGATGAAGTGAAAAAACAAAAAAACTTAGCCTGATACGAAACTTTTGTGGCCGTACGAATGTTTAAACGGTGGTCACTGAATCTCCACTCTTTCCTCTCGTGCAGCCCACTTGAGTTTTGTATCCACCTTATTTTTGGTCTCTTGTCCTAAACTGATCTGGAAAAACAGATGGACGGCGTGGAATTTCCAAAAACATCATGGTGGGCCCCACCTAACATCTCAGCGTAGGAACTTCCTATCGTTCACAGGAACTCAAGGACGTGAATTGCCTACTAATGATGTCTGTACTAGTACTGGCCGATGCCTGTGGGCCCCACCATAATGTATGTGTTTTATCTGCGCCATCCATCCATTTTTTCAGATCATTTTAGGCATTAGCCCAAAAATGAGGTAGATCAAAATCTCATGTGGACCACACTAATGGAAACAATGGTGATTGAAGTCTCAACATTAAAAACTTCATGAGGGCCACAAAAGTTTTGGATGAAGCTAATATTTGTGTTTTCCCTTCATCTACGTTTGTGTGACCTAATCAACAGGTTTGATGCAAAATAAACATTACGGTGGGCCCTATGAAGTTTTTAATGGTGAATGTTTAATCACCACTGTTTTCTTGTAGTGTGGTCCACTTGAGGTTTGGACCTGTTTCAATTTTGGCCACGTACCCTAAAATGACCTAAAAAAATAGATGGACCATGCGGATAAAACAAATATCATGGTGGGGCTCACAGAACATTATCCAGTAGCCACCTCGCTACTAGTAGCTTCAATACACAACCCTCGACAGCATCACTCGGTGGATCCCTTAACTATGGGGGCCACTGTAGGGTATGTGCCTTACATCCACATTGTCCATCCATTTTGAAAGCTCATCCAGGTATGTGTGACCTTATGAACAAGTTGGATCTCAAATAAACATCATGGTGGGCCCTAGGAAGGTTTCAACGGTGGGCGTCATTGTCCCCACTGTTTTTTTTTTTTGGTGGTGGCACCCACTTAGTTGTGTTTTTATACATGTTTTGATACATTTATAAATTTTATGCATTATATTTGAATATAATTGCGTTAGTTCAATCAAACAGTGTATGGCTTATGACCCTATACAAAGGAAACCCGTCTGAGCCACCCGCCTCACACAAGCCACTTGCCTCACACGGGCCGCCCACCCCGAGTATGCCCCTGCATCCCAGAGGAAACCCCACTTGAGCCCGGTGTGAAAATGCCCCTACATTATTTGTTGTGTTGGGCATGATTGTGTTGGTACATGAGTGGGAGTTGGTAAACATCTATTGGCACCTACTTGCTATTCCCTGCGTGTGGCCAAGTACTCGAGCATGCCTAATCCTCTTTACATCAACCATTCACGAAGTTCACTGTGCACGCAATAGTTGTGTTAAGGCATGGGGCTTGACTGTGCTGGCATCTGAATTGGGATGGTTACTGGTTTGGTGCCTTGCTATTTAAGCAGCCAACTACTTGAGCATGACCTTTGATGCAGGTGGGTGCTTTGTGCTTAGTGGTTTGCCTGGCAATTGCCCATCCATGACCCCATGTTGCCTGCTCACCCCTTGGGGCATGCATGTTATAGGTGGATTGGCAGTCCTCACTGGTTGGGATCATGTTGTCATGTGAGTGTTCTCAATGTTAGCCACTATCATGTCTTGTCCGAAGAGCCCATCTGAAAAAGGGTTGATGTTAGGTGAGCAGCTGACTCTGGAACTTTTGCCAATCTACCATTTAATAGCAATCCCATATTGCTGTGTGGAAGGCTAGGTTGCTGATTATGGTTGCAATGGTTTCTCAAAATTGTTATTAAGTTATAATTTTGTTCAATTGGCCCACCCCCAAAATAGCTGGGACATGGCTATGGTGATAATGATGATGCATGTTGGTTGTTCTTACGTTCCTATTTTCTGGTAGGTTGCAAATGAATTGCCTGGGAAGATCGAGAGACTGGTAAGATGTGAGGCTTCTGCTTATCAAAAGCTTTTGATGAAGAGGGTGGAAGATAATCTTGGCTCCTTGGGAGCTTCAAAGGTATTTTATGCTCTCTCTTTCCTTTTCTCTTCTCCTCTTCCAAGTTTTCTACTAGTGAAATTCTATTAGTACTTTTATGGTTTCTTTTGTGATTGTCCAAGTCTTACCAGTTTCTATACCTAATGTGATTCCCCATGGTTAGGGCCGCCCGGTTCACAATACTGTGATGGAATTACGTAATATATGCAACCATCCATATCTAAGCCAACTGCATGCAGAGGAGGTATGTCTCATTGTCACTTTCTCAACATTCTGTTTCTATGTTAATCGCAAGTTTGGAATCTACAATACCCAGATATGGATACTGATACAGGCATAATATGGAAATGGAATTGCAATTGTCCATTTATAGAAAATGCATGATATAGATATGGATAAGGGTATACTGTTTGTAGCATGCTATTCATGTTTAGTTTACATTTTTTACAAGATCAATTTGTCGTATTCTTTTGATTGTAGTATTAATAAACTAGCTTTTGTTTCTTAATCCTTATTGCTTAACAAATTTAAAGAAAATTGTTATTTATTTATATTTTTGAATGGCTAGTTTACAACTGTTATGGTATTTATATATCATAAATAAGAATATAGAATGAAAAAAATTTTGTCACAGTTTAAAAAAATATCGAATGTAATACAATCTGATTCAGTTAAAACATTTCCTAGAAGTATCCTATAAGTACGGTATCGTGTCCCATACAACACGATACACTGAGCATAGTCAAGTATCTGGGCATCAAAGATTGAAGTGTCCATGAAATATGGACGGGCATGTGCATCCCCACCGCATCAAATGAGAATGTAATGATAATGGTGTCTGATCCTTTACTATTGCATTCTCATTTTGGTTGATTTTAAAGATGGGGGCATCTAGAGCATCCTGCTATCTGCATTTTGTGGGTTGCACCAAATGCCTGCCTTTTGCAAACTGTGCTTGGGCGAGGCCACATTCAATCCCATTGTCATTCCAAGGTGCATTAAAATAGGCCTTTAATCTTCTGCATTATTTGCTAACTCTTGCTTTACTTTCATCACAACTCTGGTTGCTCTTGTGCCTATAGGTTGATAATTTAATACCTAAACATTATCTGCCACCAATTGTGAGACTTTGTGGGAAGCTAGAGATGTTAGATCGTTTACTACCCAAGCTGAAGGCGACTGATCATCGGGTATGTGACAATATTTGTATGTGTTTATCTGATTTGCGGATGTTGCCAATGATATGATTTGTCTTGTTTTTGGACATGGTGAATTCTTGTTTGATACTTCATTTTGTAAATCTATACAGTGTTTGAATTATCTCCGATATTATCGAAATATCTCCGATATTCTCTCTATCTACAGCTCAGCGATACCGATAACACTGGTAGGGATACCGGTAGCGCTGGTAGTATAAAAAATTTCAGGTATTAGCAATGTATCGCTAAGTATCACCAACGTATCAATATCGCTAATGTAATCGCCAATATTTTCAACTATGTAAATTCTAAGTGTTGCTTGTATTGCTAATGCATCAATATCGCCAATATTTTTTACTATGTAAATTCTAGGTAATGCTTGTATCATAAGTCTATTGACGATGACGATATTTCAATAATATCGCCAACGTATTGATATCATCAAATTTTTGTTTATTAGAAAAAAATTTATTTCATTTTTTTATGGGCACATGGTTGTATGTAGTGTTCAATTTGTCATTGATAATATTGATAATATCTCGATATTATCGATATCGCAACATGCGGGATATTGAGACCATAATCTTTCGTTTCCTTTCCAATTGTTGATGATTTCTTGGTGAAATATCATGTGTTGTTGATATTTTGCAATATCAATGGATGTTTGGATGGAATGTTGCCGAATGGGATGGTTGGACTGATTTCTTACAACAACACATGCTTTTAAGGCCCCATCAAATGGAAACTTGTTATTATATGCATTCTTTTTGCATTTAAAAAAAAAAAAAATTTAATTTCTAAATATGCAAATATGTACATTTTAACATCTCCTGAAGTTTTGCCGAAAATTCCATCGTTTTCCCATGTTTCTCTGTATTTCCAGTTATCAGCAATATTATCGGCGATATCGATATTGTTTCCGTATCCTTGGCTAGCGAAACTTGTAGCAATATTGATACTTTGAACACTACATGACAATGCTGT
Source organism: Magnolia officinalis (assembly GCA_021015155.1). Lineage (NCBI taxonomy): Eukaryota > Viridiplantae > Streptophyta > Magnoliopsida > Magnoliales > Magnoliaceae > Magnolia > Magnolia officinalis. Next base: position 15,037,117 of record JAJHSJ010000014.1, on the reverse strand, counting down.
GAATGGAGTTTTTGCGATGTTGGTGGCTTGGTCATTAAGCTTTGTAGGTTGTTTATCTCTCTCTCTCTCTCTCTCTCTCTCTCTCTTTTGGGGATTTGCGCAGATAGCGTATTTTAGTCATTTTGTCATTATGAGGTAAAGATAAGCATCTTTTTTTAGTATTCTTTGCTATCAAGGTTCGATAGTGGGGTGGAGAGTTCGTCGCTGATAAGTAAAATATGAAGTTTGCTTCTCCACCTAGGGTGATTGGCTGACTGCTTTTTGTTTGCTTGTTGGAAAAAGATAATGTGCTAACAACCATCTCTAATTCTCCAAAAGAATTGATGCATGTACTGAGAATGCCAGTTTCAGGGATATGTTTGCACAAAATTCTTCACACAGCGAATTGGTTTTGCACAAAATGGTTTTCTTAAGTATGAATAGAGAAGACTGTGACCGATGGTTGGAACCCAAAGGCTGACAAAGGGAACCTGATAAGGTTATTCTTGATGGTCCTCTCGGATGTGGGCCAGTGGTTGTGACCAAAGACTCTGGAGAATAGCACATGGAGTTCTACAACCAAGAGGACGGGCTAGTACCTCGTCCTCATCCAGACTCTAAGCAGCCTAAAGGAAAAGCTCCCTCCATTTTCATGGCAGTCACATGACTCACATCAGAATTCTTGGTAAAGCTTCGGAAAGTGGGGGAATACATGCTGTCCCAAGTCTTCCGGAAAGTGGGGGAAATAAAAGAAATCGTCTTGCTCTGCAGAAAAGGGATGGAGACACATTAGGGGTTTGTGTTTATTCACATGGGTTCTTTGGAAGACGCCTTTGCAGTGATTACTACCCTCCACAACGCGAGGTTCAATAGACATCACATTGCGGTTCAAAAAGCCCGATTTGGGCCTCGATCGGATCAGGGGGACACCGATTTCCATTCAACTCCCTCCTCTCCGACCACTTAGCCCAACCCCCCCCCCCCCCCCCCCCCCCCCCCCCAGTCACACTCATCCTAAATGTATTCCTCCATCTTCGATGAAGGTCTGATAATCTCAGTTGACTACTTATGATTGCAGAGGCGTAGCCGTTGTTTGCTCACAACCTAGTTATCTAATCCTCATGCAGTGGATCACTTTCTAACTTTTAGCAATGGTTGAGATCCAGATGTAACCTTTCTGTTGGATCTTACAGCCTCAAACCCTTCTCAAAGACTGAGTTCGTCCTCAATATGCAACTAGGAGCAAGCCTAGACCACATCATGGCGGTCAGAACTCTTCACCTAGACACCCTCGTGACCTCCATCAAAAAATGGGTGAACTTCTTCCCCTTTGGTTCCAGTGATGCCTAGCTTCTCTTCACCAGCATTCCGATAAAGCTATGGAATGTGGAATTTTTGCTAGCCCTCTGCTCTTGCATCAGAGAAGTTGTGTTTCAACCTGGCAACAAAATTGGTGTGGGAGCTCAGATTAGCCCGTATCAAGATCCAAATGAAAATTCTTGTTCTCGCTCCACCCTTGATATTCATCAAATTGGGTTTTGTTAAGCTCAAAATTTCAGTGTTGTCGGAGTCTGTCAGCGAAAATCTTGCCAGAAATCATGGCGAGCAATTCCATCCAACGATCTCCCATGATGGAGCACACCCCCTTGTGTGCTTTGCGGGCGCACCAAATGTGCCATGCAACTCCTCTGCCCAAATACACGTCCTTTCAACGTGTCAACCATCCCTCTGTCATGTGTAATAGCCTCGCACACAAGCATTCCTCAATCCCAACGAACTCCTATCGAAATGTCGAGGGACAAGTGTCCCCTTTCACTGCAATAGATCCCACCCTTCCATCAGCGAAATCCCTACCGGAGATCATCTATAATAAGAGCCTAGTGTGATCGACGAAGGTAATTCGAGGGATTGCACTGACAATACCACATGCAAGCTCCTCTCCTTTACTCCCTGCCAGGTGGCCTTACGAGAGAGCCTGACGATGGGCTCAAGATATCTATTGCGCTGGATTTTCAGATGCTTGCATCACCAATGTCGACTTTCTCCTCTCCCTTTGCCCTTGACGCGTGTCTCAATGATGTCAGGATCAAATCTCTCGCCATCACTCTCCTGCCGATTCTGACGATGAGAACCTCGAGGGAGAGGTAGGGAGTGACACGGACTCGTCTCCTCGCTCCACGTCCTCCACCCCTATCTCAATTATTCTTTTCTTGCCACTTATGCCCCTCGAAATGGCCTCCACTTCTCTAGCTCCCCCCCGACACTCCCATCTTGACCATCTAGTGGCCTCTAGAACTCCTGGTCACTCTCATTTCAATCTTCCCTCCCCCTCTTGCAAACTCCAGGTTTCCATTATCCCCTTTGAAACGAATGGGCCATGGTTCATGTTCACCATTTTCTTTCTCTTAACTCTTTCGTTATGGATATTCCTCCCATTCAAATTATCACTGGAGTCTTGTTGGCTTCATCGAATCCTTAGCCCGTTAGCCCTGCCACCCTATGGGATCCGAAATCAATCTTGGCTAAATGTAAGGATCCCCTAAAGGTAAAGGAAGGGCTAGTGGACTTTGGAACCTCAATAAGCTTATCTTTTGGTGATAAGGAGGAGGATTGCATAGCCTTGATGCAGTTTTTTGAGGAACGTGAGGCCGAAGCTTTGGTGGAAGTTAGAAAGACCTCAAGATCTCCTAGGGATCTGAGAGAACTGATTAGTCTTGAATCCTCAATCAACTACTATGGTGGTTCAAGCTCGCGTTGGGCTAAATCTGGCCGAAAGGGTAAGTCAGTTTCAATGAAGATAATTTCTTAACATGTCAGAGGCTTGGCAACAGCCCAAAACATGCCCAGATTAAATATATTCTCCCGAAGTTCAAAGTTAATATCATTACCCTCCAGGAAACAAAGCTCTCTGAGGTAAGTCAAGCCACTCTCAATTCTATCTGGAGCCTTCGTCATAAAGAGTGGTTCTCCATGGAGGCTGTAGGAACTTTGGAGGGGATTCTATTTGCTTAGGACTCTTGTTCCTGGACCTTAGAAGACTCCTTGAAAGGCTCATTCCTAGCCTCCGTTGTTTTTAGAAGCCTCTCCTCCGGATTCAAATGGATCTTTCTTCTGTCTATGGTTCGTTCTCCTCTTCTTGTAGACATCTCCTTTGGGATGATCTAAACTCCATCAGATCCAAATGGGACTTCCTTTGGTATATCGGAGGAGACTTTAATGTTGCTCGTTTTTCTTTTGAAAAATCTAATAGTTCTCGTATCTCCAGAAGTATGAGACATTTTTCAAAGTGGGTGGGCTGAAAAAATTTAATTGATCTAGCTCTCTTAGATGTTAAGTTTACTTGGTCGAATGGTCAATCCCCCTTATTCTATCTTGTACTGATAGATTACTTGTTTCTTCGGATTGGCTAGAGTCCTTCCCCTTGGTCTCCTAGTAAGGCCTTCCCTGCCCCATCTCTGACCACTGCCCAATTCTTGTTGAGTTAGCGGAGGAGAGATGGGGCCCCAAGCCTTTCAAATTCGAAATTTCCTGGTTCCACTTAGAGGGATTCTTTGACCTTATATCTTTCGGGTGGAACTCCTTTCAGACAGCTTGAGTTTCATTCCGAGTCACAAATTGAAAAAGCTTAAATCCAACTTGATTAAGTGGAGAAAGGAGACTCAGGTGGACCTCGATGCTATGGCTTCTAACTCCCTCTCTGTTATTCAACTTTTGGATATTCAAGCTGAATCTTCTCCTTTATCTGAAGAGAACAGAGCCTTAAGGGAGATCCATAAAGAGGACTTTGTGAGAGTTTCTGTCCAACAAGAGATAAAATGGAGTTAACAATCCAGGGCTACGTGGCTGAAAGTAAGAGATGGAAACACAATCGTCTTCCATACCATCGCAAACATCAGAGCTAGCTTCGACAAGAGAAGTTCTATTTCAATTAATGGTACTAAGTTAGAAGGGCAGAGCCAGGTATCAAGATTCAAATCACATCGTCTCCTTCTACTCATCTTTGCTTGCTTCTAAAAAGTGGTCAAGGCCCAATCTAGATAACCTGGAGATTCCCCAGCTTTTTGCTGACATCTTCTCAGGTCTTGAAAATGCTTTTTTTGAAGAAATTAAACAAGTTGTTTTCTCCTTGGCCAGCGCCAAATCTCCAGATCTAGATGGCTTCCCCCTCTCCTTTTTTTCAGAAATCTGGATATTAGGTAAAAAAATATTATTGCTTTCGTTTATGAATTCCATTCCATGAGGAAGGTTTCACGTGATATGGGAGCCTCTTTCATTGCTTTCATTCCTAAAATTAAAGGGACTTCTGACCTTAAACACTTTCAGCCTATAAGTCTTCTGGGAGCCCCCTATAAAATCTTGGCAAGCTGCTAGAGTATAGATTACGCCCTGTTCTATCCTCGATCATCTTTGAACCTCAGGGGGCTTTTCCCACTAATAGATAAATTTTGGAATGTGCCTGGTTGGCCCATGAATGTAATGATTCTCGGCACAAATCTGGGGAAGGGGGAATTGTCTGCAAATTAGATTTAGAAAAGGCTTTTGACCATGTAGGTTGGAATTACCTCGATTCATGCTGTGTAGATTTGCCTTTGGTAGGAAATGGAGGGGATGGATTTCAGACAGTCTCTCCTCAGCTGCATTCTCTGTTTTGGTTAATGGCTCTCCTAATGGCTTCTTTCAAGCATTCAGGGGCCTCATACAAGGGAACCCCCTCTCCACAACCCTCTTTGTCATAGCTACTGATGGTCTTAGTCGTATGTTGTCTAAAGGGGTCTCTATTGGCTACTTCAAGGGCTTCGGTTTAGCCACTTCCTATCCCCTATCTCCCACATTCAATTTGCAGATGACACTTTTACTTTTCTGTGAAGCTTCTAAATCTGTTGTTCTTAGTTTACGTATGGTCATAAGATGTTTTGAAGCCATCTCGGGTCGCAAGGTTATCCTTTATAAAAGTGAGATGCCGAGCATTAACATCACCAACGAGTCCCTCTCATCCCTTGCAGAAATCTTTGGATGCAAAATTAGATCCTTACCTTCTAAATATTTGTGCTTTCCTCTCTGCATTGGGAAACCTGCCAAACATCTCTGGGATGTTGTTCTAGAGAGAATGGACAGGAAACTTGCCCCTTGGAAAAGTAGATACTTATCCTTAGGAGGATGCCTTACTCTTATCAAAATTTCCCTCTCCAATCTTCCCTCATTGTTGTCCCTTTTCTGTTTCCCTAGATCCATTATCTTAAAGATTGAAAAAACTATAATAGATTTTCTTTGGAATGGAAGCTCCCAACATTGCAAATTTTACCTTCCCAACTAGTCTGAGGTCTGTAGACCATATATTGAAGGAGGGGCTGGGATCAGAATCCTTGCAGATGTTAATTCTGCCCTGTTGGGAAAATGGCGATGGCGTTTCGGAACCGAGGCAGGGAGTAAGTGGAGGGAAGCGATTGCTGCCAAGTACGATGTTGACGAGGGTGGTTGGTTCACTAAACTCGCCTCTCTATAGGGACTCCTTTAGAGAGGGAGTTGCTTTCAACTTGGGAAATGGTAGAAACATTAGATTTTGGCTCGACAACTGGGTTTCAAACAGGCCTCTTGATGACGCCCTTCCCAATCTGGCTAGCATCTCCTCTAACATCTCTATTTCTGTTGCTAATTGCTACTCTCCCATTGGTTTAGGAGCCTGTTGGCCCCTCGAGAAGAAACCTCACTAAGACGGAAACCGAAGTTGTACTCTCTCTCCTTCACCTCTTACAAAGGGATTCAGCCCTCTCCAGTGCATGATGACATCCTTTCATGGACCCTTTCCTCGTCTGGGACCTTCTCAACAAAGACTTTCTACAGTCGCATCTTAGCCTCTTCCACTCCTCAAGTTCAGTCATTTCCCTCCTTTTAGAGTTATAGTCCCCCGAAAGTCGTTGCATTCACCTGGTTGCAAGTTAGAGGGAGAGCTCTGACTATGGATAACCTTCAGAGACGTGGAATGATCTTACCTAGTGTCCGCTCTCTCTGCCCAAGGGATGCAAAGTCTCTCCATCACCTCTTCTCCACTACCCTTTCTCGTCAGTTGTCTAGATCGATATTTGTTCGAAGTTCTTTGTGGTCTGGGTGATGCTAGGGTGCATCCTCTCCTTCCTGGATGTGTGGCATAATCCAAGCCTTGACAAGGACTCCTTTGCTCTATCGATACTCTCCGGGTTGTCTTCCTTATGGGCAATATGGTGCGAAAGGAATTTGCGTTGCCTCCACAGCTCTTCCAGCCCACCCTCTTCTATAGCTGCTCACATTGTCAGGGAAGTTCGAGAGTGGCCCATTAGTCATTCCCTCAAAGACATATCCATCCTCTCAAATTTCCTAGCCTAATGTCACTTTGCTTTCAGCTTCCAACTTCCAGCTTCTTGGCAACCCCTGTTTTGAGTTGTATAGGTTTTTCTTAAGTTGTTTTTTTCTTTTCTTTTCTTATCTTTCTTTTTTTGCTTTTGTTTTGCCTTGTTTTTGCTCCTCTTGGGACCCTATGTTTTGTGTTTCTGTTTGTTTTCTTTTTAATAATATTCATCCTTTAAAAAAAGGTAAGCATCTTTTTTTTTTCTTTTTTTTTTTTCCATTTTTTAAAACAGTACGCCCTTGTTTTTCTTGTTGAGAAAGGCAAAATTTCTTGGGTTACCTAGATACTCATATGTTTGGCTTACCACTCTGCAATACACAAACCCTTCATATGGGCACTAAAAGGCTGGACTTTGCGAAGTAATTCCAACCAACATATTGTTGAAATGTCATATATCTGCTGCAATATGGTAGAATAGCTAAAAGGGATCCAAAAGGGTTTGAAAACATCATAACACTGGTTATAAAGGTAATGGTCACTTGCTCGTATCGTGTAACAAAAATGCTTGTTAAATATCAGCCGTCATTTTCACAATAATCACAACTATGCAATGGGAAAAGCTGTTTTGTACTGATTTCTAGACCATAAAAGTTTTGCGTTTTGGATTATAAAATCCATTCTTCATGAAAAGCCCATTATTTTGCCGAGGCTGGATGCTTTCCATTTTCACTATTTTTTTATTTTTTATTTTTTAAATCTTGTTCATTTATGGTCATGGCCCTTAACATTCCATAATGGCATTGCTTTAAAAAAATCCATAATGATATTACTAGTTATGGGGTCATAACACAACTTTTTAGACCTTGATTCAGAGCCTCTAGTTTGTAATGTAACTATTCATTAAACATTTTTTATTTTTTTTTCTATTACTTGCCAATTGTGCTTTTTAGTTTGAAAACCTCAATAGTAATCTTGGGACCCGAATGAGTTGACTCGAGCTAGTCATTTTTAGGTCACCAGATTGAGTGAAACATATCTTATCTAGGTTCTGAGAGGAGCCAACCTGGGTTTACTATGTCAAAAAGGAACTTCCTTGACTTGTCCAGTTGAAAAAAAAAAAAGTCGATTAAATTTAATTTGCAAGGCCAAACCAAGTAGGTAGGAGGTAGGAGTTTTGGGTTGAGCTCAATTTTATCCGCGCCAGATTTGTATTCCCATGGACCATTGGGGGTGACTTCAACATAATGAGGTTCACCTTCAAGAAATCTAGCGGAGGTAGAATCACTTGAAGTGTGAAAGATTTGTTAGAATGGGTTGGCATGCATGAGTTGGTAGATAAAGTTGTGTTGACTTATTGGGTGGAAATCCTATGATCTCTTCGAGAGCGCTGCTGAAACTTGTCTCTGATCACTACCTTATTATGTTGGACGCTGAAGTGGAGAGTTGGGGCCCAAAACCTTTTAGGTTCGAACTTGCTTGGCTCAAGGTAGAAGCCTTATCAATTTAGTTAAGGAATGGTGGCAATTGTTCCATGTGGAGGGTTTTGCAGGATTTAGATTAAGTCGGAATCGTAAGCTCCTAAAAGGTAATCTAAACTCTTGGAAGAGGGAGGTGTTGGGGAACCCAGATGAAGAAATTGGCGACATTTTGAAGGGTATTAAGGCTCTCGTTATTAAAGCAGAGGAAATGGAGCTATCGGAGGAAGATAAACTTCTTAGGGTAAAGTTATCCCAAGACTATGCAAATCGCATTAGTAAGGAAGAAATTAAGTGAAGGGATCATTAGAGGACCAATTGGCTAAAGGAGGGGGACAAAATTACAAAGTTATTTCATAGTATCGCGAGTGCGTGGGCCATAAGCAATAAGATCGTTAGCATTGTGGTGGAGGGAAGGAGGATCAAGGGAAAAAAACCAAGTTTGTGACTTGGTGGTCAACTTTTATAGCTTTCTTATCTAATGAGTGGGATAGGCCATTGTTGAATAATCTTGAGTTTAGTAGCATCTTCGATATTGAGGCTGCTTCCCTTAAGAGTCTGTTTTCAGAGGAGTTCAAAACTACAATTGTCTTTGGGGAGTGATAAGGCTTCGGCTCCCGATGACTTCCCCATAGCATTTTTTCAAGAATTTGGGAGGTAGTAAAAGGTGACGTTATGGGTTTTATGATTGAGTTCCACTCAAGGGGCCGGTTGTCGTCTTCTATAGGGCTTCCTTCATGGCTAGTGTTATTTCAAAAAGCTATAGTGCATTTATCGCTGGAAGAAAGATTTACATACCTTTTTACTTCACGTCTCTCGTTAAATGCCAAAAGTTGGTTTTGGCTAGGTAGGAGCGTCTAGGACGAGGCTTTTCGTGAAGCGGCAAAGAAATTTGTTGAAGGAGGAAGTGGAGGACTTTGTTAGACTTGTTGATTTCCTCCAGTGCTTCTCTCCTGCAAGTGGATTGGGATAGTATGATTTGGCTTAAGGATAAATCAGGCTGATGCTCGGTCCAATCTTTTTTCAATTCTCTTCGGTCCTCGTATGAGGTCACCCTTTATAACCATACAGCTCATGTGTGGCATTACAGGGCTTCTGCAAAAGTTGTGGCCTTTGGATGGGTTGTTGGAAGAAATAGTACTCACCCTTGACATTCTCTAAAGAATTGCTATGGTGATTCCCAATGTGTGCGTGATGTGCATGGCGGATGCCCGGTCCATAGATCACATCTTCATCCATTGCTCATTTGCTATGCAATTGTGAAGTAGCCTTCATAAGCTATTTGATTTGATGTGGGTTATGCCAGCTTCGATGGGATCTCTACTCTCAGTTTGGCATGAGGTTGAGCTTGGTAGGCAAAAGGAAGTTTTATGGAGATTGACTCTTCTAGCCACCTTGTGGGAAATTTGGGGAGAGAAATTACAGACACTAATAGGCTAGCTGCCTAACTATAAGCAAGGACTAACTGCCCTAGCAGCTTTCTTCCTTGCCTTGCTAGCCTTAGCTAGCCTGTAGCGAGCTCTTGCTCTTTTTGAGAAAGATATGCTTATCTGTCGTAAACAGTTGACACCGACATCGTAACTAGCTGAATGCCTTGCTTCCCAAAACTAGCTGATAACCGTCGCTTCGCAATAAGGCTAAGGAAGATAACAACTAATAAGCTTGATTAAGGAGAACACCTCTGTTAGCTTTAGCTTTTGTTGAAAGAAAAATCTCCCTTTTGAAACAAATACGACTACCGATACCGAATGAATCTACTAGGGTTGTAGTTTTTGCACCATCTCGACTCTCTACGAATAAATTCATATTATCCTTTAAAATCATATATATATATATATATATATATATATATATATATATATATGTCGGAAGTATTGCTAAAGGTTGAGGGCATTTTGTGCATGATAGCATTTTAAATGGCTTCGCTATGTAGCATGTAGTTTACGCTACGTAGCATAGCTTAGCCTTAATGCTACGTAGCTCATGAAAATAGCTCAAGTTGCATGTAGAGAGCACTACATGCAAATTTGCACATGTTGCATGCTATGTAGCCTTATAGTACATGCCACGTAGCTTACACTATAAGTTACTTTCAAGAAAGCATTAAAATCAATTAATGTTTTCAATAATTTGTTATATTTTACAATTTTCAATAAAAATTACTTTATTTTTTATAATTAAGCGTGAGGATTAAGCTTCATCACTGTTGCGTAAGCTACACACTTCTTCTAGATTTTTAATTAAGGTTGTGCTTGGGTGATTTTTAATTAAGGCTCTGCTTGGTTGCACCCAGTGTTCGTAGTATCAGCATCATTACAAGTTTCATTGTTATTGGCATCATGATTTTTTTTATTCAAAAAATTATTACAAGTTTTGATAGCTGGGGATATGGAAACAAGTAGCAATATCGCCAACAATATTGCCTATTCTTGGAAATGTATCACTAACTGAGGGAAATATTGAGAAAACATGGGGAAAATGGAGAAGTTTAATGAGGGCCTAAAAGCATTTATTGTTGTAAGAAATAATTGCAATAGTAACAAAATGAATTTATATAGTACAAATGCAAGTGCCAAACAATAAGACATCTAAAAAGTAAAGGAACTCAAAAACATACCTACCAGTGATCTCTCATACTCCACATGGAGTTATGAGGTGGCTCAAAGTCATCATTTCCATCCCTATTATTTGTTTTGATACTGCTACTTAATTTTTTGACAGTACTGTGCCCAGGTCATCGTTTACTCATACCAATTGACATACTCTCTCATGTATCTCTGATAGTCATCCTCTGCGAACCGTACGAATATGCTCAGACGTGGTTACACATGATGAACATCGATTGTGGCTGAGTAGGGTCCTGAGGCTACAGTTTGATTCCAACCCCAACTCCTGGATAGTATTGGGTCCAATCATATGACGAGTACCTGGAATATCCCCCTTCCATGCCCATAATTGGTATTGTTATCTGTCAGCTGCACACAGTGTTTTAAATAGCTACGCTATGTAGCGTGTAGCTTACTACATAGCTCATGAAAATAGCTTAAGTCGCATGTAGCCTACACTACATCATAATTTGCATATGCTACACACTATGTAACTTACATGATGTTTTCAATGATTTGTTACATTTTTCCATTTCGAATAAAAATTAGTTAACCTTTTTAATGCTTTGAGTAAAATAATCTAAATAACAATATTAAATCAGTTTCATTGCTCTTTCTTTACCTTTATACTTAATCATTTTTTTTTTTTTTTTTTTTGAAAGATGACTTTATATTAAAAGGAAAAAGAAAACAAGGGAAGGAGAGAGGGGCTGCTGAGGCAGCAGACCCAACTAAACTCCTATAAACACAAGATCACAGTCCTTTAACAGATCTACATGAGTAGCCCACTCAATCAAGAGACGCTTTGCCTTACAGATAACAATTGCTGTAGAGTTGGAAACGTCTGAGAAGCATCTCTGATTTCTTTCTTCCCAGACCACCAAACTGCGAGAATAACCATCCTCCAAAGCCTGGTCCTTTTCTTTCCTATATTGACCCCGTGCCAAGCTTGAAGAAGTTGATCCGCAGTCCCAGGAGCACACCAGCTGACATTGAAACGCAGACAAAACTCTGACCAAATTGCAGAAATGAAGGGGCAGTGAAGAAGGAGGTGATTGACGGTTTCTTCATTGCTCATACAGCAGAGGCAGACGTTAGCAATGGCCATCCCTCCTTTTTCAGATTGTCGAGGGTCAGAATTTTCAATTTGCCAACAAGCCAACCGAAGACCACAATCTTTGGGGGGGGGGGGGGGGGGGGGGGGGGGGGGGAGGGAGTAAACGCCTGGTTGCTGTGGAGCAAATTGTACAGAGATTTCACAGAAAATCTGCCTGATTTGTCCTTTTCTCCAGCTTAAGGAATCTTCGGAAGATTGGCATGGAGAAATAGAGTGGATGCAATCCAGCAGGTCCGCATAGACGTTGATTTCCCAGTCTTCCAGACTTCTTCTACAAATCAGGTTCCAGACTATTTGCCCCCAGAAACGGAATAGCAATCCGCCACATGGATATCTTTGATAGGAGCAATACGATATATGGATGGGAATCTGTCTTTGAGAGGGATGTCGCCTACCCAGATATCAGCCCAAAAACCTGATCTTGGAGCCCTTACCAAGATCAAAGGCAACACCTTTGAGAACCTCCTTTTTCATCTTAAAAATGCCTTTCCAAATAGCCGAATCCTTATAGGATGAGGAGTCTTTAGTCCACCAGCCGCCCGTAGATTTTCCGTATTTACTTTTAATGATAGCATTCCAAAGGTTCCCGTCTTCCGTTCCTAATCTCCAAATCCACTTCCTGAGGAGGGCCCGATTCATAGTCTTTAGATCTTTTACTCCGGCTCCGCCCTCTCGAATATGAGTACACACCTCTTTCCAATTTAAGAGATGAAATTTCTTCTCTTCCTTGCCATGCCATAGAAAATCACGTCTTAAGTTTTCAAGAATAGTGACGACCGAGCTCGGACATCTGAAAAGAGACATGAAGAAGAGTGGCAAATTGGACAGGGTGGCCTTGATGAGGGTGAGGCGACCTCCCAGAGACAAGTAGCGACATTTCCATCTCGCCAGGTATTTCTGAAACCTGGCGATGACCTTTTCCCATAGATAATTTGGAGGGGAGCCGATGCATAAGGGGAGACCGACGAAAGAAGACGGGAGAGAGACCGGAGAACAATGGAAGGCTTTGGTAAAAGAGTTTAGCTCCTCGGATTCCATGTTGAGACCAATCATCTTGGATTTTGCTAAATTAACTCTTAGCCCAGACACAAACTCGAAACAGCAAATCATGGTTCGAAGATTATCCACCAACTCTGGAGTAGCCTCGGAAAAAATCAACGTATCATCTGCAAATTGAATATGCGAGATCCGGCTGCTCATACCTGTCATTTCAATGCCGTGAAGAATGCCTTTAGATTGACCTTTGTGAAGAAGTCTGGATAAGGCCTTGCCCATGATGAGGAAGAGAAAAGCAGATAAGGGGTCACCTTGTCGCAAGCCTCTCGAACTATTGAAGAATCCTTTAGGGGATCTGTTGAGGAGAATCGAAAAATAAGTCGAGCCAATGCATTCACCCATCCAAGCCTTCCATTTACCCCCAAATCCCATCCGCTTCATCATATATTCCAAGAAGACCCAGTCCACATGATCATAGGCTTTTTCGATATCCAATTTACAAACAATAGTCTTCACCCTAGACCTATGGCAGGAATCCAGACATTCATTAGCTATTACGGGGCAATTAGTTATCTGTCTCCCTGGGATAAAGGCACTCTGGTTACCCGAGATTACTTTTCCTAAAACCTTCTTTAGACAGGAAGCTAGCACTTTTGCCAGAATTTTGTAAGGCCCCCCCACCAAGCTGATCAGCCTGAAATCTTTGAACATAGAGGCTCCCAAGATTTTGGGAATAAGGGCTATAAAGGAAGCCCCTAAGCCTTTCGACAATTTACCTCTGTCATGAAATTCGTGAATGAAGTTGATTATGTCCACATGGATGACGTCCATTGTTATCAAATGCGATCGCATATGCATATATGCGATCGCATATGCGCATACTTTTGATCAAATCGCATATAAATCGCTTATGCCATGATGACATATGCGATCCTGGCAAGTATGCCATGACATACTTTTATATGCGATAAATATGCGATCGTATATGCGAGTATGCGATCGCATATTTCCCAATAGCCAAGAGCGGAAGATTTTTATTTTTATTTTTTATTTTTTCAAATTGGAGAACTTTTGCCTATAATTAGGCACTCATATCCCCTCCATTTTCACTATTCTTTACTCCAAAGCTCTAAATCTCTTACTCTTTCTTTCTTACACCTCTTTCTTTCTTACTCTAATCTCTCTACAATTATTTCAATTATGTTTATTTTTTGTATTTTATAAGTTGTGCTTACTTTTTGTAAATTGAGTTGTAAGTTATAACTTGTAAGTTGTTTCAAGTTATCCATTTATCATTTAAATTTCTTTCTTCGAAGTTTATAATAATTAGTTATCTTTTAATGTAGCTTGTTGATTGTTTCGTTAAAATTTATATATTATAAGTAATTAAATATATCACTTAATGAAACACACAAACTATAATGAAATTAGTAAAATAACCCAATCCAATCATGTGTACTAATTAGACGAGCTTTTCCCTCTTTTTTTTTTTTAGAATTTTTAGAATTTTTTTTTTTTTTTTTGTTTTGAAAAAAAAAAAATGTCATGGCATATGCGATTGTGCTATTGCATATGCGATTTGACAACATTGATGACGTCCCAAAAGCTTTGAAAGAAAATGATTGGAAACCCGTCAGGGCCTGGGGCCTTATCGCTGCCTAGGGCATCAATGTGATCTTTACTTCTTCCGCGGAAAAGGGGCTTCCAGTTGCATGGCTTCTGCAGGAGAGACGCTGTCCATCTGAAGGTTGTCCAACCTGGGTCTCTGCCAAACATCTTCCTTGAGGATTGAGCTGAAGTGGGCAATCGCCTCTGCCTCTATGCTATCTTTGTCTTCGATACGAGTACCATTCCCTACGATGCTGTTGATTTTATTGATTCTGGAATGCATGTTGGCTAAACTGTGAAAATAGCTAGTATTCTTGTCTCCCTCCTTGATCCATTTCGCTCGAGATTTTTGTTTCCACGAGATTTCCTTTTCGAAAGTCCTCGCAGAAATAGATTGGATCAGCTGGATGCTTCTGGCCATGGTAGCAGTGGACATAGGGATAGACTCAGCTTCCGCGCCGATACTTTAAAGCTCTGATAGGAGAGAGTCCATTTCCAGTTCCCTATAGTTGATAGCACGAAATTCCTTTTGTTTCCACTTCTTCAGCTTTTCTTTTAGGAGTTTTAGTTTGGAGGATAATCTATAGCCTACGAAGCCCTCAACCTGAAAACCGGTCCACCATTCCGAGATCAACTAATGAAAGCCTTCAATTCTAAGCCACGAAGAGTCGAATCTGAAAGGCTTCGGTCCCCAGTTTTGATCGTCGCTCAGGAGGAGGATAGGACAGTGGTCCGACGTGACTCTAGGAAGGGCAGACTAGAATACGGATGGACACAGTTCCAGCCAGTTGTTGGTGACCAGAAATCTGTCTAGCCGAGAGAGAATTGGGACCGCCCTCCCATTAGTCCAAGTAAATCTGGAGCCAAGGAGAAGGAGGTCCACAAGCTCCTGATCCTCAATCCACCGCGAAAAGGAAGCCATCGCCTGAGAGATTTTGTTCCCATGAGATTTTTCTTCGACATATCTGGTGACGTTGAAATCACTTACGATACAGGAAGGACCAGCAAAGCTCCGTCTGATGGAACTCAATTCCTCCCAGAAATCTTTTCGACTGGCGTCTTGAGTAGGCCCATAGACAGAAGCAATGAGATAGGAAAGGCCGGAAAATAACTCTTGCAAAATGACTGAGACTGCGAAAGAACCAACCCAACTGCTCTGTAAGGTCCATTGAGATGATTTCCAGGCCACCAAAATACCTCCCGCACTTCCAATGGAATCAAGCACCTCCCATCTCGCGTCTCTGGCCTTCCAGAGAGTTCTCATCAGCTTATCATCGAAACGTTTGACTTTGGTTTCCTGGAAATAGATAACCTCGGGATTATTTTTGCTACAAAGGTCTTTGATTAGTCTTCTTTTTTGCTTAGACCCCACTCTAACATTCCAGGAAATAATTTTCATTGGGCAACTGACCTGCCCCGAGAACCCAGGTTACCTTTCAGCCCACCAATGAGGGGCGCAGGATGTTGTAACTCTATATAACTGTCGGATCTCGATAGACGACGTCAAGGGATTTCAAGGCGGACAGAGGTCTACCGCGCGACTCGATGCATTGAAATAGGGCAATGTAGTCCTCAGGGCAATCCCCGAAGGATAGGCCTAAAGATCTACCTATATGGCCAACTGCATCCCTAATCCATTTTTTCCTCTGAATAATGTCCATCATGTTAGCTTTGTGGTCCGCCTCAGTGTTCTTCTGGGTATACTCTTCATCTTTGGATGGGAAAGAACCGATGCAGAACTGGAGCGGTTCGGCTACTATGACTTGACTCCATTGTCTTCCTGGAATAGTGCGAGCAGACCTTGGTGAGCCCGATCGCTGGACGCACAAGAGGGAGAAGATGGAATGAAGGTAGGGGTGGGCAGGCTGTTCGACTGCGATGAGACATTATCAAATTCAACGCCTTCATCATCTTCCCATGACCGAGGTGGGGGAGCAAACTGGAGTTCTTGAGTGGACATGCAATCTGTTCGAAGAGTTGGGAGAATCAACTGCTGGAGAGCTTGAAGCGGAAGAGGAGACTTCATACTTGGAATACTGGGATGGGGAATCAGACTGCGATCGAAGTCCAGGTCTGGACGGAATGGGATATTAAGGTTAATATCCGTATAACTACGACCTGCATCGCTAGACCCGATGGGGTTCAAAACCGCAGCAACTTGAAAGTTCGCGGGGTCGGATTCGGGTCTCGCTTTATCTCCTTTATAGCTATGATCTGATCGTCCACGTGTTTCATACTGCAGCCGTCTGTTGTTGACTGCTGGCTTAATCGAAGAGGGAGAAGCAACAGGCTGACGTAGCGAAATCTCGACCGGACGGGGAGCGATATCGTTGCCACGTGTTACATCTACTTCTAGGGAGCAAACCGAGACTCTGTCGACTACACCACGTGTATCGTCGAGATCGATTTGGGAGGCATGAGGCGTGATATCGCCGACACGCGTCTCTTGATGCAATTGGCTTCTGACTCGTTCATTTAATGCTACAACTGGAAATGGCGGTGAGGAGTTCGGTGAAACGCGAGAGCATGTAATCCGTGCTCCTTCGTGCTCCTGGACTGCGTCTCTAGACAAGGGAGGGGGAGGAGCCGCCTTAGATCTCCAGAGATCACCCCATCTTGGGGCTGGATCGTCTTTTTCTTCTCTTTGAATCGGTAGCTTGATAGACCTTCCTGCTACAAAAACTTGAATGTGGGTCAGGAGAGGATTTCCTTTGTCTCTGCGAACTCGGACCCTGGCAACGGCCATCTCGTCCCCGTTCTTGGTCATGGGATTTATTTCGATGAAAGATCCTAGAGAAGATGTTGTCGAGATGAAAAATTCGTCGTACCAGAGTTCTAAGGGAATCCACCAGATAAGAATCCAGACGTCTTCCTCACCGAAGATAGAGAACTCTTCCCAAGATTGAACTTTAATCACCGGTCCGTCCTAGTGAACGGCCCCTGCCATTATCAATATATCCAGATTAAATCCAGAGTACACCTTAACCCATAACTCGTTGTAGCCGATGGGTTTAATGGAGTATTGCTCTGGCCTGATTCTGCAGCAACAGTCAATCCAGCCTCTAACTTGAGAGATGGATGCCCCCTCTTTGGTGGTTTTCACTAACGAATCCTACAGTTCCTTTTTCAAGAGGTCCAGACGATCTTGACTGATATGTAGAACTTTGTTTGATTCTGTGTCTTCTGAACCCTTTCCTTCATTTTGCATTAGCCTTCTGGTCTCTGTACTGGAGTGTTGATTTGGGTCGAGAGGCTTAAATGTCTTCGATGATTCGGAGGGATGTAGTAGGGCTTCTTTGAAGGAGAGAGGCTTGGAATGAAAGGGACCAGCCTGAGAAGGTTTCCTGCGCGCTTCCGGGTATTCCTTGGAGACTAAGGGAACATGTTTCCTAGGTTGTCGTTCTGGACCAAACCTAGCTCTCTGAACCAGCAGAGGATTCCCGCCAAAACTCTCGCCGTGGAGCATAAACACAGCTCTGGATAGTTCTTCCTCCGAGCTCATCCTAACTAGAGCGAAGCCTCTGAACTGGCCATTAGCTTTGTCCCTTGGCATAACAACGTCCATCACCGCATCTGCTTTGCCAAAAACCCCCAAGAGATTGATCGGGAGCCACCCAGTTGGGTAACCTCTAACGAAGAGTGTGGGATAGTTCGCCATACTCTTCGCCTTTCTGTCCATAACTTTCCTTTTGTCTTTGTTTCGCGTCACTTCTATCCATTCTCCTGAAAAATCCTTACCAGACTGGCTGTCTAGATCTTCCGAACTCTCTACATCCTGGCTGGGGCCAGCAACTACATCCCTGGATCGTTCTACTATTTTTGGTTTCATGTTCGTCGTCGTTGCCGTCTTCTT
This sequence comes from Magnolia officinalis, assembly GCA_021015155.1. Lineage (NCBI taxonomy): Eukaryota > Viridiplantae > Streptophyta > Magnoliopsida > Magnoliales > Magnoliaceae > Magnolia > Magnolia officinalis. The sequence continues at coordinate 15,019,161 of JAJHSJ010000014.1, read as the reverse complement.
CGCCTTCGCCTTCGCCGTCGTCGTCGCTATCTTCATCGTGTAATCATTTCCCTTTCCTATTACTTTAGGTTCCATTTTATTGTACCAAATATCATGAAATTTTGTTAAATTTCATTATTAATCAGTCTAATCTGGTATAGAATATCATGACATTGGTGCAACCAAGCACCTTGATTAAAAATCCAGAAGTTGTGTGTAGCTACACGCTATGTAACTTACGCCTCACGCTTCAAAGGGGTGAACACTATGCTACACGCTATGTAACTTACGCCTCACGCTATGTAACTTACGCTACACGCTTCAAAGGGGTGAACACTATGCTACACGCTATGTAACTTACGCTACACGCTATGTAACTTACGCCTCACGCTTCAAAGGGGTGAACACTATGCTACACGTTATTTGCTATTTAAAACACTAGCTGCACATACCTGTAGGTGACAGAAGTGACCGAGTGTCGGAGCTGCCATATCCATAACGTTGATATCCTCCATGCGCATAAGGTGGAACGGAAGTGGAGCTTCCCTGCTATGAATCGATATCCATGGATGACAAGCTGTGTGTAGAGACTCCTTGGAGCATGCCACTTTCTTCTTCCGATGTTGGAAATGCTGACTGAGTGGCGTTGCTCTCATTGAGGATGATAGATGAGATCCATAGTCTTCGTCACGAGTGATATAGTCAAAGTAGGTGATGCAGGACAACCAACCACTTACTCTAAAAGCTTAAACTGATAGAGCATAGCTAATCAATCCCTTTATCTCATAGCCCAGGCCCCACATCCGATGGGTTAAGGTCCTCAGCTGAACCCCCCGTGGGCCACACATCACATGGGTTCCGCCTCACACGGGTGGGGCCCGCCTCACACAGGCCGCCCATTGCGAGTGTGCCCCTGCATCCTACTGTCCCTCATGCTACCCCACTCAAGCTCAGTGTGAAAATGCCCTTGTATTAATCACCCCCGATGAGGAGTCTCGAACATGAGACCTCCTGCTTTGTTACCACCTTAATGCAGGACAACTAACCACTTGCTCTAAAAGCTCGAACTGATAGAGCATGGCGAATCAATTCCTTTATCCCCCCCCCCCCGCACGCGCGCGTGCTGTCACATGGGTTTCACCTCACACAGACCGCCCATCCCGAGTGTGCCCTTGCATTCCATAGGCCACCCCACTCGAGCCCGGTGTGAAAATGTCACTGCATTAGTAAGCCTTCTTAGTGAATTGGCCAATAGATCGCTGATTCTGATCTGTCGTATACCCTCCATTATTGTTGCCTCCACCCTCGCCGTTACCACCTACATCGGTGTTAGTGTCACCACTGCCCCCACTAGACTGGCCTCCATCCCCTCCTTCACCATTGTCATTGTTGTCTTTATCCCCACCACCACCATTAAATTGGGATAAAGTCTCATCATTGCACGACCTAACAATAGGAGGGGGCTGTGAATGTACCTTGCCACCCCCATAAAGATGTATTGGACTCCTCATCGAAGCATCGAAGGAGTCTGCCTCAACCCTCTACTCACTGACTACTTGATCGATACCTATACCAAGAGATGTTGCTCCCTCGCCTATGTCTGGAGCAGGGCCTCCCTCACCATTATTAAAATCATCTAACTTGACCCACTCATAAAGTTGGTCCTTAGCATCATCCCTTAATTGTGCCATTGTGCCTATCGACAACAGGTCGAGCAAGTCATGATGCCCCTCCATATCTTGATCTGCTTGTAATCGTCTTTCTTTCAAGTTTCAACTTCATATTATAATGGTAGTATACGAGCTTTTGCAACTTTTCATATCCTAGGATGTTCCTCTTGTCGGTGTGTATAAGTGACCACGTGCTCCAATTCCTCTCGCATGGTGAAGAGTAGACAATTTAGGCGAGAACAAGGATGGTCAATAGCCATAGCGCAGGTACATAGCCTTCATACATCTCCCACCACTCGTCTGCATATCCATCAGAAGCATGTTTTAGTTTAAACAGAGAATGTAGTTAATTATAAACCATATTACTTAATTAAAATAATAAATATATTCGCATAGCATCATCGTTTCTCACGATGCTTTTGCAGCTGCAATTAAGAACGCACTCCTAGCATCTCTAAAATGCAGTAACTGTTAATACAAATTCACAAATCACCATTATTAATCACCCACATTTGTAGACACTATAAGAAAGTTAATCCATTTTACCCAAGGTATTCAAAATCGATTACATAACGGCCGTTACGTAACGGTAACAGTCATAACCGTTACGCGTTACGGGGTCTAAACGGCCGTTACAGAAAAACGGGTCGTAACGGTCCTGTAACGGTCCAGTAACAACATTTTTCAAAAAATAAAAAACGGCCATAACGGCCGATATGGGGGCCGTAACGGCCGTTACGACCACCGTTACTGTTTTTGGAACACCATGATTTTACCATTACCGAAATTTGTTCAATTTGCATTACCTAACCTAGTTCTCAGAATTTGCTTTTTTGTTCCAGTTAGGGAATAATGTTTCATAGACCTGGTGGACAGTCATTGTTAATCTGTTATCCTCCCATAGCCGACCTTTGTAAGGGAACTTGGAGTTCAGGTAGTATGCTAAAATACAAATAATATGTACTTGGTTGCATTAACATATAAACAAAAGTAATACTTAAAGTGCAAGTGTAAGTGATAAATAAATAATGTTAAACATAACAAACTTACTAGCCTGGTATAGTGAATGTTCAAGGGTCCTAGTCCGTCTATCATTGATGATCTGGAGCACCCATCGATGCAAACTAGGGGATGCAACCCGTATTCCCTCTCATCAATCTCATAAGCTCGTACATGGAGTCCATCGAAGGTCACGTCTCATTATCTATGGCACTAAGGTTGCCATAAATCAATTGCAGGATGGCATCGACATCATGAGCTCTGTCTTAGGAGGAATCACTATAAACAGCATCCCCTCAACTCTCTGTGTAGTTTAGGTCTGTCTTTGATTACACATGAAATATCTCTCAGATTTGAACAAACTCATAAGCTCCACTCTGAGCTTGTACAAGCTGTCTAGTGCGATAAAGTTCATGGCAAACCATGTTGCACCCGGCTAGACGATATCCTCCCTGACAAGGCCAGCGCATCGTTGCTAACAATCGTGAGTGACTATATATGAACTTCGTCACCCTCCTCGCTGCTTTGATGGTGTTCGTGCTTGTCTCTCTCTAGCCTATCACTTCAACAATCAGGTTAATTGAATTAGTACGCACGAGGTCTAGTAAATACTGTACTTCTTTATCAACTTCTTCCTTGCCTTGTTGAGCATACTACCGTTGTCTGTCAGAAATTGCACCACATTCTTTGATCCCACTTCTCTAATTGCTCTCTTTTAAAGGTTGTATATAGGAGTGATTTTTTTTATGTGGGCAGATGCATTAACAGATCGTAGAAAAAGAGGCTATCCTCTATAATACACCATAAAGATGATAATGGACAACTTTGTGGGTCCAGTCCACCAATTGCACATTACTGTCACCCCGATCTCTTTGTTTGGCTTGAGTTTAAGTACCCAAGCCTGCATCTACTTGTACTTGCGATCGAGGTAAACCCCCAATATCTCCTTTGGCATTGAAGGCTTGACACCTATTCCAACATGCTGCAAGGTGACGATCATATTATGAGAATAAGGGTTGGTTGCTGCATTTGTTGGTATGTGGCTTGAAATGAACCACTTAGTTACGATGCTCCCTATAGTCTTCTTGAAACCCTTCTTGCTTTGCTTTGCACCCACAATGGGTGCATCTGTAATACAGGCGCTTTGGGTGTGTTGTAGGCCAGGCTTGCCTGAACCAACACCTCTACTGCCTCTTTCACGCCCCACTACTACCCTCACCTCTCCTACTACTCCCACCAATCTCTTGTCTAGAGCTCCCAAAGCAAAGGTCTACTCTCCTCAATTCTTCTCCTCTGCACCCTATCCTACCCCGATGCTAAGGACCCACGCATCGCCTATCTACACTCCCTCTTATCTCGCTCAGTAACACAGTCCTCAGATATGCTAACACCTCATCATCGTCATCATGCTCCTTATCAACAATCCCTAGGCCATGTCTACGAACTCGTAACTCCTCCCCTTGATATCCTTCTCCCTTGCCTGATGTTGTTGCCTATGTGTCTTACTTTATTCCATATTTATTCGCCTCCATTAGACGTCCATGTTTTCGCCCAATGTCCTTTGCTCCTTTTCTCGATGATGTTTTACTTTCTGCTACCTGCAAACAAATACAACGAATAATAACATCCATTGATAACACAATAATCACTTAAATGTATCGCAACAAAGTAATTAACAAGTAATACATCAATCCATGCATGCATTCATACATTACACATCCATGCATAAATAAGCACAAACATAATACACATGCATCCGATCCAACCATCCCATCCATCCATATAACCATCCAACCTACCAAGCACCCATGCATGCATACAAACATATACAAACATATGCATGATGATCCATCCACCCGTGCATGCACGTATACAAACATACATAAACACAAGCATGATGATCCATCCATCAATCCCTCCATTCAACCATCCATCCATCCATCCATTTATGGATGGGTTTTGGTAGCGGGCAAGCATTTGTTTAGCAAGCCTAAACAACTAGGAAGCAGGGGTAGGAGTGTGAAATGAATTAGCAAGCATAACTTAAAACCTAGCCCTAGTTGCATCATGGTATACAAAACGGTTGTGTAACGGAGGGCCAAAACAGTCGTTACAGAAAAAAAAAATGCTGTAACGGTCTCTATCACGCCCCAAAAATGGTGTCCGGGCCCCTAGCTCTGCTCTTGAGGTGTGACTTGGGGAGGTTTTTTTATGTATGGTTGGCTCGGTAGTGTCTCCCCTTACAATGATATGACAACATCCAAAACAAGATATGTGCATTTGTCTGAAGTATCCCTGATATTATCCGTATCTCCAACTTGGCGATACACTGATAACACTGGCAGTATCAGAAATTCCACGTATCGGTGATGTATTGCTAAGTATCACCAATGGATCGATATTGCCAATATTTTCGACTATGTAAATTCCAAGTGTCGCTTGTATGTCCAGCGTATAGGCGATATTTCAATAATATCACTGATGTATTGATATCACAAAAAATTATTTATTAAAAAACAATCCATTTCAAAAAATTTCTATGTTCGCATGGTTGTATACAGTGTTCGATTTGTTGATGATGATATCGATAATATCGCGACATGAGTGATATCGATACCACAATCTTTCGTTTCCTTTTCAGTTGTCAACAATTTCTCAGTGAAATATTGTATTGTCAATATTTTGAAATATTGATGGATGTTTAAATGGAAGGTTGGATGGATGGTTAGAGGGATAGATGGGATGGTTGGATGGTTGGATGGATGGTTAGAGGGATAGATGGGATGGTTGGATGGATAGATGGGATGGATGGGATGGTTGGACTAATTTTTTACGACAACACATTCTTTTAAGCTCCCGTCAAATGAAAACTTATTATGTATGCATCATTTTTGTAATTTTTTATTCCTAAATATGCAAATATGTGTATTTTAGCATCTCTGGAAGTTTCATTGATAAAATCCACTGTTTTCCCTGTGTTTCCCCGCATTTCCAGTTATCAATGATATCGATATTGTTTCTGTATCCCCGGCCAACGAAACTTGTAGCGATACCAATACTTTGAACACTGGATATGGGAACATCCAAAATATAATATGACATCATCCAAAATATATATTGTTCCATTCCCAAATAAAGGCCAAGTAAAAAGTTGAAAATGTAATCCTCTATTCGCCCAGCTACCTTGACTGACTATGGTTCCCAAAAGGTTAAACAACAACAACTGGGGTGAGCTTTATAAGCCTAGTGGGCACATCTCTAATTACAATGAATGATAGAATCACAATGAGCATAATAATCAGAATGTACGAGAAGGTAAATACAAATATCATGATACTAATAATCAATGAGTTGGGATTATGAATGCAATGCGTATGAGAGTCATCTCCACCACCTCCCAATACTGTCAATTAGAATGAACAACTGACCATACCTGCTCAAGTGGCCTATCTCTTATGCCAATAGTCGGCCTCGTCAAATGAGTTAAATTGGTATACTCGGACATTAGTCTTCATGTGCACGTCATTAGTGTGCATTTCATCAGTCTAATATTGCCTTAAGAGTGTGCTTGAACATGGGTTCTTGTGCATGCCCTCTAGGATACATCTCATAAGTCAAATATGTTGTGTTCCCCACATGTGCACGCATCATCTCTAAGCATCGTTGATCAAGTTATGATTAATTTACCTCTTTGGATGTTAAATACACTTCAACCAATAACCAGAATCCCCCCACCCTTTCCAGACTTGACAGATTTCTTGTCTCTCCCACTTAGCTCTAAGCCTTCCCAACTGTCCTTCAATGTTGTCTCCCTAGGCCTATCTCAAACCATTGTCCCATTCTTTTCAATTTGATGGAAGATAGTTGGGACGCCAAACCATTTCGGTTTGAGCTTTCCTGGTTTGAGATAGAAGGTTCTCGGATCTAGTTTCTAATTGGTGGTCTTCATACGAATGCGGAGGATCCCCTAGCTTTATCCTTAGTCGCAAACTCCACTTCCTCAAATTAGACATAATCAAATGGAGGTCTGAGACTTAGGATGATTTGGAGGTTGTTGCTTCTAAGTTCTAATCCCTTTTAGCTATTCAAATTCTAGATGTACTGAAGGAGTCCGGTCCACTCTCAGAGGAAGATGGAACCCTCAAAGAATCTCACAGGGTGGCTTATGCTTCCTTGATCAAGCAAATGGAAATAAATGGAGGTAGAGGTCTAGATCCATATGTGTAAAAGCTGGTGGCAAGAACACTCGTTTTTTCCATGCCATTGCCAGCTCTAGAACCAGGTCTAATAAGATAAGTTCTATCCACCTCAATGGATCTATCTTAGAAGACAAGCTTCAGGTATGTGATCACATCACCTCTTTCTACTCTTCTTTGCTTTCTGTGGAACATTGGGTCAGACATAGGCTAGACAACCTTGAATTTGATTAGATATCGTCCAAGGAAAAGTTTGCTTTAGATTCCCCCTTCTCTGAAGAGGAAATCAAAATGGCGGTCTTCTCCTTAGGTTGTGATAAATCTCATGGGCCCAATGGCTTCCCTCTTGCCTTCTTTTAGCACTTTTATGAGATTCTGAAAAAAGAAGTGGCTGATTTCGTTTTCAAATTCTTCCAGAGGAGCAAGATCTCCAGGATTTTGGGGACTTCCTTCATCACCTTGATTCCAAAAGTTGAGGGAGTTGTCGAGTGCAAGGAATTCTGCCCTATCAGTTTGTTTGGCTCTCCTCACAAAATTCTTACTAAAATCTTAGCCTCTAGGTTCAATCTTGTGCTCTTCAGAACCCTCTCTGAGTCCCAAGGGGCTTTCTTAGCCAACATGCAAATTCTCAACTATGCCTTTGTTGCCCATGAGTGTTTAGACTCTCGCCATAGGGAAGGCTTTGTTGGTTTGGTATGTAAACTTGATATTGAGAAGGTGCTTGACCACGTCTATTGGGAGTACCTGGACTATGTCCTTGGTCGTCTCGACTTATCTTTGAAATGGTGTGGCTGGATTTCCTCATGCATATCCTCTGCCCACTTCTTTGTTCTTGTCAATGGCTCCCCCAAAAGCTTCTTCAAAGCCTCTAGGAGGCTTAGGCAAGGTGACCCCCTTTCCCCTTTCTTATTCCTCAACGCTGCAAAGAGTCTTAGCCAAATGCTGAGGAAAGGGGAATCCATTGGTCTCTTCAGTGGATTTAGGGTGGCCCCTTCCAGCTCTTCAATCACCCATATCCAATTTGCGGAATACACCCTGCTCTTTTGTGAAGCCTCTAACATCGTTGTAGCTAGTGTTTACTGTATCAATATCGCGTTAAGTAATGTATCACACCCTTGGGATACAAATATGTATCGGTTATCGCATGGGATATATCGTTTATATTTGGTAATGTATCACACTTTTTGGGTAACATGTGGAAACATTGGGAATTTGGTCAAACTTTTCAATGAAACTTTGAGGATTGTAAGAAAGACATTAATACACACTTTTAAATCATAACATCACAAAAAAAAAGTACACAATAGGTTTCCGTTGTATAGGGTCTTAAGCTATGCATTGTCTAACTGAATTGATGCAACTATATTCAAAGTGAATTCATAACATTTATAAATGTAAGAAGTCAATTCAACGCTAATATAAAAAAAAAAAAAAAAAAAAAATCATCAACCACCCTTAAATGCCCTAAAAATGCAGTCAATTGATCGCTGATACAAAAAGAAATTTCGGAAAAGAAATTATTTTTTAATAATAAAAAAATTAATTAAAAAATATTTTTCTTTTCAAAAAATCACCAGAACTACGCGAATCAGTAGATTAGGCTTCATACATGTTTGATTTCGTGTTTGGACAGTAAGACTGCAACCAATGTTCAAAATATCGGTATCGTGCTACCTATCGCACCCTTGGGATATACATACATGTCGGTTATCGCACGGGATATATCGTTTGTATCTGGTATTTATCACTTTTTGGGAAACATTGGAAAAATGGTTGATTTTTTCAATGAAACTTCAAGGATTGTTAAAAAAGACTTTAATACACTTTTAAATCACAACATCTCAAAAAAGAAATACACAATAGGTTTCCTTTGTATAAGGTCCTAAGCTATGCACTGTTTGATAGCACTAATGCAACTATATTCAAATTGAATGCATAACATTTAGAGTGTATGTGATGATCATTTCATCAAACACTCCTAATTAAATAATTCAAAATTAATCTCAATTGACAGCCAGTTGAAGGGGAATTTTGAAAAAAAATAAAAATATTTTATTAATATGTAATTAAAAATGATTTTTTTTTTTTTTTTTTACGAAAATTGACGAGGACTTAAAAAATTAGTAGATCAACCCTCATACATGCTTAATTTCATGTTTGAAGTGCAACATTGCAAGCAATTTGGGAGAAATTGAGGAAATTTTGAATTTTCCCCAAATCGGACCACCTACACTCAAATTTTGAAATTAGAGTGTTTGTGACAATCATTCCATCAAGTACTCCTAAATACTTCGAAATTTGTCTCAATTGAGAGTTGCTTGAAGAAAAATTTTGAAAAAAAAAAAATGGAGAACATGAAGAACTAATGGATATTGAAATCAAAGCTCCAACTCCATGATTTTTCTTGCAAAACATAAATAAATAAATAAATAAACAATAGATTTATAACCATTAGACACTAATTTAACATAATTTCAACAAAAAAAAAAAAAAAAGGGATCGGAAATTGAAAATGCTCACCTAATTAAACATATGGGATATATCAGCACTACCTGTGCATTTCGTATCGCACAGGTGGGATACAAGGTATATCGTGGGATATACCGGTCGATATCGTCGATATTTTAAACATTGATTGCAACGAATTTGGGAGAAATTGCAGAGAATTCAACATGTTCCCAATTTCCCCCAAATTGGACCAACTACCCTCAAATCTTGAAATTGAAAGTTCAAAGCCCTAATTTTCCATGCAAAACATGAAGAATCAATAATTTTTAATCATTTAGCACTGATTTTGTATTATTTAAACAAAAAAAATGACAGAAATGCAAAATCACTTACCAAATGAAAAATGGCCCCAAATCTGCAAAATAAAAATTATTCCAGTTTGAAATCTCCGTTTTTTCTCCCAAAAGATTGCGAAGGATGAACTGAAATCCACCCGCAATGTGTTTAGATTAGAGAAGAAAGAAGGAAAATGACAGAAAAATGAAGTTCGGACAGTTTTTTGAAAGAGGGTTGCAGTTCCTGTTGGTGTCGACCATATCTGTCGATACCAAGTAAATTTACTAAAGAAAAAGCGCAATATCATGCGATACGTTGCGTGATGCCAAGGATTTTTTGTACTCTAGGTTAGTTTTATATCGCTGACCTGCGATACCGATAATATCGGCCAATATTATCGATACTGCAATCATTGGCTGTAGCCAACCTCTGTAAAATTATCCGCTGTTCTGAGGCCGTCTTTGGTCTAAAATAATCTATTCAAAATCAAATTGTTAGGTATTAACATCTCTGAAGAATCTCTCTCCTCTTATGCAAAAATCATTTGGTTGCAACCCTGGATCTTTCCCCTCCACCTACCTTGGCTTGTCGCTCTGCATTGGCAAGCCTAGCAACCACCTCTGGGACTCTGTCATCGAAAGAATTGAAAGGAAGCTCTCCCCCTGGAAAGCCTGTTACTTATCCTTTGGGGGACGAATCACTCTCATCAAAACAGTCTTATTTAACCTCCCCTTTTACCTCTCCTTATTTCAGTGCCCCAAGACTATTATTAATAGAATTGATTAGCTGAGAAGAGATTTTCTTTAGTTCGGTAACTCTGATAGCAACAATTTTCACCTCCTCTCTTGGTCTAAAGTTTGCAAGCCATGCATAGTGGGTCGCGTTTTGCTAGGGAGGCTGGATCTCCAAACCTTCCTCCTTGTATAGAGCTTTTGCTATTTGGAAAGTTATCTCCCACCTCAGTATGGGGAACAGATCTAGAATTAGATTCTGGCAAGACTGGTGGATTCTTGACACTTCTGGTCCTATCTAGGCCCGCCAAAAGTTGCCACTTTTCTTTGGATCCTTGCCAGGGGAAGAACTCTTTCAGTTCACAATCTGCAGCATAGAGGGCTGATCTTCCAAAACATTTGCATCCTTTGTTTCAACAGTTTTGAGTCTATCAGCCACCGTTTTCTCCATTCCCCTTCGCTTGAGACGTCTGGACCTCGATCCTGTACAAATTCCAAGTCCATTGGGTGATGCCCAACTTAGTGACCAGTATGCTCTTTGCTTGGCACACTTGCAGCATCAGTGATGGGCAAGGAGAGAAATAATTGATGTGTCCGCGACATCTCTGCTTTCTTCGCCTTGGTAGCTCGCTTGGTGTCCCGTGATATCACGGACTGGGAGTCTGCTCTTTTCACCCATCACCCCCGCTGACCCTGCTGCTGTTGCTACTGATCCTTGCTGATACCTCATCAGTTGGATCAGCTTTGGGTGTTCGGTCTGTTTCTCTTTCAGTTTCGGGGTTCAGTTTCAAGTTGTATGGCCTCTTTTAGGTGTTTTCCCTTTCTGTTGCTGTGCTTTAGAGTTGTTTAGCTTCTCTTTAGGTTTTCGGTTTTTGCTTTTTCCTGTTTTTCTGCTTTTGTTTCTGTTTCTGGGCTGCTTTTGCCCCTTAATAGAAGCATCAATCTTCAAAACAATATTGTTAAAAATCAACCAAGGACATGTGTAGTACTGTTTGAAATATAATATGTTAGAATCAATTGGGTCACTTAAAATGCTGTAGATTCATTGACTCGAAGAAAAAGAGGACTAAGAAGCCTTACCCCTGTTTTTTTTTTTTTTTTTTTTTTTTCTTTTTTTTTTTTTTTTTCAATTAAAAGTCTATGCTGTTGGCCAAGCTGGTTGGCGCACTATGTCTTGGATTGCATGGTGAGATGGCTGGTCTGGGTTTTGGTTTCCTAGCAATGGTTCTTTTACAGCAGAGTCTGTTATAGGCGTATCTTAGCCTGTGTTTCATGCCAATTAATCACCATAGCTAAAATTTCATGTGAGTAACGAATGATCTCAATCACACATGAAAGTTGTCAGGCATATTGTAGCTTCTTATGTAATGATACAAAAATGTATAACAAATATGAGTGTAGGGGATTGGTTGCTACGGTTATTACTTGCTATCTAATTGATGGTAAGTTGTAAGAGCTAAGTAACATATAGTTCTACACCATTATTCCTTTTGTGCATCTTTAAAATGTGTTGAAAGATGAAATAGGGTCAGAGAAACAGCGTGAATAAAATGTCATCAATGATGAGAAACATATCTTCTTGAAGTTCTTGTTTCCATTTGTTAGCTCCCTTGATTAGAAACTCATCTGGGACAATTCTAGAAAACCAGATCGTTGTATGGTTTTATCATCATTGTTGTCATCGTCAATATCTAAGCCCTTTTGGTCTGAACATTAACAATTTTATTGAAAGAAGGCCAAAACCAGCCCAAAGAAATACAATCCTCAAGGGAGCCTAACAATTCATAAGCTTCTGACTGACATCTCCGGTCAAAATTGCCCCCCTAATCCCTAACATCCACCCTGACCCTCCTAAAAACCTCCAGTGCTTCCCTACTAATGTTCCGGAGACGACGATGATTCCATTCCCCCCATAACTCCCAAAAACATGCCAAAAGAACCACCCTCCAACATCCTTTGCCTTTCTTGGCCAATGCCCCCTCCCCCCTAACATCATAGCCTTATCCTAACTAATTGGGCTCAGCTACACGAATCCTGTGCCGCCATTCCACTCTATCAGGGGCCATATCCCCAATGAAACTATAGGCCATCAAGTCCTTACTACCTCCAACCAGAGCTTTCAACTTGAACCATGCAATGGTAATTACTTGCCCTAAAATCATTTAAATCTGACATTATAAATCTTATGAGTCTTTGTTAGAGCTAGCCAACGTCAAAAGGCTTGTTAGAGATGCTGTTCTTGTATGCAACGTCTCTCCATCTCATCAGCTATTCTTGTTGAATCAAGCTAAGCAACCATTTTCAATGCTTTGAAGAATCAGCTAGGTTGATCTGGGATAATTATGCTGCAGGTGCTTCTCTTCTCCACAATGACTAGACTGCTCGATATTATGGAGGAATATCTTACCTGGAAACGTTACAAGTACCTTCGATTGGATGGACATACTTCAGGAAATGAACGTGGTGCCCTTATTGAAGAATTCAATCGGCCAGGTTCTCCTACTTTTATTTTTCTGCTCAGGTAAATTTGTGTGTTTTCTGTAGCTTTCACACATTGAAACAAAATAAGGCACCTATTTCATTTATCTGGTCGACAGACGCTAGTTGTAATATAAAAAGTTATACTATCTTCTCTGCATGTGATGGTAGTATTCGGGCTGGCGGTGTTGGAGTGAATCTACAAGCTGCTGATACAGTCATCATATTTGACACCGACTGGAATCCACAGGTAATTTAAAAAATAATGTCCTTTTTGGGTTCTAATTCTGCACGACTTGTTGCACACTTGTTCTCATGGAGACATGGCAGAGATGTACTAATTTGGAACACTCGTCTATTGGCCCTAAGCATATATTGGGCATGGCCCAAAAAATCAGTCAGGTTATCTTAACCTCTTGATTTGAGATATAAAGCAGTAAGCTCCCATTTTCTCGGCCCTGTTTGGTCAAGCACTTTGTATTTTATGATATTTCTGATTTTTTAGGTCGTGGCCATATGCGGTGTGGTCCACCATAGAAGTCTACAGATCATGCTCCACTTGTCCTATTGGGACTCGTTCATTCTAATGCTTGCAATTGGCAACCCTCAGGTCTGTGAGTCAGTTTTCATGCATTTTGAGTTCATTATTAAGCTTGTTGCTTCTGGGTGCTAATTCAGGTGGATCTGCAAGCGCAAGCGAGGGCTCACAGGATTGGTCAAAAGAAGGATGTGCTTGTTCTTCGATTAGAGACGGTGGATTTTATACTCTCTACTTCAATTACTTGTTCCCTATATATGCTGCCACTACATTTTTTTTCTTGGCTATGTTTCTTATAAAGCCTGTTTGGATTGGGGGTATACTAGGGCAATGCAATGGAAAGCAAAATTATGACATAAGTGGATGGTAAACTGACATCAGCATTAGGGGAAGCAAACCCTTTGCACTTGTTCGTTTTTGCTATTGAAAAGTCCTGGAAAATGCTTTTCCTTTTCTTTAGAAAGTGTTTGGATTGCAGTCCCACAAAGGGAAACCTCTTTTTCCTCCAATTTTGCCATCTAAAATGTCATATCATAGGAAAACACTTTTCCCATCATTTGACTTACTCAAAAAAAAAAAAAAAAAAGTTTCTATTGCCTTGTTGAGGTGGAAAAGGCAAAGGCAGGCGGTTTGCCACCACTTCCTCTTATTCCCAGACAAGCAAAAATGTCCTGTTCACATAAACCGAATGCTTCCCCTAGTTTTCCCCCAATCCAAACAGGCCCTTAGGAGAATCATGCCCGGTGATTTATTTGTTTCTCATATTTCATGCTAGAAACCTTTATTGGTTGCATATTTCTTTTCCATGCACAGTACATAGGCTAAATTGTAATGTGGGGCATGTCAGTATGTGAGCGGTGTTTGGTAAACATGTATAATTGGGCTCCATGCTATTCCTTGCAGCCAACTGCTTGAGCATGACCTTTCATGTGTTGCGTGCTCAGCAGTCTCATCTCGCTCCTCATATGCTCTACACATCACCAGTCTCCTTTTTGGGTAGTGTCCAATAGTTATTCTAAGGTGCAGAGATGAAGCCTTTGGGTAATCATCATCGGTGTGTTCCCTGCTCTTTTATGGACCCAACTACCTGAACACAACCTTTTCTTTATGTTGATGCTTCATGCTTAGTGGTTTGCCTTGACTGCCTCTCGTGGCCCTACCTGTGGTTGCTTGTGCTTTGGGGTGTGCATTTAATAGTTGGGTGGTGGTCAATGCATGGTGGGACTGTGTTGGCATGTGAGAGGTGTTTAATTGACCCTTGACACGGCCAGTTACAAGAGCTTGGGTGAAAGAGGCATGGTGATGTCTGGTGGGCAGGTGGTGATACAACTTTTGCAAATCTACCATTTAACAGCCAACCCTAATTTGCTGGACAAGGCTAAGATGAAGATGATGATGAACTGATGATCCATGGCCATCTTAGCTGCCCATGGATGGACTTCACCCTTCAGATATTTTCAGTTATTTTATTATTTGATTGTTTTAAATCTTTCTTTTGCTTCCTATTTTCTGTGAATTTCTCTACTCATTTTTTCCTTTTTTTTTGGAAATTGTGTTATTTTAGGATTTGCCATTTATTTTTTTGATGCACAAATTTATAGGCGGCTTGCTTATGTTTTCTTATTATCAAAGGTCAGATGTTCTTCATAAAATTCATATTTACTCAATATGTAGTATTAAATGCAAGTTCTGGAGTTCTCCTTTATTAAGGGAAATTTTATAGGATGGCTATAAAACCAGCCATGCTTTATGGGAGGGAATGTTGGACAGTTAAGGAACAACATGTTCATAGGATGATTGTAGCTGAAATGAGAATGTTGTCTTGGCTTGTTTGATGGTTTTTTGAACTTGTTAGGCTTCGATTGATTCCAAAATTCCTAAAATTAATTTTTCAAATATCTAATATCAATGATCAGATTATTTTAGCATGAATTTGATATTAATAATGAGATAATTAATTATTTATATTTATATAACCATGGACAATGTGTCAAAAGACTCAGAACATAAGTGATAAGTCATAAAATAATGCCACTTAAAAGGTTTAAAGCTCAATGTACAAAAATATTACAAGTGTACAATTTATACACACCAATTGTATTTGCGTCACCACTCTAGTCAATCACCATCGGGATGAAAATCGTGCTGCTTGTGGTTGGTCAACCTCCACATCCTCGTCATCATCCGGTTGTTGTTGTGGTCCCTGCGGAATAGGTGTTGCATATCAATAATAACCAAAGCCGAAAGGAAATATCATGTCAATGAAGCCCAAGGATGTGTAATCTCAGTCCTAATTAGGCATTTGCTATGTCAACTTCGAGTAAGAATATCCACTAGTGTTAGACGTAGACCCATAGCCATAGTCATAGTCACCAGGCCAACCGCCATAGTTGCGCTTGTATTGCAACTGCCCCTGCTACCTGTACTCTGCTCATACTCATATTGCATAGTGAGATTACAAATAACTCGGCTTTGGATCCGGATACGTGTGCCCCCATATCAACCTACTCCAAATGAATCAAAGCGACGACCAGGAGTAGTCCAACATGAAAGTGGCTCAACAAGTCCATATACTGTCCATAGTCATATCCATATCCATATTTGTAAGCAATATATTGTCCTGGATCTCCCATTGCTCCGTGTCCTGAAGCTTCACTAGTACCAACCTCCCCATGATGCTCTCCCCTAGCTGGTCATATTGTGACTCGGTATGTTTGTAAGTTCGGCCTCGTCTACTCCGTCGATCCTCATCAACATCATGATTTGTTGCTGGTTGTACTCCCGTGTGCTAAGCAATACTAGAGGCAAATGCATCATCGTCGTCGTCGTCGTCGTCGTCGTCGTCGTCGTCATGATCATCCGTCTCAGTTTAGTTGCTCTTGTTAGTACACCTTTCATTGGGTTAAATTAATCCTCTAGGTCCAAGACAGTTGCATGCAAGGTATCCCGTATCAGTATCGGTTGGCGTAACGGTGCCCACCGATACCGATACGGATACAGGGGTGTATTGGCGATACGGGGGCGTAACGGTGCAATTTTTATTTTTATTTTTGCCAAAAAAAATATGAAAAAATATAGATTAAATCCAGAATATTCTAAGCATTCCAAATATACATTCATTTATAAATTGGAACATGTTTATGGTGGTGTAACGGTCCACTCTTTGATGAGAAGCTGTATCGGACTATCTAATGAATTTATGAACCAAACAACCTGGTATTGGCTATAGATATTTTATATTTAATTATCTAACTATATAATGTCAATATGAATTAATTAGAATGAATCTAATACCAAAATATCTCATATTTGTAGGTATTGGTGTATTACATACCTTGTGACTTGTGTACATTTTATTTCAACATACAATCTAGGGACTTTTATGTCCAATTATATAATTCATATATCTAACAAATTAATATAATTTTTCCCAATAAATCTTAAGAAAAAATTCGAAATTATATTCAAGGAAATAGTGTTGTCAATTTAGAGCTGATTTGGTGGACCATTTGATGCCCCAAATCAATGTTAAATTCATGCAATCTATTAGCACTTTATCTCACTAATGGATTGGTGGATATTTATTGAACAGTGATGAATGAAAAATATCAAATGATCCTATTTCAGAAAAACAAGTGTTTGCAAATTAACGGTGAAAATCATTTAAATAATTTAATTTTAGAATTGTGACATGACAACAATAATGCCATAATTTAATTTATTAATTTTGAGTTAATGTATGCCTCATGGACAATTTTTACGGCCATGTACATAGGGCCCACCACGATGTATGTATTGTATATCCATGTTGTCCATCCTTTTTGCCAACTCATTTTAGGGCATGGTCCAAAAAATGAGGCAAATCCAAATCTTTGGTGGACCACACAGTAGGGATTGAATTCCCACAATTAACACTTTTATTATTATTATTATTATTATTATTATTATTATTATTATTATTATTATATTTTTTTATTTTGAAGCTGCGACTTTTGTTTTCCTTGATCCAAGTCCATGCAACCTTATCAGTAGTTTCGATGGTAAATAAACATTACAGTGGGCCATAATAAGTTTTCAACAGTGGGCATTCAATCCTATTGTGCGGTCCACTTGAGATCTGGATCTGCATCGTTTTAGGGACCATGCCTTGAAATGATCAGGAAAAACTGATGGGTAGCGTGGATACATAATACAACACATAAATCAAGGTGGGCCGCATGCACTAAAACAATGCAAGTGCACAGTGGGCATTCAATCCTATTGTGCGGTCCACTTGAGATCTGAATCTGCTTCATTTTAGGGACCATGCTTTGAAATGATCAGGAAAAACTGATGGGTGGCATGGATATATAATACAACACATAAATCAAGGTGGGCCACATGCACTAAAACAATGCAAGTGCACAGTGGGCCTTCGATCCTACTGTGCGGTCCACTTGAGATCTGGATCTGCTTCATTTTAGGGACCATACCTTGAAATGATCAGGAAAAACTGATGGGTGGCATGGATATATAATACAATACATAAATCAAGGTGGACCACGTGCACTAAAATAGTGCAAGTGCACTAAGCGGTGTGCGCCGCAAACCACTTAAAAAAAAAAGGTGCGTGGCTGTTTTATAGTCACGCCACCCGTTCATTTTTTCGAGACCAAGAGAGGGAGAGAGAAATGAGAGGGAAAAAAAAAAAAAAATGAGAGGGAAAGAAAGGGAAAATGAGAAAGAGGAAGAAAATGAGAGGGAGAGAGAAAACGAGAGAAGGAGAAAACGAGGGGGGGGGGGGGGGCGCAGCCGCAGCCCGAGAAGGAGGAGGAGGAGGAGGAGAAGGAAAGAAAGGAAAAAAAAGGTATATATATATATTTTTTCCTATTTTCTTTAGGCCCGTAACGGCCTGGGCCGTTACCGTTACGTATCGGCCGATACGGCCGTATCATAACGGATACGGGACACCCTTGCATGCCTCTTCCTATCCCGCACGTATCATCGGGTCGTGCACCTCGACTTCTTCATGTTGCATTCCATAATATCTGCTTCACGTTGTAGTGCATGTAGACGACCCGATCCAAAGTCTTGGCCTGCAATCTATTCTTATTCTTGGAGTAGATGAGTTCGAAACAACTTCAATTTTCTCTCAACTTGAGGAAGAAGTTATCTGGCTCAAAATTTTCACCGCAATTGTCTTGCGCAATTGTCTTGAGAGCCTTTGCACTTTCTCCAAAATGCATTCACCGATCAACTGTATGACAGACAAGGTGTGCTGTATCCGTTACGAAACGGCCGTATCGGCCGATACATAACGATAACGATTGACACCGTTACGCGATACGGGGTCGAAACGGCCGTTACGGATTTCTGTGACCGTAACGGCCGTTACGGACCCGTAACGGCTGTTACGGGCCTTTATATATACTAAAAAAAAAAAAAAAAAAAAACCTTAACTTTTTCCTTTCTTTTCTTCTTCTTCTTCTTCTTCTTCCTTTTCTTCTTATTCTCGGGCAGCTGCGGCTGCGGCTGCGGCTGCAGCCTTCTTCTTCTTCTTCTTCTTCTCTCTCTCTCTCTCTCTCTCTCTCTCTCTCTCTCTCTCTCTCTCTCTCTCTCTCTCTTTTCTCTTCTTTCCCTCTTTTTTCTTTTCTTTTCTTTTCGGTTTCCCTCTCGCCCCCTTTTTTTTTATCTGCAGGTGCACCACGCACCAGCTGCTGTAGGTACGTGTCACGCTAAGACGAGCGCTGACACTCCTCGAGCTTCGAGTTGTATGAACGGTTCGAAAGAGATCAAAGTTACATGGGCTCCACAGTGATGTATTTATTATATCTACACCGTTTATCTATTTTCAGATATCATTTTAGAGCACTACCAAAAAATTGAATTATATCCAAAGATCATCTGGACCACACCAAAAATAGCAGCAGAGATAATGATTTTCACCGTTAAACAATTTGTAGGGCCACCGTAACGTTTATTTTCCATCCAATCTGATCAGACCCGAGTGGGCCCCACCATGATGTATATATTTTATCCATGTCGTCCATCCATTTTGCCACATCATTTTAGGTTAGGATCCAAAAAATTAGTAATATCCAAATCTCAGGTGGACCACACCATAGGAAACAGTGGTTATAGAATGCTCACCATTAAAAAATTCTTAAGGTCCACTGTAATGTTTATTTTCAATCTAACCTATTAATTGGGTCACACTGACGTGGATGAAGGGAAAACACACATGTCAGCTTGATCTAAAACTTTTGTAGCCCCCAATAAATTTTTAATGGTGAACATTTAATTATTATTGTTTCTTATGGTGCAGTCTACCTGAGCTTTGGATGTGCCTCATTTTTGGGCTCATGCCCTAAAATTTTTTGGCAAAATGGATGGACGGTGTGGATATAACACATTCATCACGGGTGGGGCCCAAAAAACTTTGACACGTGTGCTACACTTCACGATCCGAGTCCCACCTAATTCGGGCCTTAAAAAATTGTACACGAGACATATATTAACTTAAAATTTAGCAATTAAATTATGGACTACAATTGCTAACTCACAATGCCAAAATAAAATTGTTTAAATAGTTTTAATTGTTAATTTGTGGACTTTTATTTTTTAAAATAGAGCCTTATGATTTTTTTTCATGATTCATTATCCAATAAATGTCCACCAATTCATAAGTAGGATAATGGCAATAAATTACATGAATTTGAGGCTGATTTGGAGCATAGATTGGTCCTCCAAGTCAGCCTCAAATTAGCAACGCCATCTACCTGAATTTAATTTCGTTTTTTTAAAGAACTATTGGGAAAAATGATATCAAGTTGTTAAGTATATATATTAGATATTTAGAAAATTAAATATATGAATTTTGTAGTCAAATTCAGGTTACCTGGTTCAAAAATTAATCAGACAGTCCGATACAACTTCTCACCAAAGAGTGGATTGTTACACTACCATAAACATGTTCCAATTTATAAATGAATGCATATTTGGAATGCTTAGAATATTCCGGATTTAATCCATATTTTTTCATATTTTTTTAGCAAAAAAAAAAAAAAATTGTGCCGTTACGGGCCGTTATGCCCCCGTATTCGTATCGGTTTCGGAGGGCACCGTTACGCCAACCGATATCGATACGGCACACCTTGACGACAGGAGGAAAAGAATTCGTTATACGTGACTAATAAAATAATTTCTACAATTAATAATACTAATAATTAATAAAACATTAGTTTCTTATCCGAAGGAGTTTAAGAGATTGCCATTTATGCTAGAGCATTGGAGAAGCTGCCCTAGCAAAGTGATTATACTTCCAACTATGGGCAACACCAAAACATTATATTATCAACTCAGTGATTATACTTCCAACCATGGGCAACATGCCAAAACATTATATTGTTTTAATTACCGAAATAAATAAATTAAACACCACTAAGTTAAGACTTAATACTCCATTTGATGCCCTTATCTACCTATTTAAGTTGTGCTCTAATACTTTATTATGTTCTTCAGCCTGACACGAACCTCATCATCCTTAACAAATGAAACTACGTATCTGTATCTCGGGTTTAGATAGCATCCTATGAAAACAAAGACTTTAATGATTACACGATAAAAATAATTGACTATAACAACAAGTTCATACTAACAAAGAGTTTAGCTGCCACATGAAGATCGTGGTGAAGTTGGTTTGTCCAACGTGTTTCAATCTTCTAGTAATCTATATAATGTGTACAATCACGCGAATGGCTAGCTTCACTTTATCCATAACATCATAAAGGAAACCTATCCCGTCGGATTCTATAAGACGAAAGACTTTCATTAGCGGTTTGATGGGGACATCACGCACACACCCCCCCCCCCCCCCCGCAGGTATGCAAGGAAGAGGGCCCTACCATCGATCTGGATCGATGACGACGTCCAGGGAGGGCCTCCTAGTTAGAGGATTGCGTTTTGGTTCGTTGGAGTGGACCCGATAGCCATGTGAATCCCACCATGGGTTCTCATAATCGTGGCCCACTATTCTAATTAATCTAGTACTTTGGATTTTGCTTATTATTATTATTAGGAGTTTCATGGACGGTTTAGATTGCTTTGATTAGTTGTTATTTTTTATTTCTTCGTCGCCAAGTAATAGGTTGCACACATGGCGCGAGTTTTAGGGGTATAGGGTTTTATTGTAAATAGGCATCCCTTGTAGTATTTTTTATTCACTGAAGATTAATAAAATTTCTGCATTTTTCTGCTCTAAATTTCTAAGTTGTGGAGATTCAATTGGGTGTGAAACCCTCCCTTCCTCAAAGGGTTGACTATCGTGGTACAAAGCCACACCTATCCCGATTCGTCCCCACCTTTCATCCATATTTCTCTTCTCCTACAATCGTCTACGCTTCAAATCCATCCTCTATTGCAGCCGTTTTTCTCTCTACAGCAGATTTCCAAAATCTGGCCCTGCGGGAGGGGCTGAAACTTCGGCGGAGCACCACGCACAAACCGTGCATCGGATCGAGCTGATATTTGGGGGGTTTGGAGTCCACCCCTGGCTGACCAGGGCCAAGCTGGCCTTTTTCTGAATCGTGGGCCCCACACACGTACAGCTGGGATCACACGCACATGCGTCTGGGCCATTGTTGCTGTCCACACGTGCGGTACTTCTCTAGTTCGTCTCTCCCCTCTTTCACTCTTTCACCCAAAATTTCTAAACCTAACCCTAAATTATTCAAATCCCCAATTTTATGTCATTTCTTCAACCTTAGGGTTCCCCGAATTGAAATTTCTGAATCCCTTGGATTGGGGGAATTATTCTGTGCATGTGTGAATGAATTTACCCTCCTTTAATTCTTGTTTGGTCTATAATTTTGATTGATCCGGCCCTAGCATGTGTAGGCCTGGATCCGCGTAAGATTCCCCTTGATTGAGTGTTTGAACTTTTGTGTGGGATGTGGAATTTTGTGTAATTGTTTCTGAACTAGTGTGATCTAAAGCCTGAAAATCTTGCACATCATATATGAATTTCATGTCCTGCATCACGATTCCATCATCCTAAGGATGTTTACAACCTTCTTCTAATATTTGTTGTCCTTGATGATCGCTATTACCTCAACCAGTGTGCATGATATCTTTTGCCCATGTCTTGTGTTGAGTCGCTTCTGGGAAGCAAATATCTTACTCAACTCTCCCTAAGGTTGATACAAGCTTTCAAGGGCTAAAAAGTTTGTCGCAAAGCTAGTCGTCGGAGGCCTAAGTAGCTCTCTCCTGTTCTTAAACTTCCTCAATATGGCGATTAGTTGGTTATGGTTGTAGAGGAATATCGTCACTTCCAACCAATTTTGCGATACTCTTTTTCTTTCCAATATCTTTCAATATGAGATCGATGCAATGTGCGGCACATGGTGGTGAGAATAAATCTCGTATCTTTGCCATAAACATTCTTCCTATAGGTTGTATGTTGCTTCACTGTCGATTACAATCAACACCACATTAACCTTTCCAATCTCATCCACCATCTAATCTATGAGTTTGAAAATATAATCAACATTTATATTGCTTTTGATGCATCGATTGATTTATGGAACATTGTTTAGTATACCGTGAAATTGATCATGCTATGTTTGGTTGGGTCAATCCAACAATCACACATAATAGTGCATTTTCTTGTTTGCCATATGTGTTTAAGAATGGCCACATATGCCTTCACATCTTGATACTCTGCATTTATCCATTTTCTTATAATCTCTTTAGTTATGTGTGCCTTCACTCCTTTGCCTGCCTTTACCATTACATCAATCACCACTTGCCAGTATGGGAGTTGACAACATTTGGAGCTATGTTTCCATGCATGAATAGCTTGGTTACTACCTTATAAGCTTCTCCATTAGTTTTAGTCCACATTTGTTTTATCTTTTTTTTTTTTGTTTTGTTGTCTTTTTTCTGAACAGAATCAAATCACACAAGGGTCTCTCATCCCCCACCGCATCCACATCATCACAGCTCCTGAAGTGTCTTATCCGCCGAAGGCATGCCGTAATCCACCAAATATACCCTACTCCCATCCCCAACCCCACTTCCAGTTTCACTCCCAAACCCACTACAACTCCCACTCCCACTCCCCCCTACATGACATAAAGACCCATCCCCTTAAACATGCGCTAATGCTTATCATCTTCGCAAGTGGTGTGCATGATCTCTCCTAGCCATCGTGATCTCTCAATCTAAATGCTTACTGGATTCAACATCCTTGTGCTTTCCAACACTAATATAATTTGGACCAAGCACCCCATGTCAGGCCGCATCAGGAGCATCTTGTTTCTGATACACGTTAGCTCTTTTGCCCTTCGACTTTCCAAACTTTGTCACATCATCTGCATTACCTCTATAACCTTCCCGAAGTAGAGGTTCTCGAGCTACTTCCCAAAATAGACGAGTCCCTTTGGATTACCAAAAGGGTAGATGCAA
Source organism: Magnolia officinalis (assembly GCA_021015155.1). Classification (NCBI taxonomy): domain Eukaryota; kingdom Viridiplantae; phylum Streptophyta; class Magnoliopsida; order Magnoliales; family Magnoliaceae; genus Magnolia; species Magnolia officinalis. The sequence continues at coordinate 14,995,343 of JAJHSJ010000014.1, read as the reverse complement.
AAATGTGACTATCAAGTTCAAATCCTCTATTGTCCCCAAAAGGCTTACCCATTATGGATTTACAAATATGTCCATGTTCTTGGGTAACCTTAGCTTTCCCCTTATAAGAAGACATCATTCCACGGCTCCTTTGGATCTCGCTTCGGGCGGTTAAGCCTTTTGGGAGGAACCTGCTCTAATACCAATTGCCTACTTAAACTAATGTGCAAATTAATCTAAGCCAGCCAATTTAACTCTAAGGCTTCCAAGCCATTAGAGGGTCCAATCACATAAACTACAAAAAACAAAAGATGTGGCAATTACGCAACTAGTTTATAAACATGATAGTGTACATGTGTATGTGGGATGTGCTATTAACTCCTAGTACTAATCTAATCATGTATACGTATAATTAAACATTCACCACATAAGCATAATTAAACAAGTGCTCAAATAACAATCCCAACACAAGCATGTATAGTGGTTCGGTTTCCCTACTCCACTCTCAGCGGACGCACTCAACTCATGAGTGTACTAGATTTCACTATCGGAGGTTTTAAATCAGGTTCACCTTTAACCTTTATAATCCTACACAAGGACCGACTTCCAAAGAGATTTTACGCGGTTTTCTATAGGCTCGCCATGAACATCGATCTTACATAAGAATCTACTAACGTACACTTACACCAAAGGCTCTCGCAAGAGACTTTAGTTGGTTTTCCATAAGCTAACCAACAACCTAGGTCCTAATCCAATGACCCACGTTTACTCCTGCCTGAGGCTCTCGCAAGAGACTTTAGTTGGTTTTCCGTAGGCTAACCAACAACCTCGGTCCTAATCTAAGGACCTACGTTTACTCCCGTCGGAGGCTCCTATGAAGACTAACATGTACGCACCCATGTCCGGTGGCCTACACAGGGACTTTGATTTAGGCCCTACACAAGAGCCAAGGTCCTACACAAGAACCTAGTCGACTTTGACAATTCAAACTCTTACACCCAATCCTACAAAAGGAAGGAGTGTATACAGACTCTTACACATGACAACTTGTTGGATTGAGTCCCTTTTGTAGAACCTTCTCGGGTTGCTTGATCGATGCTCTCTCGTGCTTTAATCAGCTCCCATTTGCTCCCCTGATCATGATGCCGATGCTTTGTCAAGGCTTCAACTCCAAGATCAAACACCTTACATGTGATGCTCCAATGCGGTGACCAAGGTGATGGGAGGTTGGGTAGAATCTCCTACAACTAATAAGAAGTTATAAAGCCTAGGGGATTCTAGTTGATGGACACTCTAAAGGTTGATAGACACATGAGTTTGCCAAGAGAAATAGTGTCTAAACTCTAGAGAGGACTTGAGATCATGGTCTTCTTGTAGAGGAGCTTGGAATGCTCATTAGAGTAAAGAATCACTAAGAAGAGAACATGTATCTCATCGTGATAGAGCCTAGGAGGTTTGGTAGAGCTTGGGATGCAGTAGGGTCTCAAAAATGCCAAAATTCATCATCTACACAAAGATCCGGTTGCTAGATTTATAGGAAAAATGTTCCAATGGATCTATAACGGCTAGTCTTCGGTCACACCAAGTGTATGTTTGGTCGCACCGAATTGAGTTTCGGTTGAACTGAATTTAAACAAGAAAGCCGCTGGACAGATTTAGGCACTATTAGTCACACCGAAGGTGGTCCTCAGTGAGACCGAAGGTGGCACTCGGTTGCAGCCAAATTACTCAGAATTCTCCCTCAGCTCGCTGTCCTGTTTTAGCCATTTTCAGTCGTACCGAATGTGGGTTTCGTGGGACCGAATGTTGCTGAAATTGTGCAGTTTTCTCAGCAACACGGGACCTCTGAAGCCAATCTAAGGATGGTCAATTTAGGCCCATATAGCGTAAGGGATAATCAATAAAAGGTTTACCTATTGAGTTTAAGATCATCTAGAGGTCTAGGTTGTTTTGGGTCAAGGGTTAGGGTCACCAAGGCACCGCGTTTACCTGTTCTTTGCTCATTGATACTCTACCTTCACTTATCTTCGGTCTTCAGCTTCCAAGGGCTCAACCAACTACATGACACAAGGACTCTCGTGATTGATAAATAGGGTACATAAAACAATGCACTAACACATCTGCATTACCTCTATTGGCACATTATTGAACCCTGCGACTTGGCTCTTTTAATGTGTCAAATGTTTTCTTAAGTCACATGATTCTCCCAATAATCACTTTTCCATAGTAGTTGCATTTCATGGAGTGTCTACCATCCCCCCTCTCACAATGTTGTCATCTAATATCCCCACTTCCTGGTTGGGCATTATTTTCTCACTATAAACCCAAGACCAAAGTCTAAACAAAAACGAATCAAGCTCCTCATCTTGTCCAAGATATAAACATTTAGGGGGCGTTTGGCGCAGGGTATTAGATGGGATAGAATTGCATTTGGTCCCGTGCAATTCCATCCAGCATTTGGAGAGGATGGGAAAGGTTGGGATTAGGTGGGATGGAATTGCATTTAGTCCCGTGGAATTGCATTTGGTCCCATGCAGGATTTCCGTGGATTTTAAAATCCACTACACATGTGGGCCCCACATTGATGCATGCATTTATCCATGCCGTCCATCCATATACACCGTTTACACATGACATTCCGTTTATATGTGTACAAGTGAACGACATCTATTGTGAATTTGGTCCGTTGATTATAATTCCATTGTCCACCAAACATGATTTTGCTTAATCCGGTGTTTTCCCATAACAAAAAAATTATCCCAAACATGGGATTGGATGGCTACAATACCATGGTATTTCCGGACATGCAATCATTGTGCAATAATGATGTTAATCCCATCTAATACAATTCAATACCATTCAATTCCACGAACCAAACACGCCCTTAATCACTATACATGTATTCCAAGTTCTAAATTCAAGATGGAAAAAAAAAAAAAAAAAAAAAAAAAAAAAAAAAAAAAAAAAAACAACAACAACAATTTATTCACATGTTTATTTACAATCACTATTCATCTGAAATAAAAATAAAATCAGAAAAAATTACAAATTTACATTAAAATGACCAATTTTGGGCATGAGTTTGTGTATCTAATGATCCTACATCCATTCCAACCATCCATAATCAATATTACACACACACACACACACACACACACACACACACACAAAAAGAAGCACTACATTTTTTGGAGATTTTTCTTAACAGATACTATTCAACTGAAAATAAAAAATTAAAAGATATTGCAAAATGGGATTAAAATGTCTAATCTAAGGCATGAATTTATATATCTATTCATTCTACATCTATTCCAACCATTTACAATCAATATTTAAAAAAAAAAAAAAAAAAAAAAAAAAAAAAAAAAAAAAAAAAAAAAAAAAAAAACCCCTTTCTTGGGGATTTTTCTTGATAGTAATTGTTCATTCGAAAATCATCTGAATTTTTTTATTTTTTTTAAAGACAAAAAAATAGAAAAAGGAATTAAAATGACTAATCTAAGACATGAATGTGTATATCTTTTACAACAATTTACAATCAATATTAAAGAGAGAGAGAGAGAGAGAGAGAGAGAGAGAGAGAGAGAATAGATAAAGGAATTAAAATGACTAATCTAAGACATGAATGTGTATATCTTTTACAACAATTTACAATCAATATTAAGAGAGAGAGAGAGAGAGAGAGAGAGAGAGAGAGAGCATTTTTTGAGGATTCTTCTTGATTGTCACTGTTCATCCAAAAGCAGGTGAAAATAAAAATACAAAAAGTAGAAAATGAGATTGAAATGATTAATCGAGGGCATGAATTTGTACATCTGTTCGTCCTACATCTATTACAACTATTTACAATCAATATTAAACAAAAAAAATAAAAATTTTGGGATTTTTTCTTGATAGTTATTGTTCATCCGAAAAAAAAAAAAAAAAAAATGGGACTAAAATTATTAGTCTAAGGAATGAATTTGTACATCTAGTCATCCTACATCTATTCCAACCATCTACAGTCAGTATTTAAAAAATAAAAAATAAATAAATAAACATTGGGGGGTTTTTATTGATAGTCACTGTCCATCCAAAAATTTTTTTAAAAAAAATTTACTAAATTTTTTTTAAAAAAAAGGAGTAAAATGACTAATCTAAGGCATGAAAGACATTTATTCATCATATATTTATTCCAACCATTTACAATCAATAATTAAAAATAATAATTTATATTTTTTGAGGTTTTTTCTTGATAGTCATTGTTCATAAAAAATAAATTAGCCAATTTTTTTTAAAAAAAATACGGAAAAAAGCTACAAAATCAGATTAAAATGTCTAATCTAAGGCATGAATTTGCACACCTATTCATCCTACATTCGTTACAGGAAGATTTTTTTATATATAAATTGAATGTTACCTCTTTTTCCATTTTTTCCCCAAAATGGCCCAAGGAACTTTTGTTTATTCAAATCGCCTAAATTGAGTGTTTTGATCCACAGAGTGCATGAGGTATGTTGAAATTAGATTAGAATCACTTTAAGAACAATGAAAATTAAAGATAAATGGAAAAAGGAAGTGGAAAAGGAGGCCATTTGCAACGGTTTTAAAGAAAAAATATCCGTCTTTTGACTGTAACGGTCATTACGAGTGTGTTTCCTATGGGTTGCCAGTTAGGACCTCGAATCGTGTAACAAGCACCAGTATTACCATTGCATAACAGCCGTTATGCAACCGATTCGGGACACCTTGGCTTTGAGCCTTAGCAGAAGTACATTTTGGCGATGCTTTCAAGTGTATACATGTGGGGCTCATGGTTTGGTGATCCAGACCATTGATCTAATGGATACTATCGAATTGGCAGCTCCTAGAAACACTCCCAAATTGGAAGCTCTTAACCTTTGTTTAGTGGTCTACAAATCGATGGTTAAGAAAAGAATACAACAATCAAATGGTTAAGATCTTCCAGTCTAGGAGATTTTTGGGGAATCCTCCATACACAATGAGGGCCAGCAGATCAGCAGTTTGGTGTCTAGATGTCTCTACTCTAGACATGGATCCCTGGGTGCCACATGTTGAAAGCATCAGCAAGCTATATGTGGGGGCTCAGGTCCCCATAAATTCTCCTTCCAAATTGTGTTTCTCTTGTATCCCATTAGATTTATATTATCCTTATCCATCACTGTAAATCCTGGTTAAATATTAGCCCAAACCGAGTTGTCTTTCTTTCAATGAAAATGAAATGATTCGCCCATTCTGACCCATGCATGTCTGAATGAATGAAATACTTTTTGCAACTGAATTCGATGTCTTCTATTCAGCTGCATTTGAACTGTAGAAATGAACTACTGGATCTGAATCTTTTCTTGTGTTAAGATGATCTCTGAGAGTACAAAGTCTTGCTAAATCATTTTACATTTACTGATTGCTGTAATCAGGTGAGCTCTGTGGAGGAACAAGTTAGGGCTTCAGCTGAGCAAAAACTGGGACTTGCTAATCAGAGCATTACTGCCGGCTTTTTTGACAACAATACTAGGTAGATTAGGATTTGAAGGTTCTAACTCAAGAATTCTACTCCCTCAACATGTTCCCAAGTGGCATGTGCATGCCTGATCTGTGTTTTTGGTCTGGTGGGCCTGCTGTTATGTGCCGTGGCCCAAAACATCAGGCTGGTCAGGGTGTCAGGTGGGCCACACGTGTGAGGAAACTGGATGCTTAAAAAGAATTTGACAATGGTTCACATTTATTGTGCATTTCTGTCCCACCTAATGACTGGCCTGATTTCAGGCTGGAGCATGTGCACGGTCAGCCCGACTACTCATACTGACAACTGTCTCCAATACATTGAAAATGCAGCTATACTCTTGGTATTTTTAGAAAACTGGGCATTTTCAAAATATCACTGAAAGACTGATAATATAACAATAATGTATTGATGTTTTCTTGATAATTACACGATGAAATTCCTATTTACAATTTACATATATTTTGTATTTATTTATTTTTATGTGAGATTATCTATCCCAAGAGAACCCACAAAATTTTAAAATATCTGGAGAAATTCCTTGCATAGTTGTTGAGAATGAGATTTGTCACTACCCAGCCGATGAATGACCTTGACTCTTATGGTTTCCGCTCAAAAGAATTCCATTCTGTTGGACATTTGGTGAATGATTTCTACTGTATTTACTATTACAGTGCGGAAGATCGAAGGGAATATTTGGAGTCCCTCTTTAGGGAGTGTAAGAAAGAAGAAGCTACCCATGTTTTAGATGATTATGCTCTCAACGAACTCATAGCTCGCAGGTAGGTTTGATTTTAGGATTTTAATTATCTTTTATAGTTTTTGTTTCTTACTGATATTTTATTGCAGTTACTGTATTTTCTGCAAGATATGGTTGTAGTTATCTATCATGATTTCCTTTTTATTTCCTCATGTTTATTTTTTTTATTGCAGTGGTTCAGAGATTGACATTTTTGAATCAATTGACAAACAAAGGCATCAAGAAGAGATGGTCTGTGTTTTGCTCCTATGCATGGAGCTCTGCTGATCCCAAACACACCTTTACATTCAGTTACTGCTTCCAACCTTGCACATGATTAGGGTATCATAGCTGTACCTCAGGTGGATCCCACCATGTAAATGACCTTGTCCAAAAATCATGCTGGTCAACTCATCCAAGTGGGACATGCATGGATGGAAATGGTGGACATTTTTAAAAACAATTGCAGTGGTCCACATCCAACATACATGTGTGCTGTACCCGATCAGTGGACCATCCTGATTTTTGGGCCAGGTCATCTTGACAGTGGGGCCACCTGATGCACGGCATGAATATCCCTTACATCTGCTAGGTTTGAAAATGTGTGTGGGCTTAATAGAACTCTTTATACATGTGTATTGCTCTGCCAGTTTTGTTTTTCTGCTATTTAATAGAGAACTCATTTTACCAAAATTCCAGGAAGAATGGCAAAAGCTACTTGCACGAAGCAACGATTGCTCAGAGCCACTACCGCCTGTGCCTCCTCGTCTTGTGACAGACGATGACTTGGAGGCATTCTATCAAGCTATGCAGATACATGAAGCAGCCCATGCCATGGTAAAACAGAAAAGCGACTCGCTTGGGGGGCTTGATACCCAACATTATGGACGGGGTAAACGAAGTAGAGAGGTTTGTCACCAAACTCTTATAGCAATGGAAGTGGTTTGCATGATGGGCAGCTTTACATGAAGTGCACTGTCCAGTTGACCATTAACTTGGCTCTATCAATCGTACACAGTTACCCATCTTTTGGTGGTCCAGATTGCTTGTATAGTGGGTCCCAATGCAGGCAGGATAACCCAGAAATCTTCCCCTGCCAGTGATCGTAACTCTCTCATTGGTTCCTTAGTAAATTGGGACCATTGTTTGTAGTTGTCCATTTTCATCAGATTGCTATGATTGTCTATGAGGGGAGGTATTAAGGCATGTGGCATGCCCCATCCCTTGATGGACATCTGATTGATGGCTTAGGGCACTGAAAGGTGGGCCCCCCTTGTACCATTGCTGGATCAAACAAAACGTTGAAGAAAAGGAAAAGCAAATCCTCCCTGAGTATCTCATGATATCTAGTGTCACCATTGAAGGTCTTTTTACTTCTTTTGTAGGTACGCTCATATGAAGATCAATGGACGGAGGAAGAATTTGAAAAGCTTTGTCAAGTTGATTCTCCCGAATCCCCCAAAGCTAAGGATGATACTAAGGATTCATGTATGGCCAAAGATGCTGACGGGTCAAAGGTGGGAGATGTAAAAGTGGAACAGCTGCCATCCACAGATTCTGCACCATCCAAAGAGTTGCTACCACTTGCATGTATAGAGCCGCTGCCTCTATCCATAGAGCCACCACCATCATTGATAGAGTCATCATCGCAATTGAAAGAGCTGACACAATCAATCATGGAGCCACAACAGCCATCCAAAGAGCCAGAACTGCCATCCAAGGAGCCACCACAGCTGGCAAAGGAGGCACTGCCCCCATCAAAAGAGCCACCACAGCCAACAAAGGAGGCACTGTCCCCATCAAAAGAACCACCACAGCCAACAAAGGAGGCACTGCCCCCATCAAAAGAGCCACCACAGCCATCTATGGAGGCACCACCCCCATCCAAAAGGTCATTACCACGTTCATCCAAAGGGCCATCACCGCCATCCAAAGATGTGCAACTTGTTTGCAATGAGCCAACTCCACCAACGAGACGGGGGCGGGGCAGACCAAAAAGAGCAGTGACGGATGTCTCTCCATCCCCTATGAACCCAGCCCCTATGATTGTTCCGGTGCCATCTGAAAGTGTTGGCACATCAGCAATGGGACCTCAAATACAAGAATTTCCTGTTTATATTATGGTCCCTATCTCAGATGCTTCCCTTTACATGCAAGGGCTGAGTGGAAACCCACAACATCAGTTAGCAGTAGGAACTGCCCCCGGTTCACTAGCAACTCTGGTTCCTGCCATGCCCTCACAAGTCATTGGACAAAGCCAAAAGACTCAAACCGCACAAGGAAAACCTCGGCGGCGGGCAACGAAACAGAAACCCCATGCAGCTGCTGTTGGTCCTGAAGCTAATTCCATTCCAAGTCTTCCAGTTTTGGGTTTTTCCCAAGATAGGGGAAGGTTGCTTGGGTCATCAGGAATACATGTGCATGCGTTTACTCAGAATGAAGCCAATCCGATTTCGGGTCTCCAAAAGGCTGTTGATTTGGTTCCAGTCCAAGCTCCGAGTCCGTCTCTTGCTCAAGGGAAAGACCCGAGTATGTCGCCTTTGCTGGAAAAAGGGGATCGTGAAACAGGAGGTCCAGTTTCTGTTACTACAGCTGCTGCTTCTGAGAGCACAGCTAAACCAAGCACCAACCCTACAAACATGATAGACTCGAAGAATCAGAATACTGCAAAGATTGGTTCAATGCATGCTGGGAATGAGCACCAGATCGGCCAATCTCCCAATGTTACTGCTCCATTGGCCCAAGAGTTGATGGACAGGACCCTTCGAGTGGGCCCTACCGACATGACACCCGACCAGAAGCAGAAATCCGCTGAAAAGCCTGAGTACTCTTCTGTCCAAAGCTCCCAGAAAGCAGTTGCCTTTGATACCTCGAAGTCAGGTACGGCTACACAAATGGAACTTCACAGGGTCAAACCTGTTGAAGTTGCCACTCCCCAAGACAATCCACGTCTCAGCCATGCACCAGAGAAGAGCTCCCTGGACGTGAAGAAAGTAGTATCGGTTGTAGCTCCGGTGCCTCCAATGAAGTCCCCTGCGGGAAAAGGCAAGAGCAATGTACCTGCCGGTGCAAGACGGGTGTCCAAAAGGAAAGCTTCAGTTGCAAATAATTCAGGACCTGCTTTCGAAACAGGTCAGGGCCAACAGCCACAAACTACCAGGCCAGCAGCAGGCATGGGTCATGTTTTCATGGTGTCAAAGGAGCAGCAAGGGAACAATGGTAATCAACCACGAACTGCTGCAGCTGACTTGGGAGAAAAAAGGCCTGAAATTCAGCACCCTGATGTAATATCTGGCCAGAAGCCAGACACAACTGTGCAGTCTGTACAGTCGATCCAAAGCAACAAAAAACCAGATGTGTCTGCAACGGGAGAGAATGCCATGAGTTTGGTGAGCAAGAACTATCCATCTGTTGAAAATGCTACACTCGGCAGCAAAGTTTGTCTCCCTGAAACACCACAGTCGCAACCCCTTCCGGCGAAGGGTGATGGATCTGCAGCTGCTACTGGCTTATCTCAATCGTCAATTGATGCATCGGCCGCTGCAGCACAAACACAAGTGGTTGGTGGTATAGCTGATGCTGTTGCTTTGACAAAGGTGCCGGTTCTGGAATCAAACACATCAGGAACTAGAAATGCAACTGATGAACGTTATGATGTCCATGTCGCACCCAAAATGAGTAAAACCATCATTGAAGGAACCACTGTGCATCATTTTCCAAACCAACACGTAAAATCTGAAACCCTGTCATCTTCACGCATGGTGTCTCCAGTCTCCAAGTTGAAAAGTGGAAAGCGGGAAGGCCAATCTGCAAGGAAAAATGCATCTGGACCACCAAGCAAAGTTTCTAAATCTAGCGTCCATGAAGATAGTACTTCTGTCAAGGCGGTCGGTATGGAGCCTAAAGAAGCTTCATTTGCAAGAAGTTGTGGGCTTGTAAACCCCACTAAAGTGGTCCCTGGTGCTACCACTAGCAATCCAACGGATCCAAGACGACTTAGCCAAGAGAAGCCACATGCAGAGGAAGATGCTTCCTACAAGAAAGCCATCTCTTCCGATGGGCCTTCAGTTTCTGCTGTTGAGATACCAGTGACAACAGAAATCAACACTCGAACCAACAAGCATTGTGTTTCAGAAGAACATACTATGAAATCTGCTCCAATTGGTGGCAATGATGGCCCAACTTGTCCAAAAGATGCCTTGAACAAGAATGGAAACCCAGTGGAGCCTGCAATGGTGGACCTCGCTTCGGTTGGCAGTCATCGCTCTACTAATCCAACCACAGAAGAGATTCCAACATCTGACCAACCTGCTGAAGTCCGGAATGCCGAATCAAGTGAAAATCAAACCACTTTGGAGAGAAAATCGGATGACCAATTGCTTAAAAACAGTAGGCAAGATAAGCCTGCCCATCGACAGGATGCAGAAGTGTCAGTTGCCCCCCCAAGTGAAAATGGTGCTGAGCTAAACCAAGATGTCTCGATTCCAAAAACGAAGGAACATGCATTGGACAGGCTGGATAGTTCTGTTGTTAATGAAGTTGCAGGTGCAGGCCCTTCCAACACCCATGTAGCGTCTGAGAATGCCGAGAATGCTGACAAAGCTGCCAGACAGGCCAAATGAAGACGACAGTCAAGATGCAGGTGCACCGAACCCTCAATGACTGGTAAGAAGGATCCAACGAGCATTCCTTTGGTTGGTGCTGAAGTACCTACAGGAATGCAGATCCATCTTCATCTCCATCATTGAAAGAGAGAAATGGGAAGGCTAGAAGAAACATCAAGTAACAAGCTGGAATTTGGTACTGGGATTGAAAACCCCCCATATTTCCCCAAACGGATCTGATGAGAGTTGCCCACAACCATTTGTGCACGAAGGGGTAGAAAAGTCAGGACTCAAATGTATAAACAAGCGAGATGTTGCCATTGTTGCAATGGACCACCATGGAATGTCAATGCTGATGATCTATTTATCTTTTTGTAAAGGCAAGAATCATAAAATTCGTTGGTCGAACCTGCCACTCACTGTTCTTTTCTTCTTCTTTTTTTTCTTTTTTTTTTCTTTTTTTTTTTTTGGTTATTGTTATGGATGATCTCTGTCTCACAGATGTGGGCATGGAAGAATGCATTGATTGTGAAGGTTCTTCAATGCGTCCATTTTGTACAATTCTTGGGGTTGCTTGTGTGTCAATGATGAATGTTTCGTTCAAAAGCCCAAACAATTGGGCAAAAACTCACATCAGATTACAGGCATTGCCTCATTTACTATAGATTTGTTTACCTTCAGCATATGGGCGAAGTGTGTAGATATATTCACCTTCACGGATCAGCCCAGGAGCTCATATTTCCAGACCATAGTTCCTCAACCTGGTGACCCAACTCGAAACTCAAGAGACAAGTTTACTCCGGGAGATTGCAAACTCTCTTGGAAACTCACTGACAAGAGAAAGACCTGCTATCTAGCCCGACTGCCTCAGTCATGACAAAGCTTAAGGGTTTTTTTTTTTTTTTTTTTAAAGTAATTTATTGTACTAGATCCAACATATCAACTGCCAGAAGAATAATTTACATTTAGTTATCAGACCTTCGAGTTGACCTGATCTGAGTTGAGTCGATTTTTCAGGTCTTTGAAATGTGATCCAAACTGTCAGTTAGAACTGCCACCGAGAAACAACATCAGTGGATGTTCGAGGCAACTTGCATGGCTCGGATCATTCAATTGATCTGGTTTGTGCACGGTGTCCTGTCCAAGTGGGCCATTCTGATGGATGGTGTATCAATGAGCACTTTCAATAATGTCTTCTAAAGGTTTTAGTTGCTGGCAATCCCTCATTTCCTTATACATTTGCTTAAAGATTCATATTGGCTCTCAGTTGCTCAACATGGTTGTTATGCAACGCAAGGATGAACGTGATGAGGTCGATCACCGTCTTCCTCAAGGATAACTACGAATCCACGGAGACTTCTTGAATCCACGAGGAAAATGCAAGAAAATAGAAATAGTATTCATGAAAATTTGTAAATCGATTGATTGATAATAAAAATGAATTTACAACCCTTTAAATAAGGATACCAAGACTTGGAAGAAATTTAGGAATTAAACTATAAACTAAAACTCCCTAGAATTCGTAACTTACTTTAAATAGTAAATTTACTATTTTATAGTAAGTGTCCTATGTGGTTTAACCACGTTATTCTCCTAATTTTTCTAAACACTTTTCATGTTGGGCACAACTCCTAAAGCCCAATGGATAAACTAAAACTTACTATTTATAGTAAAAATGGACATGGAATTCGGCTGTCAATATGATGGAATCTTGCAATTTTGGCATGGGCAACCTGGCATAGCCGGGTTGGTTGGCTAAAGTAGCTTGTTCTACCCCAAAATCATATATGGTACGTCGAGTAACTCATTCCAGTTTGCGAGATATGCCTGTTTTAAGGTTCTGATGGTCTTGACGACTTCTGCCTCTGATTGAGCCTTCTCTGATCCATCTTGGATATGAAAGTGTCCGCGGCCCACTCTACATCATTATGCCTCTTTTATTGTCAAAAAGAATGGTAGGCATGACATGTGCAACGCACGTGAAGTGATGGAAGTGGTATGGTTGATTCTTAGTGGTATGGTTGATTCTTATACCCTTTGAAAGGATGTGATGTATATCAGCCCAATAAAGCCGACTATGTGACCCACATTGGAAAGGTTACTGTTAAGGGGGGCAATGGGCCCAATAGCCTGCCTGAACCAATGAGCCCAACCTGGCTTCAGGCTGGATTTGGACTTGCTAGCTTGGCCTGTGGGCTGGGCTTAGGCCTCACATGAATGGCCTGATCAATTTTCTGGTCGGGCGTGGGTTCGAGTCATTTTAGCACTTTATACTTGCATGTGTTATCGTACAAGTATGCCATTCCAATCCTCAGGCAATCCATCCATCTTGAATGAATATAGATTTCGTTCTTCTAAAATGTCTATTTCTTTGTGCATGTGTGGACCACTTGATCAATTGATAGATTCAGAATATTTGAGCAAGGAGGGATTTTATCAATTTTCGTGGCAAGCAGGATCAGGCTGGTGCCAGCAAAATCTTGCCGGGCTTGGGCTTGGGCCAAGCCCAGGCCTTGCGTCGTTAACCGTTGAGTCAGGCCCAGGCTTAACCCAGCCCATGGCTACCCTAATTACTGGCCAAAATTCATATTAATTTAATGTATTTAATATTTGATTAGCAAGCACTTGTTAAAAAATCACATAAGAAGTATTTAACATCCATCTGAATTAAATCACAATGGTTTTTCCCTTGTACAATTTTTGGTGCCTTTATATCAACCATCTCACTCACCAATACGAGTAGGATAGACTATCATATGGCACATAAGTAAATTGTTTACACCTGGTTGATGATGGCTAGATCTAATGTTCCAGAAGATGTCATGTGGCAAAGATGTATTTGTGTTTGGAAGAAACTCCCTACAAAGCAAGAGTATCACAAAAGAAACTCTATCAAGCATTAAATGTTAGAATTGTTTATTTTTATTTTTTTAAGTCTTTACAAAAGCAGTGAGTGTAATAACAACGAACCTATGCAAAAGAAGAAATATACTTACAAAAGCTCTCTAACAAAGCCTTCTACAGATGTCGCATGACCGAAATAGCAAGAGGTTTACAGGATCTTTCCTATACACATGGCCTGATATAATAGGTTATGTTTATGTGGAGAATCAAAGAAATTTACATGGCCGATGCGCAATCAAAGATTCAAATGAAATTACGATACTGTCACTGCCTCTCAGTGGTCTATAAAAGCACCACTTGACAAAGAGTTTTGAGCTCTCGCTAATACACATAATTTCTCTACACATCGCAACGTTATCTATCCTAGTTTTAGCTTTAGTTCTTCCACTTTTGTCCAACCCTAGTATAATAAGTTTAGAGTTTAGCATAACTTAGATCCGCTAATATTTAGCATCATCATTGCAGTACACTTTAAAAATAGTGTAAATATTCATGACCTCCGTCGTCGAATTCCCAATCAACCGAGTCCATACTTGGAAGATCACATTAGTCACATCCTGACTGTACACCACGATTGTCATGTCCACACATGCGGTCATGGATAATTTTCTTTATTTTTCTCTACTTATTTTAATTTCTTTGCTAATTTTACTTATCTTACTTTTAAATCGACAAAATAAGTAATTAGCCTTTATTTTAATTTCAATTGTCCATTATTACATTACTGAGAAACATGAGAACCGCGTGTAAGCACTAAGACGCTCGAAACTGCAAATCTTATTCATCTAACCATGGGGATTTAGGGTTGATATTGCATACCTAGATTTGCCATTGTTGACGGAGATAAAGCTTGTCGGAGGAGATGATCCACCCTTGTCTTCCGCTCCTCACTGGCCATCTGATGGGTTCTTCGTCGCCGAAATTCGGTGAGTGAAGAGGTGACCGAAGTTGCCTTCTTATAAGATTCAAATGGTGGTGGAAATCACTTCTCATCGGTGGATTTCGTAGCCGTTAACATCACTTCCACGCCTCTTAGACGAAAGAGGGCCCTTGCTATTTACGAGTCTTTGAATGAAAGCTATTACAGTGCTTTGTGAGATATCTAGTGGGCTTGCTAATCCAATTCGTCTAATTCACTACTAGGTCTGGGAATCCCATGTGTGGCCCACAAAATTTCAACATTCTCCCAGTTAGGATATATATGGCATTCTTTAATATGTGATGGATTATCTACTACTTTACGGACTTGAAACCTTACTAGATGTCTCTTATGAATCATGGACAGTGTCCTGAATATTCCTGTCCGTTAGAAGTACTAACATTGGATCACGACAGTCATCACCTCATTTGTCGAAATGTGACTAGGCATAATTGCATATAACAACATTCCCAATGACATGGATTCCGAAATTATGGTGCGTGTATGAAAAACTCATGACATATGTAACTCGCATAGACTTTCAAGTAGTTTTATTATATCTACTAAGAGACACATATGCCTTAGAGATAGCTAAACCTTACTGTTCATTTTACCTTATGCATTCACAACGAGCATATTTCAATGAACAAAAATAAATTAAAAATTAGAAATTGTCAATTAAACCTTAATTAACTAGAATGCAACACTAACTATAGTGTTTGCCCTCCCACTAACCCTAGGTATTTTATGAGACAAGAAGCAATTATCAGTTCAACACATGATGAGTATAAATCATCTTTCTTTTGTTCCTATTGCAATTCAAAGGAATGCAATACTGTAACATCTAACATATGACTTTGCGATGGACGTTAAAATTCTATTCCAATGCATGCTGTCACAAGCGCTTGCATTCCGCTCTTTTGCACAACGACATCCATGCTATGAAATAAAACCCAAAAATAGACTTCTTACTAATGAGGCACTTAGTGTAATCTAAAATTGTTCATCCAATCAGTGCCACCCCGACTGGTATTACTATACGTGAGAAGAAAACATTATCACCTTCTCTGTGTCACTTTATTTATGGATCCTTTAAATTCACAATTTCTCTCATATAGAAATTTTCATGATTTTTATAAAGCCAACTGCATGCCTTAAACTATCACAACACTCGACAATTGACTCCCATTGTTCCCTCACAAATCAGGTGATTAGCAAGCATATGTGACTTTGAGAGAATGTTTCAGGTTACGTGTATCATGGCTCTATGAAATTTAAAACGGATGTCTCAATCCTTTTAAAGTTAAATTTTTGTATAAATATCCATTTTTATTATTAAATATTACAACATGTATAGTGAACTTTAAAAGTGGTGTCACCCTTTTGTCTGGACTAAAATAAGTTGTATATCACATTTTAAAAGGTTGAACCTTTATTGACATTTCCCTACTTTTATTCTTTTCTTTATATTGCCATCATGCACATCCATACTTTTAATGTTTTATTGGAACACAAAGGCTTAAACTAACTTTTGAATTTAAAACTAAAACATATATTTTATTTTTAGAACGGGTGTAGGATAAAATAAATAAGTTCTAGTAACATTCTAATGTCAATAGTTTTCTACTTTCAAACGAAAACCAAAATAAAATTTTTGCATCGATCTTCCACTTTATAGTTGTCCCTTTGAGTACATCATTGGATCTCTGGCTCTTTAGAGTTCAAGATGTGAGTGTTGGCTCTTAATTGATCCACAAAAAAACATTGATGTCTATTAATTTAAACTTTATTTATTGTTAGACAAGAACTTAACCTTATATCCATATCAAAATTTCTTTAACCCTTTTACCCATTATTTTTGTTCTTAAGTCATCGACAAATATGTTCTGATTTTCTTTATTACAAGAATCTCCCTTGCTATTTTTAATATTACTATCCTTAAAAGAGTATGAATTTGGAGCATTCCTTAATCGTATTTTCTTAAGTTTATTTTCTTATTTCACATAATAACTACATTAGTATTGGTAATTCTTTCCTTGACTTTGGCTAGGAATTATTTTGCATTCTCTTTTTCTAGTATACTCTCATGAACAGACTTGGAAATTAGATCCAATATCTATAACTATAACAAAAATGTTTATAAGCCCACAATAAAAAGAAGATTTCATTAAACATCAAGCATCAATTAAGAGACACTGCATTACGCTAAACCTTAATCTAATCAACGGGACTCTCAACTATATTACCTAGGATGGCAGGCCTAATTGTCAAATATTGTTATGAAACTCAGTGCATCATTGCAACCCCTTCCTTTGGGTTGAGATCGTAACACGCGAGTGGTTTTCACAATATGAGGTTGGCTGAATTCCAACAATACAAGCCCAAACGATCCAACACCTTTATGTCAAGATGGATCATTTGATCCCATGTTGTTAATACCATCTATCCCACCCTGTTTGCCTCTAGCCAAATGGCAAACTCCTTTGGGTTGAACACCGCATATTTGAAAACAAATGTCACCTTATTGATCCATAACGCACAACGCTTACAACATGCCCTTGAATCTAGGCACCAATGGGTGTCCTTATTTACAGCTATTTTAGTATAATATGCAACTATGAATACCACAAATTCCTAGAAACTACGATCATACCCAATCCATTGCCCCTATAATAGATATTCTTAATGTTCTTTAAACAGAGTGGGTAAACAAGGTCATGAAGTTCACTATTGTATATTTCGTAGTCTGTCTAGGCATTAGTAAAGCTGGACCTTTAAAGACTATATAGACAAAATGCCCATATATTTGTCAAATGCCGTTAGACTAATCTTGTTAAATTAGGCCTAAGTGATCAATGGTTTATGAGCTTGACCAAAGTAAAATGTCACCAATAAGCAAACAGTCACTATAAATTTGTTTTGAATAATGAATCAAACAATCTCATTTATAATTCACAAGTATTTCATTAAAGCCAATATACTGACTTAGTAAAACAATCAATCATTATAAAGAGAGTTATATGTAATTCATGTCCCTTAACCAAGTTTTCTAAATGCAATTCATCATTGCATTATGTAGTTCACAAAATTTAATCCAGAAATTATGACTAAGACCCACAATATATCAAGCATTTCATATGAACCAGTACAACTTAGATTCCATAATCATGGACCCTTAGATTAAGCAGGAAAATAATTTGTCAAAATCACGAACTCAAGCCATATAGGCACACATTCAGATGTGGGCCCATTATGCATGGTGGAAACGCAACTGCTCTATAAACAGACATTCATATAAGGGTGCCTATAGAAGTTGGCTTGGATTTGCACCATCGTAATGTCCCGAATTTTTGCGAACTTGGGAATTGGATGTCCTTGGGCGTTACTTTAGATTTCTTGATTTAAGTGCATGTCCGTGCATGCATTTGCATGTGTTTAGTACTAAAAGGAGTGATTTTGGGTACACCAAAACCGCCTAAGTGAAGTTTTGAAATTGACAAAGAGTGGACAAGCATTCCATGGTGCTACTATAAAAAATAAAAAAAATAAAAAAAATAATAATAATAATAATAAGTTTTAGGACAGATCCCGGCAATGCCACATCCAAAATCTAGACAGCAGTCGGCGGTGCCACCACCACCACCACCCCCTGTTCAACAATAAACAACAATGTACAGCAACTAGCAAATTCAGTTTGTTGACTTCAAAATTTTATATATATATATTTTTTTTACAACTCCGATTGAGATGATTCAAAAGCCAAATTGAATCTTGATGAGTCTAGTTTTATATAAAAATAAATAAAAAATAAATTCAAAAGAGGTTGATTTTTAAAAATTTTAAAAACTATATAGAAAATCATTTATTCCAGGCAATTAGTTTAAGAATTTTTCTAAAACTCGAAATTGAATGAAATTTGGTGGGGCTAAAGTAGACTTGATGATGAATTATTAGAAAATTTATAAAAATAATCTATTAGCTTAAAGTGTCAAAAACACTACAATCAATATACCTATTGAAATTGAAAATTTCTACAATTACACGTTGTCGATGGACCGCACATATCTTTTTCATCTTAGAGTTTTTGTATTCAGTGTCTTCATAGGAATTGCTTCTAATCATGCTAGAAATCATCCTATATAATTAAATTAGAATTTCCTATCTTTAATATATTTTACTGATTCGGATAGTTTCTAGTATAGTTGAATTAGGGTTCTTGATTAGGGTAATTATATCTGAATCATCATTTTCACTAATTACAAATAGGTCACGCTATTGATTTAACTAATCTAAATCCTAATCGCCATATACGAAAAATCTTATTGCTTAACCTATTTCAGAAATGTCCAAATTAACCAAACTAGCCCTAGACCGCCCGTTAGTGGTCTGCTAAACCTAAAACCATAGAAAGACATTTGTCTGTTGGGCTTGACATCCATTAAGGATGTTGAGCCTAGGTGGCGTACGAAATTGCTTAATTTGGAGTTGAAGGGCAGCACATGTGTTTGTGAGGCTGTGCTGAAATCAGTAGGAACTTAAGTTAATTGTCCACCTTCAATCTTTGCAAAAGTTATGGCTTGCGGGCTATTAGATCACAACGAAACTTATGATGCAATCCTAGAATATTGTCATACACACATCCATATAATTGTGACCCCAATCGATGATTGGTAACCATTAAACTGACTTTTGATAATAACCATTGATCGATGTATCCGATTTGCAGAGCGATCAAAGTCTTGCGTAGATCAACACTAATAAGGGTAACTATCCTACAGTATAGATCAATTGGTATACCTCTAGTGGGCCCTAAAAGGTAAAAACAATATCTCATAGGGTTATAATTAATAGTAAGTACCTATGCATTAGGGCCATTTTCACCACATTTAGCATTATAAATACCCATTTATTTCACTCTTCATCTCCCCATATGAATTTGTTGCAGAAAATGAGAGAGAGAGAGAGAGAGAGAGAGAGAAATGAGTTCTCGGTATTGCTTTTGTTAGATTCCTCTCGATGAAAACCATTTCTTCCATCGAATCCACTTCCACTCGCGATCGAAAGTAAGATTTACATCCTAACTTTTGATTCAAGCTTCTTAGTGATGAATTTCATCTATCTTACATAGATTCTTCTATTTGATCTAGGAATCAATGTTTTTTCCTAAAATCCTAACACTTAGGTTTGTTCATGCTAAGAATTGGGGTCCCAGCGATTGGTTAGGAGTGACTCATGTTATTGCAGAAGTCATATTTGGGCGTGGCCCCATGTTGATGCCATTATATACCAATTCCAAGCCCCGCCCTATCGAATCGAGTTGGGATTTGCTTGAATTAAGTTAGGTAAAACCCTTAACCCTTGATTAAAGTATAATTATGTTAGAATTTAAGTTACTAATGTTGAGATTGTCGATGAATTAGGGTTTGGAGAGTTTTTCCCAAATTTTCGATATTCTACCGAAGAATCTCATATACACTACCTAATAAGCACTCATCATAAGCATACGAGATAGTCTGCAACGGCTCATTACCTCGCAAGGTGGCTTCGACAATTGTTCCTTCTTCTGCTACTGAGAATTCCCAACTACTTGACCACTAATTTTGAAGAAAGAAGAATAGGAACTTTAATTCAAGATAAGGAGAAAAATAATCTAACTTCCAAGCACATCTAAGAATTCCAAAGAGTTGTACTCCTCCATGATTGCTACACAACAAACATCACTAAAAGGGATATATGAGTCATTTATAAGACTAGCATACTTGCACAATGACTTAACTGGAATCTATCCATCACTTATAAGAAATTAGTCTCATAGTACATGTAGCTCAATTCATACATCATCAATGATCAAGCTTTTGTTGTCTATGCGATCATCACATGGGATTAATTTGATTAACCGATGATCTATTCCCGCTATAATCTATAAGCTTACATGATCTGGTTGAGTATGAAGTCAATTGTCCCAATCTTTGTGAGATCTCATCCTGATCATTTTAAACTAGGATGGGCGAACATTTCATATGTATATGCACCTCTATATGCATTACTCCTATTATGTATACATGCGTAATAGTCTACGTTGTGCAAGAAGCATACCAAGCGTTTAATCAATGAGTGTTGACCAAATCTCATCATTAAGGCCAATCAGAATACCTTTGTGCATACATCATTATAAAGGGATCGCATCCATATATATAGCTCAAACATCAAAAAATCTCAATATAATATAATGGATAAATATATACACATGTTGATAATGGTTTGATGGGTTGCACAAAGTCTAATGCATGTTGCGGTGCATGTGCATAAGACATAGGGCTAAAAGTCGGGTAGGTTGGGTCAGGTTGGTGCTCAACCCTAACCCAACCCAAGGTTCTTATACCTCGACCCTAACCCAACCCAACCCAACCCAATCTCGGGTTGGGAATTCTCAACCCAATTCCAACCCAAGATGGCTCGGTCGGGTTGATCGGGTTGGTCGGGTATATACATGCTAATATTTTCATAATTACATTAGTTTATTATATTTCAATATAGGACTTATTTTTGTATCTATAATTTTATTAATTATATGTATGATTATTCATTATAAAGAACTTCATTTTTTTTTTCTTTAAAAAACAAGCTAAAATATAAGACAACTACTTTAAAAGTCATGTAACATAGCATTAAGTCTATTTGGGAGAGAGAAATCTGGCATATCTTGTTAGCTTGAGTCCTTGGAAATGACGTGGATAAATGAGACTCAACATCACTAGTGTGCCTTCGACACAAACGATCCACACTCAATTATAATTTATAAGTAACTTATATATTGATCGGGTTCGGGTTGGGTCGGACAACCAGAGACCTCAACCCGAGCCCAACCCAAGTTTTATCGGGTTGGTGTTTGTATAGCCCAAGCTTAAGATCGGACCCGAAATATCCTGCCCTAGCCCAACCCAATGTCAGGTCGGTCATGGGTCGGTCGGGTTGAACCCGCCCAACTTTCAGCCCTAATAAGACATATAAGACCTTACCAAAATTGACGTATTTGATTTTATATCTAACCAGCTCATGTAAGCATTTCAATTTCAATAACAATTAATTTTCAAACTACCTATGACATCTGGCATAATGAATGTGCCCTTGATGAGCATACTATTTTTATAGGCCAAGTCATGATGGCCATGCATATAATACTATCTCACAGTCTCCATGCATGTCTCAATGCCCTACCAACATAATGAAATCTCTTTCAAAATCCAATCATCTCTAATAACTCATATGCCTTAGCCTTCACCTTTGAGTCCTTGTTGGCCATAGCCGCAACATGAAAGTGCCCTGGTTTGTCAATTAGCGTGAGTGTTGAGTCAGCTAGACTGCAGAGCCTCATAGGAAGATCAATTCAAAGCGTCTGCCTCAATCAGATGTGTGCAAGCTCGCCACAAGTAAATCTAAGCCTCACATCCCATGTCCCAAAACACCAGGTAATTAAAACCCTTAAAATAAGATAGAACATCATAGGGTTTTTTAAGTTAAGAAAACTTTTTCAAAATCAGAAATCTAAGTTTTCTTACTTTGTCGATTTTATCGATTCACATCTCGATATGATCGACTTGCACTATCGATGTCCTCAATGACAAATCGATTCCATCGGAATGAGGACAAAAGTGTCCAACAACCACATATATATCTGGACGAATTTATCGATGTATCGATATATCTATCGATATCATCGATATTTGAATCTCGAGTCCATCGAAGATGACTCGATAATATCGACAGGCAGATCTCCTGTGCCCCTGTTTTCACTTAAGAATATCATATGAGCGTCGATATATCGAAGCCCTCCCCGATACCATCGAAGGTCAAATCTCAATGACATCGGAAGGCTCTCGATGATATCGGTCATGGGCACGAAGATTTTCAGCAAAATATTTCAGGATAGTTTATCTATGATCGAGGGTCACTCGATAGAATTGATATTCAAATATCGATGATATCGATACAACATCGATTGCATCGAACAAGGACATAAACTGTCCAGCAAGCTTAATGAGAAATCCGTTGGATTTATCGATGTATCGACATGGATATCGATATCATCGACATTCAAATTCCGATGATCTCGAAGGTCCCTCGATCATTCTTGTAAACCTGTAATATTTCAAAGCAAGTCTCTCTCATTTTCAAATGTCGATGAATCGAACCTAGTATCGATAAAATCGGAGTTCGAAATCCGATGACATCGACACCTGTTTCGATTCCATCGACCAGCTGGCAAGAGGTTTCAAAAGCGTATGACATTTGAGTTTGTGTCATCGAGCGGACCATCGATGCTATCGAGAGTATACGCTCGATGATATCAAACCCGCTCGATGATATCGAACTCTATCATAAATTTGACCGTTTTAAATCCGTTGAGACCTTTTGCCTATATAAAGAGGACTTGCCTATTGTTGCTGGGAGAGAAAGAAGAGAGTGTTTTTGAGTGTTTAACCTTAGATCATATACCTAAAACTCTTTCTCTCAGGGAAGTTCATCCTCCAATCCACCCTCATCATTGGTATTCAATAGAGTGGATTGGGGAATGAACTTCCGCATTCAAGGATCCTCCAGCTACTACCTTAATGGCAAATCATTAAGCTGGGATGCCTTGAATGCATAGATGGTCAGAATCACTCTATCTTCCTTATAGGAAAATATTTTATAGAGTAGGATTCCGTCTTCACCTTGACCCAACTCGAAGCCATGTATTGGTACATCATCTGAGTTGCGGATCAAGGAAGCAGAAGATCCTTCATCAACAAGGAGGAGATCTTCGTCAACGTGTTGAATGAGACTCATCCACTTATTTGTAAGTTATTAGAATCCAGAGGACACTTGTGATCATTCCTTTTTAGGATTGGGTCTAAGGTGTTTCTTACCCTTTCAAGCCCTCGTAGGAGGCCTCCGGCGGGAGTGTACGTGGTGGGTGCGTTGTGTTAACCCTTGCTCTATGGAGAGCATAAACAGTTAGGTTCCTTGTGTGGATCCTTGGCCAGTGTGCCTAAAACTGGGTGCGTTGTGTTGACCCTTGCTCGTCGGAGCATAAACAGAGGTTCCTTGTGTGGATCCTTGGCCAGTGTGCCTAAAATCGGGTGTTATGTGTTGACCCTTGCTCAGGGAGCATAAACAGTCAGCCTAGGTGTAGGTTGTAAAGGTTGAAGGTGAACCTGATTTAAAACCTTAGGTTTGAGGTGAACCGCTGTGAAACCTCCTTCCGGCATTACTCAAAGGTTGAGTGCGTCTGCCGGGAGTGGAGTAGAAGTAGTCGAACCACTATAAAAATGACTGTGTTTGAGATTGTTATTCACTTGTTTATGTGATTTCCTTCTATATTTTCATATCTGATTATCTGAGATCACACCTCACACACACACACACACACACACAGTCATATCCATCAGAAACTAGTTTGCATATTATTCATCTCTCAAATAGTTTGTGATTGGATCCTCTACCGGGCTTGGAAGCCAGTAGAGTTACTTTTAAGTAATCCTAATCTATGCTTGTTGTTAGGATTAGTGTGATAGGATTTTAAATTAGCATAAAATCATTAAAAGTCCTATTCACCCCCCTCTAGGACATATTGGCATATTCCTACTTCAACTTTAGCGGTCTTCACCGCTATTTCACAACCACCACCAACATCGCCCTCTGTCCCGCTAATTCATGTCATTCAACGAACTGTGACAATAAATTCAGTAATAGGTACACTATGTCCATTCATCTGTCATAAGGTAAAAGAACATACTGATCATCCTCCAAAATCCTTCAACAAGTAACTTAGTCTCATTTTTTCAAACTAGGTCAAGGACATACTTTTATTCCCTCATCAAGTCTAACCAAGGTTGGTTAACCAGACGAGTCCACCGGGACTCATCCAAGTCAACACATTTCGATAGCTCTACGAGTAAAAAATGGGGTTGACTTGATAGGTGTTGAAATGGAACCACAATCAAGTGAGTTTATCCAAGTTTTTGCATGACTCGATGACTCATCCTAATGGTAAACTCACACGGTAATCACAATACATAGACAATTAGAGCCTAATTGATTTGCCAAATTTTTAAAAAATAAATAAAGGAAATATGGAATGATTACAAATTACTTTACCAGTCTGCTGATATCAGCTGCATTTAATCGTGATTCTTGTATTGGTTTCTCCATGGGAAAATCGTAGTGGTGACATTTTTACATTACTTTAAGAATAAATCTGAAATTGTGCATGTGTGCATGTGCGTGTGTGAGTATGTATCTCGTTCATCTTGGTCTCGCGGTCCTACCAGTCAAATTTCGGTGACCCGCGACCATCGGGTAGTGTTTGCGTCATCCTTGAGTTCGGTCATGTAAACTCGACTCGGATTGACCCGAGACCTATGCTATTTCGACCGCATCGTCGCTGCAATTCCAACGCCGCATATCGCGCATAAATCCGATATGTAGATCAAAAGTTGTGTACATTTCATTGTATGACCCTTAATCATGTGGCCCACTTAGGTGTCATGCATGTGGACCCCACTCCTCTTGGCACAAGTTCTCGTGCAATACTATATACACCACTAAAATTTCATAGCTAACACTACCCACCCCACACACACCACCCAAAAGCCTACTCTACCCTACAACCTTGTTTGCTCCTCCCATAGGTAATTATTTCTTTTCTTATAAACAAATGATTCTCTCTCTCTCTCTCTCTCTCTCTCTCTCTCTCTCTCTCTCTCTCTCTCTATCTCCTTATCTCTCTCCCTCCTTTTCATCTCTTCATGGCCAGCAAATTCCCCATTTTCTCCAGCCCCTTCTTTCCCTAATCTTCTAAATCCATCCATTTCAATATCATCTCATCCATTGATTTCCCTTCCTTGGAGCTAGAGGAGCAAGGAGACCTAGATTTTTGTAAGGATCAAGGTGGGTGCTCTTAAATCTTCATTCATCTTATCTTTAAGGACTTGTGGGACCCATCAAGTGATGATGGAGGTCCCCCATGCCTCCATGATTGAGGCCAATGGCCCATTTCTTTGCATGCATGTTCCATGGATGGGGCCATTCTCCATGGACCCCATCATAGCATTTTCCTTGGATGCATGTCATTTTCCTCTCTTGTGGCTGGATTATTTTTATTTTCCATTATTTTATTCTTATTTCCCTGATGTGTGTGGCCCACTTAGTAGCCCCGGAATATCCAAACCGTCCAAGCAAAGTGGACGCCCATGGTTGTCCATTCCTTGGACGTTGACACTCTATTTACTCCATTTTGGGCACATGCAATGGGTTTCGTGAATGGGGTATGGCCTGGATGTTTGTGGGGCCCACTAAGGTGGATCTTAACACAAATTTTGTGGGGTATTTTCCCATTTAATCAGTGGTTATGTTCAGTTATTTTCAGACATACCGTGCTGTCCAGAAAAATTCTGGACTGTTTTTGGGTTGTTTTTGGCACAGATTATGGACTGATTTAGAAGATATTTTACCTTCAATATTTAATTATTTCTGGAGGTGTAGAACCCACCTAGAATTATGTTGAATTTCACCTTCATCCGTCCCTGTTTGATCACCCAAAAGAGTGGGCCAAGGAGGGTGGATAGTCCAGATTTTCTGGACTGTCTAGCAACCGTGCTTGCTGTACAAACATAATTATCAATCTTTTTCTGAAATGGTGGGCCACCTTTGTTGACCCACCTTGTTGTATACTTGTGTAGGGATGTTGGTCCTACATTTTCTTAAAATTTGGCAGACCTGGGCCCACTCTAATGGGGTGCACAAATCAGGGGCAGCAGCATTGTTTCAGAAATACCTTGCTGTCCATAAATTGTAGGAGTTAAATAAAATACTTTTAATATCTCAAAAATTCTAAAATTTTTCAGAGAGGTGTCCCACCCATGGTAGGGCCTACCTGCAAAATTTTAGGGCCAATGGACCCCATTTGGGCATCCAAAAGGGTGGGCCAATATAGTGGGCCGCCAGAAATTTCTGTTGTGCAGTCCAGCAGCATAGTTTCATAAAAATAAATTTAAAAAAAATATTTTCTCAGAATTTCGGCCATATTTCTGGGTCCCACCTTGTTGTAGTCTTGATGAGGGACCTTGGGTCCAAATTTCAGGAATTTTGGAGGCCCAGAACCCACCCATTTGGATAGTCTAAATTCTGTACGGTTATTTCCAGCAACATTCCACCCTGGATATATTGTAACTCCTGAATTTATTAAAATACTTTTGAGTATCCAAAAATTATGAAAATTTACATATAGGTGGTCCACTCATGGTGGGACCCACCTACTAAATTTCAAGGCCAATGGACCCTTGTACACACCGTGGAAAGGCTCGGACTGGCCCACCACGTTGGGACGTCCAGGCCAGTCCGATTTTCTGGACAGATTGTTTCATTCAAATTAATTAAATTATTTCTAGATGTCCAAAAATTTTGAAATTTTGTGGGGTTGTGGTCCACCTATGGAAGGACCATCCTGCAAATTTTCATGGTCATCAGGCCCCTGGACTGACCGTGGTATGGCCTGTAAATTGGGTCAGTTTTGGGCCAAATACCCAGGCCCATATGACTAACCACCATGGGATGCCCCTACCTTGGGCTACTAGGCCTACATCCTAACGGCATGACCCACTTGAAGTAAGTGTTGTATATCCCCCTTCTTATCTGGTGGGACCCACTGTGATATGTGTGGGTCACCATGGGTCAGTAACCCATTTAAATTAAATAAATTTCTGAACTCCAACAGGCCCAGGAAGTGGGTGGGCTGGAATTCCAGTAAGGGGCCCAGATTTGTGCATAGTTGATCTTTTGGAGCCGTGGCGGCCCACCAAATTAACGGGAGTGTTGTACACACTCTTTGCCCTCATTCCTTAGACATTTTGGGCTTAATTAGTGCCCCTTGAGGCCCACCTTTGTGGTGGTTTGTGGGCTAGCCTTAACCAAAAATTTTGATAGCTTTATAGGCCCAATGGGTTGGAAACCTATCCCTTGAGCCCAAGATTGTGCAAGGGCTGACCTTATTGATTCATGGGCCTAATGGGCCGTCTACAAGCTGATCATGTGCATTTATTAGCCTTGATGCCTTCATAAAATGCTTAATTGTGGGCTGACTTGCAAGGCCCACATAAATATATATTGTGAAGGGCCTTGTTAAATCTTTGGGCTGGTGTGGCAAGGCCCACACTGTCAATATAGGCCTTGCCCATGTGTATTCTTGGGCTTACGAGTTACCTTCAAGTCCACCATAATGTATGAATTGGATGGTTTTTGTTTGGGCCATTTCTTTTGGGCCCATTATGTGATATATTATATGCATGTTTGTGTTAGCAAGTAGGCCTTGTGGACTCAGTTCTTTTAGATAGACCTATTAATCTTGTGCATATACTCGCCTATCTATTGTGATGGGCTTAGGGGCAATAATACACAAGAGGTTGGGCCCTTGGCTGCCCACTAAACTGACCCTGTACTTGGGCCAAAAGTAAGGCCCAACTCACTTGTGTTAAATGTGAAACTTGCCCATGTAAATGAATTATCGGGCTGCCCATGAGGCCCACCACAATATATGGATTTATGACCCTTATGGTTGGGCCCAAACCTTGCTTAAGGGCCCACCATGCTACTTAAGTATTGGGCTTAGTGTATGGCCCACTAGGTCATGCATTGTATAGGCCTTGGGCCTTATTTCATGCTCGAGTAGTGGTGGACTACCTCTTGGAAATCAGTTGAGGTTGGATGTCCTCCTGGGTGGTCCTAAGGTAGGCCCATGGGTTCTTCTATGGATGGTTAAAGGCCCACCATAGACCTTAGGCCATTTGTTTAAGGTTCAATGTGAATGTATGTGGAGCCTACCTTAACGCGTGTGGTTTAGGCCGTCCAAGCCTTGGATCACCCGATCATGGAAGCGCTCTCTGCCTTAGGTTGCTGCTAGACTCACAATCCAGTAGCAGGCCCACTTGATCTTTTCTTGATGTATACACACCCTCCATCTGGTGGGGCCCCTGTGAATATTGTTGGCCTTCATGAGATCATTTCCACTTATTTGACTAATTTCTAGGCTTTAGCAGGCCCAAGAAGCTGAGTGGGTCGAACGTTTATCAAGGGGGCTTCAAATGTACATTGTTATGGTTGAAACTTTATTAGACATGGGACCCACCATATTGAAAACTTGTGTACGTGTTGCATGCTTGTGTTTTCTTATAATCTTTGGGCTTAATCAGTGCATTCTTTTGGGTCACCTTTAGTGATCATATGAGGACCCCATCTTAGATCAGATTTTTGGGGCATCCCATGAGCCCAGAGTGGGTTGGGACGTCCTAGCTTGGCCCAACCATACATTGGACTGACTTCCACCATTTTGATGGACTTGTGGGCTGAGATAAGGATAGTATTGGGCCCTTGGTTGCTCCACTTAAATTGCTAGTTATTGGGCTGATGTAGTTGGGCCCATTTCATCTAAACTTAAACTTGTATTTTTTTGGGCCGTATATTGTGTACCCGAGCTGCCCCCCAAGTCCAACTTAATGCATGGATTCTATGGCCATTGGGAATTGAGCCTTGGGCCTTAATTCCCTCTTGGGGCCCATGTTGTTAAAAGTGTATTATATCTTTTTATGGCCTATTATGAGGGATATATGTATGTGGTTACCTATGTTCTTATCTTGAATGTAGGGCTTGGGCCTTGTATCCATATAGTTCGTGGTTGAATGCCTCTTGGGGAATGGTGGTTAAATGTCCCCATTATGGACCCCTCTAGGCCCGATGTATCTAAATGTGATTAGATGCTCATCTTAAACTTGCTAGACTCACTTTTGTGTTACTTAGACATAGTGTTATATGCTTAGTCTCGTGGGCTACCCCAGGTAAATGGGCCCCCACTAGAGGTGGGATTTCTTATGGATATTGTCTAAATACATAGTCTTGCTCCCTTCTTGGATAGGAGGAGTGTACTACTTTATATATCGCCGCATAATGCATCTAGACCCATCTTCATGGCCCATGTGCATCATTGTATGCTTGGATGACACTGTGTATGTGGTTATGATTGTGTCATTCGGCATTGCATGTTGCCTTCCTGAGGGACGTAGTATTCCCGCTTGAGCATGTTGGATGCTTGGAATTGATGCATAGTTGATGGTGTGATTCATGCATCTGGCATTGCATAACATATGAACACTATCACCCTCGCTTCATCAGGGTTGTAGCCTCCACAGATACATCGTGGATAGCCATGTTTGGACACCATAAATGTTACTTGAGCATACCGGGTGCATAGGATGCCCATGGGTGAAATTTTCAAAACTTCCATGGTACCAAGGATCTGCTCCAACGCTATGACCGAGTGGAATATATGAGCGCACGAAGGCCTTATACCGTTAGGCCGCGACTCCCACGGTCGTGTAGTCGGTTGGATAGGGGTGTGGCCTTACTCGCCTGATGTAAGGGGGCATTGCTAGGCTGAGTCTGACCAGCTCGTGAATGGGTCCGCTATCTTCAGGCCTTGCTGGTGATTGGTTGTCCGCGGGCAGGTAGTGAGGTCTCTTACGCTCGTTTGACTATGCGGGGTCTGTAGAGCGGCAGTCATCCAGCAGTGTAATGGACCCCGGTGATTTTCTTATGATGGAAATATACTTGATATGTGGATTGGATATGAGCACTGACATTACTTCGCATTGCATTTGCATCGGCTGTGTAAGCCTCATAATGCATTACGGTACTCATTGCATTACAGTACTCATCGCATTACAGTACTCATTGCATTACAGTACTCAT
>JAJHSJ010000014.1:14855086-14964815 GCA_021015155.1 Magnolia officinalis | reverse complement strand
AACCTGCTAACAACTCCCACTGCTTGAGCAATGTTTGGCCTCATGCTCACCATAGCATACATGAGACTCTCAATAGCTGACGCGTATGGGACTTTAGTCATGTAGTCTTGTTCCTCCTGCGTCTTTGCACCTTGCTCCTTAGATAGCTTGAAGTGGTTGGCTAATGGAGTGCTAACCGGCTTAGCACCTCCCATATTGAATCGATCAAGTATCTTGTCTATGTACTCTGCCTGTGATAAAATTAATTTCTTATTTTTCCAGTCACGCTTTATCCTCATGCCTAGGATTTGTTTTCCAGCTCCTAAATCCTTTATGGCAAATTTTCTAAATAATTGTCTTTTAAGATCTGAGATGTCCTTCATGCTTGAACTGGCCACAAGCATATCATCAACGTACAGAAGAATGATGATGTAAGACGTATCAAACTTCTTCAAGTAACAACAGTGGTCTGCATGACATCTCCTAAAACCGTTTCCCGACATGAAACTGTCGAACTTCTTATACTACTGCCTCGTGGCCTGCTTCAAGCCATATAGACTCTTCTTCAGTCTGCATACCTTGTTCTCATTACCTGGTGTCACGTATCCTGTCGGCTGATGCATATATATCTCTTCTTCAAGGTCCCCATGAAGAAAGACTGTCTTAACATCTAGCTATTTTAGATGTAAGTCCTCTGAAGCCACTATACTCAAGACCATGCGAATCGTAGACATTTTCACTACCGGTGAAAATATTTCAGTGAAATTGATACCTGCCTTTTGTTGAAACCCTTTCACAACCAATCTGGCCTTGTACCGTTTCGAACCATCGTGCTCCTCATTCAGTCTGTAAACCCACTAGTTATGAAGAGCTTTCTTACCCTTGGGTAGAGTAGTAGCTCCCATGTACGATTAGACTCAAGAGAGTCCATCTCATCATCCATGGCCTGCTCCCACTTAACCCGTATATCTGACTGTAATGCCTCTTCAAAACACTCTGTCTCACCATTATCCGTCAGTAGTAGATAATGTAAGGAGGGTGAGTATCGGACCGTGGGTCTCCTCTCCCAAGTAGACCTCCTCACAACCGGTGTATGCAGCTCTGCCTCATCCTGTGGCGCTGTACCACCCATGTCCGGTAACTCTTTCCAACTCTATAAATTCCTTTTTCTCGGCCTTATTTTCCTGCACACTGTCCTTATGCATCACTTTTTCATTGAAGACTACGTCCTTACTTTTGATGATTTTCCTATTTTCTGCATCCCAGAACCTGTAGCCAAAATTATGCTGCCCATAGCCTATAAACGTGCACCTCTTGGACTTCACATCCAGCTTGTTCTGTGCTCTGCATCAATGTGAACATATGAAGTGCAACCGAACACTCTGAGATGTGCAAGGTTCACTTCCTTCCTAGTCCACGTTTCTTCTGGTAGCCCACCATCCAATGGTGTTGAGGGACTTCTATTGAAGAGATATGCAGCAGTATTCACAGCATCTGCCCAAAAGGTCTTGGGTAACCCTGCATGTAACCTCAT
This sequence comes from Magnolia officinalis, assembly GCA_021015155.1. Lineage (NCBI taxonomy): Eukaryota > Viridiplantae > Streptophyta > Magnoliopsida > Magnoliales > Magnoliaceae > Magnolia > Magnolia officinalis. The sequence goes on along the minus strand of JAJHSJ010000014.1, from coordinate 14,963,302 downwards.
GCTCCTGGTGTGCTCAAAGATGGTCCTGTTAATGCGCTCAGCCACACCATTCTGTTGTGGTGTCCCTGTAATCGTTTTCTGATGTTTGATTCCATTTGCTGCACAATACTCCTCAAACCTCTTATCACAATACTCTCCCCCATTGTCAGATCTGAGACACTTTACTGTTTTACCTATCTCATTTTCTACCATAACTTTCCACTTCTTAAATACATCAAATACATCAGATTTATGTTTTAAGAAGTAGACCCACAGTTTTCTACTAGCATCATCAATAAAGGTAACAAAATAACGTGAGCCACCAAGAGATAATACCTGTGCCGGTCCCCACACATCAGTGTGTACAAGCTCCAACAGATGTGTCTTTGGAGCGCGTCCCGTCTTCTTGAAGTTTACCCTCTTTTGCTTGTCATATACGCAGTCCTCGCAGAATTCCAAGTCAATAGACTTCAGCCCTGGTAGCTTCCCTTTTGACAATAGCACTCTCATCCCTTTCTCACTCATATGTCCCAGCCTCTGATGCCATAACTGCCCATTTACTCCAGTTGATGCGACTGCGAGTGAACTATACGATCCTGAAGTCACGTACAAAGTACCTTCCTCTTTACCTCAAGATATTACTAAGGCACCTTTTGTGATCTTCCAGGAGTCACTGGTGAATGTCGTCACATAACCGATATCGGCCAACTGTCCCACTAATATCATATTACGTTTCAAACTCGAGTACATGTCTAACATCCTTCAATTTCAAGACCGTTCCGTCTTTCTGATTTACATGAGCATCCCCCTTTCCAAAAATATTGCACGGCTCATCATCACCCAGGTAGACTCTCCCAAAGTTACTTGACACATAATCATACAGAACTTCCTTACACGAAGTAGCATGAAACGAAGCACCCGAATCTATAACCCAAGACTCATTCCTCACATCAAGAGACAAGATTAACGCCTCTGTGTCGCTCTCCTCAGACAGATTCACTGAATCCTTCCTGCCTTGAGAGCTTCCTTCTTATTTCTTGAGCGCCCTGCAATCACGTTTCATGTGCCCCTTCTTGCCGCAATGCTAACACCCGTCTTTGTCTTTCGGTCCATTAGACTTCTTCCTCGACTTAGAACGTCCGTGTTTATTGTTTCCTTTGTTCAGCAATCTTCCTCTTCCTTCAACGTTTAGAGCATTCCCTGAATCCCCTGAAACTCCCGATGCCTTTCTTCTAGATTCTTCGCTGAGAATTAGACCGGCCACATCATCAAATTTCAGCTTTGTCGATCTTGAAGAATTGCACACAGCAATCACCAAACCATCCCAACTGTCTGACAAACTGGATAAGATCAATAATGCCCTGACCTCATCCTCAAAAGCAATGCCAACGGATTCCAACTGGCTCGTGACTGTATTGAACTCGTTTAGATGTTCAATCACGCTCCCACCATCTGACATCTTCATGTTGAATAGTTATTTCATAAGATGAACCTTGTTGGATGCTGAGGGCTTTTCATAGATGGTGGCTAGGGCTTCCATTAATTCTTTTGTCGTTTTTACCTTAGATATATTGAAGGCGACGCTCTTAGACAAAGAGAGTCGGGTCGTTCCTAAAGCCTTCTTATCCAGTAAAAACCATTCATCATCTGTCATCTTTTCTGGTTTCTTCTCTTTTCCTCCTAGAGGAATATAGAGGTCCTTCTGATACAAATAATTCTCCATCTGCATCTTCCAGAAGACAAAGTTTGAACCATCAAACTTCTCATTCTAGTTTTCCCATCTTCCGCCATCGCTCCCAATAGAACTAAACCAATAGCTCTGATACCAGTTGTTGCGCAGCACGCCAACAATGCAGTGAGCCTAGATCCAATCTCAGGCCTCACCCACAAACGATAAATAGCAAGAAATATAAACTAGAAGTATATCAAAGCAATCCAAAACAAACCACAAGATAAGATATACGTGGAAAAACCCCAAACTAGGGTAAAAAAACCACGGATGCAAACTTCCACTATGAAGAACAAAGATTACAAGGCAATATACTAACCTCTCCCTTGGAAGAACATAGAAAGCCCTTTGCCCACACCTTAGAATAACTTTCCCATCATTCTCCTTAACCCTAGAATAACCCTAGGGACCCCAATTTATAGTTTTGGCAACTTCCTTTTCGCATCTCAGTTGCGAAAGGACTTGCGACATGAAATCCGTGAAACTCCTTTCGCATCCCAGTTGCGAAAGGACTTGCGACACGAAATCCGCGCAACCTCGACTGGTCGTGGGTGACCCCAGATGTGGCTCCACTTCTCAACAGGAACCATTTTTAAAAAAAAATAAAAAATTACATCCACAAGTATAAATAACTCTCCATAGGTAACTTCATAAAAATTCAAAAAGAAAAAAATATAATTAAACTCAAAGTTATATCCGTCAATATTAATGTTAAAAAGATAGATTTGCATTGGATTATTTGAACTTGGCAAGTTTTTAGGCCACTGTTTTGGCAATCAAACAACAAATCAATGGATCAAATTGCAATTATATATGCCAACATAATGTTAAGAAAATTGTAGTTTCAATTTGGTCATTTCACTTTATTACCCATATACATTTGTTTAGGATTGCTACCTTAAAATTTCACAAACGCTTAAAGCCCCAAACCCCCAAATCCATGCAAATCCATAGTTCCAAGCAAATCCATCGAAAATTCCAATAAAATTCACAAATTCTTAGCAATAGTTGAACTCATATCATTGCAAAATGCTGAATTTTAGGGAAAAGAAACTCGAAAAATGCAATATCTTGCAAAATCAAACTCAAACCAATCCAAGACAGTGGAAACTAAACAATTCAAATCCAAGAGGGCGGAAACAACAATCAAGTTGATCTCCTATTGCTGCAAAATGAAAAAGTATAGTAGGCCAACACAAAATAGCAAGAAATCAACAGCTCCAAGCAAACCCAATGAAAATTGTAACAAAATTTACAAACTATTACACAAATTGGACTAACCATATGCATGATTTCAACTAATCGACTAACAAAATATATAAAATTTCACCAAAAAATAAATTCAAAATCAATGCAACATAGCAGAATATCAATAAATGAAGCTCAAACTACAAACAAAAAAAACTCCCAAATCCTAAAAAATACAACTCCAATAGCTACCAAAATTCACAACTAGAGCATGGAACTCAAAACCCCATCAAAATTTCACAAACCCCTAAATTCCATAAACAAAACATCAAACTCAAAACCTCATCATGAATCATTCATTTAGGATTGCCACCCAAAAATTTCACAAACCCTTAAAGTGACCCAGATGACATGAACTTCTTTAAGTCCATGGACTCATTTGTTTAGGATCTTAGTTCGAAGTTTGTGAAATAAGTATCCTATCTCTCGACGGTTAAAGTTGCTTAAGGAGGGCGGGTACCAACCGCAAGCTTAAACCATTGCGGGACCGCACAATTGACTATTGCAGTCAGGTATTCATCTATCATGAAGGAATGACACCATAGCTGAGATGGATGAAAACTCATAGAGATTAAGGAGTACCCATGAGTGCCAGAATCGACTCCTCATTCATTAGATAGAGAAGATTGCCAAGATTTCGTGATCCGCTGTCGAACCTATTCCAATTCCAACAGCCCGGACTCAAATTGTGGGGATCACCAAAATACTTCGTATCAACAGATACTAGGTGGGTTCCTAAGACTTGTTCTCCAACAAGCCTGAAGTTTTTGTTTTTAAGAGTCCTTATCGTCGGTTAAAAAGGGAAGAGACCTCCCTGGCTAAGACTGCCTTTACTCGGCCAGGCGGATACACGTTATGAAGGCGGCCCATGCCTTTGTCGGGGTTTTTCTGGGGGAGGTTCTAACTAAAGGCAAGACTCCCTCCCCTGTTGAAACTGTTCCTTGAATAGAGAATGTAGCCCTTAAAAGTCGGCTGGGGAGTGAAGGAATGCATAAACCTATTGCCGGATCCCACTACACTAGGATGTCCCTTCGTATATCTACTCGCGTAAATTACACTAGTCAGAGGTATCCCATGGAAAATTTTGTTTATAACAAAAATCTTGTCCTTATTTTTCAAGAGTTAACAATGAAATAGAACAATAAAAAGTTTGGTTAAAGTTACGGACTTCCAAGATGTCTCAATAATGGGACCCCTAAAAGAATCTTGGGGCCACACACAACCCTTAAAGCTACCGTATAACAGTCAGGTTGACCCTCATACCACATACAACCTCTCTCACCGGCAAGATCGGTGATGTAGTAGAAGACTAAGAGTCTCAAGACTCACTTCCAAAGTGGGTAAGTATATTCTATCTTTTATTAAATACTTACCAACTCGAAGGCCAGCCCGAGTGTCCACTTTGGACATTCATAGGAGCATGAGCTGGGCGAGAGTTAGATTAATTAGATCAATATGGAATAATGAGAATGAAATCAATAATGAGCATCCCGGATATACCGAGCCCGATTGGACTCTTTGCAGTCCTCTTAACATGTGGATACTCTCATATTCATGTTTGAGTGTTGTCGCCGCCATTCAATCCCCATAAAATGTTTGACCTAATGGAATATTAGTATTACTTTGTTGATGTCAGAATAAAAGAGGAATGATAGTCATCAGAGGAAGAACAAAAAACAAAAAACAAAGAAACAACAAGAAAGAAGGTCGTGGCAGATTCTAGTCGGACAGTTTCCAGTAAGGAAAGCCTAGCCATTCTGGCTCTATAAATGTCCAAATGTTGTAAATCGCAAATAAATTGTCCACTTGACTACTTTCTTAAACTAATAGACTAGTGGAAACTGGCATGACCCCAAGCGCAAAAAAGCCCCAAAAGCATACGGATGCACACCTAGTGGACAAAAGCATGGCAAGCAACTAGTAGTCGAGCAGCAGTACGCTCCGACCAAGCAAGTCATAATTGAAAAACGATGTTTCCTTGCCTTCATTAAGATTTAAAGCGTCGTCATAAAAAAGGCAATCAATTAGAATCGATGGAAAATCTAAAAAAATATATAAATAAATTTATCAAGATCTAGATGGATCCCTGGCCAACCTAAGGTTTAGAGAATGCAATTTATTTTGTCAGTAGAAGGACAAAGTGGAGTCCCGCAGTCACGGAATAGGAGTTCTGAGCTGTTGTGTTCGCACGACACAAGTTCAGACATTACTTGATCGGGTCGAGGGTCTTTAATCACACCGATAAATCCCCCTTCGCCAGTAGTAGGGGGACTTTCAACAACCATGATGACGTGCCACTCATGCTTCTTTCAAGAGAAGCACCTCGCGTCACTCCTTTGATTAGCGGGGGTACACCAAGTCACACCATTCTGTTCTAACAAGGATCACTTAATACATAACTATGAATGGTTATTACCAGTTATTCATACTAGGCGAGGCGGGAGACAAGAACTCGGGTTCAGTGCGAGAGAACAAACGTTCTAGCTAGACGGCAGATGAAATTCCCTTCCGATCCTCCGTCAGTTCTTTTTTGAGTTCCTCCAAGGATCAAAGCCTTGCCTCGACAAAGTATAGGAGTTTTGGGTGGATCAGATGGCATTCCTGTATCTGACCCATTTCTCTCTGCCGATTCCCCATCAGATTCGGATTTAGGGAGTCCCATTTGTTTATGCGAACGACTACCTATCATATCTAAAACCCTGTCCATCCCGGTGAAAGCAGGTCTTATGCCAAATCCCTAACATGGTTTCGGATACGAGAATGAATCCTGCCTTTCCGGTTGGAAATGAGCCGCTCACCTTTCCTTCCTTCACTTTCTAGCAGCCTTCCTTGCCTTTGGCCTTCTTTTTACACGAATTCAGTCTTCTCTACAGTAGCACCATGAATAGTGCATAGCGGAGCAGCGCCCAGGAGGCAAGCAACTCCTATCATATTCAATGGGTTCAACGTCCAATTATTCAAACGAGAAGAGGATGAATTGAAATATAGCTGCAACACCAAAACAGGGGAGCTGAAAACCCTTACTTTGAAGTTCCTCCTAGATACATGGGATAGAGTTGAACATAGTCACATAAGAAATTGAAAGATTTTGTTGAAATTGTTCGTTTGGAAATTTCCCGAAAAGCTAATCGCCTATCTGGAGTGGAGTGTGTTCTAGAGGCAGGATTCGGGGTAGTGACAGGGTAACCTCGTCACTATATCTGAATTCTGACCTCGGGTATCCAACTTCAAGGGAAGTTCTATCAGGGGCTTCTCGAGATGTGCGATATCGCTTGGTCTGATAACTCGACGCACCACCCCTCGTGGACTGTATAGTCCTACAACTAGGAGAGTCGAGGAGAGCCTTTACTCATCGATTCTAACGTTTCCTGAAATATATTGCATTGAATCTTTCAATCTCGACGATTGAACATCATATGGGCTATTATTATTTCGATCAAGCCACTGTTGTGGTAGTTCTCTCAATTGGTTAGCTAGTGTCATTGGCCTTTGGCTCGACTTCTGCCGTCACTAGAGTAGCCCCCTTATTGACATAACTTCTGGCTCTTCGGGCCGGCTACATGGAATTGGATTGCTAAGTCAGAGTTGTTAATTGGTTCCAGTAAGCTCATCTCACAGGCAGAGGTGAGCTTGATAACTATACATTGACCATGACTATAAAAGGACCAACGATGATCGTCGGAGAAGGAGGAGTAGGAGCTAATTCGGAGGATATCTATCTCACCTTGCTCGCTTCGCTTTTTGTTCGACGAATCTGTAGCGTAAGTCTCCTGGTTTTAAGGGAGTTATTAGCTTTCACTACGTTTGAAGGGAGTGTGTTTCTTGAGCTCTCTCGGTTAACTCGCTGAAAGTTAGTTAGTTAGTCTCTCTCTCGATCGTAGACTACTCTCATAACATTCATTGTATGTCTAGAGTGGTTGGTCACCTAAACCCTCAGAAGTGTGCCTTTTGAGTCTCATATCAGGCGACGCTTCTGGGATTCATCGTCAGCAAGCGAGGAATCGAGGCAGATCCCACAAATATCATAAAAAAATCATTAAAAAAGAGGGGTCCCTCAATTACGGAATGGAAATTTCGAATTAAATTCATTATAGGATCTAATGTGTCCTTTTTAGAGGATGCCGCCACTCGGATTTGAACCGACTATCTTACTCCAACTTCTTATCATTTTTGCTTCTCAACATCTCTCTTTTTACTAGCTAAGTTGCCTTCTAGTTGGCACCATGCGCAGACCGTACGGTCTTCGCGGGTGGGGAGTTCGTTTATAAACTCCCCTCTTCACTCCTCCATTGTAGCCCACTGCCCTAAACCCCCAAAATTTTAAAACCTTAAACTTCCAAATTTCATAAACCTTAACCACCAGATTTTCTTAACTTAAATCTCCAATTTACATGTATTCTCAATTCCTTCCAAGCCCTAGCTTGAATTTTCCTAAATCAACCCAAACCAAATGCAAATTTGTTGCACGTATAACAAAACCTATATCAAAACTTTCAATGTTCCAATGTGAAAACCCAAATCCTCTCTGCAATACCAATATCTAAAAATCCCCAAAAATTCCAAGCCAAAAGCAAAATCATTAAAAAAAGAAACAAAACCCGTACAAGATTTTCCTATAAGGGAACGAAATACTCTCCTCAAATCATAGAAATTTTGAGTATTACTCCTTATATAGTTGATGGAAGGAATGGAGACTTGAAAATTACTTTTCAAGATCTGATCTGATGCTCGGGGGGGGGGGGGGGGGGGGGGTGTTGTGATCAATGGTGTGGGTGAGGTAGATCAAGAGAGTCGGATACTGGGGGGGGGGGGGGGGGGGTGTTGTGATCAATTGTGTGGGTTGAGTAGATCAAGAGAGTCGGATACTGGAGAGAGACAGAGGATTTGGGAGGGTTTTGGTAGAGAGAGATGAAGAGATTTGGGAGAATTATTGTAATGGGTCATCTACAGCCATGTCACTCTCCAAAAATTTGGCATTGAAGTATGGTAACTCTAGTCCAGAGTTGTGGGTGTGAGATATATAAAGTATAATTTCTTATTTAATCCACATCACATTCACATTCTTGTATTGTCTACGACAAAAATCGACTTTTATTAAATTATCCTCAATAATAATCAATGTTTAAATCATCATTCACCACTAACTAATCCACTAATTTTATTATTATATATTTATTATTACTATTATTTGAGTTCAGTGGTCATCTATGGAGACCTTATACATCAATTCCTAAATAATGAATAATAAATAAATTATGAATTAAGTCTCCAATATTCTCATTCCTCCTGAAAATTCTTCTCTAACCCATCACCTAAAATTAAATATTCTCAAATGAGTGAGCTATAAAGCTCGGTAAGATAGCATCGCATAGGTTAACACATGTAATTAAAGTTTTAAAATCGTACAAAGATATTTCATAAAATCATGAAGAAATCAAGATTTCAATGAAAAGAATGTTATAAACCATTCATTTAGAAATATGTATACCATGTAGTGAGCATACCATTATTATATCAATCATAATTTAATTAATTATTAGAATTCTCATAATTCCTTTAATATGGTTGGCCAACCTTCCTTAATACAACACATAGTCTGATAACTGGAACCTTTTATATGATGCTCATCCATCCAAAGGGCACTCGCCTAACAATTAGAACTCTTTGCATGATGCTCAATCATCTAAATGACACTCTTGGTCCAACAATGGGAACCTTTTGCACTTATACATACCTATCCCAATGTATCCAGTATGGAAATGGGAACCTTTTGTGTATATATATATATATATATATATATATATATATATATATTCATCCATCCAAAAGACTCACAGCTGAGGGACCACTTCGTATGGTCAAACAATACGTATGTCTCCTACTAAGTCTGGCAGCGTGAGAAACTTTTGTAAATTAACCATGTTTGCCCACCCAAATTGACTACGATAGAGATCTAATATCTCAATTATATTTCCAATAACCAATTACATTACATGAATCACATGCCTTTTCAAAAGAAATCAAGTCCTTAACTTCTCAACATTTCCATGGCATCAAAACCTAAACACAATCTCATGTAATTATAAGATTCTTCAATAGGCAACATAAAAGCTTAAAAAAATCATAAAATACAATCTTCAAAAAATAGGTTTGGGTTTATGGTTTTATAAATTGCAGAGTGCTAGGGAATGCTTCCGACACTGATTTGGTTTGGATTTTTTTTTTTTTTTTTTTTGGTTAGCTTATTAGTACAAGCTACTGTTAGCCTACGGAGCTATGGGTCAGGATGTGTTTGGTTTGGATCTTTACTTCTAATAATTGGGTTGATTCTTAGTAAGATTTCGATGTAGTGATCAAATGGCTCACCTGATGATTGGATAAGATTGGAAATCAAAGGCTTTACAAATATTGACTGTGGGTTTTTTTAAGCGTGGAAAGTGTGGACCACACCCATGAAACAGAGGGGATAATATCTCCAATGTTGAAACCTTACTTGGCCCACAGGGATGTTTATTTGTCATCCAACCTATTCATAAGGTCAAAAAGAAATGGATGAAGGGAAAAAGCAGATATTAGCTTGGTCTAAAACTTCTGTGGCCCTCTAGAAGTTTTTAACGGTAGGCTTTTAATTCTCACTGTTACCTGTGGTGTGGTCTACTTGATCTTTGGATATTCTTAAATTTCAGCATCAACCACTAAAATGTTCTGATAAAACGGATGGACGGCATGGATAAGACACATACATCATGCTATGGCGGGAGAGTTGACTCGAGCGTACTGAGTTGCTCAATACGCAATCGGTGTCCTTGTTGTTTCTTCATCGGTAGAGTGCTATTGTTGTTTTCCTGTAGTCGTTCATTTTGTTTTTCTCTTGTACTAAAATTTCATTATCTTTTCCAAAGAAAAAAAAAAAGAAAAAAAAAAGCTGGGAATCATGAGTACGATTTTCAAGGGGAGATTGAAGCAGAAGAAAAAAGAGAAGTTGGGAATCATGAGTACACTTTTGAGGGAGAGACTGGAAGTCTGCTTCGAGATCCAGAACAAACGCCGGAGGGGTTTCAACAAGTATGTAAAGGAGTTCCATAAAAGAAAAGAGACGGTACACCGGCAGAAGGTTCACAGAATTCAGCGTGAGAAGATCAAACTGTTAAAGAACAACGACGTGGAGGGGTACCTACTCATGGTTCAGGTACTCGTTTAAATTCCCCTCCTTTAAAAAAAAAAATAAAAAAAAATAAAAAATAAAAAAATATTAAAACATGGTTTATGTTGGTGTGATGCTTTAGGGCCTGTTTGGAATGCGCGATTAGGTGGTATTGAATTGCATTTGGTGGGATATAAATTCCATCCAATGTTTGGTATGTATGGGAAAGATTGGATTAATCCAGGTATCTGTGGGCCCCACGTTGATGCATGTGTTTTATCCATGCCATCTGTTAAGGGCTTGTTTGGTTTGATGTAATTACATGAATTTTCATGTAATTTCTCTCAAATCAGAATTAAATGTAGAGCTGAAACAAGCCGAACCGAGTCGAGCTTGGCCAAGATCGGCCAGCAGGCTAGCCAGCTCGAACTCGGCTTGGCTTGGTCCTTGAGCCTGACTGGCTAGCTCGGCTCGGCTTGGTCAGCAGCTCGGGCCAGCTAAGCTCGATCTTTCGAACCGAGTACAAGTTCGAGCCTGTGAGTTGAGTTCGAGTTTAGATTTTAGGATTTTTAATGTATATAATATATAATATATAATTTATTTAAATATAAATATTTACAAAATATTTATATTAAGTGAACCCAATTCGAGTCAAATCGATTCAAACCGTGTCAAGTTCGAGTCAAGTTCTGAGTCAAGTCGAGTTGAGCTTGGTCTAGCTCGGACTCGGCTTGAAGTTTTTTCGAGCTCAAAAAATCAGCTCGACTCAGCTTGAACCCACTTTTGAGCTGAGTCGAATCGAGCTTTCCCGAGTTGAGTCGAGCGAGTTAACCGAGCTAACTCAGTTCGTGTACAATTCTAATTGAATGCATACATCAAACAACACCACATGCGTTTCAAAGTGAAGAGTAGTTGCCCAAGGAGAGATTTCATGACAATTTGAAGCCAAAGCTTGGTGGGCCTCACCATGATATATGTGTTATATCCACTCCATCCGTTCATTAGTAAAGATCATTTTAGGGCTTGGGCCCAAAAATGAGGCATATTCAAAGATCAAGTGGACCACACTACATAAAATACTGGAGATTGAACGCTAACCATTTAAATGTTCTTCCCATAGTGTGATCCACTTGAGCTTTGGATCTGTCTCATTTTTGGGGGCATACCCTAGAATGATTTGGCCAAATGAATGGATGGCATGGATAAAACATATACATCATGGTGGGCCCCATAGAGTCCATCTCGTTTTCCGTACCTAAAAGTTGATGCTGTCAATGTCATACAACATCCCTTCCATCACAAATTCCTTTAGCATGTAATTAATGCTTTAAAAGTGTAAAATACACTGCAATTTCCCTGAAATACATCCAACCAAACAAACCCTGAGATAAATGACCAACTGCTATGATTTGGTCATTAAACAGGCTGTAGTGTAATTGATACATTCAAGCTCCTTATTGTAGCCATTCAAATGTTGTAAATCATCCATTATTGTAACTGGTTTTTTCATCTCTAAACACAAGCTCTCGTCTCACTCAGAAATGTGAGATAGAGAATTCATTCACACAAAGTTCTGTGTTTATATGGTATTAGAGTCATCACGCTCAAAAAAAGAAAGAAAAAGAAAAATGTCAATGTCTTCATCCTCTTCTCCTTCTATTATTTCTCCTAACATTCATCACTATTTACCTTTCAAACTAACGCTGGCAAATTACTTGGTTTGGCGATCACAGTTCCTACCAATCCCGAAGGGCTATAACCTTATGGGTTTTGTGGGTGGATCAAGTCAATGTCTGCCCCTGCCTATACTCGGAAAAGACAACTCTCCTGAAATCAACCCAGAATATCTCGACTGGCATTGCCAAGATCAAATGATATTAAACTGGATCATCTCTTCTTTAACAGGAGTCCTTGCCCAAATTGTAGGACTAACCACATCTCGAGAAGTGTGGGAACATCTTGCTGCCACCTTTGCTGGCCATTCCAAAGCTCGGATTATGTAACTCAGATTAAAACTTCATCAAATGAAGAAAGGATTAGACGCTATGTCATAGTATCTTCTCAAAGCAAAAACACTAGCAGATCAGTTAGCCATGGTGTCTAAGCCAGTTGAAGATGACTTTATTTAGATGCCGACTGGGCCGGCTGCCCGGATGACAAAAAATCACAAGGCAGGTATCTTGTTTATTTGGGCACCAATCTCATCTCCTGGCAATCTCGTAAACAACCAACAATTGCTTGCTCTAGCACCCAAAGTGAATATCACTCTCTTTCCAGTGCAACGGCTGAGCTTACATGGTTTCAGTCACTATTTTGTGAGGTTCGCATGTGTCTATCTCTCTCAGCCACCTACCTTATGGTGTGAAATGTTGGTGCCACATATCTCTCAGCGAATCTGGTCTTCCATGCACGTGCCAAACATGTTGAAGTTGATTTTCACTTTGTCTGGGACAAAGTTGGCATAGGTGACCTACAAGTTCGTTTCATTTCAACCAAGGACCAACTTGCTCACATCCTAACCAAGGGCCTCTCTACTAAGCAATTCATTTTCCTACGTGACAAACTCACTGTCACACCAGCAATGCCAAGTTTGGGGAGGCGTGTTAAGGAAACTGACCAACTGTTATGATATGGTCATTAAAGAGGCTGTAGTGTAATTGATCCATTCAAGCCCCTAAATTTTAGCCATTCAAAATGTTGTAACTCATCCATTCAAGCCTTAAATTGTAGCCATTCTAAATGTTGTAACTCATTCATTCAAGCCCTAATTTGTAGCCATTCAAATGTTGTAAATGATTTTTTCATCTTTAAATACAAACTCTCCTCACTCAAAAGTATGAGATAGAGAATTCATTCACACAAAGTTTTGTGTTTATATAGTCCATCCATATGCGCCCTTTACACGTGACACTCGAGTTGCATATGAATATAGGTGACTGGCATCAGTTGTGAAATATGGTCCATTGATTACAATTCCAGTGTCCACCAAACGCTAGTTTCATGTAATACAATTTTTTTCAAAGGAAGAATTCGATCCCAAATCTGGGTTTGGATGGTCAAAACACCATGGCATTTCCAGACATATAATCATTGTGTAACGATGGTGTCAATTCCATCTAATGCAGTTCAATACCACCTAATCCCACGTTTCAGATTGGCCCTTACCTTCTTTCATATTGACACTTCGATAACCATGTAGGATGCAAAATCAGATCGTGTTAAGCAGCTCCTCAAGGAGACTGAAAAATATCTTCAGCAGCTGGGCACCAAAGTGCTGGAAACAAAGGCTATGGCGAGGCATTTTGAGATGGAAACGAATGAAAATCGAGCAGTTGAGAAAAATGAAATGATCATCAATAATGAAAATGAAAGCGATCAGGCATGGGTAAGCATCAGCTTTGTGCATGACTTGGAGTTACCTTTCGTTCTCTATCTGATTTTATGAGTTTTCTTTTGCAGCATTACCTTTCAAACAATGAGAACTACTATCAAATAGCTCATAGGTATTGATGTTATATCTCAGAAAATGTTGTGGCATTTTGGGTAGTGGAATGCTTTGATTGCATGTGTTGACTACTGGTGGCTATTAATTGGCAGCTTTTATAAAGTAGAATGCTTCAGAAATGGAATATTGGTTTGGGCCATTACTTCCTCTCTGTTTTCCTGGGAAATTCCTCACATCGTGCTTTGTTTTTCACCTATTAGATTCATGAACACTCATGCATAAATACATCCCTTCACGTACATATGTATGTATATGCTTTCAATTCATCTTTACTATTGGGAATTCATATTACAAACATTGTTTTCTGCAGTGTGAAAGAGAGCGTAGATGAGCAGCCATCCTATCTTCAGGGTGGCAAATTGAGAGAGTGAGTCTGATATTTATAATTATCATTTTTTCGCAACTGTTTTTTTTTTTTTTTTTTTTCTTTTTGTAAGGAAGAATGTAGCCTTTATTTCTTACCTGGAAGAACAAGGTTCATGTAGCTGATCTTATTAATTGGGATAATGGTTAGATGATGATGATGATGTTGATGATGCCAGTGTTTTAAATAGCGGTAGCATGATGCGTAGCGCTCAGCCCTCTATAGCGAGTAGCGTAAATACGTAGCGTGTAGCGTAAGCTACACAATACTTCTATTTTTAAATTTAAAAATAGGACAAATATAATAAATAGTGAAAAAAAGGAGAAAAAATATAAAAATGCCTAAAAGATGATTCATTTTATCAATTATAAGCATGTTAAATTTTTTTATTAGTTATCATTTATCAAAAGCCAATCCACATATATAAGCTAAATCAAATAATTATCACATCAACAACTTTCTAAGAGAACCACTTTAATTAATAATGTTTAATTGAAACCACAAGTCACAATTATGAAAAGAAATAAAAATCCCATAGGTTAAAAGTATCAAGTACAATACAAGTGTCACATTCCTCAACATTAGAAACAAAGAAAACGTGAAAAAATAATAAAAAACTAAAATAGTAAAAAAAATACATTGTAGCTTACGCTACGGACGCTACGCGCTACGTAGCTGTAGCGTACGCTACGACCCCTGTAGCGTGCGCTACAGGGGATTTACGCTATTTGGGACGCTACGTAGTGCTACGGCTACGCTACGCTACGTAGCGTATGCTACCGCTACACTACGGGCGCTATATGAAACACTGGATGATGCAATGCAGATGCACTCTTTTCTCTAAATCAAGTTTTGAATTTATATGATATCTGTTTTTACTTTACAGGCATGAAATGAATGGTCTGCGATGGTTGGTTTCATTATACAACAATCACTTGAATGGCATTCTTGCTGATGAAATGGGTCTTGGTAAAACTGTCCAGGTATGGCTGAGTGAGATGTGAAATTGCATTAATTCAATAAGAGGCTGTGTGTGCACATGCATGTCAGGCACATAGTTTGTACATGTGTGTATGCTTTGGCGATCTGGATCATTGATCTGATGGCCCCCTATCATGGATTGTCCATTATCCACACTGAAAGATTCAAGCTAACTGATTTATGGTCTTTATTCTATTGAATGACTCATGGCATATATTTTCTTAATCACCAATTTTCTGGTCAGTAATTGAAAAATTAGGACTCTGTGTGCAATATGAAAATTACCTATTAGTCATTAAAGTTCCTTATTAGTCACCGATAGATGATTCTTTATAGACGCACACATTTGTGTGTGTGTGTGTCTACAGTCCACACACATAGACACTGATATAGACTGTACCACCACAACTTGTGGTTGCATGGGCTGCTGTGGGGCCCACATCATCTGTGCATCAGATCCACCCCATCGGTCTTGTTCTTCCCCTCGTGCTCACCGGAGAAACCAAACACCGGGCTGATTCAAAACTAGGCGGACCATGATGTAGGGAACAACATAAAATCATGCCTAAGAACTCTAAATTCACATGGTGTGGTCCACCCGGGTTTTGGATTGGCATGAACTTTGGTGTCCCTTCATCCTAGCAGGATGCATTCGATGAGTGGATGAGATAGCGTATACCCAAAACAGTGTGCCCCACAAACGGAGGGGACAATATTTTTGGTTGGGCATCCCCTCCCAACTGTTCCTTGTGGGGTGGTCCACTTGAGTTTCCGTTTGGGCTGATTTTTGGCCCCATGACCTAAGATTGAAGGGTGCATCTAATTTACGGGGCGGATATGATGCACAATTGGCGTGGGCCCCACAATACCACAACAAGTGGTGGTACCTGTACCACATGAGCACGCACACAAACATGCATGAACCCACGCTTGCATGCACATATAGTGATGATGAATAGTGGACACGCATGCAAACACACATTATGATGATGAATAATGGACACTCACACATGCAGTACACTTACATATCGTGATGATGAATGGTGGTGAAAGCACACATATATGCATGCACACATATACATACATACATACTGTGGTGAGTAATGGTGCTGAAACAAAGCATCTGATAAGCAGTCTTTTTGCAGGTTATTTCTCTAATTTGTTACCTGATGGAATCAAAAAATGATAGAGGACCGTTTCTGGTAGCTGTGCCATTGTCTGTGCTACCAGGATGGGAGTCTGAAATTGCCCTCTGGGCCCCTGGCATAAACAAAATCACATATGCTGGCTCTCCTGAAGAGAGGTGTAGGTTATTCAGGTAACAGCAAGTCAATGTGAAATTCCTTGCTTTATCATTTTGTTAGTTATGTGAGGAACAAATTAGTTGTCATTCCTTTTTGCAGGGAAAGGATCTGTCATCAGAACTTCAATCTCCTTTTGACAACATATGAGTACTTAATGAACAGACATGATAGACTAAGACTCAGAAAAATCCATTGGCACTATATAATAATTGATGAAGGCCATCGCATAAAGAATCCATCTTGCAAGTTGAATGCGGAACTGAAGCATTATCAGAGTTCTCATCGCTTGCTGTTGACTGGAACACCTCTACAGGTCAACCAAAATTCTCCCTCTGCTAGTGCAAATTGAGTTCCATTCCTATAAGTGCGATATGTTTCCTTTCTTTTATTCATTTATTTATTGTGGGTTACTTCCTCATTTTCCTTTGCCTATTAGTGTATCCATGTTTTTTTTTTTTTTTTTTTTTTGGGGGGGGTTGATCTTCTGAACTTAGAGATCTCTGGGACATCCTCATCCATGTTTGTTTCCATCAGATTAACTGTCTCGATCACCAAACCATGTCCTTTCACCTGTACGGACAGGGAGCATTTGGGCACTATTTCTGTTTTGATTCACTAGCACTTTATAATTCCTCTCCCATGTTTTGATTCCTTCCTTCACAGCTTATGTCATTAGCATTTTCTTTCCGCCTTGGAACTGGATTACATTGATTTTGTTTCTTTCTTTGCAATATCTACATATACATTTTGATTTATTAAGATTTTTCTCAAAGTGTCTGCTTGAATAATTTAAATTATCTTTTTCTAGATGATGGATATAACTGTCTCTTTTTTTACACAGAACAATCTTGAGGAGCTATGGGTGTTACTGAACTTCTTATTACCAAACATTTTCAATTCATCAGAGGATTTCTCACAATGGTTCAACAAACCTTTTGAGAGAAGCGGCAATAGTTCACCTGATGCAGTAAGTGTTGGGCTTATATTTAGTATATAAAATGCAGCATTTTTGTTTCTTTCTAGCCTGATGTGAGAACATTTTCTAGGATCTTTGTACAATTGATACTCATGATCTAACAGGCTTTGCTATCCGAGGAGGAGAATCTTTTGATTATAAATCGTCTTCATGAAGTCCTTCGACCCTTTGTTCTTCGGAGGCTGAAACACAAGGTCTGTGAACTAAGTTCTTCTTGCTTTTGGTAAGCTATGTTTTGTAAGTATTTGTTTACATATTCAAAATCTTTGTCCTTGTTAAGCTTTTCACTGAAGTGATATTTTAATAGATAAAGCCTTTGTATTCCTGGATTGTTTACTATTCTGAGTAAATAACATTTTCTAGAGTGATTGGTATGATATATATTTTATCTTGAATTTCTTTGATACTCTCGAATTCCAGAGCTCCAGAAATGATTCTAGTTTGTTGGAAGCAGTGACATCTTGAACAAAATGCTAGAATGTTCTTTTAACAAAAGAAGAAAAAAAGAAGAAAGAAAGAATGGTTTACATATTTGTCATCAATTGCCTTTTTTGTTGGGATTGAGTAGTTTCTTTTTAGGGGAGCATTTGTAGAATCCATAGTTATTAGGGCTGTAAACAGGTTGGATATTGCATATAATCCATATCTCATATCCAACTTGGATTTCGGATATGGATACAGATTTGGATATTAACCAAGAAGTTGGATATATGTTGGATATGGATATAATCCAAAGTCGGATAGTTAGGTAATTGGATATCCGGGTAATATCTAATTAAAAAACTAAAATATAAGTTAAATATCTAATAAAATTAGCAAACGTATACAAAAATAGAAAAAAAACCCACTATCCTTGAATACCTATAAACTAGTAAAAAATAATGATTTCCATAACGCATACTATCATGCTACAATTCTTACATCATTTAAATAAAAACTGACTTTGACAAAAAAAGTCAATTACAATTCATCAAGAATCACCTTATCAACCTCATCATCCATGTAAATATCAATCAACACTATAGAATTTAATAAGATATTATTTAGTTAAAAATATTATTAGTTCCATTCTTTAAAAAAATGTATTATTAATTGCTTAAATTGTGGAAATGTTGTTGGGTAATTGGGTAAGCAGATATGGATATCCATATTTGACATGCTTAGAAGTCGGATAATTGGGTAAAACTTTTTGAATTGGGTAAAAATTCCATATCCGTATCCGATTTTCTCGAGTTTGATATGTTGGGTAAATGGATATAAATTGCTAGCCCCAGTAGCTCATCTTGCCAGCCCCAGTAGTTAGTCTGGTCCACTGCTTTTACATAGATATGTATGAGTTCATCCTGTATCCACTTACACAATCGGCTTTACAACAACTGCACATAGATATGTATGAGTTCTCTCAACTGTTCATCATGCATGGTGTCATAGTTGTCAAGTGGCACATGCTGACTACCCACCTAGCCATGAGCCCTTCTTGGCCTGGCAGCCTAGTGATCGAAGGTAGGTTTACACAGGTAGATACGTAAATATGCTATATATAGTTACATATATGAATATGCTTTTTTTAATGAATGGAAATTAATTTTATTAAAGGAAGGAAAAAGGAAATCAAAACAAATAAGGCTAGCAAGTCCTGCAACACAAAAACTAAGCAGATTACAATCGGTGCCTAAGATCCGAGATCATTAGAGCAGCCGAGTGGGCTCCATCTTTTGCAAGAGAATCTGCTCTTGGCAAATCTAGGATGTGGGAAATAGAGTCCGTTATACTGGCGTGTAGTTCCAAGTGCTTCATTACAAATATTGGCGATCCTCCACAGGGCATGGCCTTAGATAATCCAAATTGGTCACATTTTTTGAATCACAGGCAACAGGGACTGAAATTATGCTGAATCGCCAGCTTAACCCTGCCCTCCCCATCAACCCTCCCATTGTCCCCCTTTTAACTGACCAGTATGGTCTAGAAACCAATCTCCTTGAGCCACATACCCCTATTACTTCTCTCTGATTAGTTGCAAAAGAGCCGAACTTTTGATCCTTTGTGTTCATCTGCCAGGCAGAGCTCCTCCCATTCTTTGGTCTGCCTATTGGCTTTTCTCAGCCTCCTCACTAACCATTTAAGTGCTGAAGAATCTAGACTCCACCCAGATTTTGATAAGCTAGTCCCAAATCTTCATTCATACAAATTTGTCCTCCTTTTACTGTTTTTGAATCTATCTCTATCACTGAGCCTATGCAATTCAACTGGTTTGACCAACAGAAATATTTTATTGGCCTGTCATAAAAACATTCACCCGACCAGCATCTCATCCTGTCATCCACTGTTGCTTCAAACTCAAGTTGTATCCATTTTTAGAAAGACTTTTCACGGTGAAATCCCCCTCCTGGTATCCCCATTTTAGCCTCACCAATTTGGATATCTCCTCATAAGAGACTCCCTCCATTGCCACTGTTGCCACCAGCCCTCCATTTAAGATCCTCCTGCAACTCTTGGATAACCTTTTAGTCCAACTTCAAGGACTTTTTTACCCTCAATCTTTTCCACCCAAGCCATCTTACCTCTGCCATTATCCTTTGGAATTGATTCATTTTATAATCTATGGTTGATTCCAACATTCCTTAACGTTGTTTCACCTCGTCCTTGAAGAGTATCCCACCATTCGACGGACTTGAGGGTGATGTGATACTGGTTTGCCCCCCTCACCTGTGGCTCCTCTAGTAAATAGTATCTTCTTTTCCCTCTTTTGCCTTTGGCCCATGTTTAGCGATGAACTTCCAACACTTGACCACCAATTTTCTTCCCATCCCCTACTTGTCATTTATGCCTCCTGTCATGTCCTAAACCTTACCAATGGAAAATCCCATCTTTCCCATGCACCTGTCCCTCATTTAGCACCTACCTTCTATTCCCTGGGGGTGGCCAAGTACTTGAGCATGCCTTCAATAGAAAAAATAAAAAAATATTTCTCCTTATTTTTTTCCTTTGTGTTTTCTTTTTGTCTTTGTTTTGCTTTGCCTTTTGGCTCAATAAAATCAATATCTTTCAAATAAATAAATAAATAAAATAAATAAAATCAGCATGTCATCTCCACTTCTTATCTGATGGGTGGTTCATGCTGAGCGGGCTCTTCTGGCACTAAATCCTCTTTACATCAACCATTCTCTGTGCATGCAATAGTTGTGTTAAGTAGGGGTGCACACGGTTCGGTTTCGGTTTTGAAACTGGAACCGAATGGCCCAGGACGTAGATGAATTGGTCCTGCCAGCTGTCGATATGGACCGTTAATGTGAAGGGGGCCACCTTTAGTTCTCATCCCTTTTGGAACCGGATCCGAACCGTGTGCACCCCTAGTGTTAAGGCATGGGGCTTGACTGTGCTGGCATGTGAGTCGGGATGGTTACTGGTCAGTGCCCTACTGTTTAAGCAGCCAACTACTCGAGCATGACCTTTGATGTGGGTGGGTGCTTTGTGCTTAGTGGTTTGCCTGGCAATTGCCCATCCATGACCCCACGCTGCCTGCTCGCCCTTTGGGGCATGCATGTTATAGTCGGATCGGCAGTACTTACTGGTTGGGAACATGTTGCCATGTGAGTGTTCTCAATGTGAGCCTCCGTCATGGCCTGCCTGGTGAGCCCACCTGAAAGAGGGTTGATGTTATGTGAGTTCTGACCGTAGAACTTTTGCCAATCTACCATTTAAACCAATCCCATATTGCTGGGTGGAAGGCTAGGTTGCTGATTATGTTTGCAATGGTTTCTTTAGCAAGTGGTTTCTCAAAAATGTTAAAATGTTATAATTTTGTTCAATTAGTCCATGGCCAGCCCCCAAAATAGCTGGGACAAGGCTATGGTGATAATGATCTTACATTCCTGTTTTCTGGTAGGTTGCAATTGAATTACCTGGGAAGATTGAGAGACTGGTAAGATGTGACGCTTCTGCTTATCAAAAGCTTTTGATGAAGAGGGTGGAAGATAATCTTGGTTCCATCGGAGCTCCAAAGGTATTTTATGCATTCTCTCTCTCCCTCCCTCCCTCCCTCCCTCCCTCCCTCCCTCCTTTTCTCTTATCTTCTCCTCTTCCAAGTTTTCTAGAAGTGAAATTCTATCACTACTTTTATGATTTCTTCTGTGATTGTCCAAGTCTTACCAGTTTCTATGCCTAATGTCATTCCCCATGGTTAGGTCCGCCGGGTTTACAATTCTGTGATGGAGTTACGCAATATATGCAATCATCCATATCTAAGCCAAGTGCATGCAGAGGAGGTATGTCTCATTGTCACTTTCTCAACATTCTGTTTCTATGTTAATGGCAAGTTTGGAATCTACGATACCCAGATATGGATACTGATGCAGGCATAATATGGATATGGAAATGCAATTGTCCATTTGTAGAAAATGCGCAATATATATATGGATTAGGGTATCCTGTTTGTAGCATGCTATTCATGTTTAGTTTACATTTTTTACAAGATCGATATGTCATTCTATTGATTGCAGTATTAATAAACTAGCTTTTGTTTCTTAATCTTTATTGCTTAATAAATTTAAAGAAACTTGTTAGTTAACAACTTTTTCTTTCTTTCTTTCTTTTTTCGAATGGCTAGTTTACAACTGTTATGGTATTCATATATCATAAATAAGCATATAGAATGAAAAAAAGAACAAAAAATTGTCAAAGTTTAAAAAAGATCGAATCTAATACAATCTGATTCTGTTAAAATGTTTCTTATAAGTATCCTATTAGTATGGTATTGTGTCCCATACAACACGATATATTGAGCATAGACAAGTATCTGGGTATCATAGATTGAAGTGTCCACAAAATTTGGATGGGCATGTGCATCCCCACAGCATCAAATGAGAATGGTGTCTGATCCTTTACTATTGCATTCTCATTTTGGTTGATTTTAAAGATGGAGGCATCTAGAGCATCCTACCATCTTCATTTTGTGGGATGCACCAAATGCGTTTGCCTTTTGCAAAATGTGCATGGGCGAGGCCACATTCAATCCCATTGTCATTCCAAGGTGCATTAAAATGGGTCCTTAATCTTCTGCATTATTTGCTTACTCTTGCTTTACTTTCATCACAACTCTGGTTGTTCTTGTGGCTATAGGTTGATAGTTTAATACCTAAACATTATCTTCCACCAATTGTGAGACTTTGTGGAAAGCTAGAGATGTTAGATCGGTTACTACCGAAGCTGAAGGCAACCAATCATCGGGTATGTGACAATCTTTGTATATGTTTAATCTGATTTGTTGATATTGCCAATGATATGATTTATGTCTTGTTTCTGGCCACAGTGGATTCATTTATCCTTTTGTAAATCTATACATGACCATGCTGTGAATTGAGTTTTCTGAGATGTTGGTGGCCTGGTCATCAGTAGGTTGTTTATCTTATTTTCTTCTTTATTTTATTTTATTTTATTTGTGCAGATAGAGTAGTTTAGTCATTTTGTCATTATGAGGTAAAGATAAAGCATCTTTTTGAGTTTTTTATTATATTATTCTATTATTATTTTTTAATGCCATTGTTTTTCTTGTTGAGAAAGGCGAAATTTCCTGGGTTACCTGGAGACTCATATGTTTGGCCTACCACTCTGTAATACACGAACCCTTCATATTGGCACCAGAAGGCTGGACTTTTGATGCAGGACATGAAATTCAAGTATGATGTGAAAGATTTTCAGGCTTTAGATCACACTAGTTCAGAAACAATTACACAAAATTTCACATCCCACACAAAAGTTCAAACACTCAATCAAGGGGAATCTTATGCGGATCTAGGCCTACACATGCTAGGGCCGGATCAATCAAAATTATAGACCAAACAAGAATCAAAGGAGGGTAAATTTATCCACACATGCACAAAAATAATTCTCCTAATCCAAGGGATTCAGAAATTTCAATTCGGGGAACCCTAAGGTTGAAGAAAGGGCATGAAATTGGGGATCTGAGTAATTTAGGGTTAGGTTTAAGGATTTTGAGTGAAAGAGGAGTGAAAGAGAGGAAAGAAACGAACCAGAGAGGTACCACACGTGTAGACAACAACAATGGCCCAGCCGCACGTGCGTGTGATCCTAACCGTACGTGTGTGGGGCTCACTATTCAGACACTATAGCACATGATGGGGACAAGGCTTCAATTTTCATCTGCCTATCATCCTCAAACAGACGATCAAACCGAAGTTGTCAATAGGAGTCTTGGAAATCTGCTTAGATGTCTTGTGGGTGATCAAGTCCAAACTTTGGATACCGTTTTGCCTATTGCCGAGTTAGCATACGATAGTTCCATCAATAGGTCCATAGGCATGAGTCTATTTGAGGTTGTGCATGGCTACAAACCTAGGAAACCTGTAGATCTCATACCTATGTCTGTGTCCTATAGGCCATCTGAGTCCGCACATGAGTTTGCACGTCATATACATGAGTTGCATAGTGAGGTCGGGAAGCGAATTAATGTAAGTAATAAAAAATACAAAGCGTTTGCTGATTCTCATCGCAGGTTTCATGAATTCCAAGTAGGAGATTTATGTCATGGCTCGCATGAGGCCTGAACGGTTCCTACATGGGGCCGTTAAAAAGTTACAAGCGCGCAGGACCATACAAAATAATGCAGAAACTGGGTCCTAATGCGTATGTAGTAGACCTTCCACCTACCATGGGAATTAGTTCTACTTTTAATGTGGAAGATCTAGTACAATACAAGGGTTTTGCTACTTCACCTTTTGATCCATCCACAGACCCTCCCACAGATCGTGACCTAGTCCCAAATCCATGGCCCCTACCTGACCAATCATCCGAGCAATTACCACCTTTACCTTCCTTGCCTCCTCGAAGCAAACAGATAGAAGACATACTGGATGCACAAGCAATTTTCACTCGACATGGAGGATTTCAGAAATCCCTTGTCAAGTGGAAGCATAGGCCGATCTCAGACAGTGCGTGGATTACAGAGGACGAGTTACAACACTTAGACAGTTAGACACAGACATTTTGGAGCGCTATAAGAGTTTGTCTGCCAAAGGCGAACTCTTCTCAGCCGAGGAGAGTTGATGAGGACATCATGTCACGTACACCCTTATATACATATCAGAGGAGGCGGGCCGCACCGATTTTCCTGTGGCTAAGAGAGTACCCGTGATCGTGGTGAAGACCCCATGTGCATGTGCGAGCATCTGGAAGACCCCACACTGGGAAGATGCACATGGGCTGCTTTATGGAGTGATCCAGACCGTTGGATCGGAGGGACGCGAAGATCGGGCCATTGGATCGCATGGATTGCATGATCAGGCCATTGATCGTTGATCGTCCACATCAGTTTTAGACTTTATCATATTTTAGGATTTAGTTTTTGATTGTTTTATATTTGGACACATTATGAGTGTTTTAGTTGATTTTATTTACACTAGGGTTATTTTCGTTAAATTTCATAAGACGAGGATTATTGTAATTTTTGAAACTTCTTGGATCTATAAAAGGGGGGGGGGCGCTTGTGAGCTCTCTCCCATTGAATTTTGTGATAAAAAAAGAGAAAAGCTCTTGCTTTCTTCTCCCATCTTCATGCGATTTGAAGATATTTCCATGCGATTTGGAAGGAAGATTGGTGCGAGGTTTCCTTCTATCTCCACACCATCTTCTCTTTTTTTCCCTATCCAGGTATTTTCTTCAGGTTCTTCATTATCTCCATCCCAGATCTTCTTCTTCTCCCAAACCCTACTTTCCCATACCCATCCACAATCTAAACCCTAACCGACCTAAACCCATCCTCCCACGCCACACGTGTGACCGTACGGCCACACATGTGAATCTCTTCTGCCCCTTTTGGTTTCCCACTATCATTATATCAAAATCCCTTCCATCCCCGAAACCCTAACCTTAAACCTAAAATTCCTAATTTTCCTACTTTCCCAAATTACCCAAACCCTAATTTTCATCATAAGTTGTATTAGGTTTCCTATTTTGAAATAGACTATACCCTATGCTAATTGGATGTCCCTACATCCATTAGATCCTAGTTTCTTTTTATTTAATGATCTTGTGTTACGATGTTGGTAGCTTAGGCCAGGATTATGCATGATTTTCTTTTGATTTTCATTATATTTGTAATGAATATAATGATGTTTGTGGTTTTTTTTTTTTTTTGTTAAATATCTTAATTCGGCTATTTGATCTCACATGTTACTTAGTTCATGCATCGGTCCTGCATCACTTATCATGGGCTACCTTTATGCATTGATAAGCCGGCTAGGCATTTGGAATGGTTCGAGAGGAACTCTTGGAGGTCGTCTCATACTCATCAAGGCGATGCTATTGAACGTACCTTTGTATTTCATGTCTCTCTTTAAATGCCCAAAGTTGGTTCTGGCCAGAGTTTGAGTTGTTGCCGACAAATCGACAATTTTGGTGAAATTATCAGTATCGCTGGAGCTGTGATACCGAAACCCCCTTTTTTTGATTTGTTTCCTATTGTCAGCGAGATTTCGCCGAAAATATCGATTTTTTCAATATTACTCATTGTCGGTGATAAAATCGACCCCTACCACCTTTAAGGGATGTAGCCAACAATCCACTCCTCTCGATTTTGTTGATATATACTATTGTTTTATTATGTTATCGCCAAGCACTGCAACTCGATAGTGCACCTATGTTGTAAATCATCACAAAATCGGAAAAAAAAAAAACAAATGACAAAAAAGGAAAAAACAAAGGGAGATGGAAATCCGAGTTGTGAAGTAAAAATCGGCAACTCCTGTCCAAGCTCAGTGGATTAAACAACTGATTTGGGGCCACAATCACAATCAAAGCTTGGGTGGCTCGGAATTTAGAGGTATGAATAAATCCTTAAAATACATTTTCCCCTCGATTTAAGCATGGATTTGGCTTCGAATCATGCATTGACATGGATATGGAGTGGAAAGTCAAAGAGTTTGGGATTGAATATTTCTGATTTTGGGAAAATTGGGGAAATTACAATTTTCCCCAATTTCTTCCCAAAAATACTAAATTGGGGCCCAATTTTTTGTATGATTAGGAGGAAGGGCTGTTCTATCAAATGCCCATAATCTTTTGATTTTTTCGATTTTTTTTTTTATATTATTGAAAATTACGAAAATTATTTGTTTATGTTAATTTAATTATTTAATCCTTTTTTCCTTTAAATGGGGCCCATTTAAAGAAAAAAAGATTAAATAATTATTTATTAATATTATTTTTATATTTTTGAAAAAAAAAAGATGTTAAATGTAAAAAATATTTTAAAATGTATCATGTATCATGCAATGTATGTATCTATGGTGTTTGGATGGACGGATGGATGTATGATGGGATGGATGGATGGTTGGATGTGATGGATGGATGGTTGGATGGATGGATGTTTCTATGGATGGATGGATGGTTGGATGGTTGGTTGGTTGGATGGTTGGTTGGATGTTTGGATGTGATGGTTGGATGGATGTTGTTTAGATGGATGTATGGGATGGGTGGATGGATGGTTGTTTGCATGATTGGATGGGCGGATGGATGTTTGGATGGATGGATCATTGTTTGGAAGGATGGATGGGTAGTTGGATGGGATGGATGAATGTTTGGTGGGTTGGATGGATGGATGGATGGTTGGATTTGATGGATGGATGCGATGGATGGATGTGATAGTTGGAATGATAGGATGGATGGTTGTTTGGATGGATGGATGATTGTGATGGTTGGATGGATGGATGAATGGATTGGATGAATGGATGGATCGATGTATAATCTATGCATTTGCATGAAGCACTTTTTTTTTTTTTTTTTTGCTTAATTGCTTCTTAATTGGGTGTGAGGGATGGCCGGATAGGTATATTTTTTGAGTTCATTTACTTTTACATGTCCGACTTATTGTTTGGTTGGTACCCGCGTTTGTATTATATAAAATTAATTTGGTTACATTTGAATTGATTTCTTATGATGACACATGCTTTTAGGCCTCAATTAAATGAAAACTTATTATACATGCATTCTTTTTGCAATTGTTTTATTTCTAAATATGCGAATATGTGTATTTAGGCATCTCTTGAAATTTCATTGAAAAATTCCACGTTTTCTCCATTTCCCCCCATGTTTTCCCCATGCAAAATGTGTATTTAGGCAAATAAGGTGTTTGGAAATGATGAATCTAGTTTTTTTGGGGAAATGACTTTGGAGGTTTGGGGTGTAGGACTCAATGTGGAGAGAGATCATATAGATCATCGCAGGAAAGTATAATTGCCAAGATGGAGGATGGTGGATCAAAGACTCCTGGCTATATAAAGCTTCCGGTCTATGGAAGGGGATTCCAAGCTTGGAAGATAGGTTTATGGAGGGGGTTGGCTTTTTCCCCGGCAATGGAGAAAATTCATTTCTAGGACTCGTGGGTTGGGGATTCCCCCCTCAAGTCTGTGTTCCCAAGAATAGCTCGTCTCTCATCGAAGGAGAACATCCTTGTTTCTAAATGCTTTTCGTGGAGCGGCGATGAAGTGGTGTGGACCTTGCCTTCTCGAAGAAATTTGCCAGATAAGGAAGTGGAGGACTTCATTAGGCTTATTGATTGCCTCCTATGCTGCTCTTTGCGAGTGGAGATTGGGATTGTATGTTTTTCCTTAAGGGTAAATCGGGCCGATTCTCGGTTCGGTCTTGATGTAGGGACATGTGATGACCTAACCCTAGATGCATATATAATCAGGTTGAAGAATATTCAAATAAATACACCAATTAACTATCCGTTTCCAATTAAAGGGATTAGGTAAATCTCAACACGAAGATGAGGTTATTCCGTCAGGATCATTGCCGTTAGCATAAGATCACGTAAACAGTAAAAAGGGAGGACCTCGGGATATGAGGATATCCTAGATCTAGCATAAATCAGTCCGCGATTAAGCTTGGATCTGATTCTATTAACTAACCATCCCTCTTTTCTGTTCGAACTAGAAAGGGGATATCCCGAGAGAAACGAAAGGGGTGAAGGATGATGGATTTGAGATGAAGAAGGTATAGGTCCTTTTGTCATCAAAAGAAAAAAAGGAGGATGATTCTTACCTTTTCCTGCACCTCGAAGATCTTAGAAAGAGGGAAACCTGAAATCGGGATGAAATCCTCAACACCCAAGGGCCAATCTGAAACCCTAATCTCTTGAATAAAGAGGAAGAAAAGAGACGAATTTCTATGCATTCAATAATAATGAAAATATGGTTTCTCACAACGTATATATAAGCTATGGAAAAAGTAAAAGTGCACTAAAGCGCCTGAAAACAAGAAAATTAACAAAAAAGACGAAAAGTAAAGAAAGTACAATAAAGCCCCTGAAATAAGGAAAAGAACAAAAACGCCTAAAACTAAAACACCCGTGTGGTAGGGTGTGAAATCCGACCCATGGATCTATGGTTAGGGTGCAGTCATGC
This sequence comes from Magnolia officinalis, assembly GCA_021015155.1. Classification (NCBI taxonomy): domain Eukaryota; kingdom Viridiplantae; phylum Streptophyta; class Magnoliopsida; order Magnoliales; family Magnoliaceae; genus Magnolia; species Magnolia officinalis. Next base: position 14,934,652 of record JAJHSJ010000014.1, on the reverse strand, counting down.
CGCTCCTACACTCGTAGCACGTCAGAAATGGGTCTGATGGACCCAACGTCCATCCACATCAACTCCTCCGCTCCGGTACTTTGTCGGCGACGCCTCCTCCTCTGGTATACTCTAAAGGGTGCACCACTGATGTCCGCATCAGGTCTTTTTTTCGATTCTCTTCGGTCCTTGTCTAAAGTCGCCTCTTATAAGCATACGATGCATGTGTGGCATCATGAGGCTCCTCCAAAAGTTGTGGCCTTTAGAAGGTTAGTTGGAAGAAATAGTTGTCACCATTGACAATCTCCAGAGAAGTGCTATGGTGCTTGCCAACATGTGCATGATGTGCATGGCAGATGTTGAATCTGTAGATCACCTCTTCATCCATTGCTCATTTGCTAGGCAGATGTGAAGCTGAAGCTATTCGATTTAATGTGGGTTATGCCAACTTAGATGGGATCTCTGCTTGCAGTTTGGCATGGGGTTGAGCTTGGTAGGCAAAAGAAAACTTTATGGAGATTGGCTCTTGTAGTCACTTTCTGAGCAGTTTGGGGAGAGATTGTAGACATTCAAACTTTATGGAGATTGGCTCTTGTAGTCACTTTCTGAGCAGTTTGGGGAGAGATTGTAGACGCTTTTGAATGAATCTACTAGGGTGGGAGAGGTTTTCTCTAAGTCTATTCTCCTTATAGTGGAGTGGGTCTCTTGTATAAGATCTTCAAGGGATTGTAATATTTCTTTCTTGCTTTGGTTGTAGTTTTCACACCATCTTGGTGCTCTATTAAAAAATTCATCTTATCCCTTACAATAATAATAATAAGTAAATAATTTTTTTGAAGTGTTGTTAAAAGTTGAGGGCATTTTTTTGCATAACAGAATTTTAAATGGCTAGCGTTGTAGGTTTTCTCCCCACAGATGCGAGTTCAATTCCCTTCCCTGGGATTACCCGATGCATGTGGTTTGTGAGTGATTGTTCCCTGTATTTGCAGGGATTAGTCTTGCCTTAAAATGGGGTAGTGATACACCGTCGTCATTAAAAAAAAAAAGCTTCACTATGTAGTGTGTAGCTTATGCTATGTAGTGTAGCTTAGCCTCATAGCTCATGAAAATAGCTCAAGTTGCGTGTAGCCTATGCTACATGCTAATTTGCATATGCTACACTCTACATAGCTTATGGTACACACTACATAGCTTACACTATAAGTTATTTTCATTAAAGCATTAAAATCAATTTATGTTTTCAATGATTTGTTATAATTTTCAAATATCAATAAAAATTAGTTAATTTTTTTTAATGATTTTAGTAAAATAATATAAGTAACAATATTAAATTAGTTACGATGCTCTTTCTTTACTCTTTGCCTATTTTTTCTATAATTTTATGTTGTCTTTGGTTGCACCAAATATCATAGGATTTCATTATTAATCAAACTAATTTGGTGTAAAATATCATGAAATTTCATGATATTTCCAATCATATTTTGGTAATAATAAATTGTTTTTACAGTAGGGACATGATAATTAAGAGATTTTGAGGCATTTGTTAGATGCGGTGTTTTAAATAGTGAATAACATGTTGCGTAGCGTTCACCTCTCTGAACCGTGAGGCATAAGCTACTCACTACTACCAGATTCTAATCAAGGTTGTGTTTGGTTGCACCGAAATTTCGTAGTATTGGTATCATTACAAGTTTCGTTGGCCGAGATATGGAAACAAGTATCAATATTATCGATAATATTACTAATTCTTGAAAATGTATCACTGACTAAGGGAAATATTGGGAAAACATTGGAAAATGGAGGAATTTAATGGGGTCCTAAAAGCATGTGCTATCGTAAGAAATAAGTGCAATAGTTACCAAAATGAGTTTATATAATACAAATGCAAATACCAAACAACAAGACATCTAAAATGTATATGAACTCAAAAACTTACCTATCTGGCTATCTCTCTTATTATGAGGTGGCTCGAAGTCGTCATCTCCATCCTGACTCTATCTGTTGTGATACCTCTGCTCAATTTGTTGACAGTACGCTGCCCAAGTCATCAACTACTCATCCCAATGGAGGTACTCTCACATATCTCTAATAGTCATCCTCCTCGAACTATATGAGTATGCCTAGATGTGGGTACTACGTGATGAACATCGATTGTGATTGAGTAGGGTCCTGAGGGTATAGACTGCCTCAAACCTCAACTCTCGGATAGTATTGGGCCCAATCATATGATGGGTACCTGAAATATTTCCATCCATACCCATAACTGGAGCTACTATCCTTCGGTTGCGCGTATTCGTAGGTGGACGAGAGTGACCGAGTGTCGAAGCCACCATACCCACAACCGTGATACCCTCCCCGCGCATAAGGCGGAATAGAAGTGGAGCTCCCCTATTATGAATCGATATCTATGTATGACAAGCTGCGTGCAAGAGACTCAATGCATGCCACTTTCTTCTTCTGACGCTTGAAATGCTAGCTGTGTAGTGTTGCTCTCAGGGAGGATGATGGACAGATCCATGGTCTTCGTTCTAAGTTGTATAGTTAAAGTAGGCTTCCTTTGTGAACTAGCCAACATATTGCTGACTCTGACCTATTGTGTACCCCCACCGCTACCACTTACATCGGTTCCAGTGTCACCACCACCTCTATCGGACTGGCCTCCATCTTCTCCATCGTCATCGTCATCGTTGTCATTATCCTCGCCACCACCGTCAAATGGGGATAAAGTCTCATCATCATTCAATACAACCCGACAGTGGGGAGGGTCTGGGAAAGTGCTTTGCTAACCCCATCAAGACGTATTGGACTCCTCATCAAAGCATCGAAGGAGTTTGCCTCAACCCTCTTCTTGTTGACTACCTGGTTGATATCAATACCAAGAGACGTTGTTCATTCAGCTACCTATAGAGTAGGGCCTCCTTTGACATTATCTAAATCAGTTGGCTTGACCTAATCATAAAGTGGGTCCTTTGCATCATTATTGCATTGTGCTATCGTGCCTGTCGACAACAAGTCGAGCGGGTCTTGATGTCCTCCATATGTTGATTTGCCCATAGTTCATCTCTTTCAACTTCATATTATAATGGCAGTATACAAGCTTTTGTAGCTTTTCATATCCCAGTTTATTCCTTTCGCATGGCGAAGAGAAGACAGTTTGGTTGAGAACATAAATGGTCAATAACTGCAATGTGGGTACATGGCCTTCATACATCGCCACCACTTGTCTGCATATCCATTAGAAGCATGTTTTAGTTTAAACGAGGAATGCAGTTAATTATAAACCATACTACTTAATTAATTAAAATAGTAAATATACTCATATGGCATCGTTGTCTCTCTCGATGCTTATGTTGTTGCGATTGAGAACACACTCCTAGCATATCTAAAACACAACAACTAGAAACACAGATTCACAAATCACCATTATTAACAACCCATATTTGTAGAGACTATAAGAAAGTAAATCTATTTTACTATTATTAAAATTTGCTCAATTTACATTACCTGGTTCTAAAAATCTGCTTTTTTCCTTTGAGTTAGGGAACAACATTTCATAGACCTACTGGACAGTCATCGTCAATTGTTATCCTCCGATAAGCGATGTTTGTAATGGAACTTGGGGTTCATGTAGTATGATGAAACCCAAATAATATGTACTTAGTTACATTAACATATACACAAAAGTAATACTTAAAGTGCAAGTGCAAGTGATAAATAAATAAAGTTAAATGTAATAAACTCACTAGCCTGGTGGAGTGGATGTTCAAGGGTCTTGGTCTATCTATCTCGATGATTTGTAGCACCCATAGATGCGAATTGGGGGATGCGGCCCGTATCCCCTCTCCTCAATCTCATAAACTCGTACATTTACTCCATCGAAGGTCACGTCTCATTATCTACGGCCTTAAGGACGCCATAAATTGACTAGAGGATGGCATCGACGTCATGAACTCTGTCCTAAAAGGAATCAGTAAGCACCGTCCCTGCAGCCCTCTATGCAGTTTGGGCCTGTCTTTGATTCCTCTCGAAATAACCCTCAGTTTTGAACAAACCCGAAGCCCCACTCTGAGCTCGTACAAGCTGTTTGGTTTGATAAAGTTCATGGCGAACCATGTCGCACCTGGCTAGACAATATCCTCCCTGATAAGGTCAACGCATTGTTGCTAACAATCATGAGTGACTATATATGAAGTTCATCACCCTTCTCACTACTTAGATGGTGTTCCTGACTGTTTGTCTCTAGCACATCGCTTCGAGAATCAAGTTAATTGAATTAGTACGCATGAGGTCTGGTAAATACTACTTAATCAACTTCTTCCTTGCCTTGTTGAGCGTACCATCATTATCTGCCACAACTTGCACCAAATTCTTTCATCCCACTTCTCTAATCACTCCCTTCCAAAGATTGTATATATAGGAGTGATTTTTGATCGGGCGGATGCATCAACATATCAGAGGAAAACGGGTTGCCCTTTATAATACCATAAAGTTGATAATGAACAACTTCGTGGGTCCCGTCCACCAATTGCATATGACCATCACTTCGTATGTCTCCTAGTTCGGCTTGAGTTCATGTACCCATGGTTGCATCTCCTTGTACTCGCGATCAAAGTATTCAGATTGCCTTTGGCGTTGAAGGCTTGATGCCTATTCTAACATGTTGCACGATGTTGATAATATTATGGAAATGAGGTCTAGTTGCTGCATTTCTTAGTATGTGGCTCAAAATGAACCACTTAGCTATAATGCTCCCCGTAGTCTCCTTGAAACCCTCTTTTCTCCATATGTCTTTAAGTCTCATTTTCTTTGCACACAATGGGTGCATCTGTAATATGGGCGCATTGTAGGCCAGGCGTGCCTGAACCACCACCTCGACTGCCTCTCGCTATAATGCTCCCCCCCATAGTCACCCTGAAACCCTCTTTTCTCCATGTCTTTAAGTCTCGTTTTCTTTGCACCCGCAATGGGTGCATCTGTAATACGGGTGCATTGTAGGCCAGGCCTCTTGAATCACCATCTCTAACTGTCTCTTTCACCTCCCCCCCCCCCCCTCTAGTCCCCATTCATAATCTCCCATCTAGAGCTCCTAAACAATGGCATAGTCTCCTCCAGTCGTCTCCTTTGCACCCTATCCTACCTCAATGCTAAGCACTCACACATTGCTTGTCTATGCTCCCCCCCTTTCCCGCTCAGTAGTGTAGTCTTCGGGAGATGCCAACACCTCCTTATCATCGTCATCATGTTCCTTATTAATAGTCTCTGGGCCCCGTCTAGGAACCTATAATGCAACTCCTCTCTGATATCCCTCTCCCATGCCTCCTGTTGTTGCCCATGTGTCTACCCCTTCATTAAACACTTTTTGAATATATGCTTTCACCTCCCTTGGAACACTTGGTAATCCTTCACATTCTTATACCCCCCGAAATTTTTCCATATTTATTCGCCTGGTTGTTCATGTTTCCACCCAATGTCCCTTGCTCATTTTCTTGACGATAGTTTACTTATTGCTACTTGCATATAAATACAATGAATAATAACATCCATTAATAACACAATAATCACTTACATCTTATTAAACTAATTAACATGTAATGCATCAATCCATGCATGCATGCAACAAACATACATTCATACATTATACATCCATGTATAATAAGCACATAAACACAATACACATGCATGATGATCCATCCATCCATCCATCCATCCCATCTATGATCTATCCATCCATCCATCCATCCAATCATCCCATCCATCTAACCATCCCAACCATCCTTCCATCCATTCATCCATCGATCCTATCAAGTATCAACCGCCTATCCTACCAACCATCTATCCATCCAACATCCATACATCCCAACAATGCTTCCTTCATCCATCCATCCATTAATCCTACCAACCACCCATCCATGCATGCATGCATACAAACATGCACAAACACATGCGTGATGATCCATCCATCCAACCATCCATCCATGCATGCATGTATACAAACATACATAAAATCAAGCATGATGATCCATCCATCCATCCCTCCATTCAACCATCCATCTATCCATTTATGGAGGGGGTTCGGTAGCGGGCAAGCATCCGTGTAGCAAGCCTAAACAACTATGAAGCAGGGGTAGGAGTGTGAGATAAATTAGCAAGTATAACTTAAGCCCTGCCCATGGTTTGCTTATATATAGTTGCATATATGTAGGTATGGATGCATGTATTTCTGTATATATTGTTAAAAATCAACTTAGGGCATATCTAGTATTGTTTGAAATGTAATATGTTAGAATCGATTGGGTCACTTATAACCCTATAGATTCATCGACTTGAAGAAGAGGACTAAGAAGCCTTACCTTTTTTTTTTTTCCAATTAAAAGTCTATGTTGTTGGCCAAGCTGGTCGGTGCACCACGTCTTGGATTGCATGGTGAGATGGCTGGTCTGGGTTTGGGTTTTCGAGCAATGGTTCTTTTACAACAGATATGTTATTAGCATATCTTAGCCCACGTTTCATGCCAATTAATCACTATAGCTAAAGTTTCATACGAGTAACGAATGGTCTCAATTACACATGAAAGTTGTCAGGCGTATTGTAGCTTCGTGTAGTGATACAAAAATGTATATCAATTATGAGTGTAGAGCAAGGCGTTCCGTATCTGTTACGATATAGTTGTAAAGGCCGATACGTATAGGGCCGTGACCGTTATGCGATACATGGGTGAAACATGGCAGTTGGTTTTTTGTATCGGCCGTTACGGGGGGTCGTAATGGTCGTTACAAGGCATAACGAATGTTACCCCGTAACAGTCGAAAAATGACCACATTTTTTCTATGGAAATCCATCTCTTTTTATTTATTTATTTATTATTATTATTATTTTTTGTTTTTTTGTTTTTTTTTTTTTTTTCACTTTTCTCATTTCCAAAAACTTTCCAAAATCATTTTATAGCAAATTTCAACTACTCATGTTTTTAGGATTAAAACAATAGATTGAAGCAATTTGGGCGAATAGAAGCTCTGAAGGCCATTTAAAAAAAAAAAAAAATGAAAAACGTGGTGTACATGTTTTTTTTTTTTTTTTTTTAAAATTTTTTTTCTTGATTTCTAATTCTAATGCTTGATTGTGATGTGTAAAATTAGAGATACATAATCATGTTCATAAATTTACTAGATAGCTTAATACAACACTCTCACCAAAGAGCGGACTGGTACACTGCTATAAACATGTTTAAAACAAAAAATGAATACAAATTTGAAATGTTTACATTATTATGGATTTTTTAGGTATTTTTCAGATTTTTTTGGGCAATTTTTTTTTTTTTCCAACTGTTACGAGGGTCATAACGGTCATTACTCCTGTATCGGATGTTACGGCCGATACCCGTATTTGTAATGGTGGTGACCATTATGGCCACCATTACCGATATGGACTACCTTGGTGTTGAGGATCAGTTGCTGCATTTATTACTTGCTATCTAATTAATGGTAAGTTGTAAGAGAGCTAAGTAACATATAGGTCTACATTGTTATTCCTTTTGTCTATCTTTAAAATGTGTTGAGAGATGAAATAGTGTCAGAGAAACAGTGTAAATAAAATGACGTCAATGTTGAGAAACATATTTTCTTGAATTTTTGGTTTCCATTTGCCAGCTCCCTTGATTACAAACTCATCTGGTTCCTTCAAAAAAATCATTTGGTTCAATTCTATTAGATCATTGTATGGTCTTATCATCATCATCATCGTCGTCGTCCACATCTAAGCCTTTTTTTTCCTGAACATTAACAATTTTATTGAAAAAAAAGGCCACAACTGGCCCAAAGAAATACAATCCTCAAGGGAGCCTACCAATACATAAGCTTCTGACCGACATCTCCAGTCCAAATTGCCCCCCAATCCCTAACATCTACCCTAGCCCTCGTAAAAACCTCCAGAGCTTCCCTATTAATGTTCTGGAAACAACGATGATTTTGTTCCTCCCATAGCTCCCAAAAACCTGCCAAAAGAGTCACCCTCCACGATCCTTTGCCTTTCTTGCCAACGCCCCCTCCCCACCAAGTCACCAACATCTAACCCTTATCCTAACTAATTGGGCTCAGCCACATCAATCCTGTCCCGCCATTCCACTCTATCAGGGACCACATCCTCAATGAAACCATAGGTCATCAAATCTTTTCTTACTACCTCCAACTGCATTCTTTTGGGCGTTTGCCTTTCCCTTTTAGAGCTTTCAACTTGAACCATGCAATGGTAATTAGTTGCCGTAAGATCATTTAAATCTGACAATATAATTCTGATGAGTCTTTGTTAGAGTTAGCCAAGGTTAAAAGGCTCGTTAGAGACAAGGTGTCCTGTATCGGTATCGGTTGGCGTAACGGTGCCCTCTGATACCGATACGGATATGGGGGTGTAACAGTGATACGGGGGATTAACGGGCCGTAATGGTGCAATTTTTTTTTTTTTTTGCCAAAAAAATATGAAAAAATATGGATTAAATCCGGAATATTCTAAGCATTCCAAATGTGCATTCATTTATAAATTGGAACATGTTTATGGTGGTGTAATAGTCCACTCTTTGGTGAGAAGTTGTATCGGACTGTCTGATTAATTTTTGAACCTGGTAACCTGAATTTGACTACAAAATTCATATATTTAATTTTCTAAATATCTAATTTATATACTTAATAACTTGATATCATTTCTCCTAATAGTTCTTTAAAAAAAGGAAATTAAATTCAGATAGATGGCGTTACCAATTTGGGGCTGACTTGAAGGACCAATCTATGCTTCAAATTAGCCTCAAATTCATGCAATTTATTGTCATTATCCCACTTATTAATTGGTGGACATTTATTGGGTAATAAATCATGAAAAAAAATCAAAAGGCCTTATTTTAAAAAATAAAAGTCCACAAATTAACAATTAAAACTATTCAAACAATTTGATTTTGGCATTGTGAGTTAGCAATTGCAGTCCATAATTTAATTGGTAAATTTTAAGGTAACATGTCTAGTGTACAATTTTTTAAGGGCCTGAATTAGGCGGGACTCAGATTGTGAAGTGTAGCACAAGTGTCAAAGTTTTTTGGGCCCACTCGTGATGAATGTGTTATATCCACACTGTCCATCCATTTTGCCAAATAATTTTAGGGCATGAGCCCAAAAATGAGGCACATCCAAAGCTCAGGTGAACTGCACCATAAGAAACAACAATAATTAAACGTCCACCATTAAAAATTTATTGGGGGCTACAAAAGTTTTAAATCAAGCTGACATGTGTGTTTTCCCTTCATCCACGTCAATGTGACCCAATTAATAGATTAGATGAAAAATAAACATTACAGTGGACCCAAAGAAATTTTTAATGGTGAGCATTCTATAACCACTGTTTCCTATAGTGTGGTCTACCTGAGATTTGGATCTTACTAATTTTTTGGATCATGACCTAAAATGATATGGCAAAATGGATGGACGGCATGGATAAAATATATACATTATGGTGGGGCCACGCGGCACGTGTACAAAACGTGCTACCTGCCTGGTGTACCTGTGTATTGATGTCAGTAAGTCTTGTGGGTCTGATCATGATGTATGTGTTATATCTAAACCATCCATTCATTTGACGAGATCGTCTTAAGGCTTGACACGAAAAATAATACAGATCTAATTATCAAGTGGACCACACTGCAAAAAGCAGTGGGGGATTGAACGTCTACCATTGAAACCCTTTTTGGGATCACAGAACTTTTGGATCAATATGAAATTTATTTTTCCTCTTCATTCAGGTCTTTTTGACCATATGAACAGATTGGATGGAAAATAAATCTTATGGTGGGCCTACGAATTGTTTAACGGTGAAAATCATCATCTCGGCTGCTATTTTTGGTGTGGTCCAGACGATCTTTGGATACGATTCATTTTTTGGCTAATGCTCTAAAATGATATTTAAAAATAGGTGAAAGGTGTAGATATAATAAATACATCACTATGGAGCCCATGTAACTTTGATCTCCTTTGAACTGTTCGTACAACTCGGAGCTTGAGGAGTGTCAGCGCTCGTCTTAGCGTGACACGTACCTACAGCAGCTAAGTTGGCGTGTGGTACACTTGCAAAAAAAAAAAAAAAAACGGGGGAGAGAGGGAAACCGAAAAGAAAAAAGAGGGAAAGAAGAGAAAAGAAAAAAGAGGGAAGAGGGAAAGAACAGAGAGAGAGAGAGAGAGAGAGAGAGAGAGAGAGAGAGAAGAAGAAGAAGAAGAAGAAGAAGAAGAAGAAGAAGAGGAAGAAGAAAAAGAAGGCCGCAGCCGCAGCCGCAGCTACCCGAGAAGAAGAAGAAGAAGAAGAAGAAGAAGAAGAAGAAAAAAGAGAAGAAGAAAAGAAAGGAAAACAGGTAAGTTTTTTTTTTTTTTTTTTTTTCCCTTCAAGGCCTGTAACAGCCGTTACGGGTCCGTAATGACCGTTACGGCCGTTACGGTCACAGAATTCCGTAACGGCCGTTTCGACCCCGTATCGCGTAATGGTGTCCGCTGTTACCGTTACGTATTGGCCGATACGGCCGTATCGTAACGGATACGGGACACCCTGGTTAGAGATGCTCTTCTTGTTTGTAGAAGTCTCTCCATCTCATTTGTTATTCTTGTTGAATCAAGCTAAGTGACCATTTTCAATGCTTTGAAGAATCAACTAGGTTGATCTGGGATGATTATGCTGCAGGTGCTTCTCTTCTCCACAATGACTAGACTGCTCGATATTATGGAGGAATATCTTACCTGGAAATGTTTCAAGTACCTTCGTTTGGATGGAAATACTTCAGGAAATGAACGTGGTGCCCTTATCGAAGAATTCAATCGGCCAGATTCTCCTACTTTTATTTTTCTGATCAGGTAAATTTGTGCATTTTCTGTCCTGTTGCTTCCACGCAATGAAAGAAAATTAAGGAACCTATTTCATTTGTCTGGTTGACAGACACTAGGTGTAATATAAAATGTTGTACTATATTATCTGCATGTGATGGTAGTATTCGGGCTGGCGGTGTTGGAGTGAATCTACAATCTGCTGATACAGTCATCATATTTGACCCCGATTGGAATCCACAGGTAATTTAAAAAATAGTTTCCCTTTTGGGTTCTAATTCTGCACGACTTGTTGTACACTTGTTCTCATGGAGATATGGCAGAGATGTACTAATTTGGAACACTTGTCTATTGGCCCTAAGCATGTATTGGGCGTGGCGCAAAAAATCAGTCAGATGATCTTAACCTCTCGATTTGAGGTATAAAGCAGTAAGCTCTCATTTTCTCGGCCCTGTTTGGTCAAACACTTTGTATTTTATGATCTTCCTGATTTTTTAGGTCACGGCCATATGTGGTGGGGTCTACCATAGAAGTCTACAGATCATGCTCCACTTGTCCTATTGCGACTCGTGCAGTCTAATGCTTGCAATTGGCAACCCTCGTGTTTGTGAGTCAGTTTGAATGCATTTTGAGTTCATTATTAATCTTGTTTCTTCTGGGTGCTTCTTCAGGTGGATCTGCAAGCGCAAGCGAGGGTTCACAGGATTGGTCAAAAGAAGGATGTGCTTGTTCTTCGATTAGAAACGGTGGATTTTATACACTCTTACTTAAATTACTTGTCCCCTATACATGCTTCCACAGCAATTTTTTTTTCCCCTTGGCTATGTTTCTTTTAACCATGCATAGCAATTTTTCCTCATATTGCATGCTAGAAATCTTCATTGCTTGCTTATTTCTTTTCTATGCACAGTACATCAACTAGTGCAGTATGGGGCATGTCGGTATGTGATTGGTGTTTGGTAAACATGTATAATTGGGCTCCATGCTATTGTTGTGTACTCAGCAGTCTCATCTTGCACCTCATATGCTCTACACATCACTAGTCTCCTTTTTTGGGTGGTGTCCAATAGTTATTCTAAGGTGCAGAAATAAAGCCTTTGGGTAATCATTATCAGTGTGTCCCTGCTCTTTTATGCATCCAACTACCTGAACATGACCTTTGGTTTTTGTTGGTGCTTTGTGCTTAGTGGTCTGCCTTCACTGCCTCTCATGGCCCTTCCTGTGGTTGCTCGTCCTTTGGGGTGTGCATTTAATAGTTGGGTGGTGGTCATTGCTTGGTGGGACCATGTTGGCATGTATAGAGGTGTCTAATTGACCCTTGACATGGCCAGTTACAAGAGCTTGGGTAAAAGAGGCAGGGTGATGTCTGGTGGGCAGCCGATCATACAGCTTTTGCATATCTACCATTTAAAAGGCAACCCTAAATTTTTGGACAAGGCATGATGATGAACTGATGATCCATGGCCATCTTAACAGCCCATGGATGTACTTCGCCCTTCAGATATTTTCAGTTATTTTATTATTTGATTGTATTAAATCTATCTTTTGCTTGCTATTTGCTTTGATTTCTCTACTCTTTTTTTTTTTTTTTTTTTTTTTTTTTTTTTTTTTTTTTTTTGTGGAAATTATGTGTTATTTTAGGAGGTGCCATTTTTTTATGCACAAATTTATAGGAACATGTTCATAAGATGAGTGTAGCTTAAATGAGGATGTTGAGATGGATGAGTGGCAAGACAAAGAAAGAATTAGAATGAATGCATTCGAGGGAGAGTTGCACCTATGGGTAATAAGATGAGGGTAAGTAGTCTTAAATGGTTTGGTCATGTCATGTCTAACGGCGATCAAGAACTGCACCGGTTAGAAGTAGTGAGTTGGTATAAGTTGAAGGCTCCAAAAGGACAAGGGGAAGGCCCAAAAGGACTTGGGTGGAGGTAGTAAGAAAATATTTGATGACTTATGGTCTAACTGGATTTATCGCCCTTGATAGAGTGGAATAGCAAAAAAGGATTCAAGTAGCTAAGTTGACCCCAATTAGTTGGGATAAGGCTTAGATAATGATGAAATTGATCCACGACAAACCAAATCTTGGACATGCTTGCATTGCCCATTGGATTTCTTTCTCCCGGATGAGGAATTCTAATGTCGTGAGCAAGGTATGACATAAAAATAACGGTAGGCATATGGTCCTCACCATTACTATTAGGCGTAATGACTGTTGTGGGGGGGTATAATGGCCATTACACCCTTGTAATGGTAAAAAAAAAATAAAAAAAAATGGAAAGAATCCCAAATATATTAGAGGTTCTAAATATATTTCTAAATATGTATTCTTTTTTGTTTTTGAACATGTTTATGATTGTGTACCAATCCACCCTTTTGTAACAATGCTGTCTCGGCTTGTCTAATGATTTTATGAACTTGATAGAGGCTTATATTAACTGCAAATTTCCTAAAATTAATTTCTCAAATATTTAATATCAATGATAAGATTATACTAGCATGAATGTAACTAATAATGAGATAATTAATTATTTATATTTATATAACCATGGAAAAATTGACTAAAGACTCAAATTATAAGAGATAAGTCATAAAATAATGTCACTCAAAGGCTCAAAGCCCAATGGACAAACATATATACAAAAATATTACAAATTTACAATTTATACACAACAATTGTATTTGTGTCACCACTCTAGTCAATCACCACCGGAATAAAAATCTTGTTGCTTGTGGTTAGTCGACCTCCATGTCCTCGTCATCATCAGGCTGCAGTTGTGGTCCCTATGGAATAGGTGCTGCATAACAATAATAACCAAATCCAAAGAGAAATATCATGTCAATAAAACCTAGTGATGAATAATCACGATCCTCATTAGGCATCTGTTGTGTTAACCTTGAGTAAAAATATCCACTAGTGTAGGAGGAAGACCTATATCCATAATCAAAGTCACCAAGCCCACCGATATAGCTGTGCCTGTATTGCAGCTGCCCTTGGTACCTGTATTTTGCTCATACTCGTACTATTAAGAGTGAGACTACAATGACTGATAACTCAGCTTTGGATCCGGATATGTGTCGCCCCCATATCGACCTACTGCAAATGGACTTGATCGATGGCTAGGAATAGCCCAACATGAAAGTGCCTCAACTGGTTCCATACAATGTTTTAAATATCAATGATATCAGCCGATATATCCCACGATATATCTTGTATCCCACCTGTGCGATACGAAACGCACGAGTAGTGCCGATATATCCCACATGTTCGATCCGATGAGCATTTTCAATTTCCGATCCCTTTTTTGTTGTTGAAATACTTGAATCAATGTCAAATGGTTACAAATCCATTGGTTCTTAATATTTTGCATTGAAAATCATAGAGTTTTGATTTCGATTTCCACTGGTTCTTCATGTTCTCTATATTTTTCTTTTCGAAAATTTCCTTCAACCAGTTGTCAATTGAGACTAATTTCGAAGTATTTAGGAGTATCTGATTAAATGATCATCACATATACTCCAATTTCAAATTTTGAGTGTAGGTGGTCAGATTTGGAAAAAAATAGGGAAAATTCAAAATTTCCCCAATTTCTTCCAAATTGCATGCAATGTTGCACTCCAAACATGAAATCAAGCATTTATGAGGGCTAATCTATTGATTTGTGAACTTGTCAATTTTTGAAAAATAAAAACCATTTTTTATTTAAAAATTAATAAAAATTATTAATTTTTTTTTTCCCGAAATTTCCCTTTAACTAGTCGTCAATTGAGACTAATTTCGAAGTATTTACGAGTGTTTGATGAAATGATTATCACATATACTCTAAATATTATGCATTCAATTTGAATATAGTTGCATTAGTTTAGTCAGACAACGCATAGCTTATGACCTTATACAAAGGAGATCTATTAGGTGCACTTCTTTTTTGAGATGTTATGATACAATCCCTGAAGTTTCATTGAAAATTCAACCATTTTCCCAATGTTTCCTCATGTTTCCCAAAAAGTGCAATAAATTACTCGGTATAAATGATATTTTCCGCATGATAACCGATACGTATCTGTAGCCCAAGGATGCCATACATAACGCAATACCGATAGTTCGAACACTAGTTCCATATACTATCCATGGTCATATCCATATCTGTATCCGTAAGTAGTCTGTTGTCCTGGATCTCACATTGCTCCATGTCCTCCAGTCAGTGTTCGAAGTATCGGTATCGCTACAAGTTTCGTTGGCCAAGGATACAAAAACAATATCGATATCTTCAGTACTATCGTTGATAACTGGAAATGCGGGGAAACTTGGGAAAAACGGTGGAATTTTTAGTGAAACTTCATGAGATGTTAAAATGTACATATTTTCATATTTGGAAACAAAAAATTACAAAAAGAATGCATAGATAACAAGTTTCCATTTAATGGGGCCTTAAAAGCATGTGTTGTTGTAAGAAATCAGTCCAACCATCCCATCTAACCTATTTAATCATCCAACCTTCCATCCAAACAGCCATCGATATTGCAAAATATCAACAAAACATGATATTTCACCGAGAAATCATCAATAATTGGAAAGGAAACGAAAGATTGTGGTCTCAATATCGTGCATGTTGCGATATCGATAATATCGAGATATTATCAATATTATTAATGACAAATTGAACACTACATACAACCATGTGCCTATGAAAAAAATTGAAATAACTTCTTTTATAATAAATAAAATTTTGATGATATCAATACGTTAGCGATATTATTGAAATATCGTCGATGTACTTATGATACAAGCATTACCTAGAATTTACAGTCCAAAATATTGGCGATACCTGGGTGATATTGATGCATTGGCAATACAAGCGACACCTAGAATTTATGTAGTTGAAAATATTGGCGATTACATTAGCGATATTGATGCATTGGTGATACTTAGCAATACATTGCTATTACCAGGAATTTCTGATACTACCAGCGTTATCGGTATCGCTACCAGTGTTATCGGTATCGCTGAGCTGGAGATAAAGATAATATTAGAGATATTTCGATAATATCGAAGATAATTCGAACACTGCCTCCAGTGCCCCACTAGTACCAACCTCCCCATAATGCTCTCCCCTTGCTGGTTTTTTTTTTTTTTTTTTTTTTTTTTTTTTTTTTTTTTTTTTTTTTTTGTACACGCACTCACTCCCCACACACACCCACACACTCACACCGCAATGGATTTTCACCACAATGGGTACTCGAACCCATGACCTCTTGTTGAAAATTTTGTGAGTCTACCACTGAGACATGAGTAAGGACCCCCTTGGTTGGTTGTATTGTGACTTAGTATGTTTGTAAGTTTGGCCTCGTTTACCCCGTTGATCCTCATTAACATCGTGATCTGTAGTCGACTGTACCATTGTGTTGAGCAAGGTGTTCCGTATTGGTAATGGCGGTTGTAATGGTCACTACCATTACCGATACAGGGGCTATAAGGGCCGATATGACCCTGTATCTGTTGACTTTTTTTTTTTTCTCGAAAAATTCTAGAAAAATATCCATAAATTTCAGAAAAATGTAAATATTCTAAATATGCATTCATTTATTATTATTTTTTTATTTTTTTGGAACATGTTTATAGTAGTGTAATGGTCTACTTTTTGGTAAGAATGTTGTATTGGGCTGTCTGATGAATTTATGAACTTGACAACTTGGGATTGATTGCAAATCTTCTATATTTAATTTTTAACTATATAATATCGATGACAAATTTATTAGAAAGAATGTAATACGAAAACATCTCATATTTGCATGTTTTACTATTATTTACAATATTGGTGTATTACGTGGAGCCTCATGTACAATTCTTTAGGGCCTTGTACGTGGGGCCCACCTTGATGTATGCATTGTATATCCATGCTGATCCATTTGTTTTTCCAACTCATTTTAGGGCATGGTCCAAAAATGAGGCAGATCCAAATCTCATGTGGACGACTAGTGGATGTGGCCCTGAACGTGGGCCCATCTCGATGTATGTGTTGTATCCATGCCGTCCATATGTTTTAGCATGAGCCCCAAAATTTTAGGGACATGACCCAAACGCTATTGGATGGTGCTTTGTGGGCCCACCATGATGTATACATTTTATCCATGATAGCTCATTTTATGGCATGAGCCCAAAAATGAGGCATATTCAAATCTCAGGTGGACCATATGATAGAGGCAATAATGATTTTTTTTTTTTTTTTTTTTTTTTTTTTGAAGAGCTATGAATGGAATTTTATTAAAAAGCGGACCAACAATAGCCTGCCGAAAAAACAACATACATGAGATTAAGGAAACAAAATAGACCGAGCTACAATCATGTCAATATGCATAAGATCCACGGCCCATTCAAAGACGTCTTTCTTAATCTTCCAAAGCCTTTCCTCCCACACTTTGTGGGAATTGTCAAAACATCGAGCGTTATGTTCTCCCCATATATTCCACAGACATGCAAGCAGGCACAACCTCCAAATGGATAGTCCTTTAATAGATGTACTCCCTACCACGCCCATAATAGTTGCGGCACCGACTGGGGGTAACACCATTTCACATCAAATAATCCCCATGTCTGGACCAAAATCTGGCTAGAATATGGGTAGTGGTGATTGAATGTCCACCATAAAAAGCTTCCTAGGGTCCATTATTATGTTTGTTTACCATCCAACCTGTTGATTCGTCACACATACCTAGATGAAGGGAAAACACAAATATCAACTTGATCCAAAACTTGTGACCCCAGAGAAGTTTTTAATGGTGGGCATTCAATCACCATTGTTTCATGTGGTGTGGTCCACTTGAGATTTGGATTTGGCCCTTTTGCGCTCATGCCATAAAAGGATTTGGCAAAATGGATGGACGACGTGGTTAAAATGCATACATCATGGTGGGGTCCACAGTGCACTGTCTAGTAGTAGCTGCTACTAGCAACGTCAGTAGGCAATCCACATGTGGGTGAGCCTTGACTATGTGGCCCAGCCCAATGTATGTTTTTTATATCCATGACGTCCATTTGTTTTGCCAGTTCATTTTAGGGCACAATCCAAAAAATGAACCGGATGCAAATCTCAAGTGGGCCACGCCACAGGAAAAAGCGGTCATTGAATGCCCACCAATAAAGGTTTTTAGGGCCCAACATAATGTTTATTTGCCAACCAACCTGTTGATAAGGTCACACATACCTGGATTAAAGGGAAAACACAAATAACAGCTTGATCCAAAGCTTTGTGGCCACAAGAAGTTTTTAATGGTGGAAATTCAATCCCTATTGTGTGGTCCACTTGAGATTTGGATTTGCTTCATTTTATGGACCATGCCCCAAGGTGTTCCGTAACGGTAATGGTGGCCGTAACGGCCACCACCATTACCTTTACGATACAGGGCATAACGGCTATTACGGCCCTGTAACGACCGTTACGGTCTCTCTTTTTTATTTTTTTTATTTATTGAAAAAAATCCTAAAAAACCTGTATCTGCCCTGTAATGTTGATTAAAAAGTATGAAAAACCTATATGTCCCATAATAGACAATTACGGGGCTATTATGGCCTTTATAGGGGATGTAATGTGCTGTTAATGGCAATTATGGGTAAACTTTTTTTCCATAACAGCTGTTACAACCATTATGACCCCGTAACGTGTAATGGTTGCCACCGTTACCTTTACGTAACAGCCTTTACGGCATACCATGACCATGCCCTAAATTGAGTTGGAAAAACTGATGGACGACGTGGATATACAACACATACATCAAGGTGGGCCCCATTGGTGTGAGCTCACGGAGTATCATACGCCTCTAGAGTATAAAAAAGAAATTGAGACTTCACAGCCACGTCTCCATTTCTCTTTGAGAGAGAGAGAGAGAGAGAATGAAAAAAAATCAGGGTGAGGGGGAAAAGACTGAGAGCGAGAGAGCCCGAGAGCGGGGGGGGAGGGGGGGGGGGGGGGGGGGGGGGGGGGGGGGGGGGGCGGGGGGGGGGGGGTCGCCTACTACAGTAGTCGCCGTAACAACATAATAGAAGAAGAAGTGAGGGAAAGTTTCTGTTTTTTTACTCTTTTTTTTTTTTTCATTCGCTTCACCATCACAAGGCCATAACAGCTGTTATAGCTTGTAACAGCCAATCTGAGGGACTCGTAACGGCCATTACGGCCCTTTTTTATTTTCTCATCCACCCCACTTCGGACCCATACCGCGTAACGGCCAAAACATAACCGTTTTTGCACAGCTTGGTGCCGAGTAACACTAAAAGCAGATGCATCATTGTCATCATGATCATTTGTCTTGGTTTTGTTGATACTGTTGGTACTCTTTTGTTGGGTTAAATTAATTCTAACTAGGTCCAAGACAACCGCACGACTCTTCCTACCCCGCACGTATCATTGGGTTATGCATATCGACTTCTTTGCGTTGCATTCTGTTATCCTAGCTTCATGTTGTAGTGCATGTAGACGAGCCAATCCAAAGTCCTGTTCTACAATCTATTCTTATTCTTAGAGTGGATGAGTGTAAAACAACTCCAATTCTTCTCTCAACTAGAGGAAAAAGTTGTCTGGCGCAAAATTCTCATATCAATTGTCTTGAGAGCCTTCACATTTTCTCCAAAATGCATTCACCAATGAACTGTATAGGGGAAAGAAATCCGTTCTACGTGACTAATAAAACAATTTCTATGATAAATAATAGAACTGTATATATTTATTCCAACCATTTACAATCAATATTAAACAAAAAAAAAAAAAAAAAAATCCTTTTTAAGGTTTTTTCTTGATAGTCACCATTCATTTTTTTTTTCTTAAAAAGCCAAAAATAAAAAATACAAAAAAATTTACAAAATCAGATTAAAATGACTAATCTAAGGCGTGAATTTGCGCATCCATTCATCCTACATTCATTCTTGAAGATTTTTTTTTTTTTTTTTTTTTTGAAAATTTGGATATTTACCTCTTTTTTCGATTTTTTCCCAAAATAGCCCAAGGAACTTTGGTTTATTCAAGTCGCCTAATTCGAGCGTTTTAATTGGCAAAGAGTACACTCCAAGACAATAAATGGAAAAAACAAGTGGAAAAGGAGGCCATTTGCACTGATTTTAAAGAAAAAATAGCCGTCTTTTGACCATAGCGGCCATTACAAGTGTGTTTTCTATGGGGTGCTCGTTACGACCCCAAATAATGTAACAGGCACCACCGATACTGTTATATAATGGCCACTAAGCAACCGATTTGGGACACTTGGTCGTGAGCCTTAGCAGAAGTACAGTTTGGTGATGCTTGCAAGTCTATACGTGTGGGGATCATGGTTTGGTGATCCAGACTGTTGATCTGATGGACACTGTCGAATTGGAAGCTCCTAAAAAAGCTCCCAAATTGGAAGCTCTTTACCTTTGTTTAGTGGTCTACAAGTGGATGGTTAAGAAAAGAATACAACAATCAAATGGTTAGGATCTTCCAGTAGGAGATTTTTGGGGCATCCTCCATACACAATGAGGGCCACCAGATCAACAGTTTGGTCTCTAGACATGGATCCCTGGGTGCCACATGTTGAAAGCATCAGCTGGGTGCCACATGTTGAAAGCATCAGCAAGCTATATGTAGGGGCTCAGGACCCTATAATTTCTCCTTCCAAATTGTGTTGCTCTTGTATCCCATTAGATGTATATTAGCCTTATCCATCACTGTAAATCCTGGTTAAATATTAGCCCAAACTGAGTTGTCTTGCTTTCAATAGAAAATGAAATGATTCGCCCACTCTTACCCATGCATGTCTGAATGAATGAAATACTTTTTCCAACTGAATTCCATGTCTTCTCTACAGCTGCATTTGAACTGTAGAAATGAACTACTGGATCTGAATCTTTTCTTGTGTCAAGATGATATCTAAGAGTACAAAGTCTATGTTTGCTAAATCATTTTACATTCACTGATTGCTGTAATCAGGTGTGCTCTGTGGAGGAACAAATTAGGGCTTCATCTGAGCAAAAACTGGGACTTGCTAATCAGAGCATTACTGCTGGCTTTTTCGACAACAATACTAGGTAGATTGGGATTTGAAGGTTCTACTACGAGGATTCTACTCCCTCAACATGTTCCCAAGTGGCACGTGCATGCCTTATCTGTATTTTTGCTCTGGTGGGCCTGCCGCCATGTGCCATGACCCAAAACATTAGGCTGGTCAGGGTGTCAGGTGGGCGGCACATGTATGAGGAAACTGGATGCTAAAAAAAATTTGACAATGGTTCACATTTGATGTGCGTTTCTGTCCCACCTAATGTCTGGCTTGATTTCAAGCTGGAGCATGTGCACGGTCAGCTCGAGTACTCATACTATCACCAATACTTTCAACTTGGTATTTTTAGAAAGCTTGGCATTTTCAAAATATCACCGAAAGACTGATAACATAACAAATAATGTCTTGATGTTTTCTTGATAATTACACAATAAAATTCACATATCCCATATTTACCGTTTACATATATTTTGTATTGATTTTTATTTTATGTGAGATTATCTATCCCCAAAAAACCCACAAATTTTGAAATATTTTGAGGAATTCCTTGTATAGAAATTGTTGAGAATGAGATTTGTCACTACCAAGCCGATGAATGACCTTGACTCTTATGATTTCCGCTCAAAAGAATTCCTTTCTGTTAGACATTTGGTGAAAGATCTCTACTGTATTACTATTGCAGTCCGGAAGATCGAAGGGAATATTTGGAGTCTCTCCTTGGGGAGTGTAAGAAAGAAGAAGCTGCCCATGTTTTAGATGATGATGCTCTGAATGAACTCATAGCCCGCAGGTAGGTCTGGTTTTAGGAATTCAATTGTCTTTTATAGTTTGAGTTTGTTTCTTACTGACGTGTTCTTGTAGTTACTGTATTTTTATGCAAGACATGGTTGTAGTTATCTATCATGCTCTCCTTTTTATTTCCTCATGTTTATTTTTTGCTTGCAGTGGTTCGGAGATTGACATTTTTGAATCGATTGACAAACAAAGGCATGAAGAAGAGATGGTCTGTGTTTTGGTCCTATACATGGAGCTATGATGAGCCCAAACACACCTCTACATTCAGTTACAGGTGCCAACCTTGCACATGATCAGGGTATCATAACCGTGTGTCAGGTGGATCCCACCATGTAAATGACCTTGTCCAAAACTCATGCTGGTCAGCTTATCCAAGTGGGATACGCATGGACCGAAATGGTGGACATTTTAAAAAACAATTGCAGTCGTCCACATCTAACATACATGCATGCCGTACCTGATCAGAAGACCATCTTGATTTCTGAGCCAGGTCATCTTGACAGCAGGAGCCACCTGATGCACGGCATGAATATCCCATACATATGCTAGGTTTGGAAAATGTATGTGGGCTTATTAACAGAACTCTTTATACATGTGTTTTTTTCTGCCAGTTTTGGTTTTCTGCTATTCTAATAGAGGACTCATATTACCAAAATTCCAGGAAGTGTGGCAAAAGCTACTTGCACGAAGCAACAATTGCTCAGAGCCACTACCGCCTGTGCCTCCTCGTCTTGTGACAGACGACGACTTGAAGGCATTCTATCAAGCTATGCAGATAGATGAAGCATCCAATGCCACGGTAAAACGGAAAAGCGACTCCCTTGGGGGGATTGATACCCAACGATATGGATGGGGTAAACGAGCTAGAGAGGTTTGTCACTGAACTCTTATAGAAATGGAAGTGGTTTGCATGATGGGCAGCTTTACATGAAATATACTGTCCAGTTGTGCATTAACTTGGCCCTATCAGTAGTACGTAATTACCCATCTTTTGGTGGTCCAGATTGTTTGTATAGTGGGTCTCAAGGCAGGCAGGATATACCCAGAAATCTTCCCCAGCCAGTGATCGTAACTCTCTCATTGGTTCTGGGACTATTGTTTGTAGTTGTCCATTTTCATCAGATTGCTATGATAATCTGTGAGGGGAGATATTAAGGCATGCTCCATCCCTTGATGGACATCTGATTGATGGCTTGGGACACTGAAAGTTGGGCCCCACTTGTACCATTGCTGGATCAAACAAAACGTTAAAGAAAAGGAAAAGGAAATCCTTCCTGCGTATCTCATGATATCTAGTGTTGCCATTGAAGGTCTTTTTACTTTTTTATTTCCCTGTAGGTACGCTCGTATGGATATCAATTGACAAAGGAAGAATTTAAAAAGCTTTATAGAGTTGATTCTCCTGAATCCCCCAAAGCGAAGGATGATACTAGGGATTCATGTATGGGTAAAGAGGCTGATGTGTCAAACGTGGGAGATACAGAAGTGCAACAGCTGCCATCAACAGATTCTCCACCATCCAAAGAGTTGCTGCCAGTTGCATGTGCAGAGCCTTTGCCTCTATCCATATGGCTGCCACTACCATCATCGATAGAGTCATCATCGCAATTGACAGAGCTGACACAATCTGTCAGGGAGCCACACCAGCCATCCAAAGAGCCAGAACTGCCATCCAAGGAACCACCGCAGCCAACCGAGGCACTGCCCTCATCAAAAGAACCACCACAGCCATCTATGGAGGCACCATCCCCATCCAAAAGGTCATTACCATGCTTATCCAAAAGGCCATCACCACCATCCAAAGATGTGCAGCTTGCATGCAATGATGCAACTCCACCAGTGAAATGGTGGCAGGCCATGCCAAAAAGAGCAACGAGGGATGTCTCTCCACCCCCTATGATTGTTCCGGTGCCATCAAAAGAACCACCACAGCCATCTTTGGAGGCACCACTCCCATCCAAAAGGTCATTACCATGCTTATCCAAAGGGCCATCACCACCATCCAAAGATGTGCAGCTTGCATGCAATGATGCAACTCCACCAGTGAAATGGTGGCAGGCCATGCCAAAAAGAGCAACGAAGGATGTCTCTCCACCCCCTATGATTGTTCCGGTGCTATCAAAAGAACCACCACAGCCATCTTTGGAGGCACCACTCCCATCCAAAAGGTCATTACCATGCTTATTCAAAGGGCCATCACCACCATCCAAAGATGTGCAACTTGTATGCAATGACGCAAGTCACGCAACTCCACCAGTGAAATGGTGGCAAGCCATGCCAAAAAGAGCAACGAAGGATGTCTCTCCACCCCCTATGATTGTTCCGGTGCCATCTAAAAGTGTTGGCACATCAGCAATGGAACCTCAAATACAAGAATTTCCTGTTTATAGTATGGTCCCTATCCCAGATGCTTCCCTTTACATACAAGGATTGAGTGGAAACCCACAACATCAGTTAGCGGTAGCAACTGCCCCCGGTTCACTAGCAACTCCGGTTCCTGCCATGCCCTCACAAGTCATAGACCAAAGCCAAAAGACTCAAACTGCACAAGGAAAACCTCGACGACGGGCAATGAAACGGAAACCCAATGCAGCTGCTGTTGGTCCTGAAGCTAATTCCATTCCAAGTCTTCCAGTTTTGGGTTTTGCCCAAGACGGGGGAACATTGCTTGGGTCATCAGGAATACATGTGCATGCATTTACTCAGAATGAAGCCAACCCACAACAGCAGTTAGCGGTAGCAACTGCCCCCAGTTCACTAGCAAATCTGGTTCCTGCCATGCCCTCACAAGTCATAGAACAATGCCAAAAGACTCAAACTGCAAAAGGAAAACCTCGACGACGGGCAATGAAACAGAAACCCAATGCAGCTGCTGTTGGTCCTGAAGCTAATTCCATTCCAAGTCTTCCAGTTTTGAGTTTTGCCGGGTCATCAGGAATACATGTGCATGCGTTTACTCAGAATGAAGCCGACCCACAACATCAGTTAGCGGTAGCAACTGCCCCCGGTTCACTAGCAACTCCGGTTCCTGCCATGCCCTCACAAGTCATAGAACAATGCCAAAAGACTCAAACTGCACAAGGAAAACCTCGACGACGGGCAACGAAACGGAAACCCAATGCAGCTGCTGTTGGTCCTGAAGCTAATTCCATTCCAAGTCTTCCAGTTTTGGGTTTTGCCCAAGACAGGGGAACATTGCTTGGGTCATCAGGAATACATGTGCATGCGTTTACTCAGAATGAAGCCAACCCACAACATCAGTTAGCGGTGGCAACTACCCCCGGTTCACTAGCAACTCTGGTTCCTGCCATGCCCTCACAAGTCATAGAACAAAGCCAAAAGACTCAAACTGCACAAGGAAAACCTCGACGACGGGCAACGAAACGGAAACCCAATGCAGCTGCTGTTGGTCCTGAAGCTAATTCCTTTCCAAGTCTTCCAGTTTTGGGTTTTGCCCAAGACAGGGGAACATTGCTTGGGTCATCAGGAATACATGTGCATGCGTTTACTCAGAATGAAGCCAACCCACAACATCAGTTAGCTGTAGCAACTGCCCCCGTTTCACTAGAAACTCTGGTTCCTGCCATGCCCTCACAAGTCATAGAACAAAGCCAAAAGACTCAAACTGCACAAGGAAAACCTCGACGACGGGCAACGAAACAGAAACCCAATGCAGCTGCTGTTGGTCCTGAAGCTAATTCCTTTCCAAGTCTTCCAGTTTTGGGTTTTGCCCAAGACAGGGGAACATCGCTGGGGTCATCAGGAATACATGCGCATGCGTTTACTCAGAATGAAGCCAATCCAATTTCCGGTCTCCAAAAGGCTGTTGATTTAGCTCCAGTACAAGCTCGGAATCTGTCCATTGCGCAAGAGAAATATGAGAGTACATCACCTTTGCTGGAAAAAAGGGAACATGAAACAGGAGGTCCAGGTTCTGTTACTACAACTGCTGCTTCTGAGATCACAGCTGCACCAAGCACCAACCCTACAAACATGATAGACTTGAAGAATGAGAATACTGCAAATATTGGTTCGATGCAAGCTGGGAATGAGCACCGGGTCAGCCAATCTCCCACCGTTACTGCTCCATCGGCACAAAATTTGATGGAGAGGACCCTTCGAGTGGGCCCTGCCGACATGACACCCGACCAGAAGCAGAAACCAGCTGAAAAGCCCGAGTACTCTTCCGTCCAAAGCACTCGGAAAGCAGTTGGCTTTGATGCCTCGAAGTCTGATACGGCTACACAAATGGAACTTCACAGGGTCAAACCTATTGAAGTTGCCACTCCCCAAGACAATCCGCATCTTCACCATGCACTAGATAAGAGCTCCATCGATGTAAAGAGAGTAGTATCGGTTGCAGCTCTGGTGCCTGAAATGAAGTCATCTGCAGGAAAAGGCAAGAGCAATGTACCTGCCGTTGCAAGACGGGTGTCCAAAAGAAAAGCTTCAGTTTCAAATAATTCAGGACCTCCTTTCAAAACAGGTCAGGGCTGACAGGCAAAAATTACCAGGCCAGCAGCAGGTATGGGTCATGTTTTCATGGTGGGCTTGAAGGAGCAGGAAAGGAACGATGGTAATCAACCACCAACTGCTACACCTGACTTGGGAGAGAGAAGGCCTGAAATTCTGCACCCTGATGTAATATCTGGCCAGGAGCCAGATGCAACTGAGAAGTCTGTACAGTCGATCCAAAGCAACAGAGAACCAGACGTGTCAACAACAGGAGAGAATGCTGCGAGTTTAGTGAGCAAAAACTATCCGTCTGTTGAAAATGCTACACTTGGGCAGCAAAAGTCTCTCTCTGAAACACCAGTCGCAGTCCCTTCCATCAATGGTGGATCTATCATGTGATCTAATGTCTTTACATGTTTGTTATACCTCTGTACAGTTTGTCTCTGTACATGTTTGTAGGTATGGCATGTGCAATGCCTGTGAAGAGATGGAAGGGGTATGGTTGATGTTTATACCCTTTGAAACTACGTGATGTATCTCAGCCTAATACCAGTAACAAAACACATGGGGTTGGGCTTTGCATGTATTGTCTGATCAATTATCTGGGTGTTCTGGTCTCAAGTCATTTTAGCCCGTGCTGCCGAGCCCGACCAGACTTTATAGTTATGTGTTAAATCCTACAACTATGCTATTCCAATCCTTGGTTAGGAAATCCATCCATCTTGAATGTAGACCCTGGGTTTTGTTCTTCTAAAATGTCTATTTCTTTTTACATATGTTAACCACTTGATCAATGGATGGATTTGAAATATTCAAGTGAGAAATAGGGATTTTACCAAATTTCCAGCCGAGCCGGGTCCTGCCCGAGCCAGCAAATTTTGTCAGGCTTGGGCTTGGTCCTGCTATGCTCTGCCCATGTTGGGCTTGGGCCAAGCTTGGCCCTTGGGTCTTTTAGTGTTGAGTGGGCCGGGGTATAGCCCAGCTCAGACCCAGCCCATGGCTACCCTTGTTACTGGCCAAAATTCATATTGATTTAACGTTCCTAATCTTTGGTTAATAAGCATTTATTAAATTAGATCACTGACTGTTTTCATTGGGCTGTACATTAACTATTCACCGGTCAGCCAGTTAAAAATGAAATCAGCAAGTATTTCTGCACAGGGAAGCTGATCTGCCACATTCAATAATCAAATTCCGTTGATTAGATTGATGACCTCTCTCTCTCTCTCTCTCTCTGGGTGGCGCTCTCGTCTCTCTCTCTCTCTCTCTGGGTGGCTCTCTCGTAGCGCACTGTCGTCATCTGATGTTGGACCTATCAGATCAACCAGACATTGGACAATTATTAATTGTTGGTTTTGGTTACCTAACGTGAGTGGCTGTGTTTTATGGTTATGGTTGAATTCATGCACATACTTATTGTGGTATGTACATTCATGGAAATTATGATATTAATGTCCTGATCCTTGATTAAAGGCTCAGAGACGACCATGCATATTTGCATATTGAGCTATTGCAAGTTAGAAAGCAGAAATGCGAACAAAAATACGTCAATCTAAAATTTTAAAGAGACGAAAAAAAGGAATCTCTTGAGAGAACTTCTCGAACAATTACCATGGGTAACAAGATTCACCGACGTCAACATGGCATGATCACAAATAAGCTCAAGGCAAACGCCTCAAGATGAGAATTCCCCGTCTATCCAAGGGGGTCCCGAGGGAGAATATGTTTGAAAAAAAAAAGAGAGAAGGAAATGATAGCCTAAGGGCCTGTTTGGTTTTGAAGGATACTTGTGTTGGGTAATAATGACATTTCACAAGTGTTTGTAAATTACATTAAATAACAGCATGACGGCAGTAGTTGGAGGGAAATCCAAGTAAAGGATGTTGGGATTTGTGCTGCGGAATCACACATATATGGATCTAGGATAGCAATCTAGGAGCACCAAGCAAATATAAGAGAACACAAAGATTTAACGTGAAAAACCCTTTCGAGAAAAAACCACAGCACCAAATGACAAAAATCCACTATGAAAATAGAAATTACAAAGAGAGAGGACTTACCCGATTCGAACAACCTCGAATCTTACCCTTGCTACACCATTTGATAACCTTAGAGCCCTTTTAGAAACCTTTGGAATACCTTTAGGAAACCCTTAGAATAACTGAGAATGGCCCTAGGGACTCCTATTTATAAATGGAGAAACCCCACTTACGCACCTCCCTAGAAACCGCTTCAAATTTACGCAGTCTGCGCAGAATCCGCGCACCGTCTGCATAACCCTCGACTAGTCGGAGGAGGGCTTCGACCAGTCAAAGGGACCTTCGACTAGTCAAGCCAGTCCCTCGACTGGTCGAGCACCTCGGAACTCCAAATACATCGTTGTTGGACTTCGAGTCGAACGGGCTTCAACCAGTCGAAGGGACCTGCGACTAGTCGAGTCAGTCCCTCGACTGGTCGAGCAGCGTGGACAGATAGATTTAAAACATCTATTTTGACAACAAAGGAGGCGCCTCAATCCTTCTTTTAAATGCAGGTAATCGATTGGAAAGACGACAATAACAGATTGTCTAACATTTGGAATGCTGGTCCGTGGGAGTATCAAAGCGGGAATGCCCTCAGCGAACAGATACAAAAGGATATCTTCCTGAATCAATCGTCTTCAGCCCACTCGACGCGTGATCAAACAGATATCAATCCAAAAAGGTAGGATATGTGATGAAATGGATTCTATGATATAGCAAGACTATTTATCATTTTATAGTTTTTCTCATGGACGCATGTTATTGGTTATCCATTTTTCACACCTTCTAATCTTCCCTATTGCCATGATCGACAGTCTCTCTAGTGTCAGAGCTGCTATACGACGTGGTCTTTGCATTTCCGGAGCATCTCTAATCAGATATACGAAGATTTCTGGAAAGGTATGGCTTCTACCGACATTTGGAACTATCTTCTTCCCTGATTATGTTTCATCATTCGCAACGGCTTGCAATTCCTTCTTCTAAGGTGCCTTTCTCTTCCTTCCAGCAGATCGCAGCTCGATAGTCTTCTGTCAAAAATCCCACACCAGCGGCTCGTTATCCTGGGCAGGTAGGCTCTGATTTTCTTTTCTAGAGATATATTCAGGGAATATAGAGTACATTGCTAGAAAGATGAGAGATGAAAACAAAATGGATTCATATCGCCTTTTTATTGCTTTGTATTTTCAAACTGGATAGGGATTTGATATTGATATTTGTATTTCGAACATATGTGGCCCTCCTGATGGCATTGATATTTTCTTCAACATATGTGGCCCACTTGATGGCATTGATATTTTCTCCAACATATGTGCCCACCTGATGGCATTGATATACTGTCGAACATATGTGGCCAAACCGATGGCATGGGTATCATGCAAGTTATTGATGTATGCTCAATCCTCTAGCCATGAAGGGTGTTGGTATGCTTCTTTGGATCACAAACAGAGAGGACAAAAACTGGTGATTGTGTATTAATAAATTGAATATGATTAAGCTGATGTTAATGCTTTATAATAATAGTAGGAAAGAGGCTCAACATGATTTCCTGGTAGGATTTTTCATGAGTTTCTTTCATGGATTTCAAAACCTTCGTCTATATAATCGCAACATCATAGGCCTAGTATGGAATCAAGACAGAGTGCCGACTTCCCTTGATCGGAAAATTTGAGAAAGAGAAGCGTTTGGTGGGCCATTAGTTAATACAATCTTGGGGTATTCATGATGCCAAGTTTCTACTGTGACAAATTACAAATGAATTTTGTTTTTGTATGCAAACTATAACCTTGTTTGATTGTCGTATTAAAGTGTAATGATTCACCTACACTATAACAAGATTTAAGTTGTTGATCTAATGGGTCCCACTCTGGATCGGAAACAACTTGAAATTCTTCCAAATCAGATTATCCTACCCATTGTGAAAGTGGCTGGCCATTTGATAGTTACTGAAAAAATGATACAATGACGGTCTGAAGTAATCGAAAATGATCAAATGGATAACATCATCTGAAACAAAAAATATTTAGGTTTTATTAATCCATGTTGTGCCTCATCAAACGGATTGGTTGAAACATAGGCGCAGACAGTGTGGATTAGTCAGATCATGACCCTAATCCTCAAACTAATATATTATATATATTATATATATATATATATATATTATATATATAATATATATATATATATATATATATTCAAAAAATATTAGTAAATTTTGAGGACAATAGGGTCATGATGTATTAAAATACGAGAGAAAATTACAGGATATTTAATGGATGCGATCTTTTAATCAAGAATGCATTTGACTCATCCTCCAACTTTTGGAGAAGCCCACGAGACTACTATCACGGATGAAGAAAGCATAGGCCCATGTCTTCTGGAAGTGCATCTGGACTGTGTAACAAGTTGTGACACATCAGAATTAATAATATCCCAATCCCAATTGGAGCACTGTCAAAGTGTTACCTGTTCGACCAAAATTATAATCACTATTTTCTTGTTTTTTTTTTTTTTTTTCCCAACTTGCTATCTTTGCAGACTTGTTTATATATCAATATTTTTTTTAACCTAAAATTCTGAGCTGACTTTCCACACACACACACACACACGATATATATTATATATATTATATATATAATACTATATTATATATATATATAATGATATATATATATATATATATATATATATTATATATAAAACACTTTATTTCTATTTTTAAAATTTGAAGGTGGTGAAATGGATGGAAATAACTTTAGGGATATTTGATTGATTATGACTTTAATGGATGGAAATAAATTTGAGAGTCAAGCATTTTTTGAACCATGTCGAGGGTTAGAGTTTGATATTAAAATAGATTATTAAGAAGTAAGCCAACAAGTAGAAGGCTAAGAAGTAGGACAAGATGTAACGGTTAAGACAGATGAGAAGTTATATGAAGAACCAAAAGTGGGAATGGGGTTTATTTCTGATGAGAGTGCATATGAGTATTACAATAGATATAGTTATAAGACAAGATTTAGTGCTTAAAAGGATTGGGTAAGAAAATCAGATGATGATGTCATACTTTATAAAAGATTTTGTTGTTCTAAAGAAGGTTGAAAATATGAAAAGAAAAAAGAAATCAATCAGTCGAAAAAAATCCATCCGATTACAAGAACAAAATGTCGAGCAAGTATGAGTATGAAGCTTGAGATAAATAAAAAATACCGTGTGACTAACTTTGTTGCCAAGCAAAACCATGAGGTTGTTACACCATCAAAGGTGCATATGTTACGGTAATAGAGAGGCTTAACTGACGTTTAAAAAGCAGAAGTGGATATGGCATATGATTCAGGAATAACACCAAAAGCAACTGCAAACTATTTAAGTAGACAAACTGAAGGTCGAGAGAATCTAAGTTTCCTGCCCATTGATTGTAAAAATTACTTACAGAGGAAGTGAATGAAAGCAATGCAAAATGGTGATGCAGGGGTCTATTTTAGAATACTTTCAGAAAAGGCAAGTAGAGGATCATTCTCAATACAAGTAGATAAAGATGATCAGATCACGGATATGTTGTGGGTAGATGCAAAGTCAATAATAGATTATAGTATTTTACGGACTTAGTTTTCTTTAATACTATATACAAAGTAAATAATTATGAATGATCATTTGCCCAATTTATTGGGGTAAATCATTATAAGTAAACTGTAATATTTGGTGCGACCTTGTTATATGATTAAACGATAGAGTCATTTAAATAGTTGTTTCAAACATTTTTAAGTGTGATGTATAGAAAATAACTAATGACAATCTTAACAAACCAAGATGTTGCAATGACTAATGCAATAGCTTCAGTGATGCCGGGAACATATCATCGTCTGTGTATTTAACATATTTACCAAAATACTGCCAAACACCTTAACAATGTATTTAAATGTTAAAAAAGTTTTGAAATCAATTTCAATAGGTGTGTATATGACTATGAGAGGGAGGAGTTTATGATTGCATGAAATGCCATGCTCGAGAGGTATGATTTAAAGAAAAATAAGTGACTATAGGATCTATTTAAGTAAGAGAAAAATGGGCATTAGTCTATGGACGAAATACATTATGTGCTGACATGAAGAGTATACAATAGAGAGAGAGAGAGAGAGAGAGAGAGAGAGAGAGAGAGAGAGAGAGAGAGAGAGAGAGAGAGAGTATGAATAATTTATTAAAAAATATCTCTTACATTTTTTTACTCATTATGAACGAGTAGTGATGGATCAACAGTAGCAGGATTAATCATTTATTTATTTCAAAATGAGGCAAAATGAGTTTGGGATAATTATAGAGTTTCGAATTATTTATAACGACAAATATGAAGGACAAACTGTTAGATTTGATTCAT
The DNA here is from genome assembly GCA_021015155.1 of Magnolia officinalis. Lineage (NCBI taxonomy): Eukaryota > Viridiplantae > Streptophyta > Magnoliopsida > Magnoliales > Magnoliaceae > Magnolia > Magnolia officinalis. The sequence continues at coordinate 14,902,163 of JAJHSJ010000014.1, read as the reverse complement.
TAGACGGTTCAATTATTTGTAGTTGCAAGAAGTTTGAGTTTGCTAGAATCTTATATAGCCATGCATTGAAAGTTTTAGATTATCATAATAAAAAGGCGCTTCATCTCCGTTATATTCTTAAGATAGCAAAGAGATGCAAAGGTAGGTTTCACTAAAGATCATGTTGGGTTAAGATTACAAGTTGATTCCAATGTTGTTTTAGATAAGTGGTATAAATATTGATCTTGCAAGCTTCTTAAAATTGTGACAATGATCGTAGAATATGATGATGTCTTCAAAGTGGCTGATAGATATGCAGATAAATTTCATGTAGTGAGGGAATGTATGAAAGAAATTAATGAACTTCTGCTAAGGTTATCTCAAGCTGCTGATGAAAGTGTAGATATCGAATGTGCATGCCCTGAGTTGACTGAAAGTGTGGATAGTGAACGTGCATGCCCTGAGCCAACTAAATCTCTACATAATAAACATACATGCCCCTAGTCGACTGAAAAGGAAGTTACTTTTGTTGATTGTTTGAGTTCACAAACGGTTAGTGGGATTAAAGTAAAGCCTAAAGTTAATAGGGGCAATTATCGTACATAAAAATCCATTAGATAAAAAAAGAAAAAGAAAATATTCCAAACTGAATCCGTTCAGCCACAAATAAATCAAGAGAGACAAGAAATGACTCAAGCACCAAACATCATGCACCATCATTCGTTGCAACCTTCAAATTAGACATTTATAGTGCCCCAATTATGTCATTTCAATATGGTACATTAAAAACATGTTTACTAAAGTTGTTCATATCATATATTATTGTTGTTAAAATTTCTTATTCTTTTTTTTTTTCTTTATTAGGAGTCGCATATTATGGTGGCGTGTCCTTTTGGATTACCAAGTGGATCCCATGTAGGTCATGGTCATAATATGGTGGAGGGCAACACTTCTAACCCTTGTAAATCCATCAATGCATCAATGGCTTAATGTGGGTACCAACGAACTAATGCTAGCATGTTTCAACAAATTCCTTTGACAAGTCAGGTAAAAATTAGATTTAATGTATGAACTTGTAATATTACATATATCATTCATATCACTTATGCTTATTGAAGTTTTCACTACTGTACTTCTGCTCTATCTGAGTTCGAATGTTATCAGAGCGAGAGATTTCAGAATACTCGGGAGTGGTTCTAGTGGATCCATGAATGTCCCTTTAACTATTTCTAGCTACCAACCAAACATTAACTTGACCAACAAATTCTCTCAAGCAACCCACAATTGTACATTTACGTCAAGTCTCATCTCAAGGAATTATCATTTTTAGTAAGGTAAAACTGACAGACAATTTCTATTTCACATAATATTGCAGAAACCTTGTGAATTTGGATATTGTGAGACATTTTAGGGGCTGGATGTGTGGACGAAGCAGACGGTGCGTTTAGCAATGTGGGAATATTTACAGCAACCTGATTTCTCCAAGATTATTAGGATGTCATTACTACAAGGATTCAAATATGAAAATATAGAGTTTTTTTTATTTTTTTTTTTATTTTTTTTTTATTTTAATTTTTAATTTTAATGTTTCAATAAAAAAAAAGATTCTAGATACAACACCCGCATTGGATTTAATTTTTTTTTTTTTTTTTTTTTTTTTAATCTATTTCTTAAACAGAAAGAGAGAAAAGGATCTCCGGAAGAGGGATGAGAGTTGAGAGAGAGGAGAGAGAATGAGAGCGAGGGAGAAGAGTTTTCTCCATTGGATACGCACCCCTAACACCATTTGGGTTACTAGGATGCGGATTAGCTACTAAACCCGACAGCAGTGAGACTCGCTACTGAAGTGACGTCACCAAATTCTGTGGGCCCTACCATGATGTATGTGTTGTATCCACCCTGTCCATCCATTTGGAGAGAACATTTTAGGGCATGGCCCAAAGAATGAGGCAGATCTAAAGGTCAAGCGGACCCCGCCATAGAAAATGGTGGGGATTGAAGCCTACCCTTAAAAACTTCTCAGGGGCCATTGAAATTTTCGATCAAGCTGACATTTGTGTTTTCCCTTCTTCCATGTTTGTGTTAACATATGAGCAAGTTGGATCTCAAATAAACATAATGATGGCCCTATGAAAGTTTCAAAGGTGGGCATCATCGTCCCCATTGTTTCCTATGGTGGAATCAACTTGAGCTTTGGATCTGTCTCATTCTTTGGGTCATGCTCTAAAATTCTCTCTACAAATGGATGGATGGTGTGGATACAACACATACATCATGGTACGGACCATAGAACTTGGTGGCGTCACTTAAGTAGTGACTCTTACTACTGTCGGGTTCAGTAGCTTATCCACATTCAAGTTACTAACAAGAGGAGCATTAAGCATTCCATGTGAGACCCTCATTCTCCGCCATTTAGGATAACTTTAGTAACATTTTTTCTACCGAAATTTTCAATAGCCAAACTGCACTTAAATTTTATTGGATAGTGATAATTTCAAGCCAATCACATCATATCTTAAACCCACATACGTTGATCCATCCATTGCATTCACATCTCAATTGTGCCCATGCACGCCGAGTGTCCAAAGGTGTAACCAGGTCTAGCTAAGCTAAATAATAATTGTTTGTCCCCATTGTCTCCAATACTACAAAAGCCAATCAGAGCAAGTTGTGTATGATCTGAATGGATTCGCGTGATGTATTTGGAGATCTTTGGAATAAACGAAGAGGATTCTACGATAATACAGTTGGAGCTTATCGAGCGATGCCACATCATCCACTAAGGGGTCGATTGAAGAGCAATTGTGCAGAAACGGTTAGAGGACAGATGGTAGGAGTAGAAGCAAGAAGGGTTAAGGCATGTTAAATGGTTAAAACAACCGTCAGAATGTGAGAAGCATCCGGATGGCCAGATTGAGGCTATAAATAGTAAAGAAATTCAATAGAAAGATTTGTCTCATACCAATCCAATCAAACCCAATATATCTTTCGATTACCTGTCATTTACACTCCTTAGTGTAATCATTCTATTTTTCTGCTGGTCAATTACATTCCTTAGTGTAATCCTCTTACTTTTCACCTGCTATTTATATTCCATAGTGTAATCCGTAGTATTAATCAAGTAGCTGATAATCTTAATTGTAATTTGGGTCTACACTCATACATTAAATTCAATTCTCCATCCAATAAAGTGTTTTGCAGCTGCTCACCGCAATTGACCGTAAGGTTTCTTATCCTGTTTTTCTTTTATTTGTATTGAAAAGTCTTTTGGTCTAGAAGGAAAATGTGAAACCCATTGTCAGAGGACGAACCCTACCTTCTTAATATCGCCTGATCTTATTTACATACTAAGCGAGTGGTTGAATAGGCAACCGATCTCATTCGATCCCAGTCATATACTACGTATTTGCTTATCTCACGCTTATGCTGTAACATCCTGGATTTTCACTGTTTTGGATTTTCAAAAATCCTTGAAATGTCTTTTTTTTATAATTAACTTATATTATCACTTACTGACCATTAACACTCAATGTTAGTTTACGCACGAGTGGAACCAGTAAAGAACCGCACAAGTCCGATTAATCAACCGTAGGAAGCCAACGAATCCGCCCGATCACTTGAACACCAAGTTTAGCCTAGTGATTTACTCACATAGGGCCCAAATCTAACCGATCCATCGCTAACTAATCAAGACAATCATAACTAAACTAAAGATCTAACCGAAGCCAAGCCAGATAAGGCTCGGATCTTAACTAATAGACTAAATCAACTCCGTTACTCTTTTAGCCTAAAACCGACAGTTTAGAGTAATCTAGACCAAATCTCTACTTTTACTTGTTATAAATAGGTCACACTATGAACATAGTTAATTTAAACCCTAATCATTGCCCATGAGAAATCTCAATACCTAATTCATTCAAAAAATGCCCCGATTTTCCAAACAAGCTCTAGACCGCTTGTCGGCGGGCCACTAGTTCTAAAACTATAAAATAATGTCCATCTTACTGGGCTTGACATCAATCGCGGGAGTCAGACATGGGTACTGTCCAGAACCGCTCAATTTGAACCAAAGGACGAGTGCATGAAAAGTGCAAATACCCTAAAGGAAGAAGCTGAAACTTAAGTAAATTGGGTCGTTCACCCTTAGGCAAAGTAGAGAACTTCGGACCGTCGGTTTATGATCAAACTTCACACATGGAGTAAGGATATTTCTCTGCTCATATCCGTATAGCCACGGCCCCGATCGACCATCGGTGACCGTTGAACAAACTTCTCATCATATCTGTAGATCGGCGCATCCAAATGGCGAGCTGAACATGTCCATACGTAGATCATCATTAGAGCTAACTATCCTACGGTGTATATCAATATGTATACCCCATAGTGGGCCCTAGAGGCTAGAAAAACTCTCCCATAGGGCTAGTATAGTAAAAACCCAACACTTGGGGCCATTTTCAGCAAATTTAGCATTATAAAAGGGGCTTCTTTGGGGCACTCCTCTCCCCATACCAATTTGCCCTAGGAGGAAAAGGGAAAAGGGAGAAGAGAAAGAGGAGAAAGAAATGAGAAGAGAGTGAAGGAGGGTGTTGTTGGTGGAGGAGCCTAAGGAAACTTGGAACTTTGACAAACTCCTTCCTTTCTCCCACATCCAAACTCCAAGCTCGATTCCCAACCGATTGGGGAGGTAAGTGCCCATCTTTTTGTAATCCTTTGTGTTGAGGGTGGATTTGCATGAGATTCTAACATGCAAGTATATTGTCTTAGGATTCCGGTTAATTGACTCCTAGTTCGGCGCTCCTAGGTCGTTTTTCAAGCCTCTAACGATCCATAGGTGTGGACTATTGTTCTTGGGTAGCCTAGCACCAATTTTAGTATGAGTTTAAGGATTTTTCTTGCTTGGATGATGCATTTGGAGAATCTAGACAAACCTAGGGAAGACCCTACCCTTGATCCTATCGATTCACATGGAATGGTTATGAAATGTTATTGCCTTTCGTATGATTTGGTTTAAATGGATAATTGTATGTACTTGTCTTGTTTGGTTCTCATATGATGTTGCCTCATAGCATATATGATCTATTAACTCTTGTGTAATTTGGTTCTATTAGGTATAGGAAGTGCTTAGCTTCCTCACTAACCCACACAAAACACATGCACTCTTGTTTCATGATATTGATAGCTTTGCTTGATAGGAAAATCTAAATTGTATGTTGAGAAAATATGAAACATGATATTGTTTTATGCTAGATGATAACCCTGCTAGTTGGCATGCTATAGATTGCTATCAAATCCTTGGGTTGGTCAGGAATATGAGGAGAGTGAAGGTGGTCCCGTTGGTAGGATTGTCCTGAGGTTAAACTTATGGATTTGGGCGGATGCGTGTAGGTGACAGTAGTTAGGCTACATGGGTCGCTCGTACCCGATGTCGTCTATCCCGTACTCGTCTAAACTCGTGCGATTTAGCCTACTTACTGACCAACCTTGTCCATTAACCTTGTTTGCTCACATATGCATGGAACTCAGAACACCCTTCAACCATTGTAGCCCATCGATAACCAAATTGTAACCGATCCACCGCCTCGTGAGACGGGTATGGTGGAATGGACACTGTGTCCGAGCTGTCGGCATACGCTGGGGCGACGAGCCTCCCCGTAGTGACCGTGAGCGATCCCTTTTCTCAGTACTCCCCATGTGCTTGAAGTCGGGGATGTGGAACCCGACGGGATCAAGGATCGCGGGGTCTTGGCCTCACACGTGGGCATTGATACGTAGGGTGTATCAGTTTCTCCAAACTGTTGGATGAATGGATTTAACTAAGAACTCAGCTAACATTTTTATCGCATCGCACTAGCTAGGTTGGTGACTCGACAGTCGAGGTCGCGATGAGGGAGTGTTGTTCATACGCGATCGTTAGACGGAGTCGCTTGAGGGAGTGTTGTGGTGAGGGCATGCATCATATCATCTATCATGCATATGCATTAATAAGATTGGTTAGGTGTTTATGAATGATTGTTTTTCATTAAATGCATAATATAATTGATGTCTGTTACAACTTAAGACTAATAGCACCCACTAAGTTGATCACTCACTCCCACTCTGTGACGGTATTTTAAAACACCAACTAGACTCTCCCCTAGTTGCAGGTGACACAGAGTACGAGGAGCCTGGCGGTGCAAGTCTTGATAAGGAGGATGAGCTGTCCTACTTCCAACTGATGAGCGGTCCTCCATCGACCTAGTGGATGGATTTCAGATCGCTGGGTGTTGGACTCAGAACATAATTCTTTTGGACATATTTTTGTATTTTTGTTGGGCAACGCCGTGTGTGACCCATTGACATTATTTTTGACTTGTATACATTTAGCCACTTTCAATTCAGTAGACTAGTTGTGATTGTGATTCATGTTTCAAGTAATTCCATACTGCTTTTCAAACCGGATTACATGTAAAATATGTAAATTTTGTTATAAGTGACACCTAGGAACTTGGGAGTCGAGTGCGTACACGACCCCCAATTTTCAGGGCGTTACATATGGTCATAGTTGTTCAATTTGAATTGAGCCAAAAATTCAATTCGGGCACGCTGACAATTACACGTGACTAAAATCAGAAATCAAGGACCAACAACAACAACAACAAGAATAATAATAATAATAATAAACTTATTTCATAACATATACATTGAAGTTTGGATTCATGGTAATTAGCACATGTTAGAGTTGTGTAGTCCCTCATATGGTGTGCATGTGGAATCCAAACCGTGCCTTTATTATTCCTTTTTAGTTACAAGGACCCCAAGAATTATCCCAATCCCATACAGGATACGTCATTTCCAATATCATGGGAGACCCAACGGATACTCTATGGGAACCTGATGTAGAGAGGGTCGCATATAGTTACATGGCCAAGATGGATAAAAAAAGGCCCGGTCGACGACAGAAGTGATCCGGACCGTCGGGCCTTACATCAGGTGTATCTTGCAATCTGGAATGAGTTATCGGACGTAAAATATATGATTTTGGGGTAAAATGAGCTATTTTAGCCAACCCAACTAATCCCGCTATGTCGGGTTGTACAAGCCAGATTTGCGAAATACCGCCAGATCGATGGTCGTTTCCTTATTTTAATTCCGTTTTTACTATAAATAGTAATTTTTAGTTTGATTATAACTCTTCATCCGTTGGGCTTTAAGATTGCACCCAATGCGAAAAGAGCTTAGAATAATTAGGAGAATAGATTGGTGAAGCCAAATAGGACACTTACTATTTTCGGCCAAAAACCTTGCGCACTAGTAGACATTACGACCGTCTATAAATAGTAAGTCGCGAATTCTAGGAGCTTTAGTCGTAGTTTGATTCTGATTTCTCTCCCATTGCTTAGTACCCCCTATTTAAAAGGTAGTGAACTCGTTCTTATTCATTCATTAATTGATTTTGAATTTTATAGAATTTATTTTCTATTTTGCTTACTTTCTTTCTCTTGGATTCAAGAAGTCTCTGTGAGGAGTCCAGAGAAGTTCTGTGGATTCAGAACAATTATTCCCTTGAGGAAGATGGTGCTCGACCTCACGTCCTCCCTCCCTGCGTCATTTTGGTATCAAAGCGAGGTTTTTCCTCGGATCGATGGCCTCTACCGACAGGTCGGACAACAATCCTATGGACAGTGCTCCATGGAATCATCTGTTAACGGCTTTCGAAGCAGCGCAGCGAGAGAATCAGCAAGTCATGCAAGGGCTGAAGACTTCCATCGATCGCATGGTAGATCGCTTGGTGGATTGCATAGCGGAGGCCCTAGGGTAGCTTCGTGTTCCTGATGGTAATCCTCCACCACCAGTTGTTGAGACTCGTAATCGCCCTGATAGTAGGATTGTACCGGCAGTGCATCCAAGTGTCATTCCTGAGGAAGGGGGATCTAGGGAGGAGGAGATCGACAACATAATCTTTTAACACTCCAGACAAGGCGGCGATCGAGTAGATCGAACAGATCGAAAATTCAAGATGCGGGTTGATATTCCTAGATTTAATGGCCAACTACACATTGAAGATTTTCTCGATTAGCTTTCTGAAGTTGAGTGGTTCTTCGACTATATGGACATCCCTAAAAGCAAAGAAGGTCAAGCTTGTGGCTTACAAGTTGAAGGGTGGAGCTTCAGCTTAGTGGGAACAACTGCAACTCACACGAACCAGGCAGATGAAAGCACCAATCTGTACATGGCAGCGGATGAAACAACTACTACGTGCCCAATTCCTCCCTAGCGACTACGATCAGGTATTATTCCAACAATACCAAAATTGTCGACAGGGTAGTCGGTCGGTAAGAGAACACACAAAAGAATTTTACCGCCTGGCTGTGCGTAATGATTTGGTCGAAACTTAATCGCAGCAAGTCGCCTGATTCAACAGTAGATTGTGTATAGCGATCCAGGATCGGGTCCAGATGCAGTCCGTCTGGATGATGAATGATGCAATCAAGTTGGCCACTCGGACGAAAGCACAACTTGAACGTCCTAACACACGGACCTATCCTACCGCAAGGGTTGCTGCGGTAGGTCCACCCTAGGGAGCTCCATAACCCAAGGGGAATGAGCTCATAGGAGCACGTGTTCAACCCCTTACACCCATGAACCGAGATCAAGTAAGCAGGCAAACTAGACCCCAAAGGGACGTATCGACTGCCGCTGGCCCAAGCAGGATTCTGTACCCCTATGCTCGGCCAAGGGTAGACCATTGCTTTCGTTGTGGCCAACCGGGTCACCTGTCAAATACTTGTCCCCAACGACAAGTGGCAAACCTCGCCATCAATGATGGTAGTGCTGAAGACGCCAACGATGATCCAGGTACTGAGGAACCAGAGCACGCCAAAGAAGACGAGGTGAATGAGTCAGGTTGGGTTCAGCAGGATCATGGTGAATCACTCGTCGTGAGGCGACTATTGTATGTGCCAAGGAAAGAAGTACACCCACAACGACATAACATTTTTCGAACTAGGTATATGGTGAATCGAAAAGTCTGTGATGTGATCATCGACAACAGAAGCAGCGAGAATATCGTCTCTAGGGTGATGGTAGAAAAATTACAATTGAAAACGGAGCGTCATCTCTCCCCATATACAATTGGTTGGATCAAGAATGTCAGCGAAACAAAGGTAACTGAACGGTGCACCATATCCTTTTCAATTGACAAACATTATAAGGATGAAGTAGTATGCGATGTGGTTGACATGGAAGCATGTCACATACTACTCGGTCGACCCTGGCAATCTGATTGTGACGCCACTCATAAAGGGCGAGATAACATATATATCTTCGTCAAGGATGACCGGAAGACCATATTGGCCCCTATGGATCCAGAGGGACCATCCGAAACTTCTAAAGTGAAGGGTCATTTTCTCTTAATCATACGGGACTTCATGGAGGACCCCTATGGATCCAGAGGGACCATCCGAAACTTCTAAAGTGAAGGGTCATTTTCTCTTAATCATACGGGACTTCATGGAGGAATCCAAAGAAACAGGACAAGCCTATCCATTAATCGTGAAAGGGAAAGAACTCTATCCCACTAACATCCCTGATGAACTAAAACCTTACTGCATGAGTTTAAAGAAATTTGGCCTAACGACCTTCTCGATGGATTACCTCCCATGCGAGATATCCAACACCATATCGACCTTGTCCCTGGGTCCAGCTTACCGAATCGTCCTCACTATCTGATGAGTCTGAAAGAGTACGAAATTCTGCAAGGGCAAGTAGAGGAACTGATCCGTAAGTGTCTCATCCGAAAAAGCATGAGCCTATGCGTCGTACCTACTCTATTAACTCCTAAGAAAGATGGGAGTCGACGTATGTGTGTCGACAGCCGGGCCATTAACAAAATCACCATAAAATACAGGTTTCTCATACAACGACTGAACGATATGTTAGACATGCTTGAAGGCGCGAAATTATTCTCTAAGTTGGATTTGAGGAGCGGCTACCATCATATTCGAATACGGCCGAGTGATGAATGGAAGATGACCTTTAAGACCAAGGAAGGATAGTACGAATGGATGGTCATGCCTTCGATCTTTCGAACGCGCCTATCACATTCATGAGATTGATGAACCAAGTTCTGAAACCTTTCATTGGGCGGTTTGTCGTAGTTTATTTCGATGATATTTTGATATACAGTCAAGACGAAACCACCCATAGGAACACCTCAAGAAGGTCATTCAAGTGCTCACTGAAAATAAATTGTATCTCAATTTAAAAAAGTGCAGCTTCATGACTGATAACCTGTTATTTATGGGTTTTGTCGTAACATCCACGAGCATTCGGGTGGATGAGGAGAATGTGAAGGCAATCAGAGAATGGCGGTTCCCACAAATATTCACGAAGTGCGAAGTTTTCATGGATTGGTAACATTCTATCGTTGGTTCGTGAAAAATTTTAGTACCATTGTGTAACCAATCACAGCTTGTATGAAAAAATGACAGTTTCAGTGGACTGACGAAATGGAGAGGAGCTTTGCCGAAATTAAGCACAGGTTATCCACGACCCTGGTTCTTGTACTTCCCAACTTCGATAAACTATTTGAAGTCGAATGCGAGCCTCATATGTCGGGATTAGGGAAGTTTTGTCTCAAGAAGGTAAGCCGGTAGCCTTCTATAATGAGAAACTTAGGGATGCATGCGAGAAGTTGTCTATATATGAGATTGAGTTGTACACAGTGGTCCAAGCACCGCAACACTAGCGACATTATGATTCAAAAGGAATTCATACTTTACACGGGCCATCAAGCTCTCAAATTCATTAATAGCCAAGCTAACATTAACCGTGTGCATGCTAGATGGATCTCATTTTTTGTGGGAATTCACATTCGTGCTAAAACATAAGTCTGGGCAACAGAACAGAGTAGCCGATGCGCTGAGTCATAATGCAACTTTGTTAGTCACTATGAGCAATGAGGTTGTCGGGTTCGAGCGCCTCAAGGACATATATGCCGACGACGACAACTTCAAGGACGCGTGGATTAGATGCCAAGAAGGTCACCTTGGCGACTTACATATGCAAGACGGGTTCCTTTTCAAGGGGAATCGACTGTGCATCCCCAAAAATTTGTTAAGGGAACAGATAATCCAAGAGCTACATGGAGGTGACCTTAATGGACACCTTGGGCAAGACAAGACTCGAGCTCTTGTTGAAAAACGGTATTACTGGCCGCAATTGGTACGTGATGTTGGAAAGGCAGTCCAACATTATTATATTTGTCAGACCTCCAAGGGGCAATCTCATAATATGGGTCTCTACACCCCGTTACCCGTGTCTGACGACCATTGGGAGGATTTATCTATGCATTTCGTACTTCGTCTCCCATGAGCATAACACGACATGGATTCAGTGTTCGTGGTAGTAGATCATTTCTCCAAGATGACGCACTTCATTATATCCAAGAATACTCTCGATGCAACACACGTGGCGAATTTATTCTTCAGAGAAGTTGTGCGGCTACACGAGGTTCCCAAGACTATTACTTCTGATCGTGACACGAATTTCATTAGCCACTTTTGGCGAACTTTGTGGACTCGATTCGATACACGACTTCAGTTCAGCAGCACTTACCACCCACAGACTGACGGGCAGACCGAGGTTGTGAATCACACATTGGAAAACCTCCTTCGATGTATTTCAGGAGAGAAACAGAAGCAGTGAGATTTGACGTTGTCTTAAGCGGAGTTCGCATTCAACAACATGGTGAACCTCTCAATAGGAAAATCCTCATTCCAGGTTATTTTCGGACGGGTACCTCGCCACACACTTGACTTAGTCCCTCTGCAAAAGCTCTCAGGCATGAGCATTGCAGTAGAACATATGGCAGATAGGATCATGAGCATTCATGCGGAGGTACAGACCAAGCTACATGCCTCGAACAAAAAGTATAAGGAGCAAGCAGACAAGCATCGGCGACAAAAAGTGTTCGAGGTGGCCGACCAGGTAATAATCCATCTGCGCAAAGAAAGATTTCTGACCGGAACGTACAACAAGTTGAAAAATAAAAAGATTGGACCGGTACCAATCATCCGAAAGATCATTGACAATGCTTACGTTGCTGATCTTCCAGATGACATGACGATCTCACGGACTTTCAATGTCGCGGACCTGATCGAGTATCGTGAACTAGAGCAAGACGAGAAATCGAGGACGAGTTATTTTGAAGTGGAGGAGACTGATGTAGAGATGGTCGCGGATAGTTACATGGCCAAGATGGATCAGAAAAGGCCCGGTCGGCGATAGAAGTGATCCGGATCGTCGGACATTAAATCAGGCTTATCTCACAATCCGGAATGAGTTATCGGACGTAAAATATATGATTTTGGGGTAGAACGAGCTACTTTAGCCAACCAACCCTACTATGCTAGGTTGCGCAAGCCGAATTTGTGAAATACCGCCAGATCGATGGTCGCTTCCTTATTTTAATTTCGTTTTTACTATAAATAGTAAGTTTTAGTTTGATTATAACTCTTCATCCGTTAGGCTTTAGGAGTTGCACCCAATGCGAAAAGAGCTTATAATAACTAGGAGAACAGCTTGGTGAAGCCAAATAGGACCCTTACTATTTTTGGTCGAAAACCTTGCGCACTAGTAGACATCACAACCGTATATAAATAGTAAGTTTACTATTTATAGTAAGTCACGAATTCTAGGAGTTTTAGTTGTAGTTTGATTCTGATTTCTCTCCCATTGCTTGGTATCCCTATTTAAAGGGTTGTGAACTCATTTTTATTCATTCATCAATCGATTTCGAATTTTATAAAATTTATTTTCTATTTTACTTGCTTTCTTTCTCGTGGATTCGAGAAGTCGCTTTGAGGAGTCCAAAGAAATTCCGTGGATTCGGAACAGTTATTCCCTTAAGGAAGACGGTGCTCGACCTCACGTCCTCCCTTGCATCAGAACCTGAATAAGTATGGCTTCAAGGCCTATTGCAACCGACCGGATAGGACCAGATGTGGATCTGTCCCGGTATGGGTACATCTGGACTTGATTGGAACACAATCAGTTGACAACCCTATCAGATGTTCTTGGCCTTTTAACAAGTGGCGTAGGAATGGAACCTTCAAAGACAAAAGTCGCAACGGCTCACGTTCCGCGAGAAAAAAGTTCATTTTGTTGTGTTTTTATAATAAAAAATAAATTTCAAAAATAAAAGTTTATTTTTAGTAAATAAATAAATATATTGATTATTAAAACTTTTTATAAATAATGTGTATAGTCAGATGGTAAGAGACAGGGTTTTTGCTTTTGCAATCAGGGTTCAAATTTCCTCAAGGACGGCACATGAGTGGCTTGGGCGCTTTATTAGGCACACTTAGCACTTAACACCATCACAATGAGCTAAAAGAGCCTCTTTTTGTCACCAGTTTGAACCTTTTTGAGCCATGGTATAACTTGAATTGAACTAAGGTCCACTGTGAAGTATTTTAACATTAGTGTTGATTGAGAGTGACTGTGACATGATTGTACATGTAACACCTATGCCATGTATGACTTATGTGACAACAGTTAAGATGATTAGGACATGTGGCTATAGTTTTATATGGTTGGATAATTGTTTCTGTTTAAAAGGGTACAAAAACAACTACCATAAGATAAAGGGTCATGTCCTTTCATGAAAGAAAATGGTTTGTTGTAAATGACTATAGATGTCTTGAAGAGACACATGCGCATCTCTTCACGAAGAACTCCATGACCATTTAATTGCTATAAATCCTGGATACTATAATCCAGATGTGATACTCTTCATTTTTTAGATAAAAATCATCCTATGTGCAATACTTCTGAATTTGATCTCTTGATATGTTTTTTCTGAAGTCTTAAAAGTATATCGGTATCAAAACTAGAGATTTGTTCAGTACTTAAATGTGTAAATTTTTGTGTCGAAATTCGGATTGAGAGTTCATTATATCCTGAAGACAATTTGTAGATTTCCTTCGTTTGTACTTACTGGAACTATGTTACAAACCAGTCATTTGGAAGTGGTCATTCTGTTTGCATGTATTTAGGCATGGTTTTAGGCATGTTTGCAAGTAAGGTCAGTAGTGGTTGTATTAGTTCCTTATTTCATGCATGAGTCTTAGGTAGTTTCCTTTTTTTTAGTCCTAGTTTTAGGGAAGACATCCCCACATCCGTGTAGTGGGAAAAGTTGGGTGTGTAGTGGGAAAAGTTGTAAATAAAAATGGTAAAGGAATGAATGAAGGACATGAAGTTTATCTCCAAACAGCTATTTGCAGCAGGGATTAGATCCCTTTAACAATCCTATAGTTTTTTTTATCTCACCATTGGTCGACCAAAGAAGACACCTAAATCCATTCCGCCCTCACCTCGTCCCTTCACTCGATTCCACATCCACCGCCACAACTCAGGTCGTAACATTATGGTATCAGAGACGGGGCCAATGAAGCATCGAATGGAGAGTCTAGAGAAGGAGGTCAGCACACTTGCTGCCGGCCAAGAGAATATCATCGAAAAGATGACCGAGCTATTCGCAACTTGGTCGTTGAGGTGGGAACCTCAAGCCAATCCGCGAGAATGGGGAGAAGCTTCTCAACCTCGCAACAATGGGGGGGCCTACAACAGCTCAACCAGTACAAGAACCTCCTTTAATTCAGGTGCTCCGAAGCTAGTCAAGCTCGACTTCCCGCGATTTAACCGCAGTGAAGATCCCACAAGTTGGCTCTGTCGGGTGGAGCAGTTTTTTGAATTCCAGCGCACCTTAGAGGAAGAGAAGGTGGCACTTGCTTCCTTCCACATGGAAGGAGATGCACAAATGTGGCTGCAACTTCACAAGCAGACTCATGGGGCCATGAATTGGGAGGAGTTCAAACAAAGAGTACATGCGAGGTACGGTCCTACAAAATTTCAAGATTTCTTTGCTGACTTGATTAAATTGAAGCAGTTTGGGAGTGTTAAAGAGTACCAAACATAGTTTGAACGCCTCCTCTCACGGGCGGGTCAAGTCACCCCAATACAATAGGTTAGTTGCTTTATCAGTGGGCTCCGTGACAACTTGCAAGCCGATGTGAGGGTGGGAAATCCTGCCACACTGGAAGCAGCGATTGGCCTTGCTCGCTTGTTTGAAGCCTAAACCAGGCTATCCGCCAACCACCGGTGCTGGAAAACTCCAAATTCAAACAAGCCCTAGCTCCAACACGCACCCCACAGGCTTCTTCAGTCAAGCGCATGACACCGGAAGAAGTCAAAGAAATGAGAGATAAGGGCCTTTGCTTCCGCTGCAATGAAAAATACTCCCCTGGCCATCAATGCAAACGCCTATTTGTCATTGAAGCTTGCTGGCCTGAGGAGGATGAAGACGATGGAGGAGAAGGGTCACAAGAGGTCGTAGGAGCCAGTGAGAGCACGCCCGAGATCTCTTTCAATGCAATTTTTGGAGCTCATACTCCCCAAACTATGAGATTGAAAGGTACGTTGTTTTCAACACCAGTGAAGATTTTGGTGGATTCAGGGAGCACACACAATTTTATTAGTAGCTCTCTAGCTGCTAAAGTTGGGCTCCAAGCGTTGGAAGGGAGGCCATTTGAGGTGGTCGTAGCAAGTGGGGAACGGTTGATCAGCCCAGGCCGGTGCAACCAAGTCCCACTCCATATCCAAGGTACCCCACTTTTATTAGACTTCTACTTGTTGCCCTTGGATGGATATGAGATTATCTTGGGCACCCAATGGCTCAGGACTTTGGGTCCCATAATCTGGGATTTTGCCAACCTTCAAATGCGTTTCACAGTTTTGGGAAAAGAAATCTCATTATAGGGTTTAACATCTCCACAAGATAAGCTTGTAGAAAACTTTTGCCTGGAACGAGTATTAAAGCAGGGGCGCCCAGGAGTGGTCTTACTGCTTAATGCAATAGCTACTCCACAAGCCAAGGCAATCGACAGCACCCTCCTTGCAATATTGGATGATTATGCAGATGTCTTCTCTAAACCAGTCGGTCTCCCACCACCACGCCAGCATGATCATCACATCCCACTCCTTGCTGGGGCCGAATCTGTCAACGTACGCCCGTATCGGTACCCTCATTTTCAGAAGACAGAGATTGAAAAATTAGTGAGCGATCTGCTGAAATCAGGAGTCATACGGCCTAGCACGAGTCCTTATTCTTTGCCTGTGTTACTGGTCAAGAAACATGACGGGTCATGGAGGATGTGCATTGACTATAGGGCTCTCAACAAGGTCACCATAAAAGACAAGTTTCCAATTCCTGTGATCGACGAGCTGCTGGATGAATTACATGGTGCTCTCTTCTTTTCCAAGCTAGATTTACGCTCTGGCTATTATCAAATTCAAGTCCACCCCCAAGACATCCACAAAACAGCCTTTCGAACACATAGTGGGCATTATGAATTTCTAGTCATGCCATTTGGCCTGACAAATGCGCCCTCTCTCTTTTCAAGCCCTCATGAATGACATCTTCCGCGATCATCTCCGTAAGTTCGTCCTTATTTTTTTTGACGATATATTGATCTATAGCAAGACATGGGACGACCATTTACAACATTTGAAGGTGATCTTTGATATCTTACGAACTAACAAGCTATTTGTAAGAAAAAATGTCATTTTGGTGACACACAGGTAGCCTATTTAGGCCACATCATTACTCGTCAAGGAGTGGCGGTAGATCCTGAGAAGGTTGCAGCTATGACTAATTGGCCCAAGCCGATTACACCCAAAGCGTTCGAGGTTTCCTTGGCCTCACCGGTTATTACCGTAAGTTCATTCAGGACTACGGAAAAATAGCTGGGCCTCTTACAAAAATGCTAAAAAAAGATGGGTTCGCCTGGTCCCAAGCTGCTGAGGAAGCTTTCAAAAACCTGAAACAAGCAATGACAAGGGTGCCGGTTCTAGCCTTACCTGATTTTTCTAAAAATTTTGTGGTAGAATGTGACGCATCTGGGTCGGGAATTGGCGCTGTCTTACTACAGGACAAAGACCGATAGCATTCTTCAGCCGATCTGTAACGCCCCGAAAAATCGGGGGTCGTGCATAGACTCGACTCCCGAGATCCCGAGTGTCACTTATCATGCATTTATGGTTTTTTTATGATTAATCAAATTTAATTGCGCAATTTGGAATTACCTGAAGCATGAAGCACAATCGCACCAGTCTACTGAAATGAAGGAAATCTCACAAATATACAGGTCCAAAAATAATAAAGGGCCACCTAAGGCGTTGCCCAACAGGATAATGAAAAAAAAACTATATCCAAAAGACTAAAGCGGAGCCCGCGGCTCAGCAAATCCAAATTCAGCCCGATCAAGCCGATGGAGAGCCGTCCATCAGCTGAAAGTAGGAGAACTCGTCCTCCTCGTCAAAGCTCACCTCGCCAGGTTCCTCATGCCCTGAGTCACCTGCATCTATGAATGGGCCTGGTTGGTGTTTTAAAACACCGTCCCAGAGTGGGAGTGAGTGATCAACTCAGTGTGAACTATTGGTCTCAAGTTACAACAGACATCAATTAAATTATGAATTTAATGAAAAACAAACATTCATAAATACCTAACTAATCTTGTTAATGTATATGCATAATAGATGATATGATGTATGCCCTCGCCACAACACTCCCTCGAGCGACTTCGTCTAACGATCGCGTATGTCAACACTCCTTCAAAGCGACCTCGACTTCCGAGTCGCCACCCTAACTAATGTATGCAGTGATAATGTTAACCAAGTTCTTAGTTAAGTCCATTCATCCAGCAGGTTTGAGAATCTGGTACACCCCACGTATCAATGTCCTAAACGGGTTGCGAGGCCAAGACCCCCCAATGCGTGAGGCCGAGACCTCGCGGTCCGTGATCCCGTCGGGTTCCTCATCCCCGACTTCAAGCACATGAGGAGTGCCGAGAGAAAGGATCGCTCGCGGTCACTACGGGGAGGCGCGACACCCCAGCGTAGGCCGACAGCTCGGACACGGTGTCCCATTCCACCACGAGGCAGTGGACTAGAAATCAAATGGTTATCGAGGGGCTACAACGGTTGTAGGGTGTTCTAGGTTCCATTACATGTGTGAGCAAACATAGTTAACAATCAGAATTTGTCAGTAAGTAGACTAAACCGCACGAGTCAGGCGAGCACGAGACGAATGACATCGGGTACTAGACCCATGCAGTCGAACTGCTGCCGCCCATACGCACTCGTCCGACTTGCGTATTTAGTCTTAGGGTAGTCCAACCAGAGGGACTACCGCCTAACCTCGTGTTCCTGACCAATCCAAGGGTTCGACGATAATTCATAGCATGCCATCATCAAGGTTATCAACCAACATACAGCATCATGTTGCATAAATCCTACCATACAATTCAATGTCCCTAACAAGCATAATACATTAATACAAACAAAGTGCATGTGAAAGTGTGGGTTGGCGAGGAAACGAACCGATTTCTACGCCTCTTAGACTTAAAATGTGCCAAGGCAAGCATCATACAAGACATGAGCAACAACATATGAGGTAAATTAAGCAACACATAGGCATATGATCATCTACTATATCACCAAGCATGTGAGGGGCACAATTGCGAACATAAGAAAGAAAACCAACAAACATGCGATTCCACACATCACCAAATGATACCCAAATCCTAGGGTCTCTCTAGATTTCACAAACACTTCACTCAAGCAAGCGAAATCCTTAAACACATGATATAATCGGTGCTAGGCCACCTAAGATTAATAGTCCGCACCTATGGATTGTTGGAGACTTGAAAAATGACCTAGAGATGCCGAACCCGGTGCCGATCGGCCGGAATCCCTAAAGCAACATTTATATGTTAGAATCCTAAATAAATCCCTCCTCATCACAAGGGTTTTAACGAAAATGGGTGGTGGATCTTACCTAGATGATCAACGGAGTGAAAAGGGCGGTTGTGGATGAGGAATCCTCCTTTGAGAAGATGTAGGGAGTTGTGGGGGTTTGATTTCCTTGGGCCCACCTTGCTCTTCTTTCTTCACTCTCCCTTCCTCTCTCCTTCCTTTCTTCTTTCTCCCCTTTCTCTCTTCTCTCCCTCCCTTCTCTAGGGCAAAATCGTATGGGGAGAGGGGGTGCCCAAATAAGGCCTTTATATAGTGCCAGTTTTGGAGCAATTGGCCCCGAATGTTGGGTCTTTACTATACTAACCCTATGGGAGGGTTTTTCTAGCTTATGGGGTGTACTAGTCGATATACACCGTAGGATAGTTAGTCCTAATGATGATCTACGTATGGACACAATCGGCCCGCCATTTCGACGCGCCGATCGACAGACATGATTAGAAGTCTGTTCAACGGTCACCGATGGTCGATCGGGGCCGCGGCTATACGGATATGAGGAGGAAAATATCCTTACTAGATGTGTGAAGTTTGGTCACAAACCGACGGTCTGAAATCCTCAACTTTGCATAAGAGTGGACAACTCAAATCACTTAAGTTCTCACAATTTTTCCAAACTAGCCTTCTAGGGCTCCTTATTGAAGTTGGGGTGGCCCTAACGCTCCCTAGGTCGCCAAATTTGGTGGGTAGGTGTCTTATGGCCCAATTAGGGCCCATGTAAAATTTGGGGACAAACGGATGAACGGATATAAGGTCTGAGTAAGCGATTCTGTCCCTTAAGTGGCCCTACGAGGGCCATTTTGGTGATTGAAGCGGTTCTGGCGGCCCTCTGGCTATGAAACTTATAGGATAGGGTCTCCATGGCCCGATGAGGGGCCACGCAAAATTTGGGGACGATCGGATATGGGGTTTGGTCGTACGGGTCTGATTCGCGATCAACGGTCATCGTGCCACGATCGGGGCCCAGATTTGGTGGACAGGCGTAGAAAAATACATTAAACCTTCACCGTAAATTTGGAAGAAATCCGACTGCTGGAAGGCCCGGAGTCTCAGTTTCTTTTGTCAGTGCCAGATTTTAATCTGGCATTGGTGAGGCGCATTGGGCAAGCGCCAGATGGTACTCTGGGTGTCCACTGGGTCCGCAGTCCGCGATGGACCACAAGCCCAGTGAGATCTATGATTTTCTAAAGTTTTAGATTTTTCGAACCTCCTCGGTCGCTGAGTGGCCCACACGGGCTGTTGCTAGGTGTAAACGAACTATCCGGCTTGACGGCCCGCACTTGTCCCATCATAGCTAGACTGGTCCACCCCAGCCTAAACTAACATTGAGTACTAATGGTCATTAAGTGATATTATAAGTTAATAAAAAAAATAATAATAATAAATTTTAAGGATTTTTTTGAAATCCAAAACAGTGAAATTCCGGGATGTTACACGATCTCTTAGTGGGAAGAATCTCCTCATGTCAACCTATGACAAGGAGATGCTTGCACTAGTCTCTGCTGTCCAGAAATGGAGGCCATACTTGCTTGGAAGAACTTTTATTGTCCGCTCGGATCAACGAAGCCTTAAGTACTTGTGGGAGCAAAAGATCACCACCCTTGCACAACAAAAATGGCTCTACAAACTGATGGGGTTCGACTTCAGCATAGAATAAACAAGGGGGAGAAAATATAGTGGCGGATGCGCTATCCCGAAACAACTATGAAGGAGAGGTTGCAGCTGTTTCTTCTCCCGTTCCACGGTGGATTTCAGCCATCAGAGAAGAAGTTGCATCTAACCCCAAGCTCCAACGACTAGTCCAACTATGCTTGACAGATAATGCCATTGGCCCATGGAGGTTTCATGAAGGTGTACTTTTTTTTAAAGATCGCATTTATCTTGCAGATGACTCCTCGCTCTTGCGGGATATACTATCTCAGTTTCATAATAGCACACATGAAGGATTAGTCAAAACACTCCAGCGCTTGAAGGCGGTGTTTTACTGGACCGGGCTTAAGCAACAACTCAAAGAATTTATCAAGAAGTGTGATGTCTGTCAGCGGAACAAGGCTGAGCACAGACAACCGGCTGGACTTCTCCAACCTCTTCCAATCCCTATACAAATTTGGTCGCACATTAGCATGGACTTCGTGGGGGACTTCCACCCTCTCAAGGCAAGTCAACAATTTTTGTGGTGATAGATCGCCTATCTAAATACAGTTATTTTGTTCCATTGAAGCATCCATATACGGCTGTAGGGGTTGCTCGTGTTTTCTTTGATCAAATATTTAAGCTTCATGGTATGCCTGAATCCATAGTTTGTGACCGAGACCCAACTTTCACAAGTGCATTTTGGAAGGAGTTTTCCAACTGCATGGACCCAATTCAATTTTAGCTCCTCTTACCACCTGCAAATCGATGGGCAGACAGAGATAACCAATCACACCATAGAGATGTATCTCCGTTGTTTCAGTGGAACCAGACCAAAAGAATGGATGCGATGGCTGACATGGGCGGAGTATTGCTATAATACAAGTTGGCATTCAGCGATCAAGAAGACTCCATTCGAGGTAGTGTATGGCCGCACCTCTCCAACTTTATTATCTTATATTTCCGGCACTGCAAAGGTACAAGCTGTGGAAGATGAGCTGCTTCATAGGGACAAGGTGCTGAAGGAGTTGCGTGAGACCTTGAAAAAAGCTCAATCTCGTATGAAACAGTTTATGATGGGTCCCACAGAGAAAAGGATTACTTTGTAGGAGATTGGGTATATCTTAGACTCCAACCCTACAGGCAAGCTTCCCTTGCTCTTAGGCGAAATATGAAACTCGCTCCCAAGTATTACGGGCCATTCAAGATAATAGAGAAGATTGGTTGCGTTGCTTACAAGCTTGACTTGCCAAAAGATTCAAGGATACATCCGGTGTTTCATGTTTCATTGCTCAAACCCAAGATTGGGGATGCTAAGCAGGTGATCGAACAACTTCCTGAAGTAGATGAAGAGTCTCGAATGGTTCCAAATCCTCAAGCAATACTAGACAAGCGCACAAAAAGAGGGAAAGCTGAAGCATTGGTGTATTGGGTGGGTCTATCTCCTGCAGATGCCACATGGGAAAAGCTTGAAGAATTGAAGATGAGGTTTCCAGAGATAGCCCTTGAGGGCAAGGGCTCTTTTTAAGGAGGAGGGGATGTTACAAACCAGTCATTTGGAAGTGGTCATTCTGTTTGCATGTATTTAGGCATGGTTTTAGGCATGTTTGCAAGTAAGGTCAGTAGTGGTTGTATTAGTTCCTTATTTCATGCATGAGTCTTAGGTAGTTTCCTTGTTTTTAGTCTTAGTTTTAGGGAAGACATCCCCACATCCGTGTAGTGGGAAAAGTTGGGTGTGTAGTGGGAAAAGTTGTAAATAAAAATGGGAAAAGGAATGAATGGAGGACATGAAGTTTATCTCCCAACAGCTGTTTGCAGCAGGGATTGGATCCCTTTAACAATCCTATAGTTTTTTTCTCTCACCATTGGTTACCAAAGAAGACACCTAAATCCATTCCGCCCTCACCTCGTCCCTTCACTCGATCCCACGTCCACCGCCAAAACCCAGGTCGTAACAAACTATTAGAAAAATGACAACAATCTAGAGAAATTGACTATTCAAGTCAAGCCTTAACCTCAATGGATCTAATTGTCTCGTTATTTTTTCCTCTATCTTTTGTCGTGCACAAGATCCATCTTTTTTCTAACACATTTAGGATGGTCCGATCGAGGCAATTTTTGGTTAGATGCCAACCAACCGCATAGCCTGCACTACACGTGTGCGACCCATACTAACACGACCTTTTCTCACGAAAGAGGAATTACATGATCCTTGCCAGCATTTCACACTATACATGCATTTTCAATTTTGGCAAGTGGGCCTACGTTTCATCAATCCAGACCGTTGGTATGGTGAGGCCTATTATTGATAGAGCATGACCCAAAAGATGTATACTTTGGGAGATCCCATCTACCACAATTAACACCTTTTTCTTTTAAACGTGGACTCTTAAACGTCCATCTGTAGGGCACAAATAAAAATCTTAAAGATGTCTAATTGTGGGGAATTTTGAGACATAGCCTATCTACGGTGTGACACAACAGACCAATGGTCTGGATTACCGGTCCATATGGCCTACTTGTCAGAAAGATGCGCGAGTAAAACATCAATACATTACACCAAAGTGTCGGAAATTTCACGACTTCACGGAAGAACTGATTTCAATTTCGATGAACAAATACATCCGCATTCCGAAGGCCCAACAAGGGTCCACATGAGTCCACGTCAACAGATGGTACACTGCATTCAAGCCCACATCTGTTTTCTACTCTTTTTATTATAGCCATCGATGCTCTGGGCCTAAGATAATCAAGTACCGAAAAATGGGCCCAAGCAAATCCAGGCCCACACATGTGGCAATCCTTATGTACAAGTCAATGCAGCCTTTAAGTTAGTGAAGTTGGTGGCCCATCTTCTTCTCGATCACCGTTAAGTCCTTGATAGTGTGGCCCACCGAGTTTGATAGACGGTTCACCAACGTCTCTAATGCTTCTTTCATCCACCACTGCTGGCAGCTCTCTCTTGCTTCAGCCACTGTAACCTATATCCAAAAGCACAACACATATAGAGGAATTTAGAGACATGATCTTTTCAAGTGGACCCACAACTGTTTGGCATACACAATATGAACCGTCCATTAGGTACAGACTCATAAACCACAGTCAAGATCAGGTCAATCGGATGATCCTTACCATCTGTTTATTTGGATTTATTATTATTATTATTTATAATCGTCCATCTGTCCACATTAGATCAGATGGTTACGATTGTCTAATTAACTGATATTTCGGTTACATTTTCAATCTAATCCACAACCCAGGCTAAAGAACGGATATCTTTCAATTTAAATGATCTGAACCATCTAATTTTGCACGTTATTGATTGGATGGCTAGAAACACATGGACCTTTTTAAATTTAAACCATCTGAACCATCCATTTTTGCAAGTTACTGATTGGATGGATAGAGACATACAGTCGTCTTGATCGAAAAAAAGAACGGTCTAGAATATACTGGACGGCATAAAACGAAATTAAGAAGTCATCAGGACAGATTTCGGTACATACCCATCTACGGTGGCGGACATGCTCCTCAGGCCACAGATCCAATTGCTCCTTTACCAGCAATGGGAACATGTATCCATCATAGTACGTACCATACCTTTTGCTCTTGAAACTCCATTTCCCAAGTCGTTCCTGCATATTAGTGGCATGACAGTTATTATTTGAATCCAATAACTACAGACAGAAATGTGACCATTCAAATCCTACTCCTCTCATTTGCAAGATCCGAGCCGTTCATCAGGTCAGCCCAACAAAAAATATCCCTTGGCCCAGGAATCAGGATGGATCATCCAAAGAATGTGTGGCCCACCTGATGATAGGACCATCCCGATCTCAAATGTGACAATATAGGATATGGATGGTTTACTCTGAGCGAGTATAAAGACCCATGGAGGTGAATGCTAACCTGCACATCCCCGCGTACTCCAGCTTCCTCCAGTGCCTCTCGGGAAGCAGCATCTACCATAGATTCATCCGTCTCCCAGCCTCCCTGGACAATCAGATAAGGAAGAAGGTAAGGTCCAATGAAATCAACGGTTTATACTGCGACATGTTAATCAATATACCATTCCACGGTTGAAAATGAAAAATGGTCAACAAACCGAATTAGAAAACGATTGTCCATTAATCAGAAGTTAGGGTAGTCCAATAAATATAATTTTTGGGCTGGTGACTTATCTAAAACTGGGCCATGATCTCAACGGTTGAATTTGAGTTCCATGTATACGGGTCGGTCGATTGCTGAATGCATGTGTATTAACTATCATACTTTGGCATCGCATCAGATAACTCCTCCGATTAATCCACAGTGGGGGCTCACCCCTCTCTTCTTCGGAAGCGGATTGGCTGGTGTACTACACATCACCCATCTGGCTGGTGTGGGTACGTGTCGTGCAAAGACGGGAGCTTACGCTCCTCGAGCCCCTATTTACAGGAACGGTATTAAGGAGATCAAAGTTACATGGCCCACCGTGATGTATTACCTATATTTAACGAAATTATTCGAGAGCATGAGCCAAAAACGAGTCATATCCAAACTTCAAGTGGACCACACCATAGATAATAGTGGGATAATGATTCTCACTGTTAAAACATTTGTTGGGCCCACTATAATATTTATTTTCCATTCAATCTGTTCATAAGGTTATACAATAAAGAGGAATATATATATATATATATATATATATATAAAACTTGCGAGTGGATGGACGGTTTGGATATAATACATGCTTCGTGATAGAACTCACAGAACCTGGTCGACGCATCAGTAAGGTTGGTGATGGGTGGCACACCAGCCAATCCAGTCCAAAAATTTTGGTAGATTGTAATTAAAGTGATCGGTCATCAGCTAAAGCATAATGACTTGAATTGGGTGCACCCACTTGATAGTGAAATGAGACCCTGACAGTTGATTGATAGAGAGGGACACCCATATATATCGGACTTGGACTTGTTCTTGGAGATCTTAGGTGGGCCATCATGATATTTCTCGAAAATCCACTCCATCCATCATTTTTTCAAATTATTTTAAGCACATGAGACCAAAAATCAGGTGGATCTAAAACTCAAGGTTGCCGTACTAGAAAGAAAACTAAAGAAATAGTTTTCTACTGTTGAAACCTCTTCCCGGGCTTAACCTTGATGTTTATAATTTATATCCATCCAAACCGTTTATAAGTTCACTCCCACGGGATAATATTTGTGTGGTCTTTTAATTCAATCTTTGTGACTTTATCAACAAGTTGGATGACAAATAACATTTTGATGGAATCCATGAAATTTTAATGGTAGGGATACAATAACAACTGTTTACTGTGTTGTTGTCCACCGAAGATTTGGGTACGCTTTATTTTTGGGATCATGCCCTAAAACGAGGTGTCAAAATAGTTGGACGGTGTGGATTTAAGGCACATACATCAGTCCCACCCATCGCGCTGGCGCCGACTCGATAGGGTAGAACACAGAACCGAAGACCATTTTAGTCATGAGCTTAAAGATGAGACATGTCCAAAGCTCAAGTTGAAACCTTCCCAAGGCCCACCATGATGTTTATTTAAACGAGGAGAAAACACAAATATCAGCTTCATCCAAAACTTCTTTGGCTGATGCGCTAAGCTGATCTACCAAAATGAATGGACGGTGTGGATATAACATAAACGGGTGAGGCTCACAGAACTTTGCCAAGTCAACATACCACCCAAAGTCGGTGGTGTGTGCTATATTCACTACGCAATCGAGTTCCACATCATTTCTCCACCGAGGTCGGCGTCTAGAACAGTAATGTCAACTCCTCCAAACCGTCCAAAAGATCTTTCACACGTATTGACGAACCTCATCGTCCAAAATTTCTCGGCATAGTAATTTCTCATTTGAATTTGTGGTGGAAAGAGGGTCTGGGCAGTTTCTCGTTTGAATTTGTGGTGGAAAGAGGAGGTTGGTGCCATTTAAGCGGATTCGTGACCAAACTAAACTGGTTTTCATCCAATGGCTGAATTTCACCCACAGAAGTGAGCTGAAAGTCGCACGTGTGGAGGCACCAGTCTCCTTTTTTTTTCTTATTTCATGCCTCATAAGCAACTTGTCTCGGAACAGTAAATGACCCATTTTGGAAAAACAACTAAAGGCCACTGATTTCATCTAGAGAACAATAGTGGCCCACTTGATAAGTGGGTCGACTTGATCCTCTCGCTAGCTGTAATTTCTCAAACAAGCAAGTGCTTTCATTAGGTCAGCCCCACCCTGGAAATTGGACGGTCCAATTTTATTTTATTTTATTTTATTTTTTTAGGGTGCTTTGGTTGCACTAAATATTGGGAAATTTCATGATACTTTATATTCATTAGTTAATTTCTTACAATTTTTTATGATATTTCATGAAATTGGTGCATCCAAACACAGACTCAACTATTTAACTACTTAAAAAAGCTGATTTTACCTTAGGAAACAAGACTCCATGGCCATAACCTTTCTGCGAGCTGATCACTAGAACTTCTATGTCTCCATCACTGCAATTTTTACTAGTTTCGTCCTCTATAAATCGATATGGTATACATCTGCAGAACAATTAGAAAATAAATGTTAGAAATCTCCAAAATAAACAAAAATAATCAAGTTAATTAGAAAAATAAAAATGTGAAATGTGGGCCACTCATCACATGTTTGGAACTAAAAGAATGGACATGGTCCACTCATGACCAGAAGTGCATGTTGGCCCATCCGATATTCTGATGAATGGACGGGTCCAAACACTTTCATGGTGGATCCTGGCTAAACACCCTTCAATATCTATACATGCAAACTGAGAGAGAGGGAGAGAAGAGAGACCCGACAACGAGGCGACGGCCAATAGAGCTGTAGCGCTGCAAATGCCTTCCAGTGCGAGACACCAAAGTCACCATCTCTTTCTCACCAGTTTCTACGATAGCCACCACCATCTCTTTCTTTCTCTGTAAAACCCAAAGCGGAAATTCGTTCTTGGAAAGCAATTTCCCGTTGCTTGCTCTCGTTGAGGTTGATTTCTCAAAGAAGGGACTATGGGCCTTTAAATAAACAACCAGTCGGTGGCCCACCGCCGTTGAAAAGTCTTCACCCACAGCCGTTGGGTCGACCTACGATGGATCTGACCCTCCTTTCACGGTTGAGTCTTCACCCACAGCCGTTGGGTCGACCTACGAGGATCCGGACTCTTCACGGTTAGGCCACATGCTGATGATTGTTTCACAGTAGACATGTATCACGTGGCACGTGTGTACCAAATCCCAGCTGTTCACGGCGATCACCAGCCAATCACGGATGAAAGTGGACCGTTGAAGATAGCCAACGGTCGATCTTCAATGTACATGTGTACGGCGCACCTAATTAGTGAACCGAACCGGTTTCTGGATGTGGCCCACCTGATGAACTGCTAAAATAATGGGGCACGGATTAGGTGAGGCAGGTGTAATAGTTTAGTGAGTGAGGCCCTGACCGTGGGACCCACATCGATGCATGTATTGTATATCCACGCCGTCCATTCATATTTTTCATATAATTTTAGAGCATGGGTCAAAAAATCAAGCAGACCCAACTCTCAGGTGGATCACACCATAAGGATTAAATTGTCACCATTAAAAACCTCTTAGGGCCACAAGAGTCTTGGATCAAGCTGGTATAGTGTTTTCCCTTCATCCAGGTCTGTGTGACCTTGTCAACGGATTGGATCGAAAATAAGAACTACAGTGGACCATAGGAAGCTTTTAATGGTGATTATTTAATCACCACTATTTTTCTATGGTGTGGTTCACTTGAAAATGCATCTGTCTCATGTTTTAGATATACTACGTATACATCAACGTGACTCACGGTCTGGGCCTCACCCACCAGTCTGTTATCCTTCCCTCACCTGTGCCACGTTGGAGCCCGTAAGCTAGGAGGATTTGCAAATGCCCCACACGTGTTAAAATGTAAAAGTGTCACCGATCTAGTCCGTCCACCCCACACTAGACGGGGAGCGGATTAAGTATTACCCGGGTGCCTGTTTGGGAGCGTAGATTTGTAACCCCCTGTATTTAGAGCCCATGGGTTTGAATTTGAAATCATCCCGATGTATTTGGCACCCTGGATTGCGAATCAACTTTCATCCAAAAATAGATGGTTTGAATTTAATTACTAAATCAATATTTTAATATCTCTAGTTAGTAACGTATGTAATATTTGACACCATGGTTGTAATGAGCCCGTTGAAATATATATTTTGTCCGAAAATGATGAAATTCTAGGTCTCGGATGGTTCACAAGTATAAGATCATGTCTGAGTGGCTAATCAACGATTTTTAACCATTGATTTACATGGACGATGTTTAAAGAGTGTTGATCATCATATTAAAGTAATTATAGTGATGCGTTTGATAATCTAATTGTTTTTGGACATCATTAGTGGGCATGTGCCCAATAAAATGATATTATAGTGACACATATGTTAAACATGTAACTCTTGACAATATTTTAGATGTAATCCAAGCTCTGAGGTGGCTTACCTTAAAGAATGTGTTCTAAATCCATCTTGCCTATACATTTTTTCAGCTAATTTTAGGACGTTTTACCAAAAATTAAGAAGATTCAAATCTCAGGTGGACCATGCCCCTAGAAAAAATGATAAATGACCATTAAAAATTTTTTATAAGCATAAAAGTTTTGGATCAAGATAATTTTTGTATTTTCCCTTCATCCAGGT
Source organism: Magnolia officinalis (assembly GCA_021015155.1). NCBI lineage: Eukaryota > Viridiplantae > Streptophyta > Magnoliopsida > Magnoliales > Magnoliaceae > Magnolia > Magnolia officinalis. The sequence continues at coordinate 14,872,988 of JAJHSJ010000014.1, read as the reverse complement.
CTAGTTGACCTTATCAAGGGTTTGGATGGCAAACAAACATTACAGATATGCTTACGGCCGGCATTAGGAAGTTTATAATGGCGAGCGATCGATCTCCACCATTTCCTGTGGTATGATCCAACCGAGATTTGGATCTATTTAATTTTTGAGACCACGTCCTAAAATGGGTTAGAAAAACGGATGGACAGTGTAGATATAAAACACATCATCAAAGTGGCCCCCACGGTGAGGGTAACGCCCACTAAGGTGTACCCAAGTAACACCTAATCGGCTGCCCGCTGGATGCAGAGAAATTTATGACTGTAGACCCTACCTTTTATCCATTGGCTATTCATGAAGCAATACAAACTTAACATACGAAATTAGACCTGTTCGTATGGACAGGAATTTGAAGACGAAAATACCCCTGCTTTTGAAAGGACAGCGGTGGCGGCTCTCTATAGCTATGAATTATAACCGTAGCTATTGCATCGTGCCTGCAGTCTGGGCACTCTCTATAGCTACGGATTATAACCGTAGCCATTGTGACTTGCGTCGCAATAACCCCATATCAGCGGTAGTGTCGTGGCTAGAGCTGGGCATTGGACCGAGTCGGATCGGATTCGGCCCAACTCGATTCTATTCGAAAGCTACCCGTGTGGATCCGAATTCGATCAAATCCGAGGCCGGATCTGAGACATCTGACCCGAACAGATTTGATATATGGTTAGGCTGACTCGAACTTAATCCGACTCGGCTAGAGAAATCGGGTCGGATCGGGTTGGGCACTATTCGAATGTTTTTTTTTTATAAAAAATTTAACGGTGACAATATTATCCTTACTGCTATTTTTGGTGTGGTCCATTTAATGTATAGATTCCTCTTTTTTTTTTTTTTTTTTTGAAATCATCTAAAATGATAATAAAAATAGATAAACAGTATAGATATAATATATACATCATTATGAGGGTCATATAACTATGATCGCATTTGAGCCGCTCGTACAACTCCATGCCCGAGGCGCGTCTCCCCTCGTGACATGTATTTATGCCTTACTTGCCCGCCTGCCAGGTGCCTCTGTTGTCCCGGGCTACTGAAGTAACATCACCAGGTTCTGTGGGCCCCACTACGTTGTATGTGTTATATCCACACCGTCCATTCATTTTGAGATATCATTTTAGCGCATGAGCCAAAGAATGATGTAGAGAAAAAGCTGTAGTGGACCCCACCACAGAAAACAATGGAGAGAGTGATTCCCACTGTTGAAACTATCCTAAGGCCCACCATAATGTTTATTTGAAATCCAACCCGTTTAAAAGTTGAAAAAGATAAAAATAAGGGAAAACACAAATATCAGGTTGATCTATAACTTTTGTGGCCTTTAGAAGTTTTTAATGGTGGGCATAACTATCCCCACTGCTTTCTATGCTGGGGTCCACTGGAGCTTTAGATTTAATTCATTCTTTACATATTGCATTGAAATGATCTCTCCAAATGGATGGAAGGTGTGGATATAAAACATACATCATGGTGGGGCCCACAGAACTTGGCTTCGTCACTTTAATAAATAGTCTAGCAGCCCACCGTATTGACGTGCTATGCAAGTAATAGTAATACAACTGTGCCCGCCCGTTGACGTGCCGTGCAAGTAACCCATGGGCGAGTGAACTTTGTTGGAGCCCGCCGTGAATGCATGTGGTGTATCCACGCCGTCCATTCGTTTTTTAAAATTATTTTAGCTGTTGAACTCAAAATTGATAAATATTCAAAGCTCAAGTGGACCACACCATAGGAAAAAAGTAAAAGTATTGATTTTTTTACTTCGGATCTGTTCGGATCGGAACGGTCCGAATTCATTCGGATCGGGTTTCGGATCGAAACGGTCCGGATTAACCACTACCCGACCTCGATCCGAAAACTAGTCGGATCTAAATGATCCTACTCGATCCTACTCGATCCAGGCTGTCGGTTCGGTTCGGAACGGGTCGGATCGGGTCTGATCGGGTCGGATCGACCGGATCGGGTAAAAAATGCCCACCTCTAGTCGTGGCAGGTTTTTTTTTTATTTAAAAAAAAAAAAAAACATGGAGAACTTTATTCTACCTACATTTTTCTCTAATACATATTTATATAAATATGTATATATGTGCATTTAATTTTTTTTTTTTACTCTCTTTTTATAATTTCTTTCTTTATTCATTTAACAAGAATATGTTCTAAACAAAAAATATTTACTTGACGTACCATATATGATTTTGGAGTAGGAGAAGCTACTTTAACCAGCTAACCTAATTATTTTCCAAGATTTCATCAGGTCGATGGTCGAAAATCTATTTCATTCACTTCGCGGTCAATTTTAATTAGTTTGCGATTAATTTCAATCAAATTTAGATGGCTTGGATTGTCACGCAGGTATACCGTGTATGGTGGAAGAATTCTCATCATATTTTTGTTAGTGTTGCACTAAAAAAGAAGAGAAAATGGGCTTTATTGTTACACACTGTCAGCATGATGATTCATATACAGGTGTAGCAATTATATATGACACAGGCAAATAGCAAAATTGTGTTTGCAAAAATGACGATTTATATGCGGGGCAAACTAGAAATTGAGTGGGGTAAACTATAAATTAAGTGGGGCAAACATGAAATTCAGCGGGGGAAATTGGAAATTGAGCGGGGCAGACATGAAATTTAGCAGGGGAAGCTGAAAATTAAGCGGGGCAAACATCAAATTGGAGAGGCAAACTGGAAATTAAGCGGGGCAAACATGAAATTGAGCAGGGCAAACATGAAATTGAGCGTGGCAAACATGAAATTCAGCAGAGGAAACTGAAAATTGAGTGGTTCAAACACGAAATTGAGCAGGGCAAACACGAAATTGAGCAGGGCAAACAGGAAATTGAGGGGGTAAACATGAAATTGAGCGTGGCAAACATGAAATTCAGCGGGGGAGATTGAAAATTGAGAGGGGCAAATTAGAAATTGAGCGGGGCAAACATGCAATTGAGCGGGGCAAACATGAAATTGAGCGGGGTAAACTTGAAATTGAGCGGGGGAAACTGGAAATTGAGTGGGGCAAACACGAAATTCAGCAGGACAAATAGGAAATTCAGTGGGGTAAACATGAAATTCAGTGGGACAAACTAGAAATTGAGCGAGGCAAACATGAAATCGAGCGGGGCAAACTTGAATTTCAGCAGAGCAAACATGAAATTGAGCGGGGCAAACATGAGTTGAGGACGGTCAACCCAGGGACAGTGACTGCCCTGCTTGTTAATCAAGAGACTATTAGGTTCGAGAGATGTTTCGTTGCACTTGGACAAAGCGTTAGAAGTTTTCAAAAATCATTGCGAAGGGTATTGGTCATTGACGGGACACACTTAAAGGGCAAATACAAAGGTATTTTATTCATCGCCACGACCTTAGATGGGGACAATCATATATTTTCAGTCGCGTTTGACATCGGGGAATCAGAGAACAGTAACAGTTGGAATTGGTTTCTTACCTACCTTAACGATGCATTAGGGTCTCTGGAGGGTCTGATGATTATATCCGACCAACATAAAGGTTTATTGAAATAGGTTCCCCAAGTCTTTCCACATGTAATCCTTGGGTACTACGCGTACCATATGTATAGAAACTTGATGGACACTTTTAAAGACAAGTCATTGGAGATGTACTACTGGTGGGTAGCGAAGATATGCAGGAGGGTTGAATTAAAAAAAATTAATGCATAATATCGAAATGACTAACCCCCTAGTACATGCATGGCTGACAGAAATCGGATATGAGAGATGGGCATCTTCGTACTTTCTAGGAAAAAAAGATTCAACTTGGTCACTACAAACATATCTGAGTGTGTTAATGCCCTCTTCAAAGAAGCATGCGAATCCCCCGTTACTAAATTGATAGAGGCGTTAAGATTTAAGATACAGGAAATGTTTTATAAGAGAAGAGAACCTGCGGTATCATTTATAGGTTCGTTAACACCATGAGCGGAGCAATAATTAAAGGATCTTGTGCAGAAGGCGCGAGATGTTCGTTGTCATGTAATTTCTGGAGATGAGTACTACATTGTGGGAGATTATAATGATATAGTCAAGCTCAGTGAGTCATCGTATATATGTCGCGAGTTTGACGTGAAGGGGTACCCTTGTATGCATGTCTTGTCAGCATGTATAAACTACAATATTCTTCATTACTCATACTGTTCCCCATTCTACACAGCGCAAACATACTTGGGCACGTATAGCGAATCGGTGTATCCAGTACGTGACAAGAGCGAATGGGAGGAAGTTTCAGTGGCTTTCAAGGAGTATTGTGTGCAGATTAAACCCCGAGGACAGAGGAGGTCAGTTGAAAGATCCAAAAAGTTCAAAATTTTATCGCGTGGAGAGGAATCGAAAACAGTAAAGTGTGGGCGATGCAAAAAAATAGGGCATAACCGCTACACAAAATGTCAATGTATTTCATTACGAATATGCCGCAGTCATAACCATTGTCCTGCTTCGGCGCTGATTCATTGACTCTGACGGTCCACTTCTTCCCTTCAAGCGCAGTGCTGTCTCCAGTGACATGGAAGAGAATGGGGAGTGCATCAGTTATCTTCTTCATCGTATGCTTGTACTTTATTAATGAGGGCGAAGTACATCTCGATAAACTGCACTCGTCTCCCATTGATTTCAAATACTAGATCACCTTTATATCATTGAAAAAGAAGGTGAAATAGAACCCCTAAAAATCTAAAGGATGTAACATGTAATAGAAATGAAAAAGGGGATTGGCTAAACAAATTTAGCCGACTATCGTGCTTTTCAATCCACCCTTCACCTTCTCAAACCATTATTTCAGTGTACACCTAGAGGTTGGGTTGGGGATTACAGAAGAATATTCGTCACCTGCAAAGATGAAATTGAAAAATATATCAAATATAAAATTCACAACATAAACGTAGTGTATAAAATCAGATATAATTAAAAACAATGTAGCATTTTATGAATTTGAACATGGTTCATATGAAATAGAGATAGAAATTGAGCGAGGAAATACTAGAAATTGTGCAATACAAACTATCAAAATAAGCGAGACAAACATGAAATTGAGTAGGGCAAACTAGATAATTGAACGGGGCAAACTAGATATTCGGTGGAAAAAATTGACGATTCAGTGGGGGACACTAGAAAAACAGCGGGGCAAACTAAAAATTGAGTGGGCCAAACATGAAATTGAGTGGGGCAAACTAGAAATTGAGCGGGGCAAACATGAAATTGAGTGGGGCAAACTGAAAATTCATTGGGGTAAACATGAAATTGAGCGGGGCAAACTTGAATTTCAGCGGGGCAAACACGAAATTCAACGGGACAAATACAAAATTCAGCGAGGCAAACATGAAATTCAGCGGGGCAAACATGAATTTCAATGGAAGAAACATGAAATTCAACGGGGCAAGCATGAATCTCAGCGGGGCAAACTAGAAATTCAATGGAGCAAACTAAAAATTGAGCAGGGGAAACATGAAATTCAGCGAGACAAACGTGAAATTAAGCAGGGCAAGCTTGAAATTCAGCGGGGTAAACTAGAAAATCAGTGTTGCAAATATGAAATTGAAAGGGGCAAATAAGAAAATTAGCAGGGCAAACTTAACAAATAATTTCATGGCTTGAGCCAAAAAATTTAAACATATCCAATGTTCAAATGGACCACACCACATGATAATTTTGAATTAAACTTCTATTGTTGATCATTTCTTAGGGGCCACAGAAGTTTTAGATCAAGCTTATAATTGTATTTTTTTAATTAATCCATGTCTGTATGATTTTATGAACATGTTTGATAACAAACATCACTGTTGGGCTTACTATGGTTTCAACGGTGGAAATCATTATCCACACTATTTCCCGTGGCATGATCCACTTGGGGGTCGTTTGGCACCGTGGATTGGAGGGGTTTTCCTATCCCCATAGTTATTTGGGAGCATAAAGTAACTGAGGGTTTCAAATCCAGGGGGTTTCTAATCCCCTCTTTGAGGGGGTTTGCAAACTAGATAATTGAGAGAGACAAATTAGAAATTCAGCGGGGCAAACATAAAATTGAGCGGGGCAAACATGAAATTGAGCGAGGCAAGAATTTCATATTTGCCCCGCTTAATTTCATGTTTGCGCTGTTGAATTTCTAGTTTGCCCCGATAAATTTCATGTTTGCGCCGTTGAATTTCTAGTTTGCCCCGCTGAATTTTCAGTTTATCTTGCTCAATTTCATGTTTGCCCCGCTCAATTTTTAGTTTGCTCCGCTCAATTTTCAGTTTGCCCCACTCAAACTCTAGTTTTTCCAGCTGAATTTTATGTTTGCCACACTGAATTTCTAGTTTGCCCCGTTGAAATTCATGTTTCCCCCGCTGAATTTCATGTTTGTCCCACTCAATTTCTAGGTTGCCCCGCTGAATTTCATGTTTGCCCCACTAAATTTCTAGTTTGCCTTGCTCAATTTCATGTTTGCCCCGCTGAATTTCATGTTTGCCCCGCTCAATTTCTAGTTTACCCTGCTCAATTTCATGTTTGCCCCGCTCAATTTCTAGTTTGACCGCGAAGTTATTGAAATTGATCGCGAAGTGAATGAAATGGATTTTCGACCATCGAACCGATGGAATCTTGGAAAATAACTAGGTTAGTTGGCTAAACTAGTTTCTCCTACCCTAAAATCATATGTGCTACTCTAAGTAATTCATTTTAGTTTAGGAGATGCTTGTTAAATAAATAGATAAAGAAATGAATTAAAAGATAGAAAAATATTTATATATACATATTTACATAATTATGTATTAGAGAAAAATATAAGGGGGAAAAACTTCTCCTTGTAAATAATAATAATAAAAAAAAAAAAGAAATCCGTCCGTCTGTCTTTTTTTTTTTTTTTTTTTTTTTTTTTTTTTTTTTTTGCCTGTGTGTGCTTTTGTGGGTCCCATCATGAGGTCTGTGTTATATCCAAATCGTCTATCAGTTTGGCGAGCTCATATTAAGGCTTGGGACGAAAAATAAGACACATCTAACTATCAAGTGGACCACAAGATAAAAGGCAGTAGGGAATTGAACATCTACCATTGAAACCCTTTTAGGGTTTACGGAAGTTTTGGATCATTATGAAATTTGTTTTTCCTCTTCATCCAGGCCTTTGTGACCTTATGAATAGATTAGATGAAAAATAAATGTTATGGTAGGCCCTATAAAATTTTTAACGGTGAAAATCAATTTTCCCGGTGCTCTTTGTGGTGTGGTCCAGTTGATCTTTGCATATGATTTTTTATTTTATTTTTGGATAATGCTCTGAAATGATCTCGAAATATGGGTGAACGTTGTGGATATAATAAATACATAACTGCGGGGCCATATCACTTTCATCTCTTATGAATCGTTCATACAACTCTCGGTTAGAGGAGTGTCAGCGATCGTCTTCGAAAGGAAGGGAAGGGTATTTTCGTCCTCAAATGCTCTATATGTAAGTCTAAGTTCGTATGTTAAGTTTGTTTTGTTTCATGAATGACCTATGGATAAAAGGTGGGGCCACAGTTGTAAATTTCTCTTGGATGCGACTTTGCGAAAAAAATATAATCAAGTGGACCACCGAAGAACTCGACTGTTTAAAATGGAAAACGAATGGTTTGTATTCAAATTACATCACGATGAAAACCCAGCACGATATTTGTGGTAAGGAAGCGAATGGCTGGTGTATCACACACCAGCAATGCAGCTGGTGTGGGTACGTGTCGTGGGAAGACGGAGAACGGATTGGCTTCTTCCCTCCACTAGCCAATGGCTAGTGGTCGGTGCTCAGTGACCACACCATGATGTGTTTGTTTCATCCATGCAGTCCATATATTTTTCTAGATCATTTTATGGTATGACCCCAAAAATGAGATATATTCCAATCTCAAGTTGACCACATTACAGAAAAAAAGTGTTGATTTAACTTGGACCATTAAAAACTTATTGAGGCCATAAAAGTTTTGGAACAAGTTGATATTTGTTTTTTTCCCTTCATCTAGGTCTATATGACTTAATCAACAGATTGGATGTCAAATAAACAGTACAATGGGCTTTAGGAGGATTTTAATGGGGGATATCCAATCACTATTGTTTTCCTTTGGTGTGGTACACCTTAGATTTATATCCCTCGAATTTTTGGGATAAAACCCTAAAATGACATGTAGAAAGGGATGAACGGCATGGATAAAAGAAATACTTCATAATGGGCCTGCAGAGAACCACTAGCCACCTGACTGGTGGCATGGGGAGTAGCCAATCCGTTTCCGCGAAGAGGAGCGGGGACACTCCTCGAGCTCGAGTTGTTCTAACGGTTAAAAGGAGATCAAAGTTACGTGGCCTCAAAATGATGTATTTATTATATCCACACCATTCATCAATTTTTTGAGATCATTTTAGAGCACGAGACAAAAAATGAAACATTACAAAACTCAAATGGACCACACCACACAAAGTAGCGGGGATAATAATTTTCACTGTTAAAACATTTGTAGGGCCCAATATAACGTTTATTTTCCATTCAATCTGCTCATAAGTCACAAATTCTGGATGAAGAGGAAAAATAAATATCATATCGATCCAAAACTTCTATAACCCCCAAAAGGGTTTCAATGGAAGACATTCAATCCCCCACTACCTTTTGCAGTGTGGTCCACTTGGCCTTTAGATCTGTCTTATTTTTCGACTCAAGCCTTAAGAAGAATCTCACCAAATGATTGGACGGCTTAGATATAACACATACCTCATGATAGGACCCACAGAATTTGCTGCGTGAACAGACACCAACTAGATTGCTGGGGTGTGGTACACCAGCCAATCCGCTTCCTTGTGGTGAGCTACAACCGTCATGTGGGGTCCACATGTCGAACGGACCAGATGTAGTATAAATATATTACCCGTGGAGTCATTGACATTTAGCGCGTAGATGCGCGTTTCTCTAGACGTGCAGTCGTGTGACGTGCACAATGCCGCGTCGGACGTTGCGTTACAAAGTTCTCATGGTTTCCCTCACCGCGTTAGTTCTCTGCGTGCCGACCTTGCAAATTTCCAGGTTATTCAGCATTGCCAATTTCTCGGGAGATTTTAAGATTTTCGGAATTTCTCGCAGTATTATTGGCAAAATCTCCTCAAAAATAAAATATTTAAAAATTTCTTATAAATTAATAAACAGTTTTAAATTTTAAATCTAGGTCAAAATGAAATAATTAAACTTTTAATTATTTATTTCGTTAAAATCTCACAAAAATATTAATGAATTTCTCGCTACAGTACCATGATATTTTTATATATTTATCAGAATGGTCCCAAGCCAGTGATTTATTATTAAGGTCTCAAGTCCAACCAGTTGGACCCCAAAGAACAGTCCAACCATTTGGACCCCAAAGAACAGTCCAAAATTTCAAATATATAAGAAATCCAACCCTTCCAATAGGTTGGTCCCACAGTAAGGATCATCTAATGCAAAAATCATCTCCATTAATTAATTATGTGAGCCACACCATATAAATTACTTTTTATACATTAATAACTAGAAAAGGAAAAGTGTGGTGTACTCGTTGGGTAGATAATTCTTATTTTTTGCAACGTGATCTACGTGATAAGGCCAATGTATTAAGCGGGTTGGATTTAGCACACAGATGAACGATTGGAAGTTATTGGATGGGTGGACCATAACTTTAATCCAACCGGTTAGACTTGAGACCTTCTCTTAATAGATAAATATAATGTCAGTCCTGTATTTAATACTGATTAAACTCACAATCCGTTCTTGCTTTGGGTGCCTTCGGTTTTCTTCCAACTTATGTTAGGTCATGTGAAAAATATGTGCGGGATTTTAAAAATCTTGCAATATTTTTGTGCGAATTTAATAAGGATTTTTGCTGCAAAATTTCCAAGGAATCTATATTTTAAAAATAATGCATTAAGGATTAGAAATTAGGTGGAGATGCTTTCTAATCTCCAAAAATTACAAAAATGCTCTCATTTTTTTTCCCTTGCAAGGTAGTGAAAGTCAAGACTTGTGGGGCCCACATGGTACGTGTGTAATATCCTCACTATGGTGATAACATGGATAAAACATCAGGTTGATCAAATTATTAAATGGGCTACACTTGAAGTTGGATAATTTGAATGGTGTATATTATTTTTTATAGATTGGCCCACCTTATAATTGAATTTACTATATTTTCGGTTTATCTAATAATAACGTTTTTGCCTATATATTGGAATGATTGGATGTAAGACACAAACCACATGGGCCTCCCACTTCTCCACTTTGTTATAAAGAATAAAGAAAGAAAAGAGAAAGCTGCTAATGTAATTTCTCCTCGAAAAGGCATTGTCTTGGATTTATGGTAAAAATTTCAACTTAATAAGACAATGTTATCACATTAATATCACAATATTTTTAAAATGTCACCATTTTTATATTATCATAATTTTAATACAAAAATACTTAATTAAAAGTTTATGTAATTCATTATACACCATTATATTTTTAGGTGAGATTTTGCTGCCTATATTTCGAGAAAAATCTTAAAATTTGAAAATTTGGTGAGAAACTAATGAGAATGAGATTTGTTTCTACGGGGTAAGTAGCTGTCTTTGGTAAGTCCTGAAGACACTCATTCGTATAAGATGACAACAAAAAGCTATCTTCTTCCAATAAATGACAAAATAGCTTTCTGAATTAAATGGTGGGCGCGCTATTGAAGTTGAATGCACCAAAAATTGGGCCTTTCCAACCATAACAAGGATGATTATGCGAATATGGAGATTTTTTCTTTTTGGTGTTTGTTCAATGTTTTCTATGATGTGGCCGGCGTGGTGATTAAATAGGACCGATTGTTTGGGTTTTTCATAGTCATGGTGGGGCTCACTTAATCCGTGGTTGACAACTTATGAATAAGATGTGCCCTATGCACGATAATTGTAGAATAATTCCCAAGTCCTGCTAAATGGGTTGAATGGCTCCAAAATCAATCTAATTGAAAGTGTTGAAGGAACGCAACCAGCAACCAGCTTTTTGGGTGATCAGGTTATCATATTCTTCTTGAGAAATCTGGACCATAGGAGTGGAGGAAGCAGACGGTGTCTCCTCGGATTCAGTAACAGACAAATTGGCCCATCGGCCTCCTGACGAACGACCACGTCCACAAGCGAAGCCTCCCCGCATGGGAGGTCTACCATGTTTGATCCAGCAGTTGTCAACCAAATGGTTGGTATGTTTGCAATGAGTGCAAAAAAAGAGAACCACGACCACGGCCTCGAGTTCCACGACCTCGACCCTTATTATAAGAAAAAGAGCATCAGCCTGTAAGGCAGACTGTGTGATCGAGATATGTGGAATCATAACTTGCTTTCATTTTTCTTCTCTTGCAAGCTGAGCATAAACCTGATTCAAGGTCATCGTCTCAACGTTGTGAATGATTTGTTGTCAGAGTATCTTGTACTCATCATTAAGGCCATCTAAAAACTTGAAGATCCGGCGTCGCTCCTGACGTTTCTTGATAAGAATCACATCTTGAGAACAATAGGTATCGTCCTCATCATGATAGGCGAGCTCTTCCCATAAACTTCGGAGTTTAGCATAGTACTCTGTGAGGCTGTTGTCGTTCTGTTGGAGAGAGGCGATCTCCTTCTCTAATTGAAAGATGCGTGACATGTTGTGCGCATCACTATAGAGTTCGTGAACCGTGTCCCATATTTCTTTCACAATTTTTAAGAAAAGAAGGTCACTTCGGACATTGTCGGCCATAGAGTTCCATAACCATGACATGACAATCATGCCATCAGATTCCCATGCATTTTTCTTGGAGTCTCCATCGGCTGGACAAGAAAGGGTCCCAGTGATGTGGCCAAGTTTCCGTTTGCCGCCAATAAAGATGCAGATAGCCTGTTGCCACTGGAGAAAATTGGGCCCTTTGAGAGGCGATGATGTGATTTTCAGTCCTGGATTATCAGACTGTTTAAAATCCTCATCATGAGATGATGAAATATCATCAAAGACCTTGGATGATGCCATGGAGAAATATCAGGCTGAGGGAAAAAAATTGTTTTTTTTTTTTTTTTTTGTTTGTTTGTTTTTTTGTTTTTTTTTTTTTTTTTTTTTTCAAACTAACATCTGACAGCAATGCCCACAAACTAGATCATGGAAAATGTAGATGGCCAACTACTGGCCAAGAACACTGTTGGGGTCCACCATGATCACTTCCTCACCTATTACCTGGATCTTGACATTGGCGGTGATCACAAGTCCTACGTCAAAAACAAGACGAAGATCGCTGACACAAGCGGGTGCAGACGCTCGACGTTTCTACTGCATTTCGAAGAGCTCTGACAACTTGGGCATCATGGATCGACCAACACGTCAACCCGCGCAAGACCCGAGTTTGCTTTCGAACTTCAGAACCTTCGCATTGCAGGGGCGGTCAATGGAATTCTGGAGGTCACTATCAGGAGGGCACTCGATCCCTCAATGATACAATGAGCAGAAACTATCCAGAAAAAAAATATAATCACTGAGGAGGTCGTGAAGCAAATGAAAAACACCTGTGACCATCTTTGTCGAAAAACAAAATAATGGTTGGGGCTGTTGTGCATATGAAACAGAGATTGGGGCTGTTGTGCATACGAAACAGAGATTGGGGCTGCTGTTCATATGAAACAGAGATAAGGGCTGTTGTGCATATGAAACAGAGATTGGGGCTGCTGTTCATATGAAACAGAGATAATGGTGGCGGTTGTGGGGCTGCTCACACCAAGCAAACGGATTTGGTGAAACAGAGATTGGGGCTTATGCTCTAGGCATATGAAGCTAGATCTGACCGTCGAAAATCAGATCAGTGGCCCAGGTCGAACCTGGCTCTGATACCATGTTGGAATACATGCTATGGGAAAGAAGATGCTTAATTTCTTAGAGCCATATACAACCAGTATTTATACAAGAATGGAAGAAGACAAATGTAGAAAAACAGTGAAGAAGGAGGATCTACAGAGATTTTCAGAGGAGAGATTACAGAGATGATGGAGGAGAGATTTCGGCAGATGAGCTGGTTGCTGGATGCGGAGAGATTTCTGTAGATGATTTTGCAGATGAGCTGGCTGCTGGATGTGTTCCTTCAACAAAAAGATCCTAACTGCTCAGTCATAGCCATTGGGTTTGTGTTGAATTTGGATGGTTGATTATTTTCCACTTTAATAGTTTGTTACACACATGCCAATAAAGACATCGGCTTAGTTTTCATTCATGATCACCGTTTAAAGTAGGAGCCAAGGTGACATTGGAAGTGATTGTATCGTGCTCCCACCTGACAGAATCAGTCTAGCTAGGGGCTTTGTGGGGTCCACCACAATGTATGGGTTTTTTCTATATATGTTGTTCATCCTTTTTTTTCCATATCATTTTAGGTATTAGCCCAACCATGAGTTAGATCTAAGGCTCAAGTGGACCACACAGTGGGGATTGGACACCCACCATTAAGGGGCCATTTGGATAGGAGTAAATGAAGGTAAATATGTGTAATTTGGACTAAATGAAAGTAAATGATAATTAAGGTATGTTTGGATGGGAGTAAATGCATGTAAATGGAAGAAAATATGAGTAAAGGTGCATGTAAATGAAATCCTCTCTTTGATATAGATGATTTGAAAGTAAATGAGGTGAAATGCCTTGCATGTGTAAACAAAGGTGCCGCTATGCACATGTCCACAATACATGTGTCATACTAATGATACTTCAAAATAATCCAATGATGACTACATCACTAAAATCACACCGAAAAAATGATCCAAACCGTCCAAAGGATGATCATATAAGTGGATGGTTCAAAAGGTTGGCAAGTTCCTTGTTTATGATCCTTGCATTTCTAGCTTGCTAGAGGCTTGAAATTTATTCATTATTTACTAAAGATATATTTCAATGGGCTTAGTACAATCATTCTATAAAATATGGCATATGTATACTAAGCTGAGATATAAATTAAGTTGATTTGGGATGTTGCATATATTTTTAGGAATATATTGAAAAATTAAAATATATCTAAATCCTCCCATTTACTCTCTCTAAACAACAATATTTAAAATTTAAATGCATTTCATTTACTCCCATCCAAACACAACTCATGTAAGCCATTTACTCCCAAATCATTTACCTCCAATTCTAAGCTCTTAAACAAGTCTTTGGATCAAGCTAGCATTTGTGTTTCCCTTCATATACGTTTGTGTGACCTTATCAACTGGCTGGATGACAAGTAAATATCACGGTGGGTCTTAGGAAGGTTCCAACGATGGGTGTCATTATCACAACTGCTTCACGTAGTGTGATCCACTTGAGCCTTAGATCTACCTCATGTTTAGGATCATACCCTAAACCGATATGAAAAAAAATGGATGAACGGTATGGATAAAACCCCATACATCACAGTGGGCCCACAGGGAACCGGTAGGATTTAAGCCACATTTATTCCTAATGAATAATTTAAAGCGCAATTTAGGAGGAGGAGTGTGTTGTTGAGAGGCAGGTTAAAGGAGAGGCGTTGTGGTGGATGAAGAGAGTTATCTAGGAGGGGGGTTTGGTGGATGAAGAGAGTTATATATATATATATAATATATATATATATATATATATATATATCTATATATATATATATATATATATACTATATATATATATATATAATAATAATAATAATAATAATAATAATACTGTTTAGTAGCCTGGGAAATGTAACTGAGGCAAGAGCTACGGACACCTCTTCATTTGATAAACTCAAACACGTGTGCATGGAAGGTGGGCCATTTACAGCTGGACATTTGTAATAATGGCGAAGAGGGACTATATCCATGTTGTCCATTAGGTGGATCTGACAAAGCAGATGTCCTTATCCAATATGATAAAGCGTACCTAGGTCGGCCATGATGTTAAAAGTAGTTTCGAGGGGTGAGAAATTACACCACATATATTTTTAGCCATGCATTTATTTTGTAACCTACGGTTCACATGACTAGTAGACTAACTTATTATTGTGTCCTAAAAACCAAGCTGATCCAACCCTTATGATAGCTAATATCTATAATCTTGTAATATATGAATTATTTTATGACTATTGTGTGTAAACCTTTTTTTTTTTTTTTTTTTAATGCCATCCAAGCCAAGATAAAATGAGCTTATCATGATGATGCATGCCCCAATAATCAGACCATCCCATCATCAGGTGAGAAATCAGTGGACAACTAGCCTGATACCTCCAAATCCATGCAGTGTCCCACATGACGGGTGGAAATACGTGATTATTTTAGGGCATCATACTTTCATGGTGGAATAATCACATTGAAAGGTTGGATGGCATACACACAACATCTCATGATATATATATATATATATATATATATATATATATATATATATATATATTTATATATATAATATATATATATGCATTTTTTGTCATTTACCAAAAGGGCAATTAACCTAGTAAAAGTTATGAAAGACTAATGGAAGTTAGTGTTGATCAAAACACTTTAATTTATAAAGTAAGTAACTTAATGAAAAGTAAATTAATTAGACACCGAAATTAAATGCCGAATTAATGAGATAGTAATTGTCTACACCTATTTTTAGCGCAATTACTTGGATCAATTAGATATTGCCATGTGTCATCACTATGGGTTTAGTGTTGGTTAAATTGTACTTGAGTTCGAAGATAAATTTTGCTAATATGCCTTTGGCGATATGAATTCTATTATTAGTGCAGTGACACAAAACCATACACATGCCTTTAGGGGGATCAAAACGTTGCGTGCCACGTGGCTGTGATTAGTGTATCATTTTAATGACATAGTGTACTCAACACGTTTATAAAAGATTCACTGAGAGAGAATCTTATTACAAATCTAGCTATGATACACTCGGTAAGGATGTTTTTCACAATTCTTTTAAAACAGGAGATCTTCTTAGAAACATTCAAAGGATTTTTTGTGGTCACGGAGATTCCAAATATCCAAAGATTAGACTAGTATCCAAGCAGATTAGTTGCAACATGGAGCCAAATTAGGAAAGGGTAGACACTAACAAATTGGGTCCCTATCCATACATCAATAAAATTAAAAGACTGGGAGAGTTTGATCTGGTGGATATCCAGTCCCACCAGTTCTACAATTAGATGGATCCGAGTTCGTAGAAAGTTGGACGATGTTGATTTGTTCATTCATATGCAACGATGACCTGATCGATTTAATATTCAGGACCAAGGATGAAGATGGATTTGATCAATCCCAAATCTAGATGTTGTAGGGTCCTAGAGGTCTCCGATGACTCATATCTACGTAAAAGTGGAGATCTGAAAACCAATGGTTTCAGACTTACAGAAATCTCCCTATTCAGAATTCATGTTGTATATGCGAAGGATCTTGGACCATCAAGGAAAACCAACGAGAGTTTCGTTGCCTCGATAAACTATAAAAGAAGTGCACGATGAAGAGCTTGAAACCTACGCCAAACACAATATCTTCTTTTATCTTAACATAGCCTATTCTTATCATAATTTTCTACTGTCGTGCGCCACTACTACAGTACCGTAAGATTAGATTAAATATCCATAACCCTAAGTTGGTGGATTTGCGTCAACCGAGTTCTTGGGCGATCATCTTTCTAGTCACATCCTATTGACCATTCGCCTCGATCAATTGTTCTTGCAAATAGATCAAGTATTTATCTCTCGCTCTATTTATTTCTCTATTTTATTTGATAATATGTCAATTATAATAAGCTTTATTTAAATATTAATAAAATTGGCATCATTTTAGCATTCTTTTATTTATTTATCTATATTTATTCCTTTAGAAAATGTGATGGATGCAACTATTGGTGAAAGAACAAATCCTTAGACATAAGGCAAAAAGAATCTATCAAGAAGGACTAACTCTACCCATTCACAAATCGGCCGATCGCAATCGGTGGTTGACTCGACTGTTGGATTTTTTAAATTCGGTATTACTTAGTCATTTTAGTGTTGGGGTCACCAGCATTCATTCAAACATTGAGTCGAGTACGACTTTGACATGCCCACACTTTCTAATCGCACACGAAAACAAAATATAGGTCCTTGATCACATGTGTGGCCTTGTATTTGATTGAATTGTGTAAGTGCTATTATGTTTAAAACATATTTTACACCTGGTTTGTCAAATTTTGAATTGTCAAAACAACTTAGCAAATGATCTTCAAATCAGGCTCATGTCGAAGTTCAAGACAAGCTCATGTTGAAGTTCATGTTTAAGCTTAAGTTTAAGTTTAATTTCAAGTTTAAGTTCAAGCACAAGTTCAAACTCAAACCTTAAGTTCAAGACTAAGCTCGATCTATTAAAATTTCTAGTTGAAGATCAAGCTCCTTTGAGAAGTTCAAGTTTCTAATCCTATGAAATTCAGTCTATACAGGTATTATAAACCCTAAAAAGACCTTAGGTTTAGGTGCTTTCAAAACATATTTAAAATTGAGTTTCTATACTTAAAATTGACTAAGTTTCGACTAGCCTGAGTTTTGCCTCGACCAGTCTAAGAATTTCTCGACTAGTCCAAGCACTAGCTGAAGTGTAATAGAAATTCTGTTACACCTTTGACCAATCGAAGGGTCTCTTCGACCAGTCGAAAGTTCCTTGACTCGAAGTCCAACAACAAAAATCGTTCGGATTTAGCTTTCTCGACTAGTCGAAGAGCTTGTTCGATCAGTCGAAGGCCACCTTTGACCAGTTGAACAGGTCATTCGACCAGTTGAAGATCTATTAGATCTTATCCCGCTCGAATTTGAAAATTTGTTGGAATTGAATCCGGTGCTTAGGCCAGTTGAAGGAACAAACTTTTTTCCTATAAATTGAGGTTCCTTCTCA
>JAJHSJ010000014.1:14757626-14854986 GCA_021015155.1 Magnolia officinalis | reverse complement strand
TTCCATATCCTGTAATTCTAAATCAAAGATGGTCATCAATCACATCGAATTCACTAGAAAGTCCAGAAAAAATTAAAAATTTCACAAATTTTTTTTTTTTGCTCAAGACAAGAAAAACACTGATTAGGTAACCTAATCTCCCACCCCCAACCTAAAATCTACATTGTCCTCAATGTAAAAGGTATGCGTGCAATGCATATGGGACAACGAAAGTAAAAGAGAAGTGATGGGAAGATAGTACCTGGATAAAACGAATCGAGAGACTTTTCAAAAATATCAGCGAGAGAGTAAGTCAGCGCAAGAGAGAAACCAACACAAGTAAAACACAAATAACAAAATACTCCTACCTATATACCACTTTCGCAGTGCTCTCGATTGCATTTAGCGTATGCAGAAGCCTTTAAACCCCTAGGTTGCCCCTAGTGGACGAGTTGTAGTCTCGTGAGGGGTTACAGCAATGTTACCCACAAACATTTAATTAACTACTCATGCTGCACGGTTCATCTTCTGGCCAGTATCTTAATAAGTTCCTCAGTAAGTTCCTCAACAAGATCATCACCAAAGCCCTTTTTGCAAAAGGCTTGGGTGCCCTGGAGCATGACTTCCAGAGAGACTTATGTACCTCATAAGAAATTGTCCATTGCATTGCTTGAGGTAACCAGAGTATGTACGATTCACCTGTGAGAGAGAAGTTTCAACGTTAGTATCCATGGTGAATCAGAGACTACAAGTGATAGAGTTCAGAAAACTTCGCCAAAAAGTGATGCAGCCTCAACATATTTCGAAGTATCAGACTTCGGTTCATTTTTAGCTCCTCCTCCTTTAATGTAGATGTTTAGGATCAGGGGAAGAAGGGGCTTCAAAATAAGGGTTTCTCGGTCAGTGATAACTACCGAGATGTTGTCTTGCGAGACATCCACTTTGTCTTTTGACATGGGATCGTTTGACTTTGCAAAGTGTGCCCAGCAATTATCAAAATAGTCGAAAATTTCAGCTGAGAGTGACTTATTTTTCTCATTGAAGTCTGTAATGAGATGCTCAAGGACTCCCTCGCCCTTAAAAGTATATGAAGATATGCTCTCTGCTCCAGTCCTGCACAGACATATTGAAGATCAATAGGGGAAGCATCGATGGGATCACTTTGTTCATTGAACTACTCAATCGAGGCGTCGAACTGTCTGACGTGTACAACTCAGATGGTGGTCTCAATCGAGTGGTTTCAAATTCCAGAGTCTTAGCGAGCAGCTCGTCCTTCTCCCGAATCACATTATTATTCAATTCACAAGAGTGGTCCAAACATGTCTCACAGAAGTTTGGAATGGTCGGTTCTAATGAGCTCATCTTCCACTTTTAAATCAGACATTTATGTGAGTGGAGTAGCTCAGTATGACCGATCACTTCGTGTGCTCTTGAGCATTGACCTGGACCATACTTGAGATTGATTCCAGGGGAATTTGGGTTGTGCTCTCATGAATCTCATCCCAATACTTCTCAGCTTCCAATTCAGTGCAGTCACACTTGAGATGGGATCGCTTTTCCTTACATTCTAAATCGGTTGAGGTTTGAATAAACTAACCTCAACCTCATCATTGAGATCATGTGTATCATGTAAGGAAAGTGTGTCATCATCACTGTATTTGAAAGACACCCATGTATCTCCATCATTGTTTTTGAACAGTCAGTGAGATCGACTCATCGGGGAGTTGAACCGTATGCTCATTAATGGAATCCAACTCCTCATTCCAAATTCCAGATTTCGTCAAAAGCGAGTGAGGATCACTTTCCTTGCATTGTATTTCTGGATTGGATTGTAGTTGGGATGAGCGAGCTTCCTCTATCCTTTCAAGGCGCGAATTGAGTACTTCTAATGATTTCATCATTTCACACACATGCTGGTTGAATTGTTCTAGATTAAAACATGAATCCTCTTGGATCGTTTCTGGTTGGTTCTCATGGTAGGGTATCCAAGAGAATAATCATTACATGTTGTTGCTTCATCTTCCCAACATTGATGGTTCCACTGATTAGAGTCATACGGATCATGTTGGGAGAATCTGATGGTTTGGTAATACATATTATCACTCATAATATAATCACGCATTGTTTCTTTTTCTCAGATGATGGATAATAATTCTCACTCTCATAGTTATGATAACCCCAACATTCACGTACTGTCTTGTTAATCCGTGGGGTGTAATTGTTCTCCTGCATATGATCACGTAAGGACTTCTTAATCGGTGGAGCATCATGTTTCAATTGGTTGAAGTAATTTTCAGAAATATTTGAGGCATAGGCTGTTTTCCATCATTATCTTCATACATCAAAAATTTTTTCCAAGATTCCTTAGCTATCTCAGCACATATACGTTCCAACTCTTGCATAGTAAAACCCTAATTCTGAATCTAATCCTAAGAATAAATAATCCTACAGCAATATGAGATCCAGAAAAAAGAGAAAGAATTTAGAAAGATTACCGAATTAAAAGTGTATGTCAGGATCCTACAAAACAGGAAAACAGGTTAGTTTCTAGAAATCAGAAAAAAAAAAAAAAAAACTAAAAACTAAAGTTAGAAAAGAAATCCTAATCTTAAACTAATCCTAAGACTAATTAATTTCAGGAAATCGTAGCCGTCAGTCCCCGGCAACGGCGCCAAAAACTTGTTCACTCCCCAAGTATAGGGTTGTGATGTAGTAATAACCTCGGTAAGACCGAGGTCGAATCCACAGGGACTGAAACCTGTACGTAATCTGAAACTAACTAGAACTAGAACTAGAATGAGATAAAATCTAAATCAAATAATTTGGAGGAATAATGGAAATAATAATATAAAATTTAAGGAATTCAGAGGTAGGAAACTAGGGATTCAGAGGATCCACTTGTAGAGATCAGGGAGAACTACTCTTGATTCATGAAATCAACTGACTGCTGCCATTGATATAGTTTTCAAGAGATGAAGGGTATATGAATTAGAATGGATTCCATCACCACACCATGCCCAAGAGACGATGGTAAACAACAGAATTAAACTAATTACCAACCAATCAACATGTCATGAAGGTTAGGAAGGGTACCGTCATCCGACCATGCCCAGGAGACGATGGTGAACAACAGGGCTTCCTGACATCATAAGCATAAAGAGGAAAAAGAAATACTCAAAGCCATTGCAAACCCATTGTAATTTCAGTCACAACAGACCATTAAAGACTAAAAATATTCCTTTAACAAAAAAAATCAAATTCAGTTCAAATAAGAGGCACAAGAATAAAGGTCTTCCATCACGCTACAAGCTTCACCTCTTAGCCCTAGCTAAGAGGTTTAGCCACACATGAGTGGACTAGATCTCATGAAAGAAGGAAAAAAATATAAAATCAAATAAAACAAAAATAACAACTAGAGTAAACCTTCCCTGTCTCTTTCTCCGCTCCACCTCCACGCTCCAGCCTCTCCAAGCTGCTGCCTTCCCTTCCTCTAGCCGTCCTCTCTCTTTTTTATATGTAGCAAGTGGAAAGACTTCATCCAGAAGTTTTCCTTACGCATCTGGAAGAACCTGGAAACCGAAGTCCTATTACGAAACTGTCTGCGTGTAACCTGCGCTGAACTGAAAGTGGGGCCCAGAATCAGGTATTTCTGCGAAATCCAGTCCGCTCATTGGAATGCCCGTGAATTTTCAGTAACAATAAACTGTTTTTGGGCCGAAATTGGTGGGTCCCACCCATCTTTTTCGTGTTACCGTCAGTCCTTTATCTGGACGAATGGAAACCGATTTCCACTGATTCCTGTGATTCGGCCACCTAGCTTTGATGAGGGGGGGGCCGTGGATTCATGATGAACGGTCCAGATTAGACCAAGGATGCATGATGCGGCCCACAACTTCCTTCCGCAAGCTCTGTTCTTGCGTAAACAGAAAGAAGCGGATTGCTTCCGCTGTGCTGCTGGCGGGGCCCATTATCCACATCAGTTGAGAATCCACACCATACACTGAATTCTGGCGAAAAAACCGTCTGGGAGTAGTGAGTTTGTATTGATTTCGGAGTGGCCCACGAGACTCTTCATTCCACCGTCAACCTTGCGTTTAATCACGATCCTCCTGTGTACACGTGCATGGTACCAAAAGTCCACCTTGGCTGGGGTCACGCCCCTCCTCTGGATACAATGGACGGTTTAGATCGTCCCCTTTGAATGAGAGGTGGGCCCCACTGCACGAAGCCGGCGTCGGCTGAGAGAGACGCTGGGCGTCTTCTCTGTTTTAGAAAAAAACGTCGGTCAGCAGACGCTGACCGACTTTGGACATCCTGGTGCGGTGCGGGAATGCACCGCACTATGTACACGCACCCCCATTAGTGGGGTCTACCTTGATGTTTAATAGAAATCCGCTCCGACCATTCATATTGTCAGCTTATTTCAAACGTTGAGCTCAAGTTGAAGCATATCCAGATATCAGGTGGGTCCCAAATCACCACTCTATGGGCTGATCTATCCGTTGAGCCGCTTCCACAATGATCCAACGAATGAATTTCGACGTGTACGGTTAATATATGGTCTTCAGGCCCTGTATGCAGTTTGAAGCCGAACGGATGGTGGGAACCTCGTGATCTTGCATTCTGGACCAATTTTGGGCCACTTGAGCTTCAATTTCTCGATTTTCTCGAATCTCTGGTGTGAAACTCTGCCGATCTTGGTCCCCTGGAATTCGTCCCTTGCTATGGTGATTTCAGAGCATCAAATACATACATTTAGCACCTTTTTGTAGTCCCCACTTACAGATGTACCTTGCATCACAAACACGATTAAATTAGGATTTTAAACGGTGACATGTTCATAAATCCGGTAATAACTGGGGTCTAATATGCAATATTTGACCCTCAACAAAGCCTCGAACCAAGAACAAGACCAAGTGCAAAACTTCGAGGGATAGTAGGACGCCTTGATACCTGTCATCACAAATGTAGCTTCAACCAACCAAGAGCACACCATGCTTGTCTTAGCTTCAACCAATCAGGGGTACACTCTGCCTGTCTTAATTTCAGTTTCAAGCAACTAGAGGCACACCCTGCCTACCTCAGCTTCAATCAATCAGGGGAATACCCTACATGTCTTAGCATTAACCAACCAGGGGCACACCCTGACTGTCTCAGCTTCAACCAACCAAGGGCACACCCTACCTATCTCAGCTTCAATCACCCAAGGGCACACCCTACTTGTCTCAACTTCAACCAACCAGGGGCACACCGTGTCCATCTCAGCTTCAATCACCCAGGGGCACACCCTGTAATATCCTGAATTTTTATGGCCAGAGTTTATACTCGTGCCCGAGAAAGCCGGTGTTAATAATGTATAAATTGGATGCCTTAAAAATTGCACCTCATTTTTTTTTCATTTAGATTACATCTAGATACATTCATGAAGGTAACATTCACGAGAACAAAATCGACTGTATTGATTATTTCATCAGAGTAAAAGAATTTAGTAAATAATCAAATGCCCTCTCAATGGGAGCTTATTACATTCTCGAGTTCGCAACGGAAATATAAAACTAAATTCCAAAACTATCTTCATATTCTTTTAGTATAATCTTCCACAGGGAGATGGTCCTCTAGATCTTCAATCTGTGCATCACCTGCATTATTTATATGGTTGGAGAGGGTCAACGTGCCCTACTCATAGTGATGGTTATCCTTTAAGATTAACAATAATTCAAGAGATTCATAAAAGTAATGTAAGGGTTCTGATACGTCACATACTCCACTACTACGAGAAGTATCAGTATGCGCAAACAACCTACATAAGATGCATGCCTAGCAAAGTGTGTGCTGCTCATCATATGTAGTAATCATCACAATGTGGAATATGATTCATAGGAAACCTGACTCGACCGCATTCTCACACTTCGGATATTCATCGACATGTCCAACGCTACCATGGATTTACGTGAACACCTCGAGGTGGCACGACACATGAGTCAGATGAATTACGTGACACGATTTGTTCATGGAGTGACTATTTACGACATCCAATCTCGGAAGTGATGTAACACGCGTTGCGAATTACTTACATCAATTTGTGCACCACTACCCAGACCCATAGAATTACGCGTCGATCAAGAGGGTCTCTACCTAGAGCGCATTACGTCCATGATATAATAATTGAATCACTAGTTGTGATACCTTCAACACATCATTTGCATCAAAGAGAATGTAAACTGAATCATGGGAGCTTTGGAATCTAAGACTCATGCCCAAGCCTTAAGAGTAGATAGCACAAGGCTAATAAAATATGGAGAAGAGTAGCAATGGCTAACTTAACAAAGAGGAGAGTGGTAATGGCCAAATCAATAATAAGGAGAGTGGCAATGGCCAACTTAACAAAGGGGTAAGTGGCAATGGCCAACCCAATAAAGAGTAGCAAGGGCTTACTCAACAAAATTTATAAAGGCAAAGGCAAGGCTTGTATCCATCGCTCCACATAGAAACAGTGAAGATCATTCGTAATAAAAATCAGACCATAATCTCAAAAGGTAAATTTTGGTTGGCAGTAAATTAAACAATTGCAGAGAGGAAATCATGAGAATAGGTAAAAGGCAAGATATTTCAAATCAATTTAAATTAAGATAAGCTTAAAGGATAAAACCCTCATCTTAAGGTCGACTCACCCTTCCATATGGCTAGGATTTAAGTATGCTTTTAGAGTTGAATTTCTTCATGACTGATATCGTTGGACTGGAATTCCAACCTGACAGAACGCAAGGCTAACTCGAACCTGGCCCTAACTCAGTCCAGGACTCAGCAAGTCGACTCAACACCCAACTCTCTCTCTCTTTCTTTCTTTTTCTTTTCTCTTTTCTTTTCTTTCTCTTTCTTTTTCTTTTTCTTTTCTTTTCTTTCTCTTTCTATTTCTCTTTCTTTCCTTCTTCCTTTCTCCCTTCCTTTATTGCTAGTATGCTCTCCAACGTCGAAAGTAAATCATTTATACTAACCTGGAGGGTTCCATGTGTTCCCACGTACATTGTACGGGGAATATATCTTGCGCAGATGGGTTACACAAGCCGTGTGCAGAAAAATCGTTTGCGACGAACTTCTTCTTCTCTCCTCCTTTCTATTGGTGTTGGGTCAGTTTTGGATGGCCCACCATCTAAACGAATCAGATCTCCCAATGGTGCACGTTTCTTCCATCTAGGACTTCCATCTTGCACATGGGAGAGGTCCCTGTTTCACTGGTGGATCTGTCCTGACCCACTTCTCTCTCATTCTGACGTCTCTGGGTGGGTCGGATTGGCCATCCGATCATTCCCGACCCATCAGATTTGTGGTGGGCGTAAATTCTTTGAGTTATTGCGGGAGTTCTTTTCGTACAACTGCGTGAAATTCGGTGGAGTAGCCGTGTAAAGCAACGAAACTGTGGACGGTTTCTCTTTTTTCCTATTTGGGACGGATCCGGCCACTTTCTTTGGATGGACGTGTGGTTTGTGATGCAAGAAACGGAGATTTCTATTGAAGCATTTGCATGGCAAGTGGGGTTGCAGGGGTCGGCTTGTGGCCCATGATCTCTCCTGGTGCAAGGATCTTTCTGCCTGGAATTTGGGAGATTGGACGATGAACGTCTTTGAGTTCTTATCCCTCGTGAAGGTGGTCCCCATCTGATTTGGATGGAGGTCCCTTAATCGGATTTTCACAGGCAGGAGCGTAAAGAAGGGAGAGAAGCTTCTCCTATCGAAAGGAAGTTAGGTCAACTAAGGTTTGACCGAACCTAGATCTTGGTATAACGTGGTTATACGGGTTCTTGTACACCTGTACCTTTGATGGGGTGTCCACTGTGATGAGTTGTCAAGAAATCCACTCCCTTGATTAGTTTTGTAGGGTCACGTTAGGTCATGGGTCCAAAATCAAAGCGGATCCGAGTCTTTGGTTAAATTATCTTGAAACCTCTCCTGGTGGGTGCCAAAATGGACTTGATCTAAATTAACGGTTCACGTTCAATGATCGGGGCCCAATTTTGGAGGAAGTGTGTAGTCAAGATAAGTGAATAGTTGGAAAAAAAATTGGTGGTTGATTGATGGTGGGAAAAGTTTAAATCTAAAATGTCACCTTTTGCGTTAAAAGAAAGGAACTGACTTCAACGTTCAATGGTGAATGATCATTGATTGGGGTCTAAATTTTGTATGATATCGTAGTCATGTAAGGCCAACGTGTGGTCCAAGTTTGGGTTGCAATGGATGAGAGGAAGTGATTAAATCTGAAGATCCAGATTTATACAAAGTTGATAAGCCCTAAAAGGATAACTTAGCGGCTTAGTAAAAGCCTACCAAAGTGGGGTCTTTATATTTTACACTTGGTACATATGATGGCCAATCCAAGTCTTTCATATGGAGGAAAACATCTTACTACAACTACCTATGAGCTTTCCTCACTCGATGGACACTAAAATCAATGATTAAGGGTTGATTTGTTACTTGGGCCACTTCTACAATGATCTGAGGGGTGAAATTCGACTTGTATGGTTAATCTATGATATTAGACCTAGTATAAAATTTCACATGAAATGGATTATGAGAACCGTATAATTTGGAATTCATTGGTATAGGTTAATGGCATTTTCGTAATTATTGTTGATCTAAGAGTTTTGTGAAATCTAATGGTTCTACATGGTTATATGCACCTTTCTAAACAATTCTTACAAAAGAACTTACATCTAAATTATTACGAATAAAGATTTATTCACCAATTCTTTTAAGGGAAGGTACATATGTCAAATCACATGATGGATTTTCTTGTCTTAAAATCAACAGTCAGATGGCTTGATTTATGAATAGAGACTATTCCCAATGGTCAGATTCACATTGGTGAATTGATGTAAAGTTAGGTTACCTAGATTGGTACCGTATACATATACGTAATAGGTTAAATTCTATGGTAACACTCGAGAACTTTCAATACTCGGGTAATGAAAAGTTCAGGGTGTTACACACCCTACCTGTCTCAGCTTCAATCAACCAGGGGCACACCCTACTTATCTCAACGTCAATTAACCAGGGGCACACCCTGCATGTCTCATCCTCAGCCAACTAGGGCCACACCCTACTTGTCTCAACTTCAACAGGCACACATTGTCGGTCTCAACTTCAACCAATCAAGGGCACACCACTCCTGTCTCAACTTCAACCAACCAGGGACACACCCTACTGGTCTCAGCTTTAACCAACTAAGGGCACAACTTGCCTATCTCAGCTTCAATCAACCAGAGGCACACCCTGCCTATTTAAACTTCAATCAACCAGGGGTACACCCTACCTGTCTCAGCTTCAACCAACTAGGGGCATACCCTTCTTATCGCAGCTTCAACCTACCGAGGGCACACCCTACCTATCTCAGATTTAATCAACCAGGGGCACACCTTACCTATCTCAGCTTCAACCAACTTGAGGCATACCTTGCCCATCTCAGCTTCAACCAACTTGGGGCACACCCTGTCTGTCTCGACTTCAACCAACCAAGGGCACACCCTGCCTGTCTCAGCTTCAACAATCAACCAAGGGCATGCCATGCCCGCGCCACTTACAACATCAGCTACACAACCATCATACAGCCATGTCCACGATGGTCTAATCCATTTGACCAAGAAGGGGAAGTTGCCTGCCTTGGATTTGTCCGATGTGCAAATTCCAAAGCAGTACATGGCAACGAAGCAGGAGGAGCTCCAATGCACGGTAAGTGACTTAAGAAGGATTGAGTACAACTCATATCCTGAACCCAACCATGGGGAATTCATGGTCATTGGGACATACCATGATTCTCCATTTAATGCAACCCCCACCTCTTCAAGGGAGCGAACACGGGGTCTCAACTGGACAACTACTCCCTTAACCATTGAGTCAGCCAGTGATCCATCCAAGGGCATCAGTCTCCATAAAAAATGCCAATTTGAATAACATTTGGCACCTTAAGCCAGATCTGGATCAGTTATGGTTCGCAATGCCAACTTGCTCAAGGTTCCTTGGAACCCATAAATCCAAAAAAGTAAAAAATCTTCAAAAACCATCTAGCATTTCAATTTCCCCAAAATTTCAAAAATCAAAGAGGTTTTCATATCATGCATTCAATAATATACCTAGTTTGTCTGAAGTGCCATGTGAGTTCAACGTTGAGAAATATGATTTCGACATCGAGTTAGACTTCGAACTCATGGGTCTGGACGAAGTTCAAGGTGGGGAAGATGATGACCTGACTCCCGAACATGAGGATCTCCTCAAAAAGTTCAAAACTAAAGCTAATGTCGTAGCTGGCAACTTCGAGGTAGTAAATTTAGGAACCCCAAAGTCTCTTGGGAAGTACGCATTGGGAAATCCTTGCCACCAAAAGTCAAACAGAGAATGGTCGAATTCCTTACTCCAAGACTGTCCAACTTCGCATTCTCATATGAAGATATGCTAAGGCTCGATGAAGAAGTCGTTGTACACCATCTGCCAACAAAGCCAGAGATGAAGCTAGTAAAGTAGAAGCTTAGAAGAATGAAGACAGAATGGGCCGTGAAAGTTCACGACGAAGTCATCAAACAACACAATGCGGGATTCTTGGTAGTCTTAAACTACCCGGAATGGCTTGCTAACATCGTACCCATGCTAAAGGATGGCAAGGTCCGGATGTGCATCGATTTTCGAGATCTCAACAAGGCCAGTCCTAAAGATGACTTACCCTTGCCACACATCAACACTCTGGTCGACAACACTGCAGGTCACAAGATCTTCTTGTTTATGGAGGGTTTCATAAGCTACAATCATATCAAGATGGTTGTCAAAGATCGCGAGAAGACTTCGTTTATCATGCCATAGGGAACATTCTACATGGTTATGTCGTTCGTTTTGAAGAACGCATGGGCTACATACAGTGAGCAATGACAGGCTTGTTCCACAATATTATGAATAAGGAGATGGAAGTATACATCGATGACATAATCGTCAAGTCTCGCATGAATGATACTTTGAAGACCTGAAGAAGCTCTTGGACATGTTAGAAAAGTACAAACTCCGACTTAACCCTCAGAAATGTATCTTTGGTGCAACCAGAGGCAAACTTCTCAGCTTCATCGTTAGTGAAGAAGGCATTAGAGTCGACGACACAAAGGCAAGAACCATCATCGAGATGCCACCTCTAAAGGAAGAAAAATAAATCCACAGCTTCCTCAGCAGAATTTAGTACATCAGCCACTTCATTGTACAACTCACTCCTATCTGTGAGCCAATATTCAGGCTCCTTCGAAAGAATTTTCCTAAGGAATGAAATGGTGATTGTGAAGATTCCTTCGATCACATCAGAAGATATCTTATGAATCCTCTAGTTCTAGTGCCACCAACTCCCGGATGACCTTTAATATTATACATCTCGGTAGCAGCAGACGCCATCGGCTACATTCTTGGCCAACACGATGAAACATAAAGGAAGGAACACGTATATATTATCTAAGTCACAAGTTCATTGAGAAGACATGCTTGGCCCTAGTCTAGGCAACTCAGTGACTTCGGTAGTACATGATCGCATACGCTATCCTTCTCCTCACTCGTATGGATCTGCTCAAATACTTGTTTGAGAAACTGGCGTTCACTGGAAGGATAGCTAAATGGAAGTTACTTCTGTCTGAGTTCGACATCACCTATGTCACTCAGAAGGCAATCAAGGGGCGAGCTCTCACTGATCATCTCATTGCCCACTCGTTGCCCGATTACTATCCATTGAAGACCTTCCTTGATGAAGATGGAAGAGTATGAAGCTTACATTGCTGGTCTAAAAGAAGCCATAATCTTGGGTGTAAAGAAAGCTACGAGTTTTCGAAGACTTACAACTTATCATCAACTAGACCAATGGAGAATGAAGACTAAAGATAAGAAGTTGATACCATATTACGTATACCTCAAAAATATGATCAAAGAATTCAAAGAAGTCACCTTCTCATACATGTCATGAGCAAAGAATCAGTTCACAGACGTTCTCGCCACTTTAGCATCAATGCTAGAGATTCTAAGAGGAGCTTCAGAATGGGAGCTCACAGTCAAACTCCAATATGAAGCTGCCTTCTGCCTGCAAATTGGAGAGGCCAGAACACCCCTATCAGCAAACCCTTGCATATCGACATCAAACGTTATCTGGAAACCTAGGAGTACCCGGAAGAAGCTACATCAACCGACTGTCGAACCATCCAACATTTGGCAGGATAATTCATTATCTACAGTGAAATTCTCTACAAACGATCCTATAATCAAATCCTCCTCAGATGCGTCGACGAACCCGAAGCTGCAAAGATTATGGAAGATATCCATGACGGAGTATGAGACCCACACATGAATGGTCATATGATGGCAAAGAATATTGTATGACTCGACTATTACTGGATGACGATGGAGACAGACTGCTGCCAACACGTCGGGAAGTGTTTTAAGTGTTAAGAGCATGCAAATCAAATACATGCCCCAACCTCAAATCTATACAACCTGACTATGACATGGCCTTTCTCTATGTGGGGTATTGACATTATCGAAAATGTAAATCCGAAAGCTTCAAATGCTCATGATTACATACTTGTGGCAGTTGACTACTTCACCAAGTGGGTAGAAGCAACATCCTACACCACCATAGAAGCCTCCCAAGTAATCAAGTTTATAAAGATCAATATCATCATCCAATACGGAGTACCGCACACTATAATTTTCACAATGTTTCATCCTTCGTCAACAAAAAGATGAACGACTTCCTTGAAAAGTTCAAGATTCAGCACCGATGGTCGACCTCCTACCGACCCTAGATGAATAGAGAAGTGGAAGCCGCCAATAAGACGCTTATCAGGATACTCAAGAAGATGGTCAAGACATACAAAGATTGGTCTGAGATGCTCCCATATGCACTCTGGGCCTATCAGACGTTTGTACGGTCTGCTACAGGCACAAATCCTTTCGAGCTTACATACTAAATGGAAGCACTTCTACGAGTTACAGTAGAAATACATTCTTTTGAGTACTACTTGAGAGTGAAGTCGAGGAAGGGGAATGGCTCAAAGCCAGATAGGATAATTTGCACCTTGCAGATGAAAAGTGCATGCGTGCGCTAAGTCATTCCCAATGCTATCAGAAAAGGATCGCTTGGGTCTACAACAAAGAGTCCGAAAGAGAAACTTCAAGGGGCGACATGTTCATAAAATGCATTCTACCATCGCATCTCCCAGATCCCCGAGGAATGTTCAAACCATATGGGAAGGACTGCTAATCATCAGAGAAGTACTTCCTGGAGGCACTCTCTAGTTCACCAACATGAAGGGAGAGGATCTTCCAAAGCCAATCAACACCGACAATGTGAAAATCTTTCAATGGTAAATCTATCCAATCTCATCTATAGTTATATTAGTGAAGCTGGAGTCAACTGACCAGATCTAGTCATCCTGAAAATCATCATTCCTATCCACCAAAACGTGCTTCGAACAAAGGGTCAAAAAAGAATAAGAGTGAAAATATAGAGAAAAAAGAAAAGGAAATAAGGGCAAAATAAAGAGCATGCAATCCAAACAAAAACACATAAAATTGACCTTCAAAACACAAACAACCACCCCTTCACCTTAGGATGAGTCAAGATAAAGTCAACAATTTTTCTAATGTAACTCAACAAAAGGTTAGAATAACTTCCAATCGGTTGACAACGATGGAGTTCTGACCCCTCAGCCGCTGCGAAAAAGAAAAAAAAAAAGAAAGAAAAAGAAAAAGAAAAAGAAATGTGCTTAAATGAAAGGGCGGAGTGAAAACCCGAAAGGGGGCTCCAAGTAAAAACAGTGGGCACATAGCGGACTTAGTGAAAACCCGAAAGAGCGCCAAGGGTAAAAATAACATAACTGCCAAGGGGCAGACAACATCAAATACTCGAGACATGGTGAAAACCCAAAAGGGCGCCACGAAAAAAAATGATGAGAAAAGCCGGCTATAGTAAAAACCCAAAAGGGCGCTAAAGGCAAAATTGACTCAAAGAAAAGAAAAGAAAAAGAAAAAGAAAAAGCAGGTATCAGAAGACAAGTTCAAGACAGCTTAGCAGACAACCCTAAGTCAAGGACAAGGGGAAATACAATCAAAGATATAACACTCTTAAAGGCAACAGTTTCAACTGCATACTCCCTTAGAGAATTGAGGATTCTCCTAAGGCATTACCCTAAGTCACAAGTCAAAACACTGGCTGAGCCACAGTTCTGATTCCCGCATCCTGGCACAAAAATCCAGACACATGCACATAGATGATATAGGGCACAAATTTTTCAAAAAATCTTTTCTCATTTCATTTAAGTTTTCATTAGATGCATATGTCTTTCTCTTTTCCAAAAGAATCAAACATAAATATTTTCCTAAACCGTTCATGTACAAAAAGAGCATACAAAAGCTCTCCTCCTCACCAGGAAAGTACCACTCCCTGGCCTCGAACTCTGTTAACTACTCTCGCAGCCTGTTAATCTCCATGCATAGATAATATACTCTTCCCGCTTAGACTGCTGAGCAACTCTCTCCTCCTCATCCTCCCGACGAGAAGTTGAAAGTCGTTGAGACATCTCAATGCACAGGTAGTGCAATGAGGAAATATCGGATAAAAGGTGCATATGGGTGGATACCAGGAAGTCTGGATCGATGAACGGATGCTCCTCAAATGCTGGTAAAATTCAACAGCTGATCCGACGTCAGGAAATCAAGATTGGCAATCTCATCCATTAAAAGCCAGCCTAGAAAGCATCAATAAAGGGACTACTCCATTACTCCAAGACTCGAATCCAAGCACAGTAGCTGTCAAGTAACCATCCCAGAACGCTCAAACTCGAGAGCCAAGACCTCGAGTCACCCATGAAAGGGTACAACGTCTAAAGCCCGAGAACATAAAAGTTGGAAACTTATGCCAGAATCCAAACTGGCGCAAGAATCTGATTGGGTGGTAGGAGAAGTACGACTACAAACCCACGATAATCAAAGGCTCTTTGCGGGCGCTGCCTATGACTGATGGACATAAAAGCTAGGAAAAATCCCAACAAATCTCCCAACTATGTAACTGCACAAACATCTGATGATACAAGGACTCACTCATACCTACTGTACAAGGAAGCCTCGTAATACGGCCTGTAATATCAGTCGGGGAACAGATTGAGAAAGTGGTGCTGTCATCGCTAGCCTCTCCCAAAGCAATAATTGTCAAAATCCAAATAAGCGAAAATCAGCAAGGATGACCAGAAATGAACAGATGTGAAAGGATGATGATCTTAGAAGGAAAGATACCTGGAGGAAGGTACAATAGCCATGTAACACACGCGTGTAGCCTCGGGTGCAATTAGTCAACCCCTCAAATACTTCGGCAAAGACCAACGATGCATACTCTTTCGAAAGTATGCACGATTCAATACCTCAAAAAGCAGCGGAAGAGTAGATCTACACCTCTTGGAGAATAGGAACTCAATGATTAGGTAAATGATAAGGGCTATGCGGCACTCAGACAACCACATAGACCCCAAAAAGCCCCTATCCACCGAGAAGGTGTCATATTGAGCATCTAAAGAGAAAACAACCATATCTTGGCCGTCGGTTGCAGCTCAGGTTAGATATGTAATGCTAAACCAATGGTGATGATCATCTGCCTTGCCTGATGCCTCCCTAGAACATGAGGTGAATGATCCAATGGTAATCCAGTCATATAAGAAAGCTCCTCCAAGGACAATCCCAACACTAGATCATTGAACTCAAATAAATTCAGTGCTGGTACCCAACAGTCCAAATATGCCCCGACTATCTTCCAATCAACGTTTATTTGGATAAGCCAAAGGACCTCATTAAAGTTATAGTACTCCATCTCGTGGAGCTCAAAGTCTAACAAGCTCTAGACCCACGATCGCAACCGATCGGAGCAGACCGAATGCGGACAAATTCAACAAGTGTGCACAGGAACACCCTCGATGACCATCATCTCAGAAGGCACCGGCAACTCATCAAAGTGCGACATCCCCGCATCACGAAGGTCAACGACATCATCACCCTGAAGGGGAATCTTGGCATCAACTAGCGTCGCACCGCCCTGCCCTATAGTCACACCATCAAGCACTCTAGGGGTCATGATCAATAATAGTGTAACACCCCATACTTTTCAGTACTCGGGTGTTACCATGAGAACCTGATTTAGTTTAAACACAATCACAATTTAAGTGAACATTCATGCACTCTAACCTAAACTTAACCGTTAGGGGTAACTTACATCCATAGATTGAGCCATTTGACCTTCTAATCATAGGATCAATGGTTATTTTTCCACTTATACAGTCTTAGGGATATCTAAAACTAGTGAGAAGTGAATCTGGAACATCTGTATCGTTGGATCTCAAGAAATTGAGGATCAATAGTTGGATATAAGGTCAATCATTAGATTAGGACCTCTCATCATCTGTCTGGAGTTCTGGTCATCCAAAGTGACCATTAGATTTCACCTAGATGTTTCAATTAACTCTTAGGACCATTAATAACTTGTTCTGAAGAGATAAAGGTGTCAAGATTCACAATCGTGAGATCAATCGAGGCGTAGGACCATCTAAATATGTAAATGGCTGTCAAATCTACCCTAAATCTAATTATAAACCATTAGGTCTGCTGGTGAACAGATTTAGAAGGATCTGACCATCAGATCAGCGAGAATCCGTAATTAAAGTTTGATATTTTAAAGTATGGCCCACTAGAGTTTTGGATCAACCTAATCTTTGGTCAGGGGCCATACTTGGACCCATGAGATTTGATGGACAGGCCGAATTTCACTTAACGTTACTATGGGCCACGTAAAACCACTAATCGGACAAGAAATCATAAAATATGGCCCACGTAAGCCTTGGATTTGTCTCACCATTGCCCAACTACCCTAATAGGCCAACAGAACTTGATGAATGGAGTGGATCTATCAATACCACCTTCGTGGGCCTCACCTTTGATGCGTGTGCACGCAGAGTGCGTGCACTGGTTCGGGACATCCGGTCAAACCTCGCTGACTCGACATTTCCTTAAAAAGAGAGGATTTCTCTCTTTTGCTTTCCCACCCACACCCTAACGGATGGACAACGTCCGTTTGGGATGTGATATGGCCCACCACACTCATCCGTTGGGATGATCCAATCCGTCCATCTTGTAGAGGGCGCGAATTTGACCATTACCCTGCTGGTCACTCACCTTGCAGCTCCCATACATGGTTACAATCTCTAACACAAAGAGCGTTGTGTGCAATTGGTTTTTCTAAAAATGGAAAGTCCTATTTTTCCTCCACGCTGGCAATCCACGTGAAGCTGAATCCGAACAATCTTGGTCGTTGGAACAAGCTCATCCCAATGTTCACAACCCCAAGTGTAGGGTCGCGATGTAGTAATAATCTCGATAAGACCGAGGTCGAATCCACAGGGACTGAAACTTGTACGTTTCTAAAATTAACTAGAAGTAGAACTAGAAGAAGACGTGAAACTAATTCTGAAGTATTTGAGAGAGTAATTGTGAATAAAGTAATTAAAACTAAGAATTTAAAGGTGGGAACTAGCTAGGGTGCCAAGGATCCACTTGTAGTGATCAGGGAGCCCTCTTGCTTGATTTAAGTACACAATTAGAATTGGAGTCCTATCCTATCCAATTGGAAAATATATCAATAAAACCAAATCTAAACGTCATTGACCTAATTATTAATGAAGGAGAACTATGATAATTGGCAGGGATTTCATCACCAAACCATGCCCAAGAGACAATGGCAAACAACAGGATTTACCAATCTCATAATCTCAAAGCAGGATAATTATGAAGATTAGGAAGGATTCCATCACCCTACCATGCCTAAGGGACGATGGTGAACAACAGGACTTATAATTTCACAATATCAAATCAAGAAAAGAAGATACTCAAAGCTATTGTAGATCTACTGTAATTTAAGTCACATTAAATCATTAAAACTGAAAGTATTCCTTAAATATCAAATTAGAATCCATGGAGTTCAACATAAACATGAATCAATGCAATAGAAACATCCCATCATGTTACAAGCTTCACCTCTTAGCCCTAGTTAAGAAGTTTAGCCAACCATAGACATGATTGGACTAAAGTCTCTTAAGAAAAACATGAAAATAACTAAGGAAGAAGAAGAAAAACTCTTAACGACAGCTCTCCACCCTTTTGCTCCACTCCTTAAACCCTAGAAGATGCCTAGGAGCATCCTAGGGAGTCCTATTTATAGTTATGGAACTCCAACTTTCGCACCTAGTTGAAAAACTCTAAAAACTGCCTTAAATTTACGCAGTTTACTAAAATAGGCTTCACTCTGCGCAGTTTTCTAAAATAGACTTCACTCTGTGCAATTTCACAAAATGACCCGGAGTTTCAGAATATGCTTTTTCAGGACAATTTCAAGATTCCTTTTCTTCACTTAAAATATTTGATTCTGTTCATTCCTCACTTGCTTTTATTGGATCTTTGGCATGTGAATTCTTCAATCTTGGTCTCTTAAGATCTATCCCTTGCCTTAGTGATTCTTGAGTATCAAATCCATGCTTTTAACACCCTTTTTAATCCAAGCTCTTAAATTCACCTTGCAACACAAACATGAGTAAAATAGAACATTAAGCATTATCATGTTCATAAAACCAAGATATAAATGGGGGATAATATGCAATATTTGAGTCTCAACACCCAACCATTCATTTTCCTCTGGTTTAGGGCTTTCTTACCAAGCTGAAAACCATGGCCGGTTTTGGTTTTACTGGCCGTATTTGAAGGCTGTTGCAAACCATGTGCAGTCCGAGCCATCCATCCCTCATCTAATGGCTTTTGAGAGTTAGAGCAAGCCTTAAAAGAGAGAGAATTGGACATCACTCCATTGCCTCTTCCATTCCTTTCGAAAAACCCTAGAAAAATAGCTGCAACCTTCAAGTTTCGAACCCACCTGAAAAACCTCCTTAAAGCTTCTATCTAAGCATTCTCCGAGCTCCCTTGGGCTCATCCACACCCTCCACAACAACTAAATTAAAGAAAAATCCATTGAAGCTGGAGCTTCTTCCCCGAGAGCACAAGCTCTGCTCCACTGCTGTCATAACCCGCACCGAGGCAGGCTTGTTTGGTCATGTTGCTGAGCATGGTTTGGAGAGAAAGAAAGTGGTAAAAAGGAAAATAAAAGAAAGAGAAAGAGAATAAGGGAGAGAAAGTGTTGCTGCTGTTGCTGTCACTATCATTGTCGCACTAGCTCAAGCTCGGGCCGAGCCAACAGAGTTTGGGTCGGGTCTACTCCTGGTCTGGTCCAATAACTGTTGGACCGTACAAAAAAGAAGAAGAAGAAGAAGAAGAACAAGAAGAAGAAGAAGAAGAAGAAGAAGAGAGAGAGAGAGAGAGAGAGAGAGAGAGGACGTTGTCCTCTTTCTTCTTGTGACCTGCTGCTGCACTGAGTCTCGGACTCGGTTTGTTTGAGTCTGGGTCATAGGCCTCTTGAACCTTCAAACGATAAGAGAAGAAGGAGAAGATAAGAACATAGAAAAGAAAGAAGGGAGAAAGAAGAATGTGAGAGAGGATAGAGAGCGACTGGCTGTTGCACCACCCGACTTGATCGAGTCGTGCTCGAATCAGAATCGGTCCAGGCATTGCTGGACGTTCCAGTAGTAGGAGGTAGAGAAAGAGAAAGGGAGGGAGGGAGGGAGGGAGGGAGGGAGGGAGGGAGAGAGAGAGAGAGAGAGAGAGAGAGAGAGAGAGAGAGAGAGTTGGGAGTTGAGTGAACTCGTTGCTAGGTTGTGGCTGCCGAGTTGAGTCTGAGTTGACTCGGTCCAGACCATTGCTTGACATTCTAGGCTTCCAGCAAAGAGAAAGGGAAGAGGGAGCAAGAAGAGAAGGAGGAGGAAGAGAAAGAGGAAGAAAAACAAGAGAGAGAGAGAGGGAGCATGCGGCTACCCCGACACGTTGGTTAACACGCAAGGCCGGTTTGAGTTGACTCAGTTGGTGCTGAGTGGTGCTTGGACCCAAATCCGAGTTGGGTTGACTCAATGGGATAAGTAAGAATCATCTCCATATCTTAAGTTCTAAATTTATGATAATTGAAAGTATTTAACTCTAAATTTTATTTGAGCATGTAGGAATTCTAGATGTCTCTTGAATATGACTGAGCCGACCTCTTACGATTCCAATTGATAGGATTCAATTATAAGAAGCACACACCCTTTAAGTTTTCCTTTTAAATTCATCAATATGGACATAGATGATGCTTGATTTCTCTCATTAAGTTATTTACATCACTATTGAATATGCTAATTTGTTGCGCAATTATTTCTTGTGTTTGATGATAGATATGCCTCTTTAATTTTTTAAGCATGGATAATTTGATTGTCACATGTCACCTCCAGTTAAAAAACTTGCTACATGTTACTACTTGCGATACTTGATGGATTGAAATTAATTCGTTGTGGACTCACCATCTTACGGACCCTATTTGCCTTACATGGCTTGGATCACACATTTGCCTTACACGACTTGGACCACATATTTGCCATTGTGGCTTTGATGGATTATTGGTGCTCTTTTATGGCTTGTTGGTTATATTTGCAAACCTTACTGTTTTCTAGCCATCTTGTGGTGTTTAATCGTATTGTGATTTCCAGATGGAGCGGGAGTTCACTTATCAATTTTGTAGCCATTTTGTGATGTTCACTTACGATATGATTTCTGGGTGGTATAAAGTTTGTATGTTGATTTCTCTTCATCTTGAGGTGTTTAGTCGTACTGTAATTTTCGGGTGGAGCTAAAGTTCACTTGTCAATTGTATAGCCAACTTGCGGTGTTCACATTCGATATGATATCTATGTGAAGTAGAGTTTCGTATGTTGGTCTTCTAGCCATCTTGCGGTGTTCAATCGTACTGTGATTTTCGAGTGGGGCGGGAGTTCCTTATCGATCTTCTAGCCACTTGCGATGTTCAGTCGTACTGTGATTTTCGGGTGGAGCAGAAGTTCACTTATCGATTTTCTAGCCATCTTGCAGTGTTCACGTACAATATGATTTCCGGGTGGTCTAGAGTTTGTATGTTGATTCTCTTTTCATCTTGTGGTGTTCAATCGTACTATGATTTTCGGGTGAGCGAGAGTTCGCTTATCGATTTTTTAGTCATCTTACGGTGTTCACGTACAATATGATTTCCTGGTGAAGTAGATGTTTGTATGTTAATTCCCTCTTCATCTTGCAGCGTTCAGTCGTATTGTGATTTTCGGATTGAGTTGAAGTTCGCTTATCGATTTTCTAGCCATCTTGCTGTGTTCACATACGATATGATTTTCTGGTGAAGTAGAGGTTTAAAGCTTGATTTTCTAGTCATTTTACGGAGTTTGTATGATTGATTATTGGACTATCTAGATGCATATACTTGCATTGCGATTGCAATTATATTTTTCTTATGATGAGATTATGTGATTGACTTTATTTTTTAATATATGCTCATGATTATTAATTACGTTATTTAATATGTTCATTCTCATGACTTGCAATCTATCCTGGATTATGAATGATGAGTGTGTAATCTTAAAGGGTGCTCCTCACTCCGATAGCCATTGACGCTATCAAACCATATCAGTTGATGCAGGTGTAGAGCGAGCTGATGCTGTTCACTGGGTTGCTAGAGCAGATCAGGTAGCTGAGGAGCTAGACGGGGTCCCTGCGGCCCATATTGAGCTCCATCATTAGATGATAGATTTTATATTTTTATTTAACGAACTTTGTTATTTGGAATTGTATAAGTCCTATATGGGCACTACATTTGGACTTTTATGGTGTTTGAAATGTTTTCATACAATGCATGGTTTACTCTAACTACGTTTGCCGCTAACTCTGATTAATGAGAAAGCAATTTAAATTTACAATGAATTCTAAAGGCTAGCACTCAGGTTTTTGGAAAACGAGTCATATATTCAGGTTTTGAAAACCGAGGCATTACAAATAGCTCAACTCTATCCTCAGCAGCCTAGGAGGACTCACCTATCTCATAGGTGGACCACACAGACACGTCAGCTGCTGCAAATGATAAAGGAAGAGGACTTAGAAACAATAGATGATTGCCACCATCAAAACTGACCATCAGAAGGTCGCCAAATACTGCACTGCATCGGGATAAATCTGACCATCCAAAACTGTGTCGCAATACATCGAAGCTGCCCAACGGTGATCTGAGTCATCTAGTGTATCATTCGAGCCAACTAAAATGCTGCCATGGGCCCAATCGAAGTATCGATGCTGAAATCTCCCCTGATCGGCCCATCATGTGAAAAGGTATGCATCCAACTATCATCTTGATTGACCAAAAGGGCCATCAACTCATCCACATCGTCCAATGTCGGAAGAAGAGTTCCATCGCCATCTATCATGGTAGGGGTCACATTAAGACCACTTGAGCTAAGAGATCTCACATCCGGACCATACATACCATGATCTGAGCCATCCAAAGTGGTCCCCATGCTATCCAAATGGTCCAAAGGGTAGATCACCCCCTTTACATCAATCATGGCTTCATCCTCACCATTCAAATCCCCATCTACATGGCCTAACTCAATGAGATCCATAGCTTCTCTCTCAAGCCTATCCCCACCATCACATCCGTCATAAAGAGCCTCCTTATTAGTGATGAAAATTTCTGCAAATCCTCCATCAATGGAGGTATTTAATTCAACCCCAACCACCATCTCAAAGCCTTCAATTGCCCCACCACTAAGAGCCCCAACCAATACATCATCCAAGCCTTCAACGAAGAGAATCTCATCTACATCCAAAGCCATTAATCTATCTAATGTATTGTACCCACCAACTCCATCAGCAATAGCCTCCAACAACCGATCTTGGGTGGCCCATGAAGGAGATGACCAAGATGAAGAAAAGATTTTTAAAAAAATGAAGAAGAAGACAAGAGAGGTAGTCATGATAAGAATCGAAGCTTCAATGGTAGGGGATGATAAAGACTAGCAATAAAGGAATATTGAGTTTGTCCGAAGCAAAATGAGCCCAAACAGCTCACCAAATGGGAGACTGATGGTAGCTAGGTTAATGTCAGTCCATATTTTCTGACCCTGCTTCCGTGGGATTAGCTCTATGGCCCGTGGTAGGTGAAAATGACAGGTGACATCAGTCGGAGACACCCTGTTTGTCGTCGGTACTTTAAACGGACCTCTACTTTGGCTAGAATGTGATCAACATCATACAAATTCTTCCCCATGTGACCAATCATGAAGATATGGACCCGGAACAGGCCTGTCAGACCCAAAAGTGCTCAACTAATGATTAAGGTGGACCATGACGATCCGAACCATTAAAACATTGCGAAAACATGATCCATGCCATTAATCAACATTCTCAAGCTTCAAGACATCAAGAGCAAGCATCAAAGATCAATGTTTGAATCATGAAAGTGCATTTCATTAATCTAGGCTATCCAAGTCATACAAAACAAAGAGGCGAAGCCCAATCCTGCAAAGAGGAGTGTAGATACGTCAAAGGGAAAGATACAAGTGATGAGAGGAAGAGGGAAACACAAGTGACAAAGGCTTCAAAGATTGCCAACATATATCATCATCATCACCATTCTCCCAATGTTGATCACCTGCAAAGAGAGTGACGGAGGAGAGAGAAGGTACAAAAATTTCATATCCCAATAAAAACCAGCATCAATCGCGACCATCGATTCATGATCCGATGGACTAGATCCTTTTCAAAATCTCATAAAAACCAGCGTCGATCACGACCGTTGATTAGCGACCCGATAGACTGGACCCTTTTCAAAAATATCAAAAACACTAACATCGATTTCGACCATCAACTCGCGATCCAATGGATTGGACCTTTCCCAATAACATTCAGCATCGATCGCGAACGTCGATTCACTATCCGATGGATTGGATCATTTTCAAAATTAAACAGATTCTAATAAAAAAAACAGCATCGATCGCGACCATCGATTCGCGATCCAATGGATTGGATCCTTTTTTAAAACACCAGCATCAATCACAACTGTCAACTCACTATCCGATGGATTGGATCTTCCGATAAAAACCAACATCGATCGTGACGGTCAATTCACAATCCAATGGACTATATCCCTTTAAAAAATCTCAAAAATACTAGCATTGACTACGATTGTAGATCTGCGATTCGATAGATTGGTACTTCCAATAAAAACAAACATCGATCGCGACTGTCGATTCACAATCCGATGGATTGGACCACCTTCAAAATCCCAAAAACATTTCCCCAAAGAGTCACAAAAATAGTGGGATGACGGATCTGATTGATCATGGATCGAAATCTTAACCACAAAAATAGTGGGATGACAGATCCTCTCAATCATGTATCGGAATTTTGAATATAAATCAGTGGGATGATGGATCCGATTAATCATGTATCAGAATCTTGACCATAAATCAGTGGGACAATGGATCTGATAATCATGAATTGAAATCTTGACCACAAAACAGTGGGACAATAGATCCGATCAGTCATAGATCAGAATCTTGACCACAAAACCCGTGGGACGACAGAGCCGATCAATCATGGATCGGAATCTTAACCACAAAAACAGTGGGACGACGAATCCGATCAATTAAGATCAAAATCTTGACCACAAACCTGCGGGACGATGGACTTGATTGGTCGCAAATCAAAATCTTGACCACCATCCATGGACAAATCTGCATCATTTATAATAGAAGTCAGAGTTGATCGCAACCAACAATATTGATCAACCCAAAAACAATCAAATCTGATTGTGCTATGAGACAATGGAATTGACCAACCATCTCTAATCGGACTCTCGATGACAATCACCATACAAACTTACATCTAATGAACCTTCCCCAACAGATCTCAGTTCTGATTACGACAACCAAAATTCAAGCAATAAAATACAACATCTTCAAAATCCATAATCCCCAGCTAAGTCATATTTTCAATAAAAACCAACATACTTAAAGTTCTATAGACATCCTCAGTAGAGATGATTAGTATGATGGACACATTTCAAAATCATCCTGCAATAAAAACCCCCTCAGAGTGTCACTCCCTAGAGTAGGGCGACTTTTAAAACCACAAGACATTTTCAAAATAAAATCATCATACTTCCGAGGCACTAAGAGATATTATATATCTCTCGATGCGAGTTAGCACAAAATCAAATAAGATCCAATATCTCGTGATTTCCCCGAATATTATCGGATCCGAATGCACATCAAAATATGATCGAAATGAACTCCAGTGTTAGCTCCATTGTATCAAATGTTAATGCTCTAAAAAGATGATAGGCCAAGGCTAGTCAGAAGAAATCATTTAAACGGTAAAAAAGACAAATTGTAACTTAAATGTCAAAACTAGAAAATTGCATGGAAAAGGCCACCCACACATACCCAGGCGTGGATGCCTGTGAAATTTGATCGAGTCCAAGTTGGCATAGTGAGTTCCTCATAAGGTCGCAGAAAGCGTGGGGCAGTTAATTAATTTGATGATCAAATTAAAAAAGTATTCTTGGGGTGATATGGGAAGCAACAGACAATCTAGTATCAAATTAATATTCTCGTAAGGCCGCAGAAAGTGAAGGGGCTCTATTGTACCTTTTTTATGTTAGTATCGATCAGGAGTGAAACGGTTGCGATTTGCGGCCTACATAGGGATAATCACAATATTTTCCTCAAACCCTCGCAATATGTGTGAGTTATCTATTTCTAGGCAACTAGTTGACTCAGACATAAAGGCAGGCAACAAATCCATATCACAATTCATGACTGACTGGCAAAGGCAGGGTGTCCACTAACTTTGGCATTCGGTTGCACACAACCTCTGCCAAAGAGGGAAATTTGTAGACACCCCACCCTATGTTGATAAGTTGATTGGGTTGGAACTGATGGATGGACAACCAAACTTCAATCCTAAACCCTAACCCTATAGGCATAAATCCTATGAAGCCCATGCCTAAACCCTAAACTTAGCCCATTCAACCCAATCAACCCAGTCAGCCTAACCTTGAACCCTAGGAACTCAAAACCCTATAACCTTAAGTCAGCTCGGTGAGTCAACTCACCCAGTCAGCTTACATAACCCCACAACTCAGTCAACTCACCTAGTTAAGCCCAAAACCAAGCCCAATAGGAGAAATGGTCAAAACCTAAAAGCAACAATCTTCACAACAAAGCCTCCACATGCTTGAAGAATGTTGTCTGCCAAAGCAGGGAATCCAAGTGGAGACCAACGGCCACATGACACTCCTCCTCTTTTGGGCAATGTCCCTCAAGCATGTGGAACTCTTATTTTTCAAGCCCCAAGTGTGTGGTTGAAGTTCATTTACTCCGATGCATATCTCCTTACCTAAAATTACCATTTTATAACCTCATCCAACCCATGAAATGATGTCATGTGGTAATCTCCAATCACAGCCATTCAACCACCTTTAGCCCCCTCCCCTTCTCATTTCTGGCATCCAGGAAAAAAATCTAAGAAGCATCCCTTCTCACCCAGAAGTCCCCTTAGCCTTAGCCATTTAGTCATCCTTCCACCAAGGAGAGTGAGTGTGTGTGTGTGGTGTGGGGGGGGGGGGGGGGGGGGGGGGGGGGGGGGGGGGGAGAGGAGAGAGGGAGAGAGAGAGAGAGAGAGAGAGAGAGAGAGAGAGAGAGAGAGAGAGAGACTAATCCTGGTTTAGTCTAGCCTAGCCAGAGTCCAAGCCTCCTGAGCCACATAAGTTTAAATATGAACCACTCAATTTAGT
Organism: Magnolia officinalis; assembly: GCA_021015155.1. Taxonomy (NCBI): domain Eukaryota; kingdom Viridiplantae; phylum Streptophyta; class Magnoliopsida; order Magnoliales; family Magnoliaceae; genus Magnolia; species Magnolia officinalis. Next base: position 14,828,220 of record JAJHSJ010000014.1, on the reverse strand, counting down.
CTTGCGACACTACCGTTCATCCAGTTATTCGAGTTTCTATTAATTTCATCAAACCCAAGCATTAGTATTGTGCAACATTTATTCCCTTCTCAACCCCATTGCTCCTCACGTATAACAACATCATAGTGCATTTCATCGTTTTCTCACATATAATTGGAAGGTGTATGCTCTAAGGCTTGCCGATATAATCGGATCCTACCCATTAGAAAACTTAGCCAGTTAGCAGTCGTTTTTACATATACATTGCATTCCATCGTTTTTCCGTATCTGATTGGCAGGTGTATGATCTAAGGTCTGCCGATATAATCAGAGCAGGTCTACCAGAAACCTTAGCCGTTTAAATTTCTTTTATCATAAGCATCCATACAACATCAAGCATTCCATACATACGTACTTTTAACCCTATACTCAATCGTTTCGAATGTATGCTCTGCGGCCTGTCGATATAATCACATCTTGCCCATCAAAAATTCAGATCGATCAATCACTAGTAGTATTGCATCGCATTACATTTTTTTTTTACTTGAAAACTAGATTTATTTTTTAGAAATTAGTCAGATCTTGTAAAGTAAAGACTGTACATCTGTATGGGCAGAGTGGGTGCCTAACACACCTTCCTTCTCTATAACATTGACCCTTTACTCAGAATCTCTTGAAACTAAACTCACGAGTCATTTTAAGGTTAAGGATCTTCGGCTCCTCAATCTTAAGCATTTCTACGAGGTCTAACCGACTATAGAATCATAATAATGAATTAGCGACGACTTTGGTTAAACATAATACCCTTTTACACCCAAACAAAAGCCTTTGAGAGAGGTAACTAGTAGAAAGAAGAGAGTTGATCTCCCGTCCCCTTGGGAATCCACCCACCAACATACACGATAGCACACTTTGCACTTCGCATGAGTGTATCCTCATGGTGCGAGAAGAGAAGTGTGAGATGACCTAGGTTTTATATGCTGTTGAAAACAATCGGATCAATAGATCCAAAACCGTCGACCGTTTTGATAACGGCTAGTAGTCTTAATAGCTAAAATGGTTCGAAAACGAGCGTGCCTTAATGATCCAATGATGCGAAACGTTCGGAAATTAGTGTTAACAGTTAGAAACGTTTCACAAACGTTCTGAATCATTGATGACCACCTAGCAATGGTCCACACCTCAGATACTATATAAATTGGACCATCAGGTCCAGAATCATCCAAGTCCAACAAATTCAATCAAAACCTGATCTGATCTCTCCAAATATTTTGCTTTTAAAAAAAATTGCTGAGTAGCTCGAACATGGTTTGAGTCAGGGAGTTCGACTACTCATCAAATCGGCCAAACAACCAACTGGGTAAATGAGTTCCTAAGTACATCCCTTCTTAATTGCTACCAGCACCATCTTTTTTTCAAAAAAAAAAAAAAAAAAAAAAAAAAAAAAGAAGCTTGTGTTATCCTTAAATCAATTTGCATGTAACCCATCACCAATCATAAAGGGTCGATTCAGACTTTAATAACAGCCTATTTATACGTCATTCTGTCTGTGTTAATTTAAATACATTATTTTCAATTTTCCAATATACTTTTTCCAACACATACGATGAATGCCGTCCATTTTTTGCGGTGCACCATGGCAGACCAAGATGCCTGGTGGGTCACGTGATCATTCCATGATTTGGATTCTCTTACTTTCTCGGTGGGTACTGATGAAGATGCCTAAAGGATCAATGCCAGTTGGAGGAGGGTCACGGTCCTAAGATGCCGGTCTCCCGACTCAATCATCCATGTGGGGTGGGCCCCACATTAGAATTGGATTCCATGGATAGAAAGGCAGTTGAAAAGCCAATCAACTTTGTCCGATTCTCAAATTGTAAGTTTCTGCTCAGAACACTGTTTGAAAAAAAAAAAAAAAAATCTACAAACATTTTGATTGTATAGATTGACTTCAACGATGGCCTGATAGAGACTTTTTGGTGGGCCATTGTAATAAGTACCATCAGATCACTATCAAGTCGTCATTAATACGTGTGGCTGAGGTGATTTATATCAAACCGTCAAATTAGATGTTTGCTAGAATACATCGCGACATATTGCTATAGGATATGTGGGGACTGTAGCGGCTGGTTTGTGATCGTATTGGGTGATCTGAACCGTTTAATGAAACTCTACGATTGCAATTAGTTATTGAAATACTCTCATTTCAATATGGAGGACCGTCTCATTACTTCTTTTTTTTTTTTTTTTTTTTTTTTTTGTGTTGGCCCTTTGATCGAGGGTAAAAAATCATCCGGTATTGAAGATTTTGAATGGGGACAGATTGATCTGTGTATATCTTCAGATGAACAGCTATGATCACCTAAATGACTCCCAATCCAAGGCTAGGAGGTATCCTACAGCAATAACTGACATGTACTCTAGCAATCCTTAGTGTTGGTGATCTCAACCGTTTAAATAGTCTTCCACACCGTGGATGGGGATACTTCACAATCGGATTCTGAGATTGCAATTTATCATTGAACACTTTTCCTTTCAATATGAACCGTCTAATAACCTGTTTTAATCTTGGCCCTTCAATCGAATGCATAAAATCCTCTGATATTGAAGCGAAGCCACCTTGATCTGTTTATCTCTTCAGATCAACAGCTATGATAGCTGAAGTGACCCAGATTCAATTGCTATAGCCCCGGACGTATCCTACAATAATGCTGCGCGATGTATTCTAGCAATCTTCTGTCTACCGTACTTATTTTATTTTATTTTTCTCTATTTCATGTGTTTGGTGGGTGAATTGGGATTGGATCTTTGGCTTGCGGAATGCGTGGCCATTGGGACACGACTTACCTATAACGCTGGGGTACATGAATCCCTGTAACCCTAGGCTCTGTGGGACCCACCTTGATGATTTTGTTATATCCACTCTGTCCAACCTTTTCACAAGATCATTTTAGAGAGAGAAACCAAACATGAAGGAGATCCAAAACTCAAATGGGGCACACCATAACAAATAGTGGGGATTGAATGCCCATCATTGAAACCTTCTTGAGGGCCACAGAAGTTTCAGATGAGTCTCATATATTTTATTTTATTTAAATTTTTACCTTCATCCAAGTTAAAATAACCTCATGAACGCACTGGATTTTATGTAAACATCACGGTGGATCCCGGAAGGTTTCAACGGTGGGTTTTCCATCCTAACTGTTTCTTACGGCCCACTTGAGTTTTAGACTTCTCTCATGTTTGATTTTATGACTTAAAATAATATTTCCAAACGGATGGACGGACTTGATATAGTAGAAACATCACAGTGGACCCCACAGAGCTTGGTGCTACAGGGGATTCTGGTAAGTTACAGGCAAGTCACCTTCTGGCTTTGGTGCAAATTCATGAAGTACATCGGCTCCTCGCGAGAGTAGTATCCATCGCAATCCTACCCACACCCTATGTGCCGATGTGTGAGATCGAAGCCATCCATTATATGGGCCCACCATGAACGTGTCATGGCTGGCCCGAACTGTCCTGATAACTCCCAGAAGATCGTGTAACCATGTAATGCATAATCAGTTCATGCATACCCCATCATAAGGACCAGTAGGGCAGATGGACATGAGATCCTAGCCATCCATCATGTTCATTCATCAAGTAGTTCCCATGGACGAGTATTTTTTTTCTGGTCCTCCCATCTTAGAAATAAGTGGACGGCTTAGAAACAACTTCCTCAAAGCTCTTCCATGGATCGATTGTTTTTTGTAAACTATGGTCCATATATCGAGCTAACTGGCATGATTTCCATGCCAAAGCTCTAAAATGACATGATCCCACACGCGTGTGTAGTTCTTGCACGTGTGAGTTTACACACCATAGATTGCCTTATTTCTAAGTTGGCACCGTTAAAAAAGGGTAGTTAATCGACCACCGTTTTACGGCTGCCCGCGGCTTCCACTTCCAGAAACTGGGTTGGTTGGAAGTCTTGCGAAGGCCATTAAATGGTGTGTGGAAAACAAGCCAATCCAAACGTATGGTGCTGATTGGTCCACCTGAACTAGTGGCCCACCAGTCGAAGACTTGGGGCTACAATAGTCAATGCCAATAAGCCTTAGGTGGACAAATTCTTACATGTTCACTTGTTTTCCTGCGTACTTCTAGAACCTTCTGTACTAATTTTGTAAGGGCGCCCTAAAGAACTGATTTGTATCATTGACTATTAATTGTCAAATATCGGTTTTTACACAATACATGTAAGCAATTGGACCGTTTGTCAAGGCGTTTACATTGTTAACATGCCATTGAATAAAAATCATTAATATTTATCTACTAATTAAAGGGTGCTCTCATAGGAATCGGTTGTCATGAGAACTGATGTGAACTCTTTGAGAACGCATCTTACATAATATGTATATACAATCTGAAGGGTCCACTAGATCAGACGTCACTTCATAAAACCTCATGCCCAAAAGGTTAGCTCAATCTAAAATTTTGGTGGGCCATGGTGAGAGGCAAATCAAGGTCTTGCTTGGCTATGGCCCACTAGGTTTTTCAACTTGGATAATTTTTAGAGCCATAGAGATTTCAAGAGGTGATTCATCTAATGGAACTTTTAGATTTTGTGCATACATCATATGTCCAAGAATGCTCACAAGTTCTTATGAGAACTGGTTCCCAGGTTGACGCAGGGAGGGACGTTATGAGGTTGATCATTGTCTTCCTCAAGGATAACTACTTGAATTAACTAAGTTTTTCTGAACTCCTCACATAGACTTTTCGAATTTACGAGGAAAAAACAAGAAAAATAGGAAATAATTCTCTAAAATTCTTAATTTGATTGATAAATGAAATAAACGAGTTCACAACCCTTTAAATAGGGATACTAAGCAATGAGAGAGATTTCAAAATCAAACTATAATTAAAAATCCTATAATTTGCAACTTACTCTAAATAGTGAACTTACTATTTATAGACGATCGTGATGCCTACTAGTGCACAAGGTTTTTGGCCAAAAAATAGTGTCCTATTTGGCTTTACCACGCTATTCTCCTAATTATTCTAAACACTTTTCGCTTTAGGCGCAACTCCTAAAGCCCAACGGATGAAGAGATATAATCAAACTAAAACTTACTATTTATAGTAAAAACAGAATTAAAATAGGAAAATGACTGTCGATCTGATGTTATTTGCAAATCTGGCTTGTACAACCAGGCATAATGGGGTTGGGTGGCTAAAGTAGCTTGTCCTACTCCAAAATCATATATTTTACGTCCAAAAACTCATTTCGGATTGCCAGATGTGTTTGATTTAAGATTGACGATCCGGATCACTTCTATCATCAACTAAACCTTTTCTGATCCATCTTGGCCATGAAACTGTCCGTGACCTAATCTACATCACACGTTAACATATTTGTGTGTATGTATGACAGTGAGAAGGGTGTGAGGAAGATCACCTTCTACCCCAAGTATGCAAAACCTTGAATCCACGAGCTTATTCTTGAATCCACAAGATTAAAAAAAAAATTTTAATTTTATTATTCAAAAATACCGAGACTTTTCAATTACATTACTTATAAAGAAAAAAAAAATACACTCTAATTAGAAGTCCTAATTCAAATAAACTAGAATTTAACCAAAATAGTAATTTTTACTAAAAATATAAACTCTTAAATTAATTGTCAAAGATGACTCCTAGCATGATTAGAATCAATTCCTAACAAGACTATATACCAAAATTCTAAAATAAAAGAAATACAATCAAATTAAAACTTACAAAAAAAATAGTAAGTTTTATTATTATTAAAATTACAATTTTGAATTGGAAGGAATCATTTTCTCACGAAACGGACTGACAAAAGCTGCTATTGGCTGGTTGACCCCGGATGACCTGTTACAATAAATATTCATAGGTTATGCGTCTCGTAACGATACCCAAATCAAGCAGTTATGGTTGATTTACGATTCACACTTCGAGTAATAATTTTTTCCTATCCAAAATGAATTTCTTCGACCCGGATGCGCTAGGCCCAATTACATTATGCCCTACGTAGGACTAGGCCTGGATCTAATGAACTACGTCCGTTTTGGTTCGGGTTTCTTTTTTTGCAATTGTGCTAAGAGTAAGTTTCCAACTCGCTCTACATCATTCTCCTCCTCACTTGATAAAGCCTGGCCTCGAGTTATCTATCGGAATCGACTCAAGATATTAGTATAGATCTACCACATTGAATGTCCGCGAGATCTCTAGGTCTTCGGAAAGATCAACGATATATGTATTATCATTAATTTTCTTAAGTATTGGGATTGGGCATATATTTTTATTTCTAAGCTTATTATATGTCTTAATTGAAAATATATTACTCCTCACGTATGTGAACCAACACGTTATTACTCACTTCAAATACCTTTTGGCGCCGACGTTTATTAGTCTCTTCCGTTGTACTTGGCATTATAAGCTTGTAATTTTTTCTTTACATCAATATACATAGTTGTGATATAGTCTATCATTTTTCCATGGTAATAATCATTCTCGGTAACTTAGGCAATCGGATTAGGTCGAGTATATGCTTAGAAATTCGACCATACACACCCATCGTAAAGGCCAATACAACACTTGGGCATGAAATATGAGCCGTCTATCATGTAAGTTCATCAAGTGGATTCCCTGGCTCAATAGTTTGCCTGGTCCTCCATTAAGTGTGACCCAATCTTAAAAATATGTGGATGGCTTAGAAACACCTTGCCCAAAGCTCTTCCATGGATTGATCGATCGTGTTTGTAAATTGTGGTCCACATGTCGACCTACTGGCTTGATTTCCATGCCAAAGCTCTAAAATGACACGATCCCACACACATGTGTAATGCTTGCTCGTGTGAGCTTACACGGCCCATGATTGCATTATTTCTTAGTTACACCGTTAAAAAGAGTAGCCAACCAACCACCGTTTTTCGGCTTCCCGTAGCTTCCTTTCCTACTTAAGAAATTGTGTTGGAAGTCTTGCCAAGACCATTAAATGATGCTGAAAATAGCCAACCCAAACGTATGGTGCTGATTTGTCCATCTGAGCCAGTGGCCCACCAGGTGAAGCCTTGGGGCTATATTGGTCAATGGCAATAAACCTTAGGTGGACCAATTGTTTCATGTTCACTTGTTTAATTTCCTGCGTACTTCTAGAATTTTCTGTACTAATTTTGTAAGGGCCCCTGAAAATGATTTACCCATTTGTATAATTGACTAATAGTAGTTGTCAAATATTAGTTTCCATGCCATGCATAAGAGATGGATCATTTATCAAGTTGTTCACATTGTTAAGATGCCATGGGACAAAAATAATATTCATCTCCTAACCAAAGGGTCAATCTTACATGGAAAAAAATGAGCAGGTATAATAAATAAATAAATAAATAAATATGCTCTTCTAAGTACTAGTTCTCGTGAGAACTCATGAGAACTTTTTGAAAATGCATCTCACATGATGTGTATAGACAATCCTAATTATGGTCCACTAGATGAGTACTTACCTTATAAAATCTCTATGGCCCAAATGTTAACCAAATCTAGAAAAGTTGGTGGGCCATAGTAAAGTGAGAGGCAAATGAAGGGAGGAGATTAACTCTTGATTTACTATGGCCCATTATGTTTTTTTGGATCAGGATAACTCTTAAGACTTTGGAGGTTTCATAAGGTGATTCATTTAATGGACTGCTTAGATTTTGTGCACATCATGTGTCAAAAAGTACTTAAAAATTATGATGAGAACAAGTTCCCATGTTAGCATTTTTCTCTCTTTCTATATATGTGTGTAAACAATCTACATGCTTGTGTGGCTTATTTAATATGCATGCGAGTATGATTTTTGGCATATGGCATGTTCACAAAGTGTTTTTACCTGGTCAATGACTTGGATCCTTTATATATGTGCAATAGGTGTGAATCTTTGACATTTGTTCCAAACCCTTCATACCTGACGCCACTTATAAGATCATTAATCCAAATTTTATTGTAAGGAATTTTTTATAGCAAAATTCTTTAAAAACTAAGATTTTATCAATTTAATGATGCCTCTACCAGTCGAAATGTTAGGGAAGTGCTTTGTAAGCGTTGAAAATTACCGTAATATTCATTGTACACCTTTTTCTTAAGATAAGTGTGTAGTGGAGAATTATGGAGCATACTTTATATTTGTATGATATCCAACTTGTCTAATATTAGATGTAATCTTCCATGATATTTAGAAAAATAAAAAGATTAGGTCGATTTAAGCAACCGTTACTCTTAGATACTTGAATGTTCCCCAAACCACTGCATCTCACATTGATTGACGTTGATTATGGTGCCAGCCCAACTCTGATTGTTCGTGGGGCCAGGATTGGTGTTTTTGAAAATCCACTTGGTCCATCTGTTTTTCCAACTCATTTTACGGCATTAACATAAAAATGAGAAAGATCAGAAGCTGAAAATGTGCCTCACGATCGCCCCAAGATATCTCAACAACAGTCGTTCAATCTCACTTTTTTCTATCGTGTGGCTTACTTGAGATTCAGGTCTACCTCATTTGAGAGCCCTATCTCTAAATTGAGTTATAAAAAACAAATGGACGGAGTGGATTTGTCATAAACTCACAGTAGCCCATGTACCATTGGACTGCATTTCCGTAAAATCTTATGTCCATCAGCACATGAAATGACCGACTGATGGAGAGACTCTAGGAAAGTGTCTCAGAGTGGGAAGAGGCGATTAGGTGCGGCCATGGCCCCACCCAAGACGGTGCAACCCTTACCGTGGGGCACATCTTGATGCATATATTCTATATCGACGCGTCCATCCATTTTGCCATATCATTTGAGATCATTATATAAAAAATGAAGTGGATCCAATTCTCAGGTGGACCATACCATAGGAAACAATGTTGATTGAATGCCCTATCATTAAAAACTTACTAGGGTCTGCTGTAATGTTTTCATAATGGTTACTTTCCATCCAACCTGTTGATCAGATCATATAAACTTGGATGAAATAGCGTTATTCTGGTCGGCCACTCCTATCTTCCTGCACAGCGTTCATGTGTGCCCCACCTATCCTCATGTGTCCTCATGCAACGACGTTCCTATAATCGATGAAGCCGCTAAAACGGGAAACGGATTAGCTACTCCCCTTCCACTAGCCTATGGCTAGTGGTGGGTGCTCTGTGGGCCCCACCACGATGTATGTGTTTCATCCATGTCGTCCATCTATTTTTCTAGATCATTTTATGGTATTATATAAAATATGAGGCATATTCCAATCTCTAGTGGACCACATTACAGGAAACAGTGTCGAATGAATGTATACCATTAAAAACATTTTGGGGCCATAAAAGTTTTGGATCAAGCTGATATATATATATTATTTTATATATTATATATATATATATATATTATATATATATTTTCCCTCATCTAGGTCCGTATAACCTAATCAACAGCTTGGATATCAAATAAACAGTATGGTAGGCCTTAGGAGGATTTTAATAGTGGATATCCCATCACTATTATTTTCCTTTGGTGTGGTTCTATTTCCCTCTAACTTTTAGAAACAAGCCTTGAAATGATCTTTAAAAATGGATGAACAGCATTGATGAAACACATACATCATGGTGGGCCCACAGAGCACCGACCATCAACCACCGGGCTAGTTGGGGACTAACCCATCCGTTCTCCTAAATCGTGGGTGGAGGGCAATACTGATGGTCAGGGACAAAAAGTAATATTTATAGTCAACTAGAGGTAAAACAGACTTTTGGATAGTTAACGGCTAAATCTGTTTGTATCCATTATTTTAAGCGGCTGCACGATCAATGCGAAATATGCAGGCGGTTCTGAGAAATAGTTTAAAAGCAGTTGATTCACAATCCATAGCTAAAAGGGCAGACGGCCCAATGGAAAAATCCCAAAAACAAATCTAAAGAGTACTTTGGAGCTTCCCTTCTCAAAATGCACTGTTAAGGTATTTTGATTTATGGAGAAATTCTTTGATAAATTTAGAATTTATGAGCAATTTTTCAGTAATAATCATTTTTAATTGTTTATTTATTTTATAATAATATTTATTATAATATTATTATTGTTGGTGGTGTTGGTGTGATTGTTTTTTTGTCGTTTATTGATTTATTTATTATTATCATCGTACCTCATCATCTTTATTATCTAGATGCATTGACTTTAAGTGAATGTGATGTTTCGAAGGGTATGGCCATTGAATTCCAAGCAATTGATATCTACATCCACGTTAAGGCCAGTTAAGCAATGTTTATAAAAGCATTTTAAAATGTTTTTATTCTTAATCACTTAATCAAGGGATTAATGCATTTGGTTAATTAGCACTTTTTATGGTTGCTAATTAAAAATAGTGCTGAAAATTATTATTAAAAAATGTTTTAAATCTAAAAAAGTTTGGAATTTCTGTGATCCTCGACTAGTCGAAGGTCAGGTTCGACTAGTCGAAGCTTCGATTGGTCGAAGCCCTGTTTCGACTAGTCGAAGGTTACGCAGACTATACGCAGACTGTGTAAATTTGATGCGGTTTCCGGACTATTCTAAGTCGATGCGAAAGTAGGGTTACCTAAACTATAAATAGGAGTCTCTATGACCATTTTAAAACATTATAAGGCTCTCTAAAGTATTCTAAAAGGTTTCTAAAAGGAGTTCTAGGATTTCAAAGGGTGTAAAAAGGGTGAGATTCAAGCTTGTTTAAATTGGGTAAGTCTTTTCTCTTTGTAGTTTATGCTTTCATAGTAGTTTTTTGTCGCTTTGTGTCGTAGTTTTTTCACAAAAGGGTTTTTCACGTTAAATCTTTATGTTCTCTTGTGTTTGCATGGTGCTCTTGGATTGCTATCGTAGATCCATCTCTGTGTGATTCTACGGCCCAAATCCTAACAAGTGGCATCAAAGCTATCGTTGGGACACAGATATGAATATGTAGGATTAGAATCAATGAGAAGTACTATGTATGATATTGAGAAGTACTCAGGAAAAAATAAATTTGAGTTATGGAAGATTAAGATGATCAATTCCTCGACCAAGTAAGACGAGGATGGTGCTCTTGAGGCGAAGAAATCTACTATGACTAATGATGAATGGAATACCCTTAATAAGAAGGCCTTATCCTCAATCCGTTTATGTCTCATGGATGAGGTTCTTTATAATGTTTTGAGGGAGAAAACTGCGGCTAGTTTATGGGCGAAGTCAGAGGATATCTATACGAAAAAATCCTTTAAAAATCGCTTACACTTGAAGTGACAGTGGTACTAAACTTCAAGATGACAGAGGGTGGAGATCTGAAGGCCCACATCAGTAACTTTAATAAATTAGTTTACAAATTGATGAATATGGAGGAAGTCATCGAAGATGAGGAACAAGCCTGTATGTTCCTAATTCTCTTCCGTCATCGTATGAGTCATTCAAGGACATAATGTGCACTATAAATAAAACTCTGAGTGTCGACGCCATTATCTTAACCCTTCAAGGAAAGGCTATGAGGAAGCTAAATGGCGACATGGAGACATCTTCCGATGCACTGATTACGAGAGGCAGAAATTCTCAGTGAGGTATAAAATCTTCAAGACCTAGATCTAAATCCAAGGGTAAGGGCAAAGGAAAACTAAAGTGCTAGAACTGTGGGATGTCTGGACACATAAAGAAGGATTGTACTAATTCTAAAGTGAAAAAAGAAAATTCAGCGGCTTCTTCCTTGACACAGGAGAGTGGTGGTGATTTATTGTCTGTGTCTATAATCGAACACTTGCACAACAATTATGGAGATGAATGAATCCTTGACGCAGGAGAGTCATATCACATGACTTCTCATCGGAGTTGGTTTGCCAATTACAAAGAATGCGATAGTGGACAGGTCTTTATGGGCAATGATAATGCCTGTAATGTTGTGGCTATTGGTACGGTGAGCATCAAGATGTTTTGTAACGTCCTGGATTTTCACTGTTTTGAATTTCTAAAAATGCTTGAATTTTTTTAATGTAATTAACTTATATTATCACTTATTGGCCATTAGCACTCAATGTTAGTTTATACACGGGTGGTACTAGTAAAGAACTGCACAAGTCCGATTAATCAACCATAGGAAGCCAACTAATCCGCCCGATCACTTGAACATCAAGTTTAATCTCATGATTTACTCACATAGAACCCAAATCTAACCGACCCATCGCTAACTAATCAAGACGATCATAACTAAATTAACGATCTAACTGAAACCGAGTCGGATAAGGCCCGGATCTTGACTAATAGACCAAATCAACCGCGTTACTCTTTTAGCTTAAAACTGACGGTTTAGAGTAATCATGACCAAATCTCCACTTTCATTAGCTATAAATAGGCCACGTTATGGACATAGTTAATCCAAACCCTAATCTTTGCCTACGAGAAATCTCAATACTTAATTCACTCGAGAAATGCTTCGATTTTTCGAACAAGCTCTAGACCACTCGTTAGTGAGCCACTAGTTTCAAAACTATAGAATAATGTCCGTCTTACTAGGCTCGACGTCCATCGCGGGAGTCAGACCTGGGTAGTGTCTATAATCGCTTAACTTGAGCTGAAGGACGAGTGTATGAGAAGTGCAAATACCCTAAAGGAAGAAGCTGAAACTTAAGTGGATTGGGTCGTCCACTCTTATGCAAAGTTGAGGATTTCGGACCGTCGGTTTATGACCAAACTTCACATATGGAGTAAAGATATTTCCTTTCTCATATCTGTATAGCCGCGGCCTCAATCGACCATCGGTGACCATTGAACAGACTTCTAATCATATCTGTCGATCAGCGCATCCAAATGGCGGGCCGATCATATCCATACGTAGATCATCATTAGGGCTAACTATCCTACGGTGTATATCAATATGTATGCCCATAGTGGGCCCTAGAGATTAGAAAGACTCTCTCATAGGGCTAGTATAGTAAAAACCTAACCCTTGGGGCCATTTACACTAAATCTGACACTATATAAGGGCTTCTTTTGGGCAACCCCTCCTGCCATACGAATTTCAACAAAAAAAAAAGAGAGAAAGGGAGAAGAGAAAGAGGAGAAAAGAGGAGAAAAAGAGAGGGAGAGCTTGGAAGCATGAGGGTTTGTGCACCTTCACCCTCTCATCTCCTCTATAGCAACATTATCATTCATTGGTGTCAATTCGGCGACGATTGAAGGTAAGTATCGAGTTACGTTTATAGGTTTAGGTCTTGTGTTTAATTCCTTCCAATTCTTATAAGCTTGTATGCTTATTTAGACATTTCAACGATGATTTCCTAACACCCTAACCCTACGGGCGTCGTGAATTAATTTTAGGTTTAAACACTTCACAATTACTCTCTTTTTATTTTAGGTTTAGATTTATATCTTTTTCTAGTTCTACTTCTAGTTGCTTTCAGAATACATACGAGTTTAGTCCATGTGGATTCGACCTCGGTCTTACCAAGATTATTACTACATCGCGACCCTACACTTGGGGTTGTGAACAAAAAGAGGTACACCTACAACGACATAACATCTTTCGAACTAGGTGTACAGTGAATCGAAAAGTCTGCAATGTGATCATCGATAGTGAGAGCAGCGAGAACATCATCTCCAGGGTAATGGTAGAAATATTGCAATTGAAAACAGAGCATCATCCCTCCCCATATACGATCGGTTGGATTAAGAAGGTCAGCGAGATGAAGGTAATTGAACAATGCACCATATCCTTTTCAATTGGTAAATATTATAAAGACGAAGTATTATACGATGTAGTTGACATGGAGGCATGTCACATACTACTCAGTCGATCATGGCAATCCGACTATGGAGCCACTCATAAACGGTGAGATAATATGTATATTTTCATCAAGGATAGCTGAAAAACCATATTAGACCTTATGGATTCAGAGGGGCCATCCGAAACTTCTAAAGTGGAGGGTCATTCTCTTAACCATACGAGACTTTGTGAAAGAATCCAAAGAAACAGAATAGGCCTATGCCCTAATTATAAAGGGGAAAGAACTTGATTCCATCATCATCCCTGAGAAACTAAAACCCTTATTGTATGAGTTTATAGAAATTTGGCCTGATGACATTTCCGATGGATTGCCTCCATGCGAGATATCCAGCACCATATCGACCTTGTCCCTAGGTCTAGCTTACAAAATCGTTCTCACTATCGGATGAGCTGATCCGTAAGGGTATTATTCGAGAAAGCATGAGCCCATGCACCGTACCAGCTTTATTAATCCTAGGAAAGATAACAGTTGACACATGTGTGTTAACAGTCAAGCCATTAACAAAATCACCATAAAATACAAGTTTCTCATACCATGGCTAGAAGATACGTTGGACATGCTTGAGGGCATAAAATCATTCTCTAAATTGGACCTAAGGAGTGTCTACCATCATATTCGAATACGGTCGAGTAATGAATAGAAGATGACTTTTTAGACTAAGGAGTGGTTGTATGATTGGATAGTCATATCCTTCGATCTTTTAAACGCGCCTAACACATTCATGAGGTTGATGAACCAAGTTCTGAAACCATTCATTGGGCAGTTTGTTATAGTTTATTTCAATGATATTTTGATATAGAGTCATGACGAAGCAAGCCATATGGAACACCTCATGAAGGTCCTTTAAGTGCTTACTGAAAATAAATTGTATCTCAATTTAAAAAGATTGCAGCTTCTTTACTAACAACCTGATTTATTTTTTTTGGACTTTGTCGTGACATCCACGGGCATTCAAGTGGATGAAAAATATGTGAAAGCCATCAGGGAATAACCGCTCCCAACAAACATCCATGAGGTATGAAGTTTTTACAGATTGACAACATTCTATCGTTAGTTCGCGAAAAAAAATTTAGCACCATTATATATCCAATTACAGACTGCATGAAGGGACAATATTAGTGGACTGATGAAGCTTTTTTCCTCTGTTTGGTGGGTGACTTGTGACTATATTGTTCACTTGAGGTTGCATTATTACTGGACAGGCTAGTGCTTGTTGGGGGATCGCGGAAGCATAAAAGATGAATTAAGTGAAGTAATTCAATCACACCGAGCAAGCACAATGCGAACACTCCAAATTTAATGTGGAAAAACCCTTATGAGAGAAAAAAAAAAAAAAACTACGACACAAAGTGACAGAAAACACTATGAAAGCATAAATTAAAAAGAGAGAGAGTATACCCTATTTGAACAAGCCTCGAATCTCCCTTTATAAGACCTTGAAACCCCAGGAATGATTTACAAAGCCTTAGATACCTTCCAATCTCGATTGCACCCAAATATATAGCCTCTAGGAGAATCTGAATCAAAATTGAAAACAAATCCGGCAAATTCCTAAATCTGTGAAAATCTGCGCGGAATCATTTGATAACATCAAACAAACTTTGATATCATCAAAACTAACTCAAAACTAACCTTCGATGACATAGAAGCCACGTCAATTGCATTGAAAAATTACCAAAATGTTCCAGCGACCAAACAAGAAAATTCGAATTTACCGATGACATCGACCAGGCCTTCGATGGCATCGAACGGTCTTTGATGACATTGTAAAGGGCACGATAGTGTCTAGCAACCATATCGATTTATTCCGAAAAATCTCGATGACATTGAGCCAACTTCGATGACATCGAAACCTACTCAATGGCATCGAACCTGTCATCAACAAACCAATGAATTACATATTTAAAACATTTATCGACAATCTCCACCTTGTCTTCAATCGCCATCCTTCATAGCTTCTTTTTCTTCTTCTCTAATCTTGCCTTGCATCATAGCTCCATCATCGATTCTCTTGCACACTCTGTCCTCCTTTTACGCCTTCGACAAGCCCAGAGAAGTTGCATAAAACTTGAACTTCTCTGTAGGAACCACATTGGTGAACATGTCCATCAGATTCACATTCGCATGACTATTCTCCAGAATCACGCCTCATTCCTCAAGCACATGTCGGATAAAATGGTGAAGAACATCAATGTGTTTAGTACGTGAATGATAAACAGAGTTTTTAGCCAAATGAATAGTGTTCTCGCTGTCACGATTAACTGGCACGACCTCCTACTGAAGCCCCACTGATTTATCATGTCTCTCAACCAAATAGCTTCTTCGAATGCTTCTGTCACTGTCATATACTCCGCTTCGGTTGTGGAAAGAGCCACCACAGACTGAAGCTTCGACATCTAACTGATTGCTCTACCCGCTAGCACAAATGAGTAACTTGAAGTCGGCTTTCTAGAATTCACATTGCTTGCATAATCTGAATCCATATACCCAACTAACTTGACCCATGTTTTTTCAAAAGTTAAGACGTACTCTTTCGTACCTCGAATGTATCGAAGTAGCTATTTCACGCTTGTCAATGTTGCTTGCCGAGGTTTAACTTGTATCTGCTCACAACACCAACCAACTACCTGTGAAATATCCAATCTCGTACATACCATGGCATACATTAAATTGCCCCCAACATTTGAATAAAGCACACGAGACATATCGTGCTTTTCATCATTTGATTTAGAACATTGTTCTGAGGAAAGCTTGAAGTGAGCCACATGGGAACACTAACTGGCTTTGCCTTGTCCAACCCATACTTGATCAACACCTTTTAAAGGTATTATGCATGTGATAACTAAACGCTGCTCCTCTTCCTATCTATATATATATATATATATATATATATATATATATATATATATATATATATATATATATATATATATATATATATATATATGCAGAGAACGCTCTTTGCAACCCCCAATCTTTCATTTCGAATGTCCCTGATAATTGAGTCTTTAGTACATCGATTTTAGATATGTTATGACTGACAATTAACATATCATCAACATACAATACCAAGATGATGAACTTGCCATCACTTAGTGTCTTGTAATAGACACAATGATCGTATTCACTCCCAGTAAATTTTTGACTCATCATGAAAGAATCAAAATTTTTTATATCACTGTTTAGGCGACTGTTTCAGGCCATACAATGACCTTTTTAACCTACAAACCATGTTCTCTACCCTTTTAACTTTTTAGCCTTCTGGTTGTTTCGTGTGCATTTTCTTTTCTAATTCCCCGTACAGGAATGCAGTCTTTACGTCCATCTGTTCCAACTTGAGATCGTATTGAGCAACCAGTGCCAACACGAATCTAATAGATACTTTTTTTACCACTGGCGCGAATATATCTATGAAGTTGATTCCTTCTCTCTGAGTGTAACCATTCACTACCAACTTTGCCTTGTATTCATCCTGTTTCTTATTGAATATTCACTTGCACCCGATCGCTTTTCGGCCCACTGGAAGCTCTGCTAGCTCACATGTCTAGTTCTCTTATAAAGAGTCCATCTCATCGTCCATTGTCGACTTTTACTTTTTAGCATTAGGCTCATTAAGAGTCTTCTATAGAGTAGACGGATTCCCTTCATCTGTAATGAGAGAATATGCGTTATTAGAGTCGTCCCTGTATCTTATCGGTAACCGACGATCTCGCGGCAGATTTCTTTTAGGTGGTTGCTCTACCCGCTCTTGTACATCTATCTACGTGTTTGTTTTAGCCTAAGTGTCATCTGTGTCAATCTGAACGTCCACGACCAACCTTTCCAGTATTTTTTGGTCCTTTTGATCATTCTTGCAGAATAGGGAGCCTTCGTCGAATTTAACGTCTCTGTTAATAATGATTTTACGTGTGACTCAGTTATACAGCGTGTATCCCTTCACACCACCACCATAACTAACAAAGATGTATTTTTTGGCCCTTTATTCTAGTTTATTTCTCTCAAATGATAGTATATGAGAGTAAGCCTCATAACCAAATATATGCAATCCTGAGTAGTCTACTTTCTGATCACTCCATACTTCCTCTAGAATCTTACAATCAATCGCCATGGAAGAGGACCGATTCACCAAATAGCAAGCTGTGTTAATGGCCTTAATTAATCCATAAGTCCTTGCCCAACACAGCATTACTAATCATGCATCGGGCCCTCTCTAAGAGAGTCTGATTCATTCTCTCGGCTACATGGTTTTGCTTGGATGTGTGATGCATTGTGTTGTACCTAATGATAACTTCATCTTTACAAAATTGACTAAATTCATTAGAGGTAAATTTATCACCATTATTAGTCTTTAAAACTTTCACTTTTTGCCCTTTCTATTTTTCCATCATGGTCTTCCACTGTTTGAAATTGGTTAATTAAAACCTCAAATTTATGTTTCATGAAATAAACCCAAACTTTTGGGGAGTAGTCTTCAATGAATGTTTCAAATCATGACAACCCTCCAGTGGAAACCACGGGTGACGACCCTCATACATTAGAATGCATATAATCAAGCACTCCCTTACATACATGTTTTTCATATTTAAAAGATAACTCAGATTGTTTAACATATATACAATGCTCACACATATTGAAATCAAAGCTTTTAAAACTTGGAATTAAGTATTAATTAGAGAGTACGTACCTCCATGCCTCGCTTGCTCATGTGCCCTAGACGTGTATGCCACATATGTGCAGACATGGAATCCACTACCATAGCTGCAACTCCACCTATTGAAGTGCTTCCGATCAATTTGTAAAGATTTATATGCCTCTGTGCTCTCATAACTATAAGTGCCCCTTTAGAAACGTTAAGGACACCATTAAAACCGATGAACTTACACCCAATCACCTCAAGTGCACTAAGAGATATCAAACTTTTCTTCATGTCATGAATGTGCCTCACCTCAGTCAAGGTACACTCCATCCCATTAAACATCTTGATACAGACAGTACCAATAGCCACAACATTATAGGCATTATCGTTGCCTATAAATACTTGTCCACAAACTCTGATGAGGAATCATGTGATATGAAGCCCTTATGTCCAAGATCCACTCATTTCTACGATCATCGTATAAGTGTCCAATCATGCACACTAACAACACATTACTTTCATTTTTTCCTTATTAGATATGGTGGTGTTGGCCTCTCTGGAAGAAGCCTATGAGTTTTCTTTCTTTACTTTAAGATTTGTGCAATCCTTCTTCATGTGTCCTACGTACCATCCCACAATTCCAGTACTTTAACTTGCCCTTGCCATTGCCTTTAGATTTGGATCTCGATCAAGAAGATCCAGTCTCCCGCTCAGAATTTCGACCCATTGTAAACAATTTATCAGTGGAGGCCCACATGTTACCGTTTTTCTTTCTCATCTGCTTTCCTTGAAGGACTAAGACGATAGTATCTCCACTAAGGGTCGTGTTATCGGTGCACAAGTTGTCTTTAAAAGACTCATATGAAGCAGAGAGTGAATTCAACAAGATACATGTTTAATCTTCATTGTCAACCACTACCTCAACATCCAGCGATTTATTGATCATCTTGTTAAAATTGCTAATGTGAGCCTCGACATCTCCTCCCTATATCATCTTGAAGTTGAACAACCGCAGCTTCAAGTGTATGCGATTTTCAAGGGACTTCTTTGTATACATGTCCTCTAAATTCGCCCACATATCCACTACGGTTTTCTCCCTCAAGACATTTTAGAGAACCTCATCCATTAAGCACAATTAGATTGAGGATTTCATTTTCTTATCCAATTTCTTCCATAGATTCTGGTCGCTTCTCAAGGACCTCATCCAATCCTTGCTGAATCAATATGTTAATCATTTGACCTTTCATAATTCAAAATTATTTTTTCCAGAGTATTTTTCAATATTGAACATAAGATTGGCAATCATTGTTACGTTAATATTCAATCCTGCGGCCCAACGTTTGCTTTGATACCACTTGTTAGGAGAACGCAAGAGCACATAGAGATGAATGAAGTGAAGTAATTCAATCACACCAAGCAAGCAAAACGCAATCACTCCAAATTTAACGTGGAAAAATTCTTACGGGAAAAAACCACTGCATAAAGCGACAGAAAGCACTATGAAAGCAGAAATTACAAGAGATGAAGAGAATACCTGATTCGAACAAACCTCGAATCTCCCTTTACAAGCCCTTAAAACCCTAGGAATGAATTAGAAAGCCTTAGATACATCCCAATCCCAATTACACCCAAATATATAGCCTCTAAGAGAATCCCAATCAAAATTGAAAATAAATCCTGCAAATTCGTAAATCCGCGCCGAATCGTTCAATGAGATCGAACACACTTCGATGTCATCGAAACTAACCTTTGATGACATCAAAGCCACTTCGATGGCATCGAAAAAATACAAAAACGTTCCAACAACCAAATAAGAAAATTCGGATATTACCAATGACATCGACCAGGCCTTTGATGGCATCAAACAACCTTCGATGACATCGAACGGTCTTCGATAGCATCGTAAATGGCACTAAAGTATCCAACAACCAAATCGATTTATTTCAAAAAATCTTGATGGCATCGAACCTGTCATTGACAGACTGATGAATTACAAATTTAAGACACCTATCAACAGTGGTGTGACGTCTTCTTTCTTGTTGAGCTATCACTTAAATCCATACTTAACCCCTAAAATTATCTTCCGTTACAAAATCATTCAAGCAAAAACTGCTCGTGGCATTAGTTAGGATGCAGAGCTCATCAATGGTTTTTCTAAGGACACATATATACATTATATGTGCGAAACTAATAAACGGTTGCTAAGTTATGGTCATCCAAAGCTTTAGTACCCACTACACCCTTGGATTGAACTTTTTAACCCATTTTCTTTTGATAGTAGTCATTCATGAGATTGTTCTTGACTTTTTCATACATTATTCTTTCTCAAAACTTCAGATTTCATTTCTCAAGTTTTCAACATTCACAAACGCTCCAAATACGGTGGCAAATCTCGTTCTTAGCAGTTTCTTTGGTTTGAAATTTTCTGGATTTTTTTTTTTTTTCAAAACTAGCAGGTTTTCTCAAAATATTATCCAAAAAATATAGCTGAAAGTAAAATAATTTAACAGTATTTATTGTTAATTAATAAATATTTTTTAAATTATATACGTGGTCATATAGTGAATAATTGGAAAATTTCAACAAATCTTACGTGAACTGCCAAGATTTTCAAAATCTCATTGATATTGCCAAAATGCTTAAAATTGCAGTTAGCTAGCCGACCATAGGTTTTAGGGTGTCTTAGCTCATTTCCTCCCCTAGAAAGGTTGTTGGAAGTCATTGTAAAGACCATTTCTAAATAAAGAAGGTTCTGAAAATAAGAAACCCAAGCCCTTTCTAATTGGTCCAACAAAGCAAAAGGCCCACCTGGGTGAGGACGCGGATTGGCTGGGAAAGCCTTTAGCAGGAACTTCAGCCATGGGAAGTTAGGTGGGCCCACTGTGATGTTTGAGGGCAATCCACCCAATTCATCTGTTGATGTAAAGTGTGTCGCAGACAGTTTCACGGCCAAGATGGACCGGAAAAAGGCCGATCGGAGATAGAAGTGATCCAGACCATCAAAACCTAAAACGGATGTATCTTGCAGACTGGAATTAGTTATCGGACGTACCATATATGATTTTGGGATAGGACGAGCTACTTTAGCCACCCAACTCTGCTATACCAGGTTGCGCATACCGAATTTGTGAAATACCATCAGATCAACCGTTGAATTCCTGCTTTAATTTCGTTTTTACTATTTATAGTAAGTTTTAGTTTGAGTATAACTTTTTATCTGTTGGGCTTTAGGAGTTACGCCTAACACGAAAAGTGCTTAGAATAGTTAGGGGAACATGATAGTTTGGCCAAAAACCATGCACACTAATAGGAATCACAACCTAGTAAGTTAACTATTTATAATAAGTTGCGATTTCTAGGTGTTTTAATTATAGTATGATTCTGAAACTTCTTCCTAAGGTTTATAGCCTTATTTAAAAAGTTGTAAAGTCATTTTTCATCGTCAATAAAATTATTTCAAATTTTCTAGAATTAATTTATATTTTTCCTCGTGGATTCGAGGCATCTCCGTGAGGAGTCCAGAGAAACTCCGTGAATTCGGAGTAATTATCATTGAGGAAGATGGTGCTCAACCTCTACACGTCCTTGCCTGCGTCATCTGTTTTTTCAGATCATGTTAGAACATGGGTCCAAAATAATATAAATTCAAAACTCTAGTGGGCCGCACAACAAAGAATTGAACATCCACTGTTGAAACATTCGTGGTGCCATGGAAGTTTTAGATCAGGCTATTTTTTGTGTTTTCAGTTCATTCCAGTAGGAATGACCTTATGAATAGTATCTATGGTATATAAACATCATGGTGGGCCCCAAGGTGGTTTCAATGGTAGCCATTTACCTACCCATACTTTCCCGCTGTGTGGCCCACTTCAGTTTTAGAATTACATCATTTTTGGGCCCATCTCTTAACATGATCTGGCAATACGTATAGACACAACGATGGGTCCCACCTAGCTTTCCGTCAGAGGAAGTACCTGCCAAAGCGAAAGCCAATCCGTGTCCCCTGGTTGAAGACCTTAGGGCTGTTTTTTGTCAACGCAGTTACTGGGTTGCTTGGGGTAGGCCAAATGGCGCATGCGTGGGATTTTTGCTCAGAAAAATCACCTTTCTAGAATTTTTTTAAACCAGCCGTGTGAAAGCTTTGACACTATCATTATTATTACACCATCTAAACATATTGATTTATGTGATGTGATGTGATGTGAGGTAATGTAGGGCCAGTTGAAAACGGGGAAGTTCCACTATGCTCAGACAGCGTATGACAGTTGATACATAGGCACTCACTGTACCCTTGGCATATATAGACTCGAATTTAACAGATTAAATTGTGGAAAACACTGCCACTAATTTAGTTCCAAAATCAGACTGTTATAACTTTGTAAATTTTGATTTCTAGACAATTGTTTATAAAAATAAGACAATTTGATTTTTTTTTTTCAACTGTCCAATAAACGTTCATCAATTTGTTAGTCTAATAACCAAAAAATATTTTTCAGTTTTTTGTTCATGCATCTAAGCCGATAACTATAATATAAACTGTTTAATTTAATTCATACATCACATGCAATTTCTACTTAATTTTCAATTTTCTTTATATTGTTGCTAAGCACTATGGATTGCATTATGATAATTTGATGTTTAATTATTTTATAGGAGAGTTGGTAGACAAATCTTTAAGAGATACCAACAGATAAATTGAGAGTGGATTAGGTGCAACCTGGCCTCACCCAAGATGGTGGGGACCTTACCATGGCACATACGTTGATGTATGTATTCTACATTGCGTTTCACCTAGTCTACCAAATCATTTTATGGTATAAGCCCAAAAATGAAGAAGGTCCAAAGCTCAGACCATACCATGAGAAATGGTGATTAAATGCCCTGCCATTAAAATCTTCCTAGGGCCCACTATAATGTTTTCGTAATGTTTATTTACCATCCAACCAGTTGATAAAGTCATGCAATCCTGAGTGAAGCTAAAAAGACAAATATCAACTTGATCTAAAACTTTTGTGACCCACACAATCACAACAATTTCGTATGGTGTAGCTTAAAACTTGAGATTTGGATCTCTTTTATTTTTGGGCTCATGCCCTAAAATGATCTAGCAAATTGGATGGCCGTTGTGGATATAGAATACATACATCAAGGAAGGCACTTCCGCTCCCATATAAATTCACATGGTTATATGTATAGTAATACAGGTGTACATGTACGTATGGATCGTTTGCTATGCTCTAAGAATTGTAAACACAATACTAAATTATCAAATATCATTGAAAATACTATGGAATTGATATCTACAACCATACTGGTTGATTTTATACACCGTTTCTCATTTTAAGAATTGAAGTAGTAGACAATAAAAAAAATTGAAAATGTTAGTATGATGTGATTAATAGATGATTTCTCACGCTAAATGCTCAATTCTAGAACGAAAGAAATGGACCCAGTTATGCCACGTGGCAGTGGCTGGTGCCACCCAACTGAAAATTTTATTGACGTTAAGTGATAAAAGAATAAAAAAACATGGCAAGCAACGTTGTATACGAACTTAATACAACATTTTTTCCCCATCTTGCATGTCACTTCAGTGGATCATCTGATCCGTGAATATAGTGCATGATACCATGGAGATCACCAAGAGTGAAAATTGGACTAATTCATTTATTAGGCTGTTCACACACACAGGTTGATTAAGAGCATAGATTATAAGTGATTTCAACGGTATTGCCTAATTGATGAATGAATCATCCTGATTTTCATTCAAGCGACCCTTGTGATATGGCCCACCTTTTGCATGGTTAGGATGCTAAACATAAGTTACGCATCATCACGAAACAAATACGTTGTATGTAAAGTTAAAGAGACTTAGTCCGTTTCATTTAAAAAAGAAGCCGCCGGATCTTCTCCAAGCCACTTGTAGGTTAAGGTAAAAGTACACAATCTGTAGGTCCTATATTGGTACGTGTATACAATCCAATCCGTCCATCGCCTACGTCCAGCGATGTTTTCCATAGTAGTGGAAATTCATTCCAATCCAACTCCCAAGTGGGCCACCCTACAGGGGACAACTCCATTACCCTTCTTTACTCGTTGAATGGGTACCGTCATTTTTTTTTTTTAAAAAAAGGTACAATAAAAACTTCAGCTTTGTGAACCCCTACACTCACACTAAAAGCTAGGTGGGGCCCACCATGATGTTTGGGAGAAATCCACCTCCCATCCGTTTTCCCAGATCATTATATCATTATAGGATATGTGACTAAAATCATTATATCATTATAGGATATGTGACTAAAAATTAGGCAGATCCAAAACTGAACTGGGAGCACAACGGGAAGTAGTGAGATTAAACATAAAGACCGTTGAAACATTTATTTGTGAGGCAATAAAAAATTTATATCAGACTAATATACTTGTATTTTCAGTACATTTCAGCAGTAATAACACTGAACTATGAATTCTATATAAACATCACAGTGGACCATGGAGGTTTTAATGGTTGGCATTTCTCTGTCCTCTGCTTCCAGTTGTGCAGCCTACTAGTCATAAAATGATCTGAAAAAATGGATGGACGTTGTACATTT
This sequence comes from Magnolia officinalis, assembly GCA_021015155.1. Lineage (NCBI taxonomy): Eukaryota > Viridiplantae > Streptophyta > Magnoliopsida > Magnoliales > Magnoliaceae > Magnolia > Magnolia officinalis. Next base: position 14,803,223 of record JAJHSJ010000014.1, on the reverse strand, counting down.
TCCATAAACATCAAGGCGGGCCCCACAAACATTTGGAGTGGATCTGGCCTCTGCCCACGTAACGGAACGCGGATTGCTGTATGAGGATTTCCTTCTAGCACTGAGATGGTTGGTAGGGCACGCTGTGATGTTGGTGAGAAATCCACCTGTCCATCCGTTTTGAGAAATCATTTTAAGAAATAAGATAAAAAATAAAGTGGATGCAAAGCTCAAGTGGGCCATTCAGGAGGAAAATTTGGGAAAAGAGATGCCTACAGTTGAAACTGTTGGGGGCCTTACACAAAACCTTAGGATCTAGCCCTCCAGAACAAACCAAAATTATGGATAATAAAGCAATGAAAATAATCAATGCATCAATCACACACCACACACAAGAGAATTTTACGTGGAAAACCCTCAAAGAGGTAAAAACCACGGGACCTCGTCCAGATCAACAATCCACTATGAAGTAGAACGTTTACAACCTTCTTCACTCACGCAGGAGTGGATAAACAATAAGAGAAATAGAGAAAACGGAGAGATCTAACCGATTACGAGGACATAGAAGCGCTGAGATGTAGATTGCACAGTAGAGAACCTCCACGAGCAGAACCTCCCTTCTATAAGCTTCCTCTCTCTCTTTCTCCCTCTCTCTCACCTTTGATAGCCCTAAACCCTTTAGCAAATCCCTTGCAAAGCTTTAGGAAACCCTCTTGCTGTTTTCTTCACACAACATACCTTAGAAAAATCCTAGGGACCCCTTTTTTAGTTTTAGGAAACTCCTTTCCGCATCCTAGTTGCGAAAGGACTTTGCGCATCCCAGTTGCGAAAGGACTTGCGCATCCTAGTTGCGAAAGGACTTGCGCATCCCAGTTGCGAAAGGACTTGCGCATCGACGGGTCAAAAAAAAAACCCATCAAATCTCCCCCTTTTTGACCCGGAGGGATTCACCTTCTTTAAGCCAGCCAGGTTTCTACAAACCTCAAACTTGCCCTTGAGCAAAGCCTTGGTCATCATATCTGACCCATTATCGTCCGTGTGGACCTTCTCAAGCTGTAACATCTTCTGTTCCAAAGTATCCCTGATCCAGTGATACCGAACCTCTATGTGCTTCGACTTGGAATGCTGACTCGGATTCTTGCTCAAGTGTATAGCACTCTGACTATCGCAATAGACCACGTGCTCCTCCTGCTTTAGGCTAAGTTCCTGTAGGAACCTCTTCATCCAAAGCATCTCTTTACATGCCTCTGTGACTGCAATGTACTCGGCCTCTGTCGTCGACAATGCTACGACCTTCTGTAGCTTGCTCTGCCAGGAGACCGCTCCCCCTGCAAACGTGAACATGAACCCCGATGTAGACTTCCTTGAGTCTATGTCACCTGCCATATCTGCATCTGTGTAGCCCTCTAATACAGGTTTACCGTCACCATAGCATAGGCTCAACCTGGATGAGCCTCTTAGATACCGCAGTATCCATTTCACCGCTGCCCAATGCTCTTTGCCAGGATTGGCAAGATACCGGCTGACAACACCAACCGCATATGCTATGTCTGGGCGTGTACACACCATAGCATACATCAAACTTCCTACAGCTGACGCGTAGGGTATCTTCTGCATCTCTTCCACCTCTTTCTTCGTCTTGGGACACTGTCTGTCGCTCAATCTGAAGTGACCATCCAGTGGAGTACTGACCGGCTTCGCTGCATTCATATTGAACCGCTCTAGGACTTTCTCAATATACCGCTCTTGTGACAGCCAAAGCTTCCTGCTACTTCTGTCACGGGTTATCTCCATTCCTAGGATCTGTCTAGCCGGGCCCAAGTCTTTCATCGCAAAAGACTTGCCCAACTCCTGTTTCAGCCTGTCAATCTTTTTGATGTCTTTTCCCATGATGAGCATGTCATCAACATATAACAGCAGAACTAAGAAATCACCGTCTGAGAACTTACGCGTGAACACACAGTGGTCCGACTCCGTTCTGTCATACCCATGCTGTAACATGAACGAATCGAACTTCTTGTACCATTGCCGTGGAGCTTGTTTCAGCCCATACAAGCTCTTCCTCAGCCTACACACCATATGCTCCTTGCCCTTGACTTCAAACCCCTCTGGTTGGTGCATGTAGATCTCTTCTTCCAGGTCACCATGGAGAAAGGCAGTTTTAACATCTAACTGCTCTATCTCCAGATCCATGCTAGCCGCCAACCCAAGCAACACCCGTATGGATGTCATCTTCACCACTGGTGAGAATATCTCCTCGAAGTCTATGCCTTTCCTCTGACCAAACCCTTTCACCACAAGTCTGGCCTTGAACCTCGTCTGTGAATTCTTCTGCTCAATCTTCTTCCTGAACACCCACTTGTTGCTCAGAGCTTTCTTGCCTTTAGGCAATTTCACCATGTCATAGGTGTGGTTCTTATGCAAGGATTCCATCTCCTCTTGCATAGCTTTCAACCACTCCTCCTTATGCTCGTCGGCTAGGGCCTCAGAATAATCTTCTGGCTCTCCCCCATCAGTCAGCATAATGTACTCATGCGGCGAGTACCTCTTGGACGGATGTCTGTCCCTAGATGACCTCCTCACCTGTGGCTCAACAGGTGGATCAAGTGGGGGCTGCTCCCCTGGTCCATCTTCTGAAGGAACTCCCTCGTCCTCTGCACCTTGTTGTACTCCCCCGTCATCAGGCACCACGGGAGGAGTAATCGGATCCATGTCCTCTAGCTCACCTGAACTAGGCTGGTTCTTCTCTGGCTTACCAATGTCTTCGATACACTGATCTTCAAAGAAAACCACATCTCTGCTCCTGACGAGCTTCTTCTCGGTCGGATCCCATAACTTGTAACCAATTTTTCATCACCGTACCCTAAGAACACACACTGCCTGATCTTCATATCGAGTTTAGACCTCTCGTCCTTTGGTACGTGAACGGATGCCCTGCATCCAAACACCCTGAGATGACTGTACGATGGATCATGTCCAGTCCACACCTTCTCAGGTACTTCTCCATTCAATGGGGCTGATGGAGACCTGTTTATCAAATACACTGCCGTGTGCATTGCTTCTCCCCAGAACGTCTTGGGTAATTTCGCATGGGATAACATGCATCTGATTCTCTCAACAATGGTGCGATTCATTCGCTCAGCTACACCATTATGCTGGGGGGTCTTGGGAACCGTCTGTTCATGCCGTATACCCAGGGACTTGCAGTACTCATGAAAGTCGCCGATGTATTCACCACCATTGTCAGTGCGGATGCACTTCAATGATCTACCTGTCTCTCTCTCGACCATAGCATGAAACAATTTAAACACACCAAAGACCTCGTCCTTGGATTTCAAAGCATAAACCCAAACCCTCCTAGATGCATCATCTATAAAAGTGACAAAATACAATGCCCCACCCAAGGTTTTTGTCCTCATAGGACCACAAACATCAGAATAAACCAACTCTAATGCATGAACTTTATTAACATGAGAAGCAGTTTTAATAAATGAAACTCTATGCTGTTTCCCTGATAAACAATCAAGACAGGTTTTGAGAGGCATACCTGTCACATCTGGAAGGAGCTGCTTCCTCGCTAGTAGCTGAAGCCCTTTTTCACTCATGTGGCCTAGACGCCTGTGCCACATGTCAATAGCCGAATCTTCCGCTGCGTTCAATCCACCCTTGCACATACTGACACTTGCCTTGTACAGGGTGCAACACTTCTTTCCTCTAGCCACGATCAATGAACCCTTGATGAGCTTCCATCGCCCACCAGCAAACCGGCTTTCATAGCCATCATCATCCAACCTTCCCGTCGACATCAAGTTGAGGCGAAGGTCTGGGATATGCCTCACATCCCTGAGAACCAATGTGCAGCCCACATCAGTTTTCACACAAATATCACCAACTCCCACGATCTTTGATACGCCAGAATTTCCCATCTTCACAGTCCCATAGTCACCTAACTTGTAGCTTGTGAAGGAGTCCCTGTGTGGAGTCGCATGAAAAGAAGCTCCCGAGTCTATCACCCAGTCGGTGCCCTGACTCGTAGCCGTGAGACATAAATCGTGATCTGTAGAAAGAATAACTACCATGTCGCCATCTGAAGCGACCGCAGTGGAATCTGATTCATCTTCCTTCCCTTTTCCTTTCTTGTCGTTCTTACGACATTCATGCTTATAGTGGCCCTTCTTGCCACAATTCCAGCATTCAACATCTTTTCTGTTGCTCGACTTGCCTCTTGATTTATCTCGGGCCTTCCCGCCCTTCCTGTTCTTTCCTCTCCCCCGTTCCTGCGTCACAAGAGCCTCTTGCTGAGTAGACCCCTGAGACTTCCTCCTTGTCTCCTCATTGAAGAGACAACTGGTTACCTGTTCCATGGATATCTTTCCGTCTGGCGCGGAGTTACTTAGAGACACCACCAATGTCTCCCAACTGTCAGGCAATGAACTAAGCAATAGTAAAGCCTGCAATTCATCATCCAGGACCATCTTCATAGAGGTGAGTTGGTTCACTATATTACTGACCTCATTCATATGCTCGGCCACAGAACCACCATCCTTGAACTTGAGATTCACAAGTCGCCTTATCAGAAATATCTTATTACCCCGGCTGTCTTCCTCTCATACAGCCCTTGTAATTTTAGCCATAGGCTAGCGGCTGAGGTTTCCGTAGACACAAGGTGGAACACCGAATCATCCAACCATTGTCTAATAAACCCCACCGCCTTTCGGTCCATCTTCTTCCAATCATCATCAGTCATATCCTTGGATTTTGCTGATATGCCTGAGATTGGAGAATATAGGTCCTTGCCATAAAGCAAGTCCTCCATCTTAGCCTTCCATATAGTCCAGTTAGAACCATTGAGGCTGATCATCCTTGAACCACCTTCCATAATTCAAAACCGATCCTACCCGTTCAATGAACTTAGCTCTGATACCACTTTGTTGGGGGCCTTACACAAAACCTTAGGATCTAGCCCTCCAGAACAAACCAAAATTATGGATAATAAAGCAATGAAAATAATCAATGCATCAATCACACACCACACAAGAGAATTTTACGTGGAAAACCCTCAAAGAGGTAAAAACCACGGGACCTCGTCCAGATCAACAATCCACTATGAAGTAGAACGTTTACAACCTTCTTCACTCACGCAGGAGTGGATAAACAATAAGAGAAATAGAGAAAACGGAGAGATCTAACCGATTACGAGGACATAGAAGCGCTGAGATGTAGATTGCACAGTAGAGAACCTCCACGAGCAGAACCTCCCTTCTATAAGCTTCCTCTCTCTCTTTCTCCCTCTCTCTCACCTTTGATAGCCCTAAACCCTTTAGCAAATCCCTTGCAAAGCTTTAGGAAACCCTCTTGCTGTTTTCTTCACACAACATACCTTAGAAAAATCCTAGGGACCCCTTTTTTATAGTTTTAGGAAACTCCTTTCCGCATCCTAGTTGCGAAAGGACTTTGCGCATCCCAGTTGCGAAAGGACTTGCGCATCCTAGTTGCGAAAGGACTTGCGCATCCCAGTTGCGAAAGGACTTGCGCATCGACGGGTCAAAAAAAACCCATCAGAAACCTCCAGCTTTGGTGTTTACATGCCATCCAAACTGTATATAAGGTCATTATCATTGGGATGAAGTGAAAGCACAAGAAACTTATCCTAATGCAAAAGTTTTGATTCCATATAAATGTTTCAAAAGTGGTCACCTAATCGCCACGTTTTCCTTTGATATGGTCCACTTGAATTTTAAATCCTTCTAAATTTCAGTCGCATGTCATAAAATGAGCTCACTAATCGGATTGACAAGATGAATTTCTCACCAACATTACAATGGCCCAACTTAACATCCCAGCACAGGAACTTCCTACCGAAGGCTTTTACAGGAAATCTGTCCCAGATTGCCTACTGGCACTGCCAGTAGTAGGTGGACTGTGCTAGATAGACCTCAACTTGATGTATTTGTTTTATACATGCAGTTCATCTATTTATTTTTTTTCAAGTCGTTTCAGGGCCTTAACCATAAAATAAGACATCTCTATATCTCAAGTGGACCAAGATGTACATCTATTTGTTTTATCCATGCCATTCATAGGAAGCGTAGGGTTGAAAGCTTACAGTTGAAAACTTCTCCGGGACACAGAAGTCTTCTATTAATCCGATATTTGTGTTTTCCCTTTATCCATGTTGGATGGTAAATAAACAACAATGCAGGCCTAAGGAGGTTTCAGTGGTATACATCATTTTCACACTATTTCCAGTTGTGCAGTCTAATTGGGCTTTGATTGTTATTCCAATTTTGTGATCATGCTCGTCCATCTTTTCTTCCAAAACAATTTAAGGCATTAGGAAAAAAAACAGATCCATATCATAAGTGGACCACATCATAATTAAGGTCCGCTTGTTTCTTATAAAATGGGCTTAATAGCCATCACCATTTTTTCCGTTGGCGTGGTCCACCAAAGAATTCGATCAGCTAATATGTTGAACATATTTAAATGACCTAATGAAACAGATGGGTAGTACAGATATGCAACACGTTCATCAACAAGTGCCCCGTCGAACGCATGTCAATTCAACTTACATTGTAAGTACTTTAAACGCATGTTAAACTCTTTTACTGAATTACAAATGAGTGCGTATCTTTTTATAAAGACATTGCATTAGGGTATGGAGACTCTAGAAACAATTGAATCCCATACCTATGCACACTAACCTATATTGAACCCTTAAAATAGCATCGATCCACTCTGACTTTCATTGCAAGCCCTTCGAAAGCACGCCGAATGCTTTCACTGAATTATGAGTGGGTGCGTATCCACTTGAGAAGATATTGCATTAAGGTACATCTTTAACACTTTAGAAGATATTGCATTAGGGTCGAGACTCCAAAAACACTTTAACCCCACACCAATGTGTTAAGAAGTGGAACCACATCTGGGGCCGCGCACGATCGGTCGTGGTCTCTGTTCGACCAGTCGTAGCCCCCTGCTCGACCAGTCGTGGACTCTGTTCGACTGGTTCGACTCAAAGTCCAGCGAGTCGTGGTCTCTGTTCGACTCAAAGTCCAGCGAGTCGTGGTCTCTGTTCGATCGGTCGTGGTCTCTGTTCGACTGGTTCGACTCAAAGTCTAGCGAGCTTCCGATTTTGGGTTATGAGGTTTTCGACCGGTCGAGGCTCATGCTCGATTGGTCGAGGGGTCCTCTCGACCGGTCATGCAGTTTGCTCGACCAGTCGAAGTTACGCAGATTGGTTTCCGAATTTGATACGGACTGAGGATTTTGGTGTCGCCTTTCGCAAGGGTGCGAAATGGAAGTTGTCTAAACTATAAATAGGAGTCCCTAGGGCTTTTCTAGGGTTAAGGTGAATATTGAGGAGTTATTCTAAGGTGTGGGCAAAGAGTTTTCTCTATATTTCCAAGGGAGAGGTTAGTATATTGTCTTGTAATCTTCGTTCTCTTCATAGTGGAAGTTTGCACCCGTGGTTTTTTACCCTAGTTTGGAATTTTTCCACATATATCTTGTCTTGTGGTTTGTTTTGATTGCTTTGATCTGTTTCTAGTTTATATTTCTTCATGTTTATCATTTGTGGGTGAAGCCTGAGATTGGATCTAGGCTCACTGCGTTGTTGGCATGCTGCGCAACTACTGGTATCAGAGCTATTGGTTTAGTTCTATTGGGAGCGATGATGGAAGAAGAGAAAACTAGAATTGAAAAGTTTGATAGTTTAAACTTTGCCTTCTGGAAGATGCAGATGGAGGATTATCTGTATCAGAAGACCTCTATATTCCTCTAGGAGGAAAAGAGAAGAAACCAGAAAAGATGACAGATGATGAATGGTTTTTACTGGATAAGAAGGCTTTAGGAACGATCCGACTCTCTTTGTCTAAGAGCGTCGCCTTCAATATATCCAAGGTGAAAACTACAAAAGAATTAATGGAAGCCCTAGCCACCATATATGAAAAGCCCTCAGCATCCAACAAGGTTCATCTTATGAAATAGTTATTCAACATGAAGATGTTAGATGGTGGGAGCGTGGCTGAACATCTAAACGAGTTCAATACAGTCATGAGCCAGTTGGAATCCGTTGGCATTATTTTTTAGGATGAGGCCAGGGCGTTATTGATCTTATCCAGTTTGCCAGACAGTTGGGATGGTTTGGTGATTACTGTGAGCAATTCTTCAGGGTCGACAAAGCTGAAATTTGATGATGTGGCCGGTCTAATTCTTAGCGAAGAATCTAGAAGAAAGGCATCAGGAGTTTTAGGGGACTCAGGGAATGCTTTAAACGTTGAAGGAAGAGGAAGATCGCTGAACAAATGAGGCAATAAACACGGGCGTTCTAAGTCGAGGAAGAAGTCCAAGGAACCGAAAGACAAAGACGGGTGTTGGCATTGTGGCAAGAAGGGGCATATGAAATGCGATTGTAGGGCGCTTAAGAAACAAGAAGGAAGCTCTCAAGGCGGAAAAGATTCAGTGAATCTATCTAAGGAGAGTAGCATAGAGGTGCTGATCTTGTCTCTTGATGCGAGGAATGAGTCTTGGGTTATAGACTCGGGTGCTTCATTTCATGTCACCTCATGTAAGGACGTTTTGCGTGATTATGTGTCAGGTGACTTTGGGAGAGTCTACCTGGGTGATGATGAGTCGTGCGATATTGTTAGAAAAGGGGAACGTTCATGTCAATCAGAAAGACGGAACGATTTTGAAATTGAAGGATGTCAGACATGTACCGAGTTTGAAACGTAACTTGATCTCAGTGGGGCAGTTGGCCGATACTGGTTATATGACGACATTCACTAGTGATTCTTAGAAGATCACAAAAGGTGCCTTAGTGATATCTCGAGGCAAAAAGGAAGGTACTTTATACGTGACTTCAGGATCGTATAGTTCACTCGTAGTTTCATCAACTGGAGTGAATGGGCAGTTATGGCATCAGAGGAGTGAAAAGGGGATGAATGTTTATTGTCAAAAAGGAAGCTACCAGGGCTGAAGTCTATTAACTTGGAATTCTGCGAGGATTGCGTGTATGGCAAGCAGAAGAGGGTAAGCTTCAAGAAGACGGGACGCACTCCAAAGACGCATCTGTTGGAGCTTGTACACACTGATGTGTGGGGACCGGCACAGGTATTATCTCTTGGTGGCTCACGTTATTTTATTTCTTTTATTGATGATGCTAGTAGAAAACTATGGGTCTATTTCTTAAAGCATAAATCTGATGTATTTGATGTATTTAAGAAATGAGACAGGTAAAATAGTAAAATGTCTCAGATCTGATAATGGGAGAGAATACTGTGATAAGAGATTTGAGAAGTACTGTGCAGCAAATGGAATCAAACATCAGAAAACGATTCCAAGGACACCGCAGCATAATGGTGTGGCTGAATGCATTAACGGGACCATCCTTGAACACGCCAGGAGCATGAGGTTACATACAGGGTTGCCCAAGACCTTTTGGGCAGATGCTGTGAATATTGTCGCATATCTCATCAATAGAAGTCCCTCAGCACTATTAGATGGTGAGCTACCAGAAGAAACGTGGACTGGGAAAGAAGTGAACCTTGCACATCTCAGAGTGTTCGGTTGCACTTCATATGTTTACATTGATGCAAAACACAGAAACAAGCTGGATGCGAAGTCCAGGAGGTGCACGTTTATAGGCTACGGGCAGCGTGATTTTGGCTACAAGTTTTGGGATGCAAAAAACAGGAAAATCATTAGAAGCAAGGACGTAGTCTTCAATGAAAAAGTGATGCATAAGGACAATGTGCAGGAAAATAAGGCCGAGGAGAAAGAATTCGTAGAGATGGAAGAGCTACCGGACATGAGTGTTACAGCGTCACAGGATGATCATGCACAAGAGCATTATGAGGCAGAGCCGCATACACCGGTCGTGAGGAGGTCTACTCGGGAGAGGAGACCCATAGTCCGATACTCACCCTCCTTACATTATCTACTGCTGACAGATAATGATGAGGCAGAGTGTTTTGAAGAGGCGTTACAGTCAGATACACGGGTTAAGTGGGAGCAGGCCATGGATGAGGAGATGGACTCTCTTGAGTCTAGTCGTACATGAGAGCTAGTCACTCTACTTAAGGATAAGAAAGCTCTTCATAACAAATGAGTTTACAGACTGAAGGAGGAGCACGATGGTTCGAAATGGTACAAGGCCAGATTGGTTGTGAAAGGTTTTCAACAAAAGACAGATATCGATTTCACTGAAATATTTTCACATGTGGTAAAAATGTCTACGATTCGCATGGTCTGAGTATAGTGGCTACAGAGGACTTACATTTAGAGCAGCTAGATGTTAAGATGTTTTTCTTCATGAGGACCTTGAAGAATAGATATATATGCATCAGCCGATATGATACGTGGCACCAGGAAAGGAGAACAAGGTGTATAACTGAAGAAGAGTCTATATGGCCTGAAGCAGGCCCCGAGGCAGTGGTACAAGAAGTTCGACAGTTTCATGTCGGGAAACGGTTACAGGAGATGTCATGCTAACCACTGTTGCTATTTGAAGAAGTTTGATACATCATACATCATCCTTCTTTTGTACGTTGATGACATGCTTATGGCCGGTTCAAGCATGAAGGACATCTCAAAAGATAACTGTCTAAAGAATTTGCCATGAAGGATTTAGGAGCTGCAAAACAAATCCTAGGCACGGGGATAAAGCGTGACAGGAAAAAAAAAGAAACTGGTTTTGTCATAGGCAGAGTACATAGCAAAGGTACTTGATCGATTCAATATGGGAGGTGTTAAGTCGGTTCGCGGTCCATTAGCCAACCACTTCAAGCTATCTAAGGAGCAAGGTGCAAAAATGCAGGAGAAACGAGACTACATGACTAAAGTCTCATACGCGTCAGCTATACAGAGTCTCAGGTATGATATGGTAAGCACGAGACCAGACATTACTCAAGTAGTGGGAGTTGTTAGCAGGTTCATGAACAATCCCGGGAAGGAACATTGGGAAGCTGTGAAGTGGATTCTTAGATACCTGGTAGGTACTAAGGATGTAAGGCTGTGTTATGGTGGATCGGAAATCAAGCTACAAGGCTACGTGGATTCAGATTTGGCAGGAGATATCGACAGCAGAAGAAACACTACAGGTTATGTCTTTACTCTGGGTAGTGTTACAGTCAGTTGGGTCTCTCAGTTATAGAAGATAGTATCTACAATACGACAGAGGCAGAATATGTTGCAGCTACAGAAGCGTGCAAGGAGATGGTATGGATGCAAGGTTTCATGGAAGAGTTGGGTAAGAAGCAAGCAGATTGCAAGCTGTACAGTGACAGTCAGAGTGCAATACACTTGGCTAAGAATTCAGCTTTCATTCAAGGACCAAGCATATTGCCATTAGATATCACTTCATACGTTGTTACTGGAAGATGGATCGATTGCTCTAGAGAGGATTCATATAAGTGAGAATCTTGCGGATATGTTGACCAAGGCGGTCACACGGGAGAAGCTGAAGCTCTGTTCAGCTTTGATTGGTCTTCGGGCTTGAAGACGGGGAGGTGGTGCACTCCGGTTGAAGAAGACAAGGTTTATGATGATATGTCTCCAAGTGAGAGATTATTGAGAAGTGGAACCACATCTGGGGCCGCGCACGACCGGTCGTGGTCTCTGTTCGACCGGTCGTGGCCCCCTGCTCGACCAATCGTGGACTGGTTCGACTCAAAGTCCAGCGAGCTTCCGATTTTGGGTTCCGAGGTTCTTGACAGGTCGAGGCTCATGCTCGACCGGTCGAGGGGTCTTCTCGACCGGTCGTACAGTCTGCTTGACCAGTTGAGATTATGCAGATTGGTTTCCTAATTTGATACGGACTGCGGATTTTGGTGTCGCCTTTCGCAAGGGTGCGAAAGGGAAGTTGCCTAAACTATAAATAGGAGTCCCTAGGGCTTTTCTAGGGTTAAGGTGAATATTGGGGAGTTATTCTAAGGTGTGGGTAAAGGGTTTTCTCTGTATTTCCAAGGGAAATGTTAGTATATTGCCATGTAATCTTCGTTCTCTTCATAGTGGAAGTTTGCACCCGTGGTTTTTTACCCTAGTTTGGAGTTTTCCACGTATATCTTGTCTCGTGGTTTGTTTTGATTGCTTTGATCTGTTTCTAGTTTATATTTCTTCCTGTTTATCGTTTGTAGGTGAGGCCTGAGATTGGATCTAGGCTCACTGCGTTGTTAGCGTGCTGCGCAACATAATGAACACTGACCATCACGAAAACCATAAAATAGCTCTGATACGTTAGTCCTCATAACTTAGCAAACTTGCAGTCGATAACCTAGAAGTACATTCTCCTTGATCCGAGACGCATGGCGGCTCTCATATGAGTTTTCAAACCCTGTATATGTGACGTCATTTTTCTTGTTGAGCTATCACTTAAATTCATATTTAACCCCTAAAATTATCTTCCATTACAAAATCATTCAAGCAAAAACTGCTCGTGGCATTAGTTAGGATGCATAGCTCATCAATGGTTTTTCTAAGGACACATATCTACGTTATATGTGTGAAATTGATAAACGGTTGCAAAGTTATGGTCATCCAAAGCTTTAGTACCCACTACACCCTTGGATTGAACTTTTTAACCCATGTTCTTTTGATAATAGTCATTCATGAGATTGTTCTTGACTTTTCCATACATTATTCTTTCTCAAAACTTCAGATTTCATTTCTCGAGTTTTCAACATTCACAAACGCCCCAAACACAGTGGCAAATCTCGTTCTTAGCATTGGTTTGAAATTTTCTGGAATTTTTTTTTTTTTTTAATGTCAAAACTGTTGGATACGGTGGAGGATTTGTGCAAATCCAAAACCGGATCCTTTGTGCTAGCTGTGCATGCTAGCTGTGAGATTTTGCTAGCTGTGAGTTTTTTTTTTTTTTTCTAAGTTTAGAATACTAGCTGCGTGAAGATAAACAGTAGATATCTCTGATTTTTTTTTTCTTTCTTTAGCTGCCCCTAGAATGTATCTAGACAGGGATAAATCAGTAATTTCATAGAGTAAGAAAGCCTTATAAAAGGCAGTAATGTTATACGTTTTTCCATTGAATAAAATAATAAAAAATACAGTACCAAGAGTTCTCTTTATCTTTTAGTTTTTTCTTTCTTACAGTGGCTGCAGCCACACGTCAGCAGAAGCTATTCTCGTCAGCAGAAGGTGTGGGGTTTACAACCCAACAAAGTGGTATCAGAGCAGACGATCCTTGGGCCTCATCAGCAAAAGACAGATCCTGCACTCCTGGTATTTCAGAAAAAATCAGTTTTCAAAAAATCTGATTGCAGCCGCAGGTTTTAAAAAAAAAATTTGTTTTAAAAAAAAAAAACAGATTGCAGCCGCAGTTTTCTTTTCAGCAGCAGTTTTTCAAAAAAAAAATCTGTTTAAAAAAAACAGATTGCAGCCGCAGTTTTTTTTTTCAAAAAAAAAAAAATCTGTTTTCGATAGATTTTAGCCAAAAAAAAAAAATCTGTTTTTAAAAAATATTCAGATTTCTATTTTATCCATCTCCCTTCATTTTTCAGCCATTCTTTTAAAAAAGGAAAATATGGCCAGCACCATCCAGCCGCAGGTTCCTAAGTTGTCAAAGGACAACTATGAAAAATGGTGCATCCAAATGAAGGGCGTTGTTCGGGTCGCAAGAACTATGGGAGATAGTCACCGATGGGTATGAAGAACCCACTATGGAAGAAGAAGCCGCCTTCACCAACGAAGAAAAGACCGCTCTCAAAAATCAAAGGAAGAGAGACAACAAGGCTTTGTTTCTCCTTTATCAAGGGTTGGATGAATCCACCTTTGAAAAGATTGCCGAAGCAATATCAAGCAACCAAGCATGGGATACCCTTGGCACCATCTTCAAGGGTGTAGATCGAGTGAAGCGGGTTCGCCTTCAAACATTAAGAGCCGAGTTCGAAGCGACTCACATGAAGGAAGGTGAGAATGTTATTGATTATTTTTCGTGTTTGCTTGTAATTGTCAATAATTTGAAAAGAAATGGTGAAAAGATTGAAGATGTCCGGGTTATTGAAAAGATACTTCGATCCCTCACAACCAAGTTTGAGCATGTGGTTGTGGCGATCGAAGAATTAAAAGATATTGAAAAACTCTCCATTGAGGAGTTGATGGGATCGTTGCAAGTTCATGAGCAACGAATGCAGAAGAATGCCAGTTCCATGCCGATGGAACAAGCTTTGGAGTCAAGATTGACTCTGAATGATAACAATAGTGGACATGGAAGTTCACAACGTGGTGGACGTTTCACTAACAATCGCGCAAGAGGCAGAGGGCGCGGAAACCAACAAAGTCATGGCCAAAACCAGCAGAAAGATACCAATTTCCATGGAAGAGGAAATGGTAGAGGTAGATCGATGCGTGGACGAGGAAGTACAAAGAACATCCAGTGTTATAATTGTAACAAGCTTGGCCACTATGCATCTAATTGTTGGAGCAAGCCGGTGAATCAAGATGAGCTATCTAACTATGCCGAAGCATCTGGCCATGAACAAGAGTGCTCCACACTTCTCCTTGCATAAGAGAAAGGTAGTGATCAGCAGGATGTATGGTATCTCGACACAGGTGCAAGTAATCACATGTGCGGCGACAAGAAACTCTTTGTGGAACTCACAGAAGGAGTTCATGGCGATGTAACGTTTGGAGACTCATCAAAAACGCCAGTAAAAGGTAAAGGTAAAATCAAAATCTTTCAGAAGAATGGTGTTCCAAACTATATTTCCAACGTGTACTACGTACCCAACATGAAAAGTAACATACTGAGCCTCGGACAACTCCTCGAAAAAGGGTACATCATACACATGGAAAACTCTTCTCTTTCCATAAGAGATATGCATGGACGTTTGATTGTAAAAGTCGAAATGGCGAAGAATCGTATGTTTCCTCTCCATATAAACACAATGTTTGAGAAGTGTTTTTATGGAAAAGTAAAGAATGATTCCTGGACGTGGCATCTTCGCTTTGGCCATCTAAATTTCAGTGGCCTGAAACTTCTGTCCTCATCAAGCATGGTGCATGGATTGCCTGCGATTGAAGTTCCAGAACATGTGTGTGAGGCGTGCACACTTGGAAAACAACAAAGAAACTCCTTTCCGAGTGGAGTATCCCGAAGAGCAAGAGAACCGTTGCAGTTGGTTCACACTGACATCTATGGACCATTAGAGCCAATCTCTCTTGGAGGTAATAAATACTTTATTACCTTCATTGATGATTTCAGTAGAAAGTTGTGGGTGTATGTAATTAAAGAGAAGTCTGCTGCTTTTACTATTTTAAAAATTTTAAGGCCCTTGTTGAAAAAGAAAGTGGTCTTAAAATAAAAACTCTTAGATCTTACAGAGGTGGGGAGTACACCTCAAATGTTTTTCAAGAATATTGCAGGGAACATGGCATTAAGCAACAACACACTGCAGCGTACACGCCACAACAAAATGGAATTGCGGAACGGAAAAACTGCACCATCCTCGATATGACGAGGACCATGCTGAAGGAGAAAAGTCTACCAAAGAATTTTTGAGCAGAAGCAGTTGCATGTACTGCCTATCTGCTCAACAGGTGTCCAACCAAGAGCGTCAGATTCCAGACACCGCAGGAAGCATGGAGTGGTTACAAGTCGAGCGTGGCGCACCTTAAGATCTTTGGGTGTGTCGCCTACGCTCAAGTTCCAGAAGCAAGAAGGAAAAAGCTTGATGATTGTGGCGAGAAGTACATCTTCATCAGCTACAGCGAAGAGTCAAAGGCATACAAGCTCTACAACCCACTAACCAATAAGCTGGTGGTATGTAGTATTCTGCGAGGAAGAATCTTGAAAGTGGAACCAGGAAGATTCGGCCAAAGAAAGTCAGGTTGAAGCCAAAGAATATAAAGAAAGGCATGTGAATCAGGAGCAGACACCCACATCACCCCCTTCGGATCGCAGAAGTTCAGGAGTACGCTCCATATCTCCTCGAAGTACTTCATCAAATCAGAATTCATCCAGCACATCTTCATCACCCTTGGCTCCTATTAAAATGAGAAGCCTCAACGACATCTATGCAGAAACTGAGGAAGTGAATTTACTCTGCCTGTATGCGGACCACGAGCCTCTCACATTTGAGGAGGCTGTGAATGAAGAATGTTGGATAAAGGCTATGGAAGAAGAGATTCATGCCATCGAGAAGAATCGAACATGGGAGTTGACCTCACTCCCTAAAAGCCAGAAGACCATTGGTCTCAAATGGGTGTATAAAATCAAGCGGAATGCCGATGGTAAGATCGAAAGATATAAAGCAAGGCTCGTAGCAAAAGGTTACAAACAGAAATATGGGGTAGACTATGAAGAAGTCTTCGCCCCAGTTGCTCGCCTTGACACTGTAAGAATGATTATCTCCCTTGCAGCTCATCACAGTTGGATGATCTACCAAATGGATGTGAAATCCGCATTCCTAAATGGGATACTCGAAGAAAAAGTATACGTTGACCAGCCTGAAGGCTTTGTCATGCAAGGGGAGGAACACAAAGTGTATCGGCTGAAGAAAGCCCTGTATGGGTTAAAGCAAGCTCCTCGTGCTTGGAATGCACGGATCGACGGTTATCTTAAAGATAATGGTTTCATCAAATGTCCATATGAGCATGCCGTCTACACAAAGAAGAATGCCCGTGGTGATATGCTTATCGCTTGTTTATATGTTGATGATTTGTTGTTCACTGGAAACAGTCAGGTGATGTTTGAAGAATTCAAGCAGGCTATGTTCAAAGAGTTCGAGATGACTGATGGTGGATTGATGTCTTTCTTCTTGGGCATTGAGGTGAAGCAACAAGTCGGCGGCGTTCACATATCCCAGAAGAAGTACACAAAGGAACTTCTTGAGAAGTTTCAGATGGTTGACTGTAAAGCCGTAAATACACCTGTTACAACAGGCCTGAAGCTCACGAAAGATGGAGAAGGAAGAAACGTCGACTCAACCCTATTCAAGAGCCTAATTGGAAGTTTAAGGTACCTCACAATCACTAGGCCAGATATAGTCTACAGTGTTGGGCTTTTAAGCCGGTATATGGAAGCCCCAAAAGAGTCACACTGGCTAGCTGCAAAACGAGTACTGAGGTATATCAAAGGGACTATTGAGTTTGATCTTTTTTATCCGTACAATGATGAGGCAATGTTGTATGGATACTCTGATATTGATTGGGGTGGTGACCAAGATGAAAGAAAAAGCACCACAAGCTATGTTTTCTATCTTGGGTCAACAGCATTCACATGGAATTCGAAGAAGCAGAGTGTGGTCGCACTGTCCACATGTGAAGCAGAGTACATGGCAGCATCATCCACCGTCTGTGAGGGAATTTGGTTGAGAAACCTACTAAAGGAGCTGAAGCATCCGCAGGAAGAATCTACAGTCATATATGTGGATAACAAGTCGGCAATCGAGCTAGCTAAAAATCCAGTGTAGCATGGAAGAAGCAAACACATTGATACCCGATACCATTTCTTGAGAGATCATGTGAAGCAGAAAACGATGAAATTAGAGTATTGTCATACTACGGAACAGGTGACGGATATTTTCACAAAGGCATTACCAACTGACGCATTCAAACGACTAAGAACGATGCTCGGAATGAAGCCGGTTTTGGTTTGAAGGGGAGTGTTGGATACGATGGAGGATTTGTGCAAATCCAAAACCGGATCCTTTGTGCTAGCTGTGCATGCTAGCTGTGAGATTTTGCTAGCTGTGAGTTTTTTTTTTTTTTTCTAAGTTTAGAATACTAGCTGCGTGAAGATAAACAGTAGATATTCTCTGATTTTTTTTCTTTCTTTAGCTGCCCCTAGAATGTATCTAGACAGGGATAAATCAGTAATTTCATAGAGTAAGAAAGCCTTATAAAAGGCAGTAATGTTATACGTTTTTCCATTGAATAAAATAATAAGAAATACAGTACCAAGAGTTCTCTTTATCTTTTAGTTTTTTCTTTCTTACAGTGGTTGCAGCCACACGTCAGCAGAAGCTATTCTCGTCAGCAGAAGGTGTGGGGTTTACAACCCAACAAAAACTAGCTGGTTTTCTCAAAATATTATCCGAAAAATATAGCTGAAAGTAAAATAATTTAACAGTATTTATTGTTAATTAATAAATATTTTTAAATTATATACGTGGTCATATAGTTAATAATTGGAAATTTTCAACAACTCTTACGTAAACTGCCAAGATTTTCAAAATCTCATTGATACTGCCAGAATGCTTAAAATTTGCAGTTAGCTAGCCGACCATAGGTTTTAGGGTGACTTAGCTCATTTCGTCCCCTGGAAAGGTTGTTGGAAGTCATTGTAAAGACCATTTCTAAATAAAGAATATTCTGAAAATAAGAAACCCAAGCCCTTACTGATTGGTCCAACAAAGCAAAAGGCCCACCTGGGTGAGGACGTGGTTTGGCTGGGAAAGCCTTTAGCAGGAACTTCATGCCATGGGAAGTTAGGTGGGCCCACTGTGAGGACGTGGATTGAGGGCAATCCACCCCTTTCATCTGTTGATGTAGAGCGGGTCGCAGACAGTTTCATGGCCAAGATGGACGGGAAAAGGGCCGATCGGAGATAGAGGTGATCCAGACCGTTAGAACTTAAAACAGACGTATCTCACAGACCGAAATGAGCTATCGGATGTACCATATATAATTTTGGGTAGGACAAGCTACTTTAGCCATCCAATCCCACTATGCCGGGTTTCACATACCGAATTTGCGAAATATCATCAGATCAACTGTCAAATTCCTATTTTAATTTTATTTTTATTATTTATAGTAAGTTTTAGTCTGTGTATAACTCTTCATCCGTTGGGCTTTAGGAGTTGCTCCCAACATAAAAAGTTCCTAGTATAGTTAGGGGAATATGATAGTTCGGCCAAATAGGACACTAGCAATTTCAATGAGTTTTAGTTATAGTATAATTCTGAAACTACTCCCTAGGTTAATAGCCTTATTTAAAGAGTTATAAAGCGGTTTTTCATCATCAATAAAGTTATTTTAAATTTTTTAGAATTAATTTTTATTTTTCCACTTGGATTCAAGGCATCTCAGTAAGGAGTCAATATTATCATGGAGGAAGACAATGCTCAACCTCTACATGTCCTTGCCCACGTCATCTATTTTTTCATTTCATGTTAGAACATGGCCCAAAATAATATTAATTCAAAACTCTAATAGGTCGCACGACAAAGAATTAAATGTCCACCATTGAAACATTCCTGGCGCTACGGAAGTTTTTTATCAGGCTATTTTTTGTGTTCTCAGTTCATCCCAATAGGAATGACCTAATGAATGATATCTATGGTATATAAACATCACGGTGGGCCAAAGGAGGTTTCAATGGCAGGCATTTACCTACCCATACTTTCCTGCTGTGTGGCCCACTTCAGTTTTAGAATTACATCATTTTTGGGCCCATCTCTTAACACGAACGGGTCAAACGGATAGACATAAAAACGGTGGGTCCCACTAGCTTCCCGTCAGATGAAGTTCCTGCCAAAGTGAAAGCCAATCCGCGTCCCCTGGGTGAAGCCCTTGGGATTTTTTTGGTCAACGCCGTTACAGGGTTGCTTGGGGTGGGCTTGGGTTTTTCACTCTAGAATCTTTGACACTGTCTAAATACATTAATGTGATGTGATGTGATGTGAGGCCAGTTGAAAACGGGGGAGTTCCACTATGCTCGGACAGCGTATGACAGTTGATGCACAGGCACTCACTGTACCCTTGGCCTATTTGGACTCAAATTAAACAGATTAAATTGTGGAAAACACTGCCACTAATTTGGTCCCAAAACCAGACTGTTTCAACTACGTAAACTTTGATTTCTAGACATTTTGATTTATTTTTTTCAACTGTCCAATAAACGTTCATCAATTTGTTAGTCTAAGAACCAAAATATATTTTTCAGTTTTTTGTTCATGCATCTAAGCCGATAACTATAATATAAACTGTTTAATTTAATTCATACATCACATGCAATTTCTACTTAATTTTCAATTTTCTTTATATTGTTGCTAAGCACTGTGGATTGCATTATGAAAATTTGATGTTTAATTATTTTATTGAGAATGATGAGAATATATAGGAGAGTTGGCAGACAAGTCTTTAAGAGATACCAACCGACATAAATTGAGAGTGGATTAGGTGCAACCTGGCCTCACCCAAGATGGTGGGGACCTTACCATGGCACCTACATTGATGTATGTATTCTACGTTGCTTTCCACCCGGTCTACCATATCATTTTATGATATAAGCCCAAAAATGAAGAAGGTCCAAAAGTCAGACCATACCATGAGAAATGGTGATTAAATGCCCTGGGAAGACTGTAATGTTTCTGTAGTGTTTATTTGTCATCCAACCAGTTGATAAAGTCATGAAATCCTGAATTAAGCTAAAAAGACAAATATCAACTTGATCTAAAACTTTTGCGACCCACACAGTCACAACAATTTCTTATGGTGTAGTTAACTTGAGATTTGGATCTCTTTCTTTTTTGGGCTCATGCCCTAAAATGATCTAGCAAATTGGATGGGCGTTGTGGATATAGAATACATGCATCAAGCGCTTTCACTCCCATATAAATTCATATGGCTAGATGTATACTAATACAGGTGTACATGTATGTATGGATCGTTTGCTATGCTCAAAGCATTGTAAACACAATGCCAAATTATCAAATATCGTTGAAAATACTATGGAATTGATATCTACAACCATACGGGTTGATTTTATACGTACACCGTTTCTCATTTTAAGAACTAAAGTAGTACACAATAAATAATAATAATAATAATAATAATAATAAATTGAAAATGTTAGTTTGATGTGACTAATAGATGATTTCTCACGCTAAATGCTCAATTCTAGAACGAAAGAAATGGACCCAGTTATGCCACGTGGCAGTGGCTGGTGCCACCCAACTGAAAATTTTATTGACGTAAGTGATAAAAGAATAAAAAAAAACATGGCATGCAACGTTGTATGCCAACTTAATTCAACATTTTTTCCACATCTTGCATGTCACTTCAGTGGATCATCTTAGCCGTGAATATAGTGCATGATACCATGGAGATCACCGAGAGTGAAAATTGGACTAATTCATTTATTAGGCTGTCCACACACACAGGTTGATTAAGAGCATAGATTATAAGGGCCTGTTTGGCCGGGCAGGGTGGATGGGATTAGGTTGTATTAGGATGGATTGGAAGGAGCAATCCCAGGATTTGGCCGGGCGTGCCAAACAGGTAGACGTTGGATATAGCAATCCCATGGGATTGCCAGCAATCCACTGACATCACCATCATTACCTTGAAATTCACTCAATCCCTCTTAATCCCATCTATTTTGCTTGGGACATGTTTGGTTAGATGGAGCAATCCCGGGATTGGTCAGGCAAGCCAAACATACTCGGTGGTGAATTCCCTGGATATAGCAATCCCATGGGATTGTCAGCATTGCTTAAAGTACAAATCTGATGTATTTGATGTATTTTAAAAGTGGAAAGTAATTGTAGAAAACAAGACAAGTAGAACAGTAAACTGTCTCAGATCTGATAATGGGGGAGAATACCGTGATAAGAGATTTGAGGAGTGTTATGCAGTAAATGGAATCAAACATCAGAAAATAATTTCAGGGACACCGCAATAGAACGGTATGGTTGATCGCATTAACAGGACCATTCTTGAGCGCGCCAGGAGCATGATGTTACATATAGAGTTGACCAAGACCTTTTGGGCAGATGTTGTGAATACTGCTGCATATCTCATCAATAGAAGTCCCTCAGCACCATTGGATGGTGGGTTACCAGAAGAAATGTGGACTGGGAAAGAAGTGAACCTTGCACATCTCAGAGTGTTCGGTTGCACTTCATATGTTCACATTGATGCAGAGCACATAAACAAGCTAGATGTGAAGTCCAAGAGGTGCACGTTTATAGGCTACGGGCAGCATGATTTTGGCTACAGGTTTTGGGATGCAGAAAACAGAAAAATCATCAGAAGCAAGGACGTAGTCTTTAATGAAAAAGTGATGCATAAGGACAGTGTACAGGAAAATAAGGCTGAGGAGAAAGAATTTGTAGAGTTGGAAAAGTTACCGGACACGGGTATTATAGCGCCATAGGATGGTCATGCACAGGAGCATTATGAGGTAGAGCCACAGACACCGGTTGTGAGGAAGTCTACTCGGGAGAGGAGACTCACGGTCCGATACTCACCCTCCTTACATTATCTAGTGCTAACAGATAATGGTGAACCAGAGTGTTTCGAAGAGGCATTACAGCCGGATACACGGTTAAGTGGGAGCGGACCATGGATGATGAGATGGACTCTCTCGCTTCTAATCGTACATGGGAGCTAGTCACTCTACCTAAGGATAAGAAAGCTCTTCATAACAAGTGAGTTTACAGACTGAATGAGGAGCACAATGGTTCAAAACGGTATAAGGCTAAATTGGTCGTGAATGGGTTTCAACAAAAGACAGGTATCGATTTCACTGAAATTTTTTCACCGGTAGTGAAAATGTCTATAATTCACATGGTCTTAAGTATAGTGGCTACAGAGGACTTACATCTAGAGCAGATAGATGTTAAGACAGTCTTTCTACATGGGGACCTTGAAGAAGAGATATATATGTATCAGCCAACAGGATGCGTAGCACCAGGAAAGGAGAACAATGTGTGCAGACTGAAGAAGAGTTTATATGGCCTGAAGTAGGCCCCGAGGCAGTGGTACAAGAAGTTCGACAGTTTCATGTCAGGAAACGGTTATAGGAGATGTCATGCAGACCACTATTGTTATTTAAAGAAGTTTGATACGTCAAACATCATTCTTCTTCTGTACGTTGATGATATGTTTGTGGCCGGATCAAGTATGAAGGACACCTCAGGTCTCAAAAGACAATTATCTAGAGAATTCGCCATGAATGATTTAGGAGCTGCAAAACAAATCATAGGCACGAGGATAAAGCGTGACAGAGAAAACAAGAAACTAGTTTTGTCACAAGTAGAGTACATAGCCAAGGTACTTGATCGATTCAATATGGGAGGTGTTAAGTCGGTTACTACTCCATTAGCCAACCACTTTAAGCTTTCTAAGGAGCAAGGTGTAAAGACGCGGGAGGAACGAGACTACATGGCTAAAGTCCCATACGCGTCAGCTATTGGGAGTCTCATATATGTTATGGTGAGCACGAGGTCAGACATTGCTCAAGCAGTGAGAGTTGTTAGCAGGTTCATGAACAATTCCAGGAAGGAACATTGGGAAACTGTGAAGTGGATCCTCAGATACCTGGTAGGTACTGTGGATATAGAGTTGTGCTATGGTGGATCGGAAATCAAGCTACAAGGCTACGTAGATACAGATTTGACAGGAGATATCGACAGCAGAAGAAGTACTACAGACTATGTCTTTACTTTGGGCAGTGCTGCAGTCAATTGGGTCTCTCAGTTACAGAAGATAGTATCTATCAGTACAACGGAAGCAGAATATGTTGCGGCTACAGAAGCGTGCAAGGAGATAGTGTGGATGCAAGGTTTCATGGAAGAGTTGGGTAAGAAGCAAGCAGATTGCAAGATGTACAGTGACAGTCAGACTGCAATACACTTGGCTAAGAATTCAACTTTTCATTCAAGGACCAAGTATATTGACATCAAATATCACTTCATACGTTCGTTACTGGAAGATGGATCGATTGCTCTGGAGAAGATTCATACAAGTGAGAATCCTGCGGATATGCTGACCAAGGCAGTCACACGGGAGAAGCTGAGGCTCTGTTCAGCTTTGATTGGTCTTCAGGCTTGAAGACAGGGAGGTGGTGCACTTCGGATGAAGAAGACGAAGGTTTACGGCGATGTGTCTCCAAGTGAGAGATTATTAAGATGTGGAGCCACATCTGGACGGTCGCTCGACTGGTCGAGATGCCCGCTCGACCGGTCGAGATGCCCACTCGACCAGTCGTGGACTAGCTCGACTCAAAGTCCAACGAGAATCTTTTTTGGGTTCCACGGTACTCGATCGGTCGAGGGTCCACTCGACCAGTCGAGGTTACGCAGATTCGTTTCCGAATTTGATGCGGACTGCGAATTTTTGAATCGGTTTTCACAAGGGTGCAAAAGGGAAGTTGCCTAAACTATAAATAGGGGTCCCTAAGGATTTTCTAGGTATAATGAGAGTTATTCCAAGGTGTGGGCAAAGGGTTTTCTCTGTACTTCCAAGGGAGAGGTTAGTATATTGCCTTGTAATCTTCATTTTTCTTTCATAGTGGAAGTTTTCATCTGTGGTTTTTTACCCTTATTGAGATTTTTTTCACGTATATCTTGTCTTGTGGTTTGTTTGGAATGCTTTGATTCTTTTTCTAGTTTATATTTCTTCTTGTTTATTGTTTGTGAGTGAGACCGGAGATTGGATCTCGGTTGACTGCGTTGTTGGTGTGTTGTGCAACAATAAGGTCCGCTTGTTTCTTATAAAATGGATTTAATAGCCATCACCATTTTTTCTGTTGGTGTGGTCCACCAGAGAATTCGATCAGCTAATATGTTGATATATCATATTTAAATGGCCTAATGAAACAGATGGGTAGTACAGATATGCAACATGTTCATCAACACGTGCCCCGTCGAACGCCCGTCAATCCAACTTACATTGTAGCCACTTTAAACACACGTCAAACTCTTTTACGTACTGAATTACAAATGAGTGTGTATCTATTTATAAAGAAATTGTATCAGGGTATGGAGACTCTGGAAACAATTGAATCCCATACCTACTCACACTAACCCATATCGAACCCTAAAATAGCATCAATCCACTCTAACTTGCATTGCAGGCCCTTTGAAAGCACGCCGAATATTTTCACTGAATTATGAGTGGGTGCGTATCCACTTAAGAAGATATTGCATTAGGGTACAGAGACTCCAAAAACACTTTAACCCCACACCAATGAACACCGACCATCACGAAAACCATAAAATAGCTCTGATATGTTAGTCCTCATAACTTAGCAAACTTGCAGCCGATAACCTTGAAGTACATTCTCCTTGATCCAAGACGCATGTCGGCTCTCATATGAGTTTTCGAACCTTGTATATATGACTCTCGAGTTTTATATATATATATATATATATAATTCGGAACTTATATAATGCAACCAAATAGTAAAAATGAAAATGTAAAATAATAATAATAATAATAATAAATCAAAAATCAAACGGGAGCGTAAAAAACAAATCCTCCTCTAGTGTAAAAATTACACAAGGGCTTTTTATTTTTGGATCGAACTCTGTACCGTCTGCATCATGCAGCCCAAGAACAACTGGCGCGTACTCAATGACAACAATTTGCAGCCTTAAACAAATGCTGAAAAATGGTATTCTATTTTCTCAAGCATATTTCGCAGCTAGAATTTTTCCTTGCACCCCTCTGTCACCAAAACCACCATGAACTAGAACACCATCTGCACCTTGAACTTTAAAAAAAAAAAAGAAAAAAAAAAAAAAAAAAAGAAAGAAAGAGAGAGACTAGTAGAGAGCTGTATAACACACCCATACTTAAGGAATGAAAACAGGCTCCACTGAGAAACCCCAAATCATGCATATGCGCGCTCATATGTGACCCAAATCCAACTAAAAACCTAGTTTTAATGACCCGCTACCACCCGGGTCCTTACTTTTACCCGGGTGGTAGACTCCCTGGAGTTTCAACACCGGGTCAAGGGTTCGAGTACCCACGGTGGTGAAATCCCATGGTGTGCGTGTGTGGGGTGTGTGTGCGTGTGGTGTGAGTGTGTGGGGGTGTGTGTACGTGTGTAAAAAAAAAAAAAAAAAAAGACCCGCTACCCAAATTCATTCAAATCTGGGTCGCTTGGTTGGACGGATTGGAAGGTAAAATCCCAGGATATGTCAGGCGTGCCAAACAGACCAAGTGAACTTGTCTTGGGATATAGCAATCCCATGGATCTTAAACCAATCCACTGACACCACCATCATTACCTTAAAATCCATCCCATCCCTCCTAATCCCATGGGATTCGCCCGGCCAAACAGGCCCTTAAGAACCAGACCGGAATTAGACGCAGCAAGACCTAAACCCATTCAAATCCGGGTCCAAGTCTTTAAGAACAGGACCCGGAATTGGACCGAAGTTAGCTCGGGTGCAGGTGACCCGAACCTGATCCATACAGCCCGAATTCTAACCGGGTCCAAGATGGTGGACCTGACCACCATCGGATTAGACCCATCTTTTAATATGATAGAAAATGTAGATCCATATCTGATCAGATTTTTAAACGGATCCAGAAAATTGGATCTGGAGCCATAAAAATTGGCCCCTGGGGCAGGGTCAGGGACAACACTACCACTGGCCAGTTTGGGACCTGGACCATCATGGGCAGTGTATGGATCTGCTGTTTAGGAAGGCTCGGTGATGATGATGAACAAGCTCGGCATGGGCCTATTTCTTATCATTTTATTTCATGTTGAGACCGCACCCATCCACAACTTATACATGATTCCATGTCAGGTCCAGGCCCAAATTGCTGGGCCTATAATAAATGGGCCAAGATCAGGCATTATTAGAAGCCCAAATTGATAACAGACTCTGATCAATTAGGACAGTTCTACCAATTACCAATATGCCTACATTTGTATATTGTCATGAAAATACAACCCTTGTACACAGCCAGCTTTAACAAGGCCATGGATTGGATGGCTAGGATCTTCCACGACTACCATCTGGACCATCAAATCATGGGCCCCACTTGTGCAAGTTGAGGTGTTGAGAATAACAGACATGATGAATGGACCAGCTCACTTATCAGCAATGAATTAAGATATCATATGATCTGATAAGCCCACCATGCATGTACATAACTGAAAATTTTCTACACTAGGACAGTTCTAACAAGTATCAATATGCCTACATTTGTAGATTGTCATGTAAAATACAACCCTTATCCACAGGCACTGTTCACAAGGCCACAGATTGGATGGCTAGGATCTTCCACAACTACCACCTGGACCATCAAATCATGGACCGCATTTATAGAAGTTGAGGCGTTGAATAAAACAGACAGGATGAATGGACCAGATCACTTATCAGCGATGTCTGGCAACCAGCCAGTCTGGCCAGTAGGGTTTTAAGTCCGGGTCCAATAATATTAGGCTTGCATGAGCTAATTATAGCCCTGATTTTGAAGCCCGATGCGAGCCCATGCGTAGTATTTTGAGATACATATGTTGAGAGCCAACCCAATCCGGAGAAGAAATATCAGCTTGATCAAAGCTGGATGAAGGGAAAAAACAAATATCAGCTTGATATGATCCTTCTATGGTCTCAAGAAGTTTTCAACGATAGGCATCAATTCCTACGGTTGCTTTGGTGTGGTTTACTTGGGTTTGAATCGACTTGCTTTCGGACTCACATACTAGAATGATTCAGAAAAACAAATGGACATTGTGGATCTAAGAAATGCATCATCGTGTAGCCTACGTAAATTTCATAAGTTAAGAAATTCCACTGCTTGCACTGGGGTTAGAGCTGTACACCTACCGAGTTAGCTCAGTTAACTCACTTGACTCGACTCGGAAAAAGGTCGATTCAACTTGATTCGAAACTGAGTTTGAGATGATTTTTGGAGTTTAAAAAAATTTTGACTTGAGTTCGAGCTTGTTTGAGCTTGAATCGACTCGGATCAAACCTCGACTCAAATCTAACCCGGATCGAGCCAGTTCAATGACTTGATTATTTTGATATTGATGTTGCTCACCATGTGTTTGATGAAATGACTGAATGAAGTGTTATTTCGGGTGCATACATTCTCTGCGGTATCGACTGGTGACGAAGAAGGTATAAATATGAAGCAAATCACTACCAGATAATAACAAAAAACATTACATGATAAAACTACTTTTGTATCTTGTTTTTGATGTTGCTTATTGAGTGTTTGATGAAATACCAGTAAATTGTTACTACTATTTTGCATATTGTGAGAAATTGAATATGCACTCCATGTGTTTGAGAAAATGTTGCACAGGCTCGAACTCGACTCAAATTGGCCCGAGTTGCTGATCGAACCAAGCCAAGTTGGCCAGCCAAGCTCGAGGACCGAGTCGAGCCAAGTGAACCTCGTGTAAGGCTTGAATAAACTCGGATCGAACCTCGACTCGAATCTAACTCGGATCGAGCTAGTTCAATGACTCGGTTATTTTGATATTGATGTTGCTCACCATGTGTTTGATGAAATGACTGAATGAAGTGTTATTTCGGGTGCATACATTCTTCGCGGGATCGATTGGTGATGAAGAAGGTATGAATATGAAATAAATCACTACCAGATAATAATAAAAAAAAAACATTACATGATAAAACTACTCTTGTATCTTGTTTTTGATATTGTTTATTGAGTATTTGATGAAATACCAGTAAATTGTTACTACTGTTTTGCATATTGTGAGAAATTGAATGTGCACTCCATGTGTTTGAGAAAATGTTGCACAGGCTCGAACTCGCCCGAATTGGCCTGAGTTGCTGATCGAACCAAACCAAGCTGGCCAGTCAAGCTCGAGGACCGAGTCCAGCCAAGTGAACCTCGTGTAAAGCTCTAGGTGTGGTGCTGTGGAGAAGAAAACCTTAACATGTGGAAGGGCTGTGGCCCACATTGATTTGTGTCAGATCCACACCGTCCATACAATTTTCTATCTCAGTTTTGAGATATGAGAAAAAAAACCGATGCAGATTGAAGGCTCAAGTGAGCCACACTGAAGGAAACAGTGGGAATCGGACTCCTACCGTGGAGAACTTTTTGGGTCTACAGAAGGCTCCGATCAAGTTGGTATTTGTTTAAAATTTTATGGACGGTGTGGATCTAACACATAAATCAAGGTGGGCCAGGAAAGTTTCATACAGTAAAAGTTGTGTCGTGTAGTAGGCAATCTATCCGGAAGAGAATATGGGTGTGTTTTCACGGCTGATTTTATCAGCGATGACATGGACCAATGAAAAGCAGTGGCCCAGAGTATCCTTGAGCACAGATGATCCACACTCATTGAGAAATGGGTGGGCCCATCTGACTTTTTGGCCAATTAATAATCAGGTCAGGGACAGATCATATCCTTGCCAATCTTGGTCATTACGGATCGTATTCTTTGTTTCAGAGTCGAACTACCGCACCTAATTAATGCACTATAAGATATAAAAGGCGTTAATTTGCATTTTGACGTGGACCATCCATTAACGGCAACCCACTGCGCCGTACTATGTAGAAATCACATTGATCAGATTATTATATTCATCTAACGGCTAGCTTTTGTTTCTTTAGTTGCTGTTAGTTTTCAAGGTGAGGCCCACTTAGATAGATGGTTTGCAATACTGACTGAATTTATGTGGGATCTACTTCAAGGGGAGTAATACGGACATGCATGATATCATCACGACCTCTCCTATTACTGTTAGGGATGCTCTTCACCACTTCTACAACTGGCCTTACCTTCACTTGTATAAATGATCTGGACTATCCATTTCATAGTAATGATAGGCCGAATAGGATGTTCAATCTAAATTAGTTTGCCCAGTGCGCTGTGATGAGTGCCTAGATGGAGTGGACGTTCCACATTGAGATTCTAATTTGATTTTGGGCCCATTTTGTAACCATCAAAGTTATGTCCTGGATATGCTATTCCAGGCACATCTGTCCAGGATACGCCTATCTAAACAAATCTATATCCAATAAGCGAGTTCGTGATCCAACAATTCATCATGATATAGAGCGGGTTGTGGATAATTTCATGGCCAAGATGGACCAAAAAAGGCCAGATCAGAGATGAAGGTGATTTGGACTGTCAAAACTTAAAACGGACATATCTCGCAAGCAAAAATGAGCTATTGGACATACATATATGATTCACCAGGTTGCCCACGCCGAATTTCTAAGACTCCATCAAGTCCATGGTCAAAAATCCCTATTTATTTTCATTTTTACTATTTATAGTAAGTTTTAGCTTGATTATAACTCTTCATCCGTTGGGCTTTAGGAGCCGTCCAACATGATAAGGGCTTTAAATAATTATGAGAATAACATGGTTGAGCCGAATAGAACACGTACTATTTTTAGCCAAAAACCATGAAGCCTAGTGGAAATCAAGACCATCTATAAAATAGTAAGTTTATTATTTATAGTAATGCACGATTTCTAGGAGTTTTAGTTACATTATGATTCTGAAACTACTTCTTAGGGTTTATATTATTATTTAAAAGGTTGTAAGCTCGTTTTTAATTATCAATTAAATTTCAAATTTTTAAAAATTTATTTCTATTTACTAATTTTCCCTTGTAAATTCGAGGCATCTCTGTGAGGAGTCCAGAGAAGCTCTGTGAATTCGGAGTAGTTATCGCCTTGAGGAAGATGATGATCGACCTCATCATGCCCATCCCTGCGTCACCGACCACTCGGTACGCATGAAACTGGCCAGTTATGTTAAATGCTTATTCAACATTCATGTCTGGCTCACTTGACCAGCTGACCATCTTGGTGTTTGGGCTAGAGCATGTTCACAGTGTGGCCCACCAGATGAGTGGCCTAGATCTTGCACACATATGTGCACTTGTATGTCATGAACTATTGCCTCTCAAATCTTTGATCCAAGTGTTCCATTGTAAGCTCTCAAGCTCATACTAACAAAATGATGACAGAAGAACAAAAGGGATAATAAATAAATAAATAAAGTCTTTAAATCCACAACACCACAAGAGCAGATTATGAAATGACCAATCTATTAATGAAAATGCAAGATTAACAAATTCGTGATGTCACTTAATACAATACCATTAACCATTAAATGGGATATAACTCAAATCCAACATCACCCAAATTCATTTTCTCCAATTTCTTTACAACTTACATTAAAACACTTTCAAGCAAGAAATATTAAAAGTGGAAACATACAAATAAACTTACAATTCCACACAAAGCTACTTGCCCAGGTACAGTAGAACTTTCTTTTTTGCCACTACAATAGGGTGTTCCCTATTATGAATTATTTCAATAATATCACCTGGCTTGAGCTATCATTGGCCGTTAATCCTTTGATGGCTTCTACTGCATCCAGCATCTGAACTATCTAAAGTTATTGCGAATCACAGTTACTTTATAATAGGAAGCTTCCCAACAAGGCACAACAATGGAAACCTTTACTTGAGTACTAACATCACCTTAATTACTTGCTGCTCCTACCACCCTAAGAAATATAGGATGATAGTAATATGGCTTAGGATACCAACTCAACGATAACGCGTAGCGTTGAGCTCGATGAAGCTACAAGCACGAGTGTTGTTGTCAAATCTAATGTTTTATGTGTCTTCACAAGTTTAAAATTTTTAAATATAAGTCACTTTAATAAATTAGAATAAAAAAGGGTATTAGAAACATAAGTGCTACTCCTAATACTAAAAACTAATGAAATAGAAATTGCATTAGATTCGAAAAGTTGTGAATTTTTTTCATACGATATTCTTACGGACTGTGAATCTTTTCACATAATATCTTTAAATAAAATGAGTAAGATGTCATGGAGTTGCATCGTGAAGGAGATCATGCATTTCTTCGCTTATATCTTCTCTTCATTTTTTCTAGTAAGAAAACATAAACCCTTCAGCTATCCATAGTGCAAGCACACCATTTTTTTCTTTAAAACAACCAACATGACATCCGGTTAAATGAGAGAGTAGATCACAATAGCTAACAGTTATTGATAGGTAATCAATGAATCCCTTTGCCATTCTTAATCTCCATTTTAAGATATCTTTCTCCACCAGCGTCTCAATTCTCATTTCCCAATAGGGCCAAGAATCCTTCTCCATTGAATATCACACTTATCAAACCTACAAAATCAAATCTAACCGTACATTAGCATATCTGCTCCATCCTAATCCAACTTAGATGCCCAAATCGAAAACCCTTTCAAATTCTCTACAAGATGTTTCGTACCTGCTTTGAGAGGCTTCATCAGTGTATCTCCGCTCCTATGCCGAATTCCACACGAAGCCGGCCCTTATCTTTGAATGGTGGGTGGATGACTTTTCCCAGCACAATTGCAGGTGGCCACGTGGGGTAGCTAAACCAGCCAACACCTTTTAGTTAAATGACCAAAATACCCTCAAGCTTGGATTGGGCTGCCTCATTGGGCTTCAGTAAGGCCCACGTCACAACATTTAACTTTTGAAGCCTTTTTCAAAACGATCTAACTTCTGCTATGGATCAATGGTGTGATTGCTTTCAGGCCCATTTAATAAACGACCGGATTGTGTTCTTCTGAGTACCAACCTGGGCTTGTCCCACACCAATTTCAGTCCTCATGTAAGGGCATTTGGGTCATTATACACTGACTTGCCTTTGATTCTTTTCCACAAAGGGCGTCTCGATTTGACCGCTAGCATAATGTAGTCAGTGCGCAATAATTTATAAGGACTTAGATGATACTCGGCCTGCGGATGGCACTTGATACGCGTCTACTTAGAAACGGTATACGTGTCTTGTATAAACTCAAATAAACCGACTATATTTTTTATCCTAATGCCTCTGAGGGAATAGGAGATTAGTTGAACAATCCTAACCTCTGATTCAGGGACACTTGTTGGTGGAAATAAAACCGTTGGATATTTCGTTTAACCGCCTAATAAATGCATGCAATCAGGTAATAAGATAATCAAGTAAGCTTAATTGTTATTTCATGATATATATATTCTAGGGGTCTATAACTTGATCGGTTTAATTTAACTGCTTGTACAGCAAGTGTGTAAGTTCTAAGTGCATGCCTATCATCCATCACACACCATCAAAGTATCAATATTCACGTCATCGTTGGGGGAGAAATTTAGAACCGTGCACCTCACCTTTTAGCCGGCTGTTTTTATGAAAGAAGGCAAACCTTTTTTTTGTAACTTACACATGCAAGTGCGGATTACGAATTTTAGGATGAAAATACCCTTCCTTTTTGCATACTCTTTTCATTGCTGTTGTTTTTCTTCTCCCTTTCACTTCCCTTGATAAAATAAAATAAAATAAATAAATAAATAAATAAAACAGGTGCTTCCCCTATACTCTATTCGAACGAAGAAGTGAAGTACGAAGGGTTTTTTTTTCTCATTTTCCTGACTAAAATCTCTCTGAAGCATCTAGATATCGTTATTCTACATTTTCCATATTTCATCTTGGCTAGGATTACGTGAAATCCAACGAACTGGTTGCATCTCCTTGAAAAGGTTGAAAATATTCCCTCACTCCAAATCACCTCTCTTCAACCTGCATTTAACGTAACCCTGCGGCAGTTGGAGGTATAGATCTTGAAAAAAAAGAAGTTACACTCGTACAATGGCATTGCATGCGAAGTTTGGTTAATTCCATGTGTTAGGCTTAGTCAATTTCATGCGTTAGGCTTAGTTAATTTAATGTGTTGATCGATTGAATCCATGTCAAATTTGCTTAATTCAATTTGAAGCTCACCCAATTCTATGTTAGGGCTCACTTGATCTGATGCTATGCTCGCTGAATTCCATGTTTATCTTGCTCAATTTCATGCTAGGATTGCTTAATTTAATGTTTGCACAACTTAATTTCATGGTTGATAAAGTCAATTTAATGTTTGCCTCGATAAATATCATACTAGGTTCGCTCAATTTAATATTTGCCCAACATACAATTTCATGGTAGATAAGGTCAATTTAATGTTTGCTGCGATAAACTTCATGCTAGGATTGCTCAATGTAATGTTCGCCCAGCTTAATTTCATGGTAGATAAGGTCAATTTAATGTTTGCCGCAATAAATTTCATGCTAGGATCGCTCAATATAATGTTCGCCCAGCTTAATTTCATGGTAGATAAGGTCAATTTAATGTTTGTCGCGATAAATTTCATGGTAGGATTGCTCAATCTACTGTTTTCCTAGCTCAATATTATCTAATGCTCGCTCAATTTACAGTTTGCCCATTCAATATCCATGTAATGCTCGCTCAATTTAATGTTTGCCCCGCTCAATATCATGCTATGCTTGCTCGAAGAAATGTTTGATCAACTCAATATCACGCTATACTTGCTCGAAATATTGTTTGCCCCGCTCATTTTCGTGTTTGCCCTGCTCAATTTCATGTTTACCCCGCTCAATTTCATGTTTGCCCACTCAATTCTTAGTTTGCCCCGCTCAATTTCATGTTTGCCCCACTCAATTCTTAGTTTGCCCCGCTCAATTTCATGTTTGCCCCGCTCATTTCCTAGTTTGCTCCACTCAATTTCATGCTTACCCCGCTCATTTCCTAGTTTGTCCCACTCAATTTCATGTTTACCTCGCTCATTTCTTAGTTTGCCCCGCTCAATTTCATGTTTGCCCCGCTCAATTTCATGTTTACCCCACTTATTTCTTAGTTTGACCCGCTCAATTCCATTCTTAACCCGCTCATTTCCTAGTTTGTCATGCTCAATTTCATGCTTACCCCGCTCATTTCATATTTGCCCTGCTAAATTTCATGCTTGCCCCGCTCAATTTCATGCTTGCCCCACTCAATTTCATGTTTGCCCCCGCTCATTTTCTAGTTTGTCCCGCTCAATTTCATGCTTACCCCGCTCATTTCCTAGTTTGCCCCACTCAATTTCATGTTTGCCCCACTCAATTTCATGCTTACCCCGCTCATTTTCTAGTTTGCTCCGCTCAATTCCATGCTTCCCCCGCTCATTTCTTAGTTTGTCATGCTTAATTTCATGCTTGCCCCGCTCATTTTCTAGTTTGCCCCTCTCAATTTCATGCTTGCCTGCTCATTTCCTAGTTTGCCTTGCTCAATTTCATGCTTATCCCGTTCATTTCCTAGTTTGCCCCACTCAATTTCATGCTTAACCCGCTCATTTCCTAGTTTGCCCCGCTCAATTTTATACTTACCCCGCTCATTCCTAGTTTGCCCCGGTCAATTTCAGGTTACTCCCGCTGAATTTCTATTTTGACCCCTTCAATTTTCAGGTTGCCCTGCTGAATTTCATGTGTGCTCTGCTCAAACTGATAATGCCTCCCTCGCTCAATGACATGATAGATAGCGTCACAAAATTAAACAAGCACCACTTGAAACCATTCATTTATGACGAAGGTCCTTCGTTATTTAATCAAGTTTTGTCATATGGCATAGTTCCATTGATTTATGATTCACTAATAATGTGTCATTGCATTGGTTTTCAGATAATGGCTTCAAGAATCATGTGCTCTTTTGGCGGGGAGTTAGAATTTGAAAACGAGCGATACTCATACACGGGTGGAACATCAAACAAATGACGCTACGTCTCGAGACTACGTACGAGGAGCTTCGATGTAGAATTTACAAGATTATTAAGAGCAGACAAGAAAATTGTGATATTAGGATGAAAGTATTGAATCCTTACACTAACGAATCAATGCCTCCAATCGAAATCGAAGACGACGATGACGTCAAAGAGTTCTTGTCTTACCAGTTTGAGCATTCGGATAAATTCATCCCGTTAGTCATCGAAACAATCTAACACATCAATACCACAACATACGTGGACAGTGTGGCTAATGAGTATGGTGTGGAATTCAAATATAATATCTCTCCATTACAAGTGGTAGTAAGCAATGATCAATTACCCGAGCCGCCGCAAACATTTAACTTCGTGACTACGCAAGTCAGTGGTGCAGTTGACATTAAAAGTAATTATGAATACAAGACACCGCCGTTAGCATCAACAGCAGATCTGCCATCATCATCCACCATCCCATCTGTGCGTGTAAGCGACATTCTGTTTCGAGACCTTCCTGATACATCAGACCTCATGACTCGTTAAGTTCTCGTGCCATTTGATGATAATGCATTCACCAATGCAAAAATGCTGGAATATACTAATTTGTTATGTGAACCGACCGATATAGTTATTGGGCAAACGTTTAAGGACAAGAGTCGGTGCCAATATGTTTTGAGTCAATTTGCAATTCGGAATAATTTCCAGTATAGAATAATATACTCAAATTCCAGGAGATTTACCATGGTGTGCTTCGAAGATGCATGCGAATGGAGGGTTCATGCATCTCGGGAGAATGATACGGGTATATTCAAAATACGAACTTATGAATCAAAACACATATGTGGCATGACATAGATGAAGAGCGATCACCGGCAAGCCAGCAGTAAGCTAGCGTGTGATTTGGTTATTAGCCACATTGAACAACACCTAATGTTGAGGCCAGCTGACATTATCTTCGCCATGCAAGAGAAATATAATATTCGTATCAGTTATTGGAAGGCATGGAAAGCTAGGGAGCTTGCAATTAATCACGTGATGGGGTCTTACGAAGACTCTTACAATCAACTCCCATTGTATTTGCATGAGTTGAGGAGGGCCAACTCAGGGACAGTTATTGCTGTTTCTTTAAACCAACAGACTTGGAGGTTCGAGAGATGTTTTCTAGCTCTCGGACAATGCATACGAAGTTTTCAGAAATCATTGCGGAGGGTATTGACTTTTGATGGGACATACTTAAAGGGCAAATACAAGGGTGTGCTATTCATCGCCACGGCCTTAGATGAGGACAATCATATATTTTCGCTTGCGTTTGGCATCGGGGAATTAGAGAACAACAGTAGTTGGAATTGGTTCCTTACTCACCTTAACCATGTGTTAGGGTATATGGAGGGTCTTGTCATTATATCCGACCAACATAAAGGTCTAATGAAAGAGGTTCTCTAAGTCTTCCCACGTGTAATTCATGGGTATTGTACGTACCACATCTACAGAAACTTGGTGGACACTTTTAAGGACAAGTCGTTGGATATGTATTACTGGATGGCTGTGAAGACTTGCAGGAGGGCCGAATTTGAAAAAATAATGCATGATATCGAAATGGCCAATCCCCCAGTACATGCATGGTTGACAGAAATCGGGTACGAGAGATGGGCATCTTCGCACTTTCCAGGAAGAAGATTCAACTTGGTCACGATGAACATTTCAAAGTGCGTTAATGCCCTTTTCAAAGAAGCACGCGAATACCCCGTTACGAAATTGATAGAGGCTGTAATACTGAAGATACAAGAATTGTTTTACAAGAGATGAGAATCTGCGATATTATTTGTGGGTCCATTGACACCATGGGTGGAGAAACAGTTAAAGGATATCGTGCAGAAGGCGCGAGATGTTCGCTGCCATGCTATTTCTCGAGATGAGTACTATGTGGTTGGAGATTATAACGATATGGTGAAGCTCAGTGAGTTTTCATGTACATGTCGTGAGTTTGGCATGAAAGGGTACCCTTGCATGCATGTCCTGTTAGCTTGCATAAACTACAATTTGGATCACTACTTATACTGCTCCCCATTCTACACGGCGCATAATTACCTGGCCACATATAGTGAATCGGTGTATCCAGTACGCGATAATAGCAAGTGGAAAATTTCAGTGGGGATGAAGGAGTATTGTGCGCAGATTAAACCCCCAAGACAGAGGAGGTCAGTTGGAAGACCTAAAAAGCTTAGAATTCCATCGTGTGGAGAGGAATCGAAAATAGTAAAGTGTGGGCGATGCAAACAAATAGGGCATAATTGCCAGTCGTGCAAGTTTCCGATACCCGGTGTGTAGCATATCATGTAATTTATATAATTTATGTACTTTGTATGATACATACAATTGAAAGTTATATATTACTCCTAGTTGATCTTCATGTATAATATATCGTGTACTGATGCACCAATTGTTAGCCCTATCTATACATGCATTCTATAATGCCCCCACTGTCTTATTCTCCACTATATTACCTGCATAACAAGGGTGACATCTGGATAATCAACACGTGCAAATACATCAGAAGTCACAAGAATAAGACCTTTTGACTTCCGGAACTCATCTCCAACCCTGGTTCTATAGCTCTGCGACTTTCTAGAATGGATCTCCCGCACATTCAGGTTCAACTCGGAAAGAAGGTTAGCAACCAGTCTTGTGACCATTGCAGTAGTACAAAAGACAAGAAACTGCAATTAACTTCGATTGGTATAAACCAGAGGTTGCGGACTGAAGAATCTTGGCAAGAGGAGTAAAATTGATTCCGGTAACTGTTACGAAGTAATGATGCATACCTTATGATCAATATCTTCTGATATATGCTCTGTGTGAATGCTATATAGTTCTGAAAAATGCGTGTCAAGAGGGGCAACTAAATGTGTCTGTCTGATCTGAGTCACAGTCCACATTGAAATATTTATGAAAAAAGCAACTGAATAGGTTGAGCCACCCATCTAAAAAAATTTGTCATCACCAATCAAGAAGAAATCATACATATGCTTTACCTGTGAGTGTGTCTTCTCATACTTTGTATGATACATATAATTGAAAGTTATGTATTGCTCGTAGTTGATCTTCATGTTTCTCACGTTAGAACATGTTGAAGGAATCTCACCACTTAGTCCATTGCTATCCATGCATATGTTAAAAGCAAGAACAGATCATTAATCCAATTAGAAGATTTCTTACGCTCTTATTAGCCAGGGATTCCACAAACCGATTGGATGAACTTAATTGAAAGTTCAAATAAACCATTTAGTTCTCATCGATGGGCAACCACACCTTTCCACCCATTTTCCAGTGCCTGTCTGTCCGTATGCGAAGATGCAGGCACTGTAACCATCAAAGGAAGATTTGATCACTAGCTCAACTTTGGAAAAAAAAAAAATTCTTCTAAAAATTTTCAAGAACGAATCCAACTTATACAATTTCACATTGAGAAGCAACTGGGAAACTGCATTTATAACAACAGATAAATGGGACCTCCTTCATACCTAAAGATAGAGACATTCAAATTAGGTCCCGCGTGCCCCATCAGCAAGGCATCCGACCAGATCAATGGTCCTAATCAGCATACACGTTTGCGATGGGTGTGGTGGTGGAGCAACACCTAATAAAACTTCACGAAGCACAACATAATAGCATCTCTCTATGCCACATTGCATCATTCAATACAGAATCGTTATGCATATTATTGCATCAGAATGCACGATTAATATAAAGATTATCTGATATCATTTGCTAATATGGAGTATAGATAATCAGGAAGGAACATATGACATGACTTTAAAGAAAACGCCTTTGATATATAGTAGGATACCAAATTACTACTTCAATGAATCGCTTATAACAGATAGAAGGATCAATTCCATGTTGAAGTTATAGTTCGGGTTTAGGCTAATTTTGCCTTAGATTCAACTTTCCTGCATGATTTCTTTTGATCATGGTCATCCATAAAGTTATGTCACTTGTTCTACATAAATCATCAATTAGTCTAATTTTTCACATATGCCTTGGAGAGTTCACTAGCCCTGATGAACAGTTTGGATGGGTGATGGAAATGCCAATGAGGTGATTGCAACTATAACTCATCCTCCAGTGGGTCACCCCACCATTATAATAGGACACCTTTAAATACCTGGCCAGTACAACTATTGAATGGATTGAATGGCCCCACATGAGTTTGAAGGTTTTTCGGCAGTTGTCCATTGTTCTCTATGGTGTGGCTAATTGGATTGGTTTGTCTTTTAAGGCATCTTATTTCACAGTGGGGATGTGACCCTACAAGACAGTTTTCATGACACACACATGCTAGAATTCCACATCCATGACAAAATGACAGAACCCAAAATGCCAAAACAGCGTTGTCCTTTTGACAATTTAAAAAATTCAAAAAAGAAAAAGAAAAATAACTTACCAAAAGAAATATATGAGAGATACCAAAACATTGATGACAACATATAATAACTTGTATGAATCAAATTCAAGAAAAACAAGCCAAACCAAGACAAATTAAGTAGGGCCCAAAACATGAATAAACTTTAGGTATGAAGGAGGTGTAATAAATGATGGTTGGTGAATGCAGTTAATGCTGTTTTTTTTTTTTTTTCCAAAACCGATATTTGTCCATATATCGATAGTTTGTCGATATATCGACAAGTTCAATTTCGATAAATCGACAAACTATCGATATATCATCAAGTTCCATTTTCATATTTGATTGCTGGACACTTACACCCCTTATTCGATATTATCGATATATCGTCGACTTACAACCATCGATATATCGAGACATTATCGATATATCGTTAAAATAGGAAAATGCGTCAAAGCTTACTGGACAATTATCTTCCACATTCGATATTATCGACACATTCGATGCATTAACCGGCATTCCTAATGGAGTATAAAATGCTATAATCGACATTCCTAGACCACGAAAGCAAGCAAACCTATAACTGATTAGGTAGTAAGGTTCCTGGATGGGTAATTTGTCTACTGCTGAGAAGAGATCGAGAACATGAACAGGAGA
The DNA here is from genome assembly GCA_021015155.1 of Magnolia officinalis. Taxonomy (NCBI): domain Eukaryota; kingdom Viridiplantae; phylum Streptophyta; class Magnoliopsida; order Magnoliales; family Magnoliaceae; genus Magnolia; species Magnolia officinalis. The sequence continues at coordinate 14,762,910 of JAJHSJ010000014.1, read as the reverse complement.
TATAGCATGTATCAAGTAATCTTGTTGTCATCAGATCCAAATTTAAAATTTCTCATTGTACAATAAAAATATGTAATATGTAAGGGAAACGAACAAGTTGAATCTTTACCAAATTCAGGGAATGAAATCATATATGCACTTCATTATGCACATTGATAACTATCTGAAACCTGACTGGAATCAATCAGAGCCAGAAGCTAATAAGCATCCAAAATGGCATCAAATGCAGCAAGTTCACATATCATGAGAAAACATATGAAATTGCCAGGCAAACAATAAATTTATAACACCACGTACTGTAATCACAAAAGTCATAAGGTGAAGATTCAAGGTCAGCGAGGAAGTTCATTTATAATCACACTTCGTTGTTGTCAGAGATAAATAGTTTGAAAGGGACATGGTGAGGCCATTGGCAACATGGTTCACCAAAAAAGAATTTAGATGGCGAGCTATAGTAAACATGGTTTACCAAAAAAGAATCATAGTCTCCTGCATCATTGGCAGTACTCGTAGAGCCACTATTTAAAGAAATAGTTCGACAATAATATCCGATAGGCTTGGCATCCCAAAAAGATACTTGATGCACAAGCCAACAGACCTGACTAAATGTAGTCTAACTGGACGGACCGTCATCCGATGGAGCGACATCATCACGCCGGCAGGTGATTGTGGCAATAACGGTGTCAATTTTATGATCGACCTGTTCCATACCCTTCTGGATGGCCTCAGAAAGCCGCTCCAGTCATGTGAGTCGTTTGTCCTGCTCATCCATGTGCCTGACCATGTATGCCCTGCGGTTACGGTATGACATCCTTGGACTAGTATGACCATACGAGGACCGTGGCTACTCTCCCTCTGTAGGATAGTCGGTGTCGGCTACCTCTGTCTTAGCCGCGTCCGTCTCTGCACCTCTGTCTCCGCTGCTTCTGCTTTTGTCTCTCCCATAAAATCTTCACTGCGCCTTACTGATGTCGAAGCCCATTTGGACCTCAGTTTCATGCGCTTGATGTTGTTTTCTGTAAACATTTTCACGGGTCTGGGTCGGTCAGTGGTGGGCATCAGGCCAACATGACAAGAGAGTAAACATAATAGGTGTGGGAATGGAATGGCATCACTTCTCGTGGTTGCTATGCTGTTGGCGATTAGTTGAGTAATGATGGTGGGCAGACACATACGAATACCATGACAGATGCTGTATAGAATGTCTAACATATACGAAGTAATGTCAGACTTTCGAGTCCCTCGGATAAACATTTGAGCAGAAGATATTGTGTAGCACCTTATACTCGGCTTCCAGGTGCGTTGCTCTCAGTGCATTACCCTTATTCCATGGAACATTTCGACCGCTACAAAAATACTTTGTCATTTCGATCCGTACAACTGTGTTATCGATGTCGTGATCAGTTAAGCCTCGACCTATGAATGAAATCCCTAAAAGTTGTGCAACTACCCTAGTATTAATGGTGGTGGAGTTCTCTCCAATGGTGACCTGAAATGATGGAGGGTGTATTACCGGCGAGTGATAATATGATAGAAATATGATCACTTGCTCATTCCGAACCATCCCTCCAAAATCTAAGAGGGAACTTCACCCAACATTCTCCAAAATATGTGGAATCCCAAACTCAGCGATGCACGCTCGATCGATCTTTTTCTCATATACAATTTTTTGGGCACGGTATTTGTCATACATGTTCGCAGGAGGAGGAACCTGTGGGATCAGTTGTTCCAATTGGATTGGTTGAGGGGGGGTCCTGAATTGGAGCACTCCTGTGAATATGAGCTCGCCTAACCGGCGACTCGGGTGAGGAAGTCTGTTCCTCTGTCCGTTCTGACCTACGTCTTGATCGGATTTTTGCACGAACTCCCCTAGATGACTCTCCAACTATAGGATTTTTTCCTTTATCCTTAGTCATTATGACTGTTGCGATGATTTTGCTTGATTCAAATAAAGGAAATGATAAAGTAAACTCGAAATTGAGAATATATATACCTGTCCAATTCATGATTTATCATTGAACATTTGAAATGATGTATCTATATAAATCATGTAACGATTGTCCGCATGGGCAATTGTAGCACAACTTGTGGTCGCTCTGGACACTAACAGCCCTAATTCAATATATATTCCTGGGTGCAATCCATCATCATCTATACATATTCCACGTGGAAGTAAAATCAATGTCGAAACTAGCCAAATAGAACAAAAAGGATCAGGTAAGTCACACCCGCAATTTAAACGCATTGTTTGCGTTTAAGATACCCTTGGCGATGTTCAATAATATCATAGCTGAATATTGAAGTTAATTTTTTCTTATGATGATCCAAACTTTATGGGGCCTGAAAAATCCTTCAAGTGGTATCCAAACTGTAACCATCATGGAAGGAAGATTTACTTCAACATCTCTATTTCGTCTAACAGAGTGTACGATCATTTACTTCATAACATCTATATTTTCCGTTTTCAAATTAAAATAAAGAAGTTAAAATCTGAATGATAGTTTGAATAATAGAAGAAAGAAATGTGAAATGGGATTTCTATCATCGACAAACTCAACATTTCATATTGATTGCAATGAACACAAATTTACCGAGATCGTATTAGCAGAAATCGCCCAAAGAGAAATCCGCTGGAGATGAAGTGGAGAGAAGGATAGAGAAGGAGTGCAAATAAATGGGTGTTTGGTGTAATAAATGATGGTTGGTGAATGCAGTTAATGCTGTTTTTTTTTTTTTCAAAACCAATATTTGTCGACATATCGATAGTTTGTCAATATATCGACAAGTTCAATTTCGATATATCAACAAAGTATCGATATATCGTCAAGTTCCATTTTCATATTTGATTGCTGGACACTTACACCCCTTATTCGATATTATTGATAAATTATCGATATATCGTTGACTTACGACCATCGATATATCAAGACGTTATCGATATATCGTTAAAATAGGAAAATGCGTCAAACTTACTGGACAATTGTCTGCCACATTCGATATTATCGACACATTGTCAATATTATCGATGACTTACGTCGATATTATCGATCATATGTAGATGATATCGATAACTTACGTCAATTATATCGACGATATGTCGATTAAATCTACTTTACATTTCTGATTTTTTCATACGTCAATATCATCGACATTTCATCGATGTATGCATCGACATCATCAATATTATCGATAACTTGTCGATATATCGAGTAAATATGAATATTTCTTGATTAGTTGTTGGACACTTACACAACTAATTCGATGTTATCTATAACATGTCGATATATCGATATGTTTCTACTATCGATATATTGAGATATTATTGATATATCGATAAAATATGAAGATGCACGCAAGCTTGCTAGACAATTCTCATCTACATTCGATATTATCGACAGAACATCGATATATCGATATGTATCTACTATTGATATATCGAGACGTTATCGATATATCGATAAAATACGAAGATGCACCAAAGCTTGCTGGACAATTCTCATTCACATTTGATATTATCGACAGAATATCGATATATCGATATGTATCTAGTATTGATATATCGATTAAATACGACAATGCATGAAAGCTTACTGGACAATTGTCCTCCATATTCGATATGATCGACATGTTGTCGATATGATCGATGACTTACGTCGATAATATCGATTTTATGTAGATGATATCGATAACTTACGTCGATGATATCGACTATATGTCGATTAAATCGACTTTACATCTTATTTTTTATATGTCGAGATATCAATATATTGTCGATATATCGATGAATTATGCCGATAATATCATCGATATGTAGATGATATCGACGGTTACATCTTTTGCATTTTTTTTTAAAGTTTTTTTTTTTTGGCTTGGGTTTGTTTGTTGTATACATGCATGTCAGTACACTCCCTCTACATTAGCCATCCCCACTAGGGAATGATACGAAGATGATTAAATTCTATCCTTGTTGGGAGTATTTGAAATTGTGCATTTGTGCAAGAACTTGGGGTTATGTGTTCTTGAATTTGCTGTGTGAATAATAATACAGTAACTTGTTTGCTTTTAGTGCTTGTATTTTTTAGCAACCAGCCAAGGAAGATCATGTGAGCAGATTTCCGGCACATTCTTCGTGTTCTGAACACGAACATCGATGGAAAGCAGAAGATCATGTTCGCTCTGGCCTGTTTCAAAAGTATCGGGAGGCTTTTCGCCAACATCGTATGCAAAAAGGCTGACGTCGCCATGAACAAGAGGGCTGGTGAATTATCTGCGGCAGAACTGGAGAACCTCATGGTGACTGTTGCCAACCCCCACCAGTTCAAAATTCCAGACTGGTTTTTGAACAGGAAGAAGGAATACAAGGATGGGAGGTATTCTCAGGTTGTCTCAAATGCACTGGATATGAAGTGGAGAGATGATTTGGAGCGACTGAAGAAGATCAGGAACCATTGTGGTCTGAGGCATTACTGGGGTCTCCGTGTTCATGGTCAGCACACCAAAACAACAGGCCGCAGAGGAAAGACTGTTGGTGTCTCCAAGAAGCGTTGAGTGCATTTTCTTCTTCTTCTTCTTTTTTTTTTTATCAACCATGTTAGATTGGCCTGGTGAGATGTATTTTCAGTTTTAAAACTGTTTAGTGGTTGTTCCTTCCTGTTTTTGTTTTACAGCCCTGTCTATATCAAGTAATCTAGTTTTTGCAATATTTGGATCTCTTGATTGAATTTATATTTCCCTATGGGCCCAAGTTATTTGCGGATTATGATGAATGAAAATCTAAAGTTAAAAAAAAAAAAAAAAAAAAGCATGTATCTCAAATCTCCTAATATGTTTCGCACCATAACGTAATTGGGGGGGGGGGGGGGGGGGGGGGGGGGGGGTTTCAAATCCAAGGGATTTGAAATACAAGGTGAAAGCTTGGATTACATTTAAAATCATTTCAAGAGTTGCATGTGTAATGTATGTGAAATTAGGCTACTAATCTATTGGCCACATGGCTCCTCTTATTAATACGGTGACTCCTTTTCCTCCAAACTAGTTTGGATTGATGCGGATACATAGAAAAATGCTTTTGTACAGAAGTTGCAGCGGATCCAACCTCTTGCAGAAGATATTATTCAGACTCATTCCTTCCATGTGGCCTAGGAAGTGACAAACTATCGGGTCATGCCGAGTCGAGTGAGTTGTGTTGTGTTGACTGATACAATGTGTAATATCGAGACATTGAACTTGATCTAGAGCAATTGCCAAGCATCGAGTTCCATGTGTATTGTACTTGATCGACGAG